>OY740781.1:106855451-107450141 GCA_963514005.1 Raja brachyura | reverse complement strand
ACGGGGAAAACGCGGCAGCCGGGCGGCAGGCGGACGGCAGACACACACAGAGTTTTAATATAATAGAGATAGATATCTAGATAGATAGATGGGGCAAATGCAGGCAGGTGGGGCTCATGTAGATGGGCATTTTGGTCGGCATCAGCAAGTTCGACCGAAGAGCATGTTTCTGTGCAGTATGATTCTATCCGAAAGGCGCGCTGTTTAGTAGGTTAATTGATCTCTGTTCAATTGCCCCAGACATATAGAAATAGGGATAACATAGAACTACTGTGAACGTAGTGAACGATGATTGGTGTGGATTCGATGGATCAAAGGGCCTGTGTCCAGGCTGTATCTCTAAACTAAAATAAACAATGGTAGGCAGCTTAATGAGACTAATTCCTATTCCTATTTATACATATTTGCACATTTAACCGTACCAATATACTTTTCAGCACTGTGCACTTTTAATATGTGATAAGTAATAAGTAAAATATATCAAATACTAAACTAAAGCAAGCCAAAAAGGAAATAAACATACCTTTTCCAATTCTCGAGGAATTCGCAGACAAGTGTATACTCTCTCCCTCCTTTCCTTGTACTTGGCTTCATTGTGTTCCAAAAGATATCCTCGTGTTAACTCAGCACTAATAAATCTCAGCAGGGACAGATCTATACAAAAATATTTTAAAGTAACTATTTACATTATTCAACATACAAAATACCAAAAATGCTGAACTAGTCGTTCATAGTTGAATAGGATATATACTTAATTTATGAAAATTGGTATGTTTTTGCATAATTAAGTATAAATTGGAAAGCAATTCCAATTTGCATGCAATTATTGAGTATAGAAGTTGGGGTGTTGCTGTCGAGGCCGAATTCTTGGTTTTCTCTGCATGCTCTGGTTTCCTCCCACACTTTGAAGACCCGCAGGTTTGTAGGTTAATTGACTTTGATAAATTGTAAATTGTCCCAAGTATTTAGTGTACTGAGTGATTGCTGGTCGGCATAGATTCGATGGGCCCAAAATCCTGTTTCCACGCTTTATCTCTAAAGTCTAAAATGAGAGGGGAATTAATTAATTGGAACCTGATGAGCATTTTATTTTCACTCAGAGTGGTGGGTTTATGGAAATTAGCTACCAGAGGATAGACACAAAATGCTGGAGTAACTCAGCGAGACAGGCAGCATCTCTGGAGAGGAGTGGGTGACGTTTAGGGTCGAGATCCTTCTTCAGACTGATGTGAGGGGAGTAGAAGGTACATAGATAATGAATGTATAGATAAGGAAGTGTAAGGTGTGAAAACATAACAAATGGAATGGAGATCAAGAAAAATGTAGAATAGATCATTGTTAGTTGGGAGAAGGTAACGACAAATAAAATGTAGTCGGAGACAGTAAGACTGGTCGGAGAACTGGGAAGGGGGAGGGGATGGAGAGAGAGAGAGGGAAATCAAGCGTTACTTGAAGTAAGAGAAGTCAATGTTCATACCACTGGGGTGCAAGCTGCCCAAGTGAAATATGAGGTGTTGTTTCTCCAACTTGCACTGGGCCTCACTCTGACAATGGAGGACGCCCAGGACAAAGGTCAGTGATCAGGTAAGTTTAGGCAGGCTGAGCGAAGGTGTTCAGTGACACGATCGCCGAGTCTGCGCTTGGTCTCTCCAATATACAGGAGTCCACAGTGGCAAGCAGAACTGTACACAATTCTTCAGGTGCCACTTAATCAATGTTTTGTACAGTTGCAACATGGTGGTTTAATTTTTATACTTTTACATACCTCGGCCTATGAAATCAAGCATACCAAATGTTATTTTTACTACCTTACCTACAGAGCATCACCACTTTCAGAACTTTCTAACATCCCTGCCATTTACCATACATGACCTACCATACATTGTAATTGTCATTTCAAAATGCATAACCTTACACTTGATTGGATTAAGTTTCTCCTGTCACTGTTTCACCCAACTTTCCAGCTGTATCCTTAGACAATCTTCATCACTATCTAAATTCATGTTGTCACCAAATTTACTAATCAAAATTACAGCACCTACATCGTGTTGTGTACCATACCTACATTTGCAACCTAAATAAGAAAGGCTTCAGCACCTTTCTTGCACCACCTTGCAGAACATCACTGGTTACAGACTCATGTCAGAAAAACAACCCTTTACTATCCTGGTGAGCTAGTGGTCACTAGGGGGGCGCTGCATTGACGGCAGCCTCTGCGTACAGCCTGTTTGTTTTTTTCAATCTTTAAAAAAATTTTTAATCAGTTTAAAGTTTGTTTTTGGGGGAATCTTTGACTTTTATATGTGGGGGAGGGGGGGCTGGGGTAAGGGGGAAACTATTTCCCAGTCACTTCCTGGAGGGGACACGACTATTTCTCTGAGTCACGTCCTTGCCCCCCTCCTTGCGGCCTACCATCTGGATCGGAGCGGCCTTTCCTGCCGGGGACCGGGAACCGGACCACAGCTACAACAGCGGCGGCGCAGCGATGAATTCACCGCGGAGCGGGCGATACCTACCTGGATCGCCTTTTGGAGCTCCGGAGCGTTGGGCCGCTGCTCCAACATCGTGGAGCTGCTGTTTGGGAGAGCTTCCAACGCGGGTGGTGCTGACCGTCATCGCGGAGTCCTGGGGCCCGTTGCCGAGGGCCGCCAACGCTGCATCTCCGCCCAGCGTGGCCAGCGGACATTGGGAGCGACGGACTCCGGTAGGGGGTGGCCGACTCTGATGTCCAGGCCACTGAGGAGGTCCCCCAGCCCCGACGTCGGACTTACATCACCCCGGCGAGCGGGCCTGAACATCGGGCTGCCCGTAGCGGCGATTGCGGAGGGCTCGGGGAGGGCCTGACCACAGGTAAACATTGGGGAACATTAGAGGAAGATGACTGACTTTGGTCAGTCATCTTCCCTCACAGTGGGAAACTTTGATTCTGCTGTGTGGGGAATGTTTTGATGCTGAATTCTGTCAACTCTATGTTGTGTTCTTTATTTTCATTGTATGGCTGTATGGTGATTACATTTCACTGTGTCAACTGGCACATGTGACAAATAAATGTATCTTGTATCTTGTATCCTTAGCATCTTATCAGTAGGCAAATTTTGTTTCTGGTTTGCCAACACACCACAGATCCTTCTCAACAAAAAAATCAAATTTGTATGCAGGATTTCCCCTACATTAAACCATCTCACTTCCTCTAATCAGTCCCTGGTTTTTCAAGTAAACATAAACACTGTCCCTTAGAAATTATTTTCAATAATTTCCCTACTAGACATAAGGCTCACTAGCTTATAGTTTCCTAATTTATTCCCACTGTGCATTTTGAATAAGGGAACAACATTTAATATCTTTCAGTCTTCTTGTATGTTACCAGAGGCCAACAAAGATGCAAAAATCTCCATCAGAGCACAGCAATCGCCTCCCTTGTCTATCTTCGCATCCTAGAATAGATTCTGTCAAGCCTTTGGAATTTATCTACCTTACAGTGTGCCAATATCTTATACATCTCCTTCTTCATCTTACAAACATGTTCCAGAATATCAGCATACTCCTCCCCCAAATCTACATTTGTCTCCTTGTTGAATACGAATATGGTAGAACCTACCATACCACTTCTAATCTCTATACCTATAAAAGCCTCATTCTGTGTGTTGTATGTTTGTTTTTTTTATCTTCCTCAAAACACTACGTGCAAGCGCTTACATTTTTCCCATTCCCGTCTTAATCAGGTTCACTTAAGATTTCATCCAATATTCCACCAGTTATTAAGGATTAAAGTTTAAAATAAAAGCCCCAAACCGCTCCTCACACACAGCCCTTTTCTGGCAGGATCCAATGATGAAGTCACAATGCTACTCACAGATGCCCAATCACAATGGATCTCATTTACAAATGATATCACAATGGGACGTTGTCAACGGTAACCACAGTTTCTTAGACAGCCTTTTTGCCAGGAGCTTCCAGTGATGATGTCACAATGCCACTCTCAGTGCACCAATCACAATGGGCTCTCAAGCTGCCGAGCTACACACCCCCTGCCCCCTCCTTCCCCCCCAGATTATTCACACCCCCCGCCCATCCCTTCCCGGGTTATTCACACACCCTGCCCCCTCCCTCCCCCGGTTTGAGTGATTAAAACACCTAACTCGCTCCCCCCTCCACCTCCCCCTCCCCCCCCCCACCTCCCCGTGGCTGAGTGATTTCATTCAACAGGAAAGACTCAATTTTGATCAAATTAATCTGTGTTCATTAACAACTGAGATCTTCAGGTTTTGCTTTATCCCGTTTATTTTAAAAAACCTCACAATTTTAATCCGTTTTCCATCTCCCACTGCCCCCCTCACCGGTAGAGTGATTTCATTCCACAGAAAAGACTCCCGTTTATTTAAAGCACTTCGCACCCCTCCCCGCCCACACACACATACACCCCCTCCCCCCCACCGCCTACACACACCCCCCTCGCCCCACACAATCCCTGCCCACAAATCCGTTCCCGCCCACACACCCCCCCTTTCCCTCCACACACAACCCCCTCCCCCCCACACATATCCCCCTCCTCCCCACAGCCTCCCTTCCCCCCTGCTCCCCCAAACCTCTCCCACACCCCATTCCACCCCCCCTGGCCCCACCCCCACAAACTGTAACCTGGCCATCCAATTTTTGCAGCTAACCAGTGGTTTCCATCTTGCAGTGTAGCCTCTGTATTTCTGTTCATGAAGTCATCTGTGGACAGTGGTCATTGACAAATCCACAGCTGACTCCTGAAGAGTGTTTCTGACCTGTTGGACAGATGTTTGGGGATTTTTCTTAATTTAGAGGGCATTCTTCTGTCATCAGCTGTCTTGGCCTGCCAGTCCCTTTGCGATTAGTAAGCTCACCAGTGCTCTTTTTCTTCTTAATGATGTTCCAAACAATTGATTTTGTTAAGCCTAAGGTTTGGCAGATGTCTCTAACAGTTTTATTCTTGTTTCTCAGTCTCATAATGGATTATTTGACTTTCATTGGCACAACTTTGGTCCTCATATTGATAAACAGCAATAAAAGCTTCCAAAGGTGATGGAAAGACTGGAGGTAAGACTCGGTGCTGAGAGCTCCCTTGTACCTGGATTAAGTAGGCATTTAAACACACCTGAGCAATTACAAACACCTGTGGAGCCATGTGTCCCAAACATTATGGTGCCCTGAAATGGGGGGATGGGGGGGGGGGGACTATGTATAAACATAGCTGTATAAACAATCAGATGTCTCAGTTTGTCTTTGAAACCGGGTTTCTTTCCAGCCCTGTGTACATTATCCAAAATTGTCGCTACAAGAGAGACAATTCTTTAACAATCTGCAAGACGCTTCCAGCTTTCTGGAGGCTTATGGGGGTGGACACTGAAGCCATGACCGGGAGTTCTGATAGCCGACTGAGTTACAATCGGAGATTTATTGCTCCTAATTTGACAATACAACGCTCTGCAAATGATTAAGAATTTAACCGGATGAGTTATTTTTAAATTACTTTTTAGAATATTAGTATGATGGTATCAAATCATAACTTTTAAGTTCTCTATGATACTGTTAATTTAATGTAATGGTATTATACATTAACTTTTAAGATCTTCTTTGTTAGCTCTTCCACTTTCAAAATGTCCTCTGAAGGATTTCACTCCCTGTTCTTGGACGAACAATGTGTAGCAGTTCTTGTTTTTCACTGCTTGAATGTACATTTTAACCATAATATTAATTTGTTTTGGCTATTGAGTGGTAAATATACCTTTTCTTTACATTTGGCGCTGCCATTAGAATAGACGGGGCTAAGGGAGGGGTTAGGTAGCGTGGGTGGGGGGGGGGGGCACATTTGCTTTTCGTTTCGTTTTTTCTATCTGGGTTGTATTAGAACTACAAAAATGTCTGAAATGTCGTCACTTCAGACTCCGCCATAGATTTTTCTCCTTCCAGTATCATGAATTACTATGGTCTACGAAATTAACCCTTTACATTCCACATGATTTTTACAAACAATATGGATGAAGTTATTAACATTCTCTCATGGAATGCTAATGGTCTGACTCACCCCATTAAGAGGAAAAAAATGTTTTAAGTTCTTCGTAGACTAAATGCTCAGATTATCTTTGTTCAGGAAACTCATGGAAGGAAAGATGATAATCAACGCTTCTTTAAGTTTTGGATAGGACAGGAATTTATTCAAATTCATAGGCGAAAGTGAAAGGAGTCTCTGTTTTTATTGACTGCTCAATCTCGTTTGTTCATTATGAAATAATTTCTGATCCATATGATAGATGTTTGATGATCACTGGTCTACTTCATAACCAAAAAGTTGTTATGGTGAATGTTTATGCACCTAATGTTGATCACCCTGAGTTTTTTTTAAAACAGTTAATCGCATCCTTTCCTAAACTAAATGAACATCTTTTGATAATGGGTGGAGACTTTTAACTGTTGTTTGAATCCCTCGATGGACAGATCTGCATCTGATCATGCGCTTCCAAATAAATCCACTAGTTTTATTAATTATTTTTTTACTTGACTGGAATGTTAGAAGTCTGGAGATTCCTACACACAAATGACAAATAATTTTCTTTTTTCTCTCATGTATATCATAGTTACTCTAGGATTGACTATTTTATAATAGATTCTCAGCTAGTTTCATCGGTCACTGCGTGACAGTATGATGCAATTGCTATTTCTGTTGGGAAAAGAAGCAATAAATTTCTTCATTTTAAAGTTAATTTAATTTGTTTCCAAATTCGTATTATACTATGAATTATACTAAAAAGTCGATATTTTAAATTTTTTTTTTTTTTTTAAATTTTTGTTAGAAATACAGTAGTGTGGTACCTAAGTACCTAATACATACATACACATTACCATTGTTGTACAACTTCTTATTTTTAATTTAATAATAAAAGAGCAGTGAAAGAAAAAGTGATATAAAGAATGTCAGGATAGATAGACAAGCGAGTAGAAACAGATAGCGAAAGAGACAGAAAGAGACAGAGCAGAGATAAAAAGCTAAGATTGAAAGAAAAAGAGAAAATAGAGAGAAAAGAAATTAGGAGAGATATACCTATTTCGTATCGATGTTTACCCATCCGTCACCCAGTTCTGAACCATTTAATTTCTAAGGTTATGTTATGTTGCACCATATGCTTGTAAAAAGTCGTTAAAAGGAGGCTAAATCTTTAAGATTTGGTCTACTTTGCCTAATAGGAGGAATCTCATTTCTTCAAGATGTAGCATTTCCGACATATTTGAAATCCACATTTTGAACGTTGGCGTGGTTGCGTTTTTCCAGAATTTGAGTATAAGTTTTTTTACTGTTATTAAACCATAATTAAGAAGAGCTTCTTGGAACTTCCTCTAATAAATCTGTGGTTAGAGTTTGATATCTTTGTATATATTTTTTCAAGTAATCTTGAATTGAAGATATTTGAAATATTGGTTACTTTTCAAGTTATATTTTAGTTGTTATTGTTGGAATGATAAAAGTTTTCCCATTTCATACATATCTCCAATCATTTTAATTCCTATTCTTTCCCAATGGATAAACGTTTTATCAATAATAAATGGTTTGAATGAGGGACTGTTAGCTATTGGAGAAAGAAGCGATAAATTTCTTAATTTTAAAGTTAATTTTATTTGTTTCCAAATTCGTATTATACTGTGAATAATTCAATTCTTCTTATATATTATATTGTTCAGTTTCATCGGGGAAAGAAGAATCGCTCCTATATTGTAAGGGGAACAATCCTCTTTCTCCAATCTACTTGTTGGGCAGAACTGTCCAACCAGTAGATTATATTTTTAACATTCACTGCCCAATAGTAGTACAAGAAGTTAGGGAGTGTCAGTCCCCCTGATTCTTTAGATTTACACAAATGTTTTCTTTGAATTCTGTGTGATTTATAGTCCCATATGAAGTTTGTAATATCAGAGTTTAGTTTTTTAAAGATTTTTTTGGTAAATATATTGGTATTGATTGAAATAGGTACAGTATTTGTGGTAAGAAGATTATTTTTATCACATTTATTCTGCCTATTAAGGACATCGGCAGTGTTTTCCAGAATTTAATCAACCCATTCAATTTAGTTAATAAAGGCATATAGTTTGCGTTCAGTAATGATTTATATTTCCTAGTAATTTGGATACGCAAATACTCGAATTTTTCTGTTGCAATTCTAAAAGGGAATTTCAACAGATATGTCGGCTCTTGAGGTTTTATCGTCATAATTTCGCTTTTGTTCCAGTTTATTCAATATCCTGAGAAAGAACCAAATTCCTCTATTAAATTTGGTATATTTGGTATGCTGATTTGCGAATTTATAATATATAATAATATGTCGTCTGCATATAATGACTTTTTATTATTTGAGTGTTTGGTATTATATTCATGGATATTCGGATGACTTCTTATAGTTTCTGCTAAAGGCTCTATTCCTAGTGCAAATAGCAGGGGCGATAATGCGCACCCCTGTCTATTGTCCCTTAATAATTGGAATTTCAGGGATAATATATTATTAGTCAATATTGTAGCCGTCGGCTTATCGTATAATAATTTTACCCATGAGATAAAATTATCTCCCACATTAAATTTTTGCAATACTTTGAATAAATATTGCCATTCTATTTGATCAAAAGCTTTTTCTGCATCCAATGAAATAATTGCTAAGTCTTCCACTACAGTTTTATGTGAGTACATTATATTAAACAGCCGTCTCAAATTGTTGAATGAATATCTCTTGGGTATAAACCCCGTTTGGTCCGGGTTTATTAGTTTGCTCAATATATTTACTCAATCTTCTCGCTAGGGTCTTTGCTAATATATTTTAATCTGTATTTAGGAGTGCTATGGCTCTATATGAGCCTGGGTCTTGTAGATCTTTATCCTTTTTAGGTATAAGTGTAATAGTTGACTTGGTTAGTGTTTCTGGTAGTATATTTTCTTTAAAAGCATGTATATATAAATTTTGTAAGCGTGGAGAAATTATCTCGTAGATTTTATAGAATTATCTTTTATAGAATTCATTACTAAAGCCATCTGGTCCTGGCGTTTTACCACTCTTCAACAAATTTATTGTTTCTTCTATTTCCTGAATTGTAATCTGAGCTCCTAATTCCTCTTGTTCCACTGTATTGAGTTTTGGAAGATTACAATTATCTAAGAAATTTGTAATTTTAGTATTTTTTGCGGAAGTTTCAGATGTATATAGATTTTGGTAAAATTGAGCATATCTTTTGTTAATATCTTTAGGTAATGTTAGTAATTCACCTTTATCTGATGTAATTTCAGTGATTGTATTTTCTGTTTCCCGTTTTTTCAGTTGATGTGCTAAGAGTTTATGTGGTTTATCACTGAATTCGAAATTTTCTTGTTTTGTAATTTGAAATAATCTTATTATTCTTGCTGATAAAATTGTATTTAATTTATATTTTAATATTGTTATCTTATTATGTTTATCTATGGTTGGTTCTTTGGCATTTTCTAAATCTAATTGTCTAATTTATTGTTCTGACTGTAATTGTTCAGTGTTATTCTTTTTATTTTGGAAAGCCTGATATGAAATTATAGTTCCTCTAATAAATGTCCTAAACGTTTCCCATAATAAAGAGGGTGAAATATCGGGTGTATCATTTGTCTCAAAGAAGAATATCATCTGCTCTTTTAAATATGTACAACCTTGTGAGTTGTTTAAGATTTGGGGGTTAAACTGCCAGAACGATTCCTTATCAGATATTTCTTCTAATTAAAAAAAAAAGTTAACGGGGAGTGATCAAAAATAATGCTATTATGATATTTAGAATTATATGTATTGGGAATTAATTTTGTGTCGACTAAAAAATAATCAATACATGAATATGTTTTATATACCGTTGAACAAAATGAATATTCCCTACCTACTGGATTAGCAATTCTCCATACATCTGTTATGTTTGTGTTTTTTATGTATGTATTTAGGAGTTCACTAGTTTTAGATTTTATGTTAATCCTTTTTTGTTTTCCTGATTTATCCAGATATGGATCTAGAACGCAATTGAAATCTCCCCCTATTATCATATTTTTATAGTTAAACTCTGAAATTGTATCCAGAATTTTACTAAAGAATTGGGGGTTATCAAAGTTGGGAGCATAAATATTTATCAAAGTAAGTGGAGTAGAGTGAATTTCTCCCGTGACTATGACGTACCTCCCCTCTTTATCTGCTATGATATTCTTTAATTTGAATGGTATACCTTTACGAATACGAATAGCCGTGCCTCTAGATTTAGAAGTAAATGAAGAGTAATATGTTTGCCCGATCCAATTTGCCTTCAATCTTATCCGTGTTTGATGTTTCAGATGTATTTCTTGCAAGACGATTATCTCACTATTGAGTGCTTTTAATTGGGCAAAGATCTTACCCCTTTTAATTGGTTCATTAGCGCCCCTTATATTCCAGCTACAGACGTGATTCCTCCAGTTTTCTTTTGTTTATCGTCTTGCATTGTAAATCATGTTAATACCTTTAATTCATATGGTGCAACCAAGTACATCAGAACTCTAGGTGATGGGTGGTCATCTAAGTTTGGTTGGCATCTCCCCTTCAAAATAGACCTTAGAAAAGACCGTAAAGTGTAAAGTGGCGAAAAGATAATTATAAAACAAAAAGTGATATTATAATATTTAAAAATAAGGATATTATAATTTAAAAAAAACACCAAAAGGTGGTAGAAAAATTCTTGTTGACTTCCGTAGCTGTTGTTATACATTTCGCTCTGTCCCCTTGACCAATTATTATCAAAAGGAAGAGAGACCGGTTCAAAATTAAAAACTATATATAAGATAAAACGCATTTCAAATGTAACTATTGGAATGTATCTTCAAAATAAAAATCCAACATTAAGTATATACTTAAATATAGCAGTAATTATGTTAGTTATATACCCATATCTGCCGATATGCCGAGAATTATTACATTTCACTCCCCAATTAAGCCTCATTCTTTTGTATTGGACAGCAGCAGGTTCCAAGGGGTTAACCAGATTCAGACCCCTGGATAACTTCCAAGTTTCTGAATCCCCTTCCCCCCCCCCCCCCCCCCCTGTTTACGCACAATTTAAACTAGATCTACTATATCCATAAAATTTGTTAGTATATTATTAATACTTATCAATCATATTTAACTCATTATTCTTATACTTAGCAATTAATTAACATCATGAAATAAAAATCAGTCATTATTACGCTGTGCTTTAATATTACACAATAGTGGGTTATTGTTATTGAATTAGTTCTATTAGTTAAATGTTTTATGTTAGTATAAAATTGTACGTTTCTTAAGTATAAATTTCTGTATACCAGTCCATTAATATTATTTTTCTGTATTCCCAAATTCCGTTTTTTTTCCACCACGGTTTTTCTTGTTTTCCAAATCCTTTGTTCAAAGTGAAACATAAAGTTTGACCTTGAGTTAACATTCCAAAGATAAGATGTCTAGACAGCACCACATGAAGAAATCCGCCATCTTAACCAGAGCAGTCTTTTTTATTTTAAAAAAGTCCTTTCTTCGCCGCTTCTCCTCTGTATTGTTGTGGGAGACCGACTCCTGATAATCAGTCGGCCTCCTTTGTGATACCTTGTGTGATACCTTGTGCATATTTAAATGCCTCTTCTGGGTCCGTGAAGGCACATTCAACAGAGTTATAAGTAATCCTCATCTTTGCAGGATATACTATTCCATATCTTACTCCAGAAATTTATTTCAATATCATTCGTGTCTTTGTGAACATGTCCCTCTTTTTCACGATTTCAGCTGGATAGTCACGAAAGAATCTTAGCTCATCCTCTCCAAACATCAAATTCGATCGTATGGAATCAGTTTCATAATTTCTTCCAGGGTAGAGATGTCATAAAATTTCACAATGATCTGTCTTGGGGAGGGGGGTGGGGGGGGGGGGGGAGCTAAGCTTGCTTGAGCCTTACGTCAAACCCAGTGAGCCATGTCTATTCTCGGGGTTTCAGGCAGCTTGAGGACTTGTTTAAGTAGGTTGGCAGCAAACTCCTGAGGGTTTTGTCCACTCTCCCTTCTCTCTTTTACTCCAACTATTCTTAAATTCTGCCTCCTCGATCTCGCTTCCAAGTCCATACATTTATCCTTCATTTTAGCAAGTTACCCCCCAGTACTTTCTTGTTCCATTCTTAGTCTCTTTATCTCCTAAGACATCTCGGTCATCGTATTATCCATTTCTTCCATAGCCAAATCAGTATTCTTGAGCATTGTATCCAACTTCTTATTACAATCTTTCTCAACCTGCTTAATATTTTTGTTTAAATCCTCCTCAATCTCTGCAACACGTTAATTTAATTTATCATTTTTCCCCATCAACTTCTCATTACTGTGTTTAATTTTTTCAGAGATACTTTTGTCCAGTGCGGCGTTCCCCTCTCGTATCACTTTAGAAATGTTTTCGGTAACTGAAGCTGTTACTGACTTTTCCTGTTGTTCCATCTGTTCATCCTTTGAAGTCATTTCTGTAAGAGGACTTCGAGAGTCAGCTTCTTCTTCCGGGCTTTCAGCTGATGTTTGAGGGGTTTGAGGAGTCTTACCAAGTTTTTTCAGGTGAAGTCTTGTAGCAGGTCTTATAGCAGATTTTGCAGGCTTCGGGTGAGGTTTCCCTTTTTTAAATTTTCATTTAAAACTGCCGTTATTCTCCGTTATCAGCAGGATTTCTGATAACACACAATTAAATAACAGCTCTGGTAGTTATTTCTAGAACTCCCCCGTCTTCCAACTCGTATTTTAGCACATTAAAGCATTCTTCGGGAGCAGAGCAAAACAGCAGCGCCTCTCAACACTCCATTGACGCCACCGGAAGAATATAAAGAATATTAACTAATAATATACTATCCCTGAAATGTCAACTATCCAGGGGCAATAGACAGGGATGTATTTTATCACCCCTTCTATTTGCCCTGGTGATAGAGCCTTTAGCAGAAAATATAAGAATTCATCCTAATATCCACGGCTACAATACGAAAAACTCTAATAATAAAATATCATTACATGCAAATGATGTACTACTATACATTACAAAATCGCAAAGTAGTCTACCAAACTTATTACATTTAATATAAGAATTTGGTTCCTTCTCAGGATATAGAATAAATTGGAATAAAACCGAAATAATGACAATAAAACCTCAAGAGCCAACACATCTTTTAAAATACCCCTTTAAAATTGCTACAGAAAAGTTCAAATATTTGGGTATTCAAATCACTAGAAAATATAATTCTTTATTTAATGCAAATTATCTGCCATTACTTACTAAATTACAAGCATCGATCCAATTTTGGAAAACACTATCGATGTCCTTAATAGGCAGAATAAATGCCATTAAAATTATTTTTCTTCCACAAATTCTGTACTTATTTCAATCAATACCAATATACATACAAAAAACTTGACTCATATATTACAAATTTCACATGGGACTATAAATCACACAGAATTTAAATTTTTTTTTTAATGTAAATCCAAAGAATTTGGTGGACTTACACTTCCCAACTTTATGTATTATCATTGGGCAGTGAAAATTAAAAATATAATGTACTGGCTGGACAGCTCAGCATTACAGGCAGAATGGACAATAATGGAGAGAGAGGATTGCACTCCTTTTAACATAGGAGCGACCCTTCTCTCCCCAATAAAATTGAAAAGCACAATATATAAGAGAAATCCGATGATCCACAGCACAATACGAATCTGGAGACAAATAAAATCCACTCTTAAATTAAGAAACCTTTCGCTTCTTTCATCGATAGTTAATAATCCGTCATTTAAGCCATCGTCTATTGACAAAACGTTTATTCATTGGGAGCGATTAGAAATTAAGACTTGGGAAAATATGTACGAAATGGGAAAAAAATCATTTCAAGAATTACAGCTTAAATACAATTTAGAAAGTAACCAATATTTTAGATATTTGCAAATCCGAGATTATCTGAAAAAATATTCACAAGATTATCAAAACCTGACATTGGATCCACTAGAGCAAGGCATGAATAGACAGGTAGAATTGGATCACAACATCATATTTCTATAATACTATTTTAAATATAGATATACCTTCTACAGATGGTATAAGAAAAGAGTGGGAACAAGAAATCCCTAAGGACAGATGGGAAGATTATTTGATATATGTACACAAATGTTCAATTAATGTCAGACACACCCTGATTCAATTTAAAATTATACATAGACTATATTACTCGTAAACTAAACTAAATAAAACATTTCCAAATGTCTCTCCCATCTGTAATAAGTGTTTAACACAAGAAGTAACAATAGCACATTCATTTGTCTCCTATGTACAACTTCAGAAATTTTAGAAGGACATTTTTGAAACCTTTTCAAAACTATTTAAAACAAGACTGGACCCAAACACAGAATTTATTATTTTCGGAGCAATGGAAGCCTGTTCTGAGCTAACGTCATTTCAAAGATGCTTCCTCAACTATGGTTTGATAACGGCAAAAGAACATACTTAAATTCTGGAAAAACACACCTATCCCAACGTTTAAAATGTGGATTACAAATATGTCAGAAATATTACATCTCGAGGAAATTAGAATTTTCTAGCAGGAAAACCAGAACAATTCTTTAAGATATGGTTGTCTTTCATTGATTTATTACAAATGTAATATGGTGCAACATAACCCTGGAAAGTAGAACTAGGTGAGGGGTGTGTAACGTTACGAATTAAGCACATTCCCTTTCTTTTCTGTTTAGTTCTATCTTTTTTGCATTTTCTTCTGATTTTTTTTTCTTTTGTTAAGGCCCCTTTATTTTCGGGGCCTTTTTTTTAACACTTCTAAGGACGCAGTCTATTTATCTAATTATTAATCATTAACCGTTAATTTTACTTCGGAGTCACGTGAGTGATTCCATGAAGAAGGCCCGCCAGGCCGCATGCGCAGCATTACGTCAGCCGCATTGGCGCAAGCACCTGAAAGTTCCTGCCGGTGGTAAGTTAAACTTAAAAGGTAAGTTTGGTTTTTTACTTACCTGGGGTTTTTAGGCAGGAGCCTGCAGGGATGCCGTAAAAACGGCAGGAAATTTAAGCAGAGTCGTTGACAGGGGGGTCAGCGGCTCCCAGCCTGCAGGGATGCCGTAAAAACGACAAGAAATTTCAGCAGAGTCGCTGACAGGGGAGTCAGCGGCTCCCAGTCTGTGGGATGCCGTTGGAACGGCAAGGAAGCAATGCTGGAGCCACTGACTGTGGGGTCAGTGGCTACAGACGTTTGTCCCAGTCAAGAAATTACTAGGACTCATTCAGCCCTATTTGGACTCAGGTGAGTCGGTGCTATAAAGGGTTCTCCTTATAATAAAAAGCATGTATTTTATACAGCCCAAACAGGGCTGCTTCATGTGGAAAATGTGCGGGCCAATGGGACAGGCCGTGCCAGCAACGCCTGACAGGGCTGCTTCATGTGTAAAATGTACGGGCCTATGGGACAGGCCACGCCAGCAGCGCCTGACAGGGCTGCTTCATATATGAAAGTGCCGGCCTACGGGAGAGCCGTGCCAGCAGCACCTGATACAGGGCTGTTTCATTTGTGACATTACCGGCCTATGGGAGAGCCGTGCCAGCAGTGCCTAACAGGGCTGCTTCATGTGTGAAGTGCCGGCCTACGGGAGAGACGTGCCAATAGCGCCTGATGCAGGGCTTTTCATGTCAAAAAGCGCCGGCCTTTATGAAAGGCAGTGCCAGCAACGCCTGGGACAGGGTTGCTCAAATTCACACATATCTGCTCGCCCACGGAGTCGGGAGATGATTCTCCACCGGGGCTAGAGAGCAAGGCCCACGGAGTCGGGGAATGAATTCCTCACCGGGGCTGGGTAGTGCGTTGAAACGACTATCCTAAATACAGCAACTGTTGTATACAGTGCTGCAAAGGTCTCCCTCTCGGAGGCAGAGACCAAGATGGGTCAGTATCCTGTTGACACTGAGTCTCAGGGTATGGCCGTGGGGCATATCCAAAGGGATCAAGGGCACGTGTCAGAGATACCTTTCCTGACAATAAAGTTGCCATCCCAGTAAAATATTCTATTGGGTTATGGCCAACGGGTTCGTATCAGTAATGTATCCTATGGCCTGCGGCAGCGCCTGTTAAAGTTGCCTACGAATCACCCTCTCTGAGGAGGGAAGAGCAAAAGGTCAAGATGACTCCAGGCTCTAAAGATGTCAATAGAACAGACTCAAGCACATATGTGCGGGCAGTGAACAACGCCAACAGGGGGATGTGAGAGCCAGTCGCTGAATCGGTTATTCAGGTAGGTCTATTCTACAGGGGAAGAAGCCTGGCAGATGAATTAATTCGGCCAACAACGGTGAAACGTCATCGTTCAGAACGCACCCCAGGTGCTCATCGGCAGTAGCGGTTCACTGGAGCTGGGGGCAGCATGATAGCTCAGAAATTCCATGCACCTTCCAATCATGCTCAACTAAATGGGTCTAGCACTTCCAAAATTTGGGTAGTGCACCGTTCACAAGTTGTAATATTTACATTTGTTTGTAACACACAAAGGGTAAAAATATTTGGTTGAGGCACAGCCGGAGCATTCCAAGTAAGTTGGATTATGGCCAGGGTTTGGAAATTGGTGATAGGTTCTCATGCAAACCACCCATGCAATAAGGCAGGATTGGCATGTTATTATGAAGAATGGAGAGTAGGGCATATCGGGCATATGAACTTTCCAAATTTAAAAACTTATTCCTGACTTCAACAGATTTATAAGGTAAGAGATACATGTTATACAAATCCCATTACAAAGGTTATCAAAGACAATATAACTGTACTATAACAGCAAAGCTTTACAGTATGGGATAAACTGTTTATTGGTCATTGGGATTTACCTTTAATTATTATTAGCCTTGTCTCCGCCTTGTGGCAAGAGATTGGGGTTATACCAATCTGTTACAAAACTGAGTTATTTTCATTAAGAGTAATTGGCAATATAGCAGCTGAGCAAATCAAGGAACTGATATTGTGTACGTGGCAATTAGATCATTGCTAACAACCTTGTGCTATTGTCAGCTGAGGCTACTTCAGCCACAATGATGAAGTAACAGTATTCAGCATTGCTGAACATGACAATAACTCATTGAACTTGAACTTGAAACTCGATACAGTAGTGTGGTCGGTTGAATTCATTTATTATGAACTGATGTTTAGAACTCTAAGATGAGAAGTTCCAAATATCAATACCTACTCAAAGGTAGTGGAGATTGCATGAGTTACCAATTCTTCAATTGTTAGTATCAACTAAATATATACACTAAATGCACCGTTGAGTAAGGTTTTGAGTGAATATACATATTCTTCATGCACAAATTTAAGTTGCTACTCTACAATGGTGACATATGTTAGTCTCATGGTATTTAGGAAGAATATCCTGTAATTAATCTCCTTGCCACTGGTGTATCGTCCAGTTTAGATTGATGACAACACAGAATAAGTGTTGGATCTCATAGTATGATGAAAGCA
This sequence comes from Raja brachyura, assembly GCA_963514005.1. The sequence continues at coordinate 107,432,617 of OY740781.1, read as the reverse complement.
TGATTCAATACTTCATCAAATGTTCGTCATGTTTATGCATGTTTCACTGTTTGCAAAAATATGTGACACAACAGTGTGGAGAAATACAATCTCGCTCCAATAGGAGGAATGGACTTTATGTCTTCTTCATTAGCTGGGTCTTAAAACAGTCAGCAAGACCTCGTTTGGATTCGTACTATCGGAGTGGCCAAGCGTCCATGTTGCCTGCTTCATCAGGCATTATGGCACAATGGTATGGTTATGCCAAAAAGCAAGAACTTGCTGTTTTAAACTGTGGTTCAGGAGACTGGTCTTTGCACAGTAAAACGATTATTGACTTACACATTTTCAATGGATTGACTTATGCCTCAGGTTGTCACATTTAGCCATGAGGGTGTTCACTACAATATGCATGGATAGCATCAAAAAAAGCAGTACATCTCTATTGAGGGGATCAGAAATGTTTGTTAAATATTAATGATACATTTGATACAATACAAATTACTGACATTTCCAGTTCATTTTAAGTGATATTGACAATAGTTCCGCTATAGAGAAATTACAGCTGTAACATAAGGGAACTCCATTGTCGGGTCCAACCCGGATATCAAGTTGTTAAAAAGATCTTGATACAAGTACTCATATCACAAGATTATGCAGTTGGTTATTGTAAATTATTAAGCATTACTTCACCAAGGGGTTCCAGCTACATCCTTAGTCATGACTCTAATATCATACAACGATGGCAAAACATTGCTGGACAGGATGGAATTGGCTGTTCATGCCATTACATTTTACATTCTGGTCTACACTAGCAGAGCAGGCCAGGGCTGGCATGATTTTTAAGATCATTTTGAATACCCCACGGTCTCATTTTTATGTTATCAAGGCCACCAGAATCCTTAGAAGTATGGATTCAGCACTGTGTATTAGTTAATAAACAATTACACAAGAGAAGGTCGATTCAGACTATTTCAAGGTGGCTGCAACAGGTATTAACATTGACGATTGTATGTCTCATTCCACCAGGTCAGCATCAACGTCAGTATATCATTTAGATAGTGTGTTTACATCTCATTATACTAGGGCAGCAGCAATGTTGGCGGCCAAAGGGAGGGATGTGTCATTCCACCAAATTTTAGCGGTCGTCGGATGGACAAATGAGCTGATGTTTCAGAATTTTATCATCGGCCAATTGTCAATCCAGGGCTGTTTGCCGATGACATTTTAAGTACCTAAATTTTAGGGGTACTATTGTTTGTTTACATTGTTAAATAAACCCTATCATTATATTGAATACAATGTTATTACTAATGCATTTATTTCTCTTTCGAGTCAATCATATGCAGTGGGATGCCGAGATTGTAATCTGCGGCATGAAATCACAAAGCTTTGAACTCTTCACGGAATCACTCACGTGACTCCGAAGTAAAATAGTAAGATTAAACGAGAACTTGCCAGTTTGAAGTTTGATCTTGATTTTATGAGGAGTTACGTTGGTGATTACATGCCCACCACGCCCAACCCGCTCTCATAAAAGATCATCTGGTAGTTCTCGAGTCACTGATCTTACTGTTTTCTTCGGTGTTGTTTATTTGTGATTTCATACTGCTACTTTGAAGTTTGCTGCGCATGCGGGCTGGCGGGCCTTTTTCACGTAATCACCAACGTAACACCTCATAAAATCAAGATCAAACTTCAAACTGGCAAGTTCTCGTTTAATCTTACTATTTTGCGCCCTACATACCACTACTATCCTCAAGCTTTTCTTTTTTCTTTCTTTCTTTTCTATCCAAAAATTAAAAAAAGTTGTACATGAAATGTATTATGTTATATACTATGATTATTATGTATGTACATTGCTTCTAATAAAAATATTTATTAAAAAAACTAAAGTAAATCTTAGTAAGAGTGAGCTTTTTCCATTAAACAATCAAATTTCAAATTATGGACAGTTTCCATTTAGATTGACTACCGACTGTTTTACTTATTTAAGCATTAACATTACCAAGAAACATAAGGATCTATTTAAAGCCAATTTTACACCCTTAATTGGCCACATCAGACAATAGTTTACTAAATGGTCACCAATGTCCTAATCTCTAATCGGCCGAATCAGTGCTATTAAAATGTTTATCCTACCTAAATTTTTGTATTTATTTCAGATGATACCAATTTTTATTGCAAAATCTTTCTTTGATATGATTGACTCAAACATTTCTTCATATATATGGCAGAATAAAAATCCCAGATTAAGTAAAAAATACTTATAAATAAAAAAAAGTGGTGGTTTGGCACTGCCGAACCATAGATTTTATTATTGGGCAGTTAATGCTCGTTATTTAACGTTTTGGACAAAAGATTTAGAAGATACCCAATGCCCTGGATGGATAATCCTTGAACATGATTCTATGCAAGGGTTATCATTGGCTTCTATCCTAGGGGCCTCGCTACCTTTCACAATTACAAGATTGAATAAATATACGATTAACCCAATAATACGACACACATTGCAAATATGGTTTCAATTTCCTAAGTTTTTTGGATTTAATGATTTTATCTTATCGAGTCCTATCATATCTATTTTATATCTATATCATATTCCAACCTTCTAATACTGATCAAGCCTTTCTGTTATGGAAGAGGAAGGGATTAGCAGCTTTTCGTGATTTGGATGGTTGTTTTATGTCTTTTGAACAACTCTCCAATAAATATAATCTACCTAACTCACATTTTTTTAGATATTTACAAATTAGACCTTTTTTGAAGGCTACTCTATCCTCTTTTCCGTTACCACATCAAACCAAAATCTCGGAAAAAAATTTACATTTGAACCCTTATCAGAAATGTTTAATAACGACTATTTATGAGTTGATTTTGAAATTACAAATAGGTACATCTGATAAAATTAAGAATGATTGGGAAAGAGAACTTCAAATTTCTCTACCTGCAGAGAAATGGGAGAGGATTCTTCAATTAGTTAATACCGCTTCAATGTGTGCAAGACACGCTCTGATAAAATTCAAGGTGGTTCACAGAGCTCATATGTCAAAAGATAAATTAACTCGTTTTTATGGTCATATAAATCCTACTTGTGACAGATGTAATTCTGAAGTGGCCTCACTGACTCATATATTTTGTCTTGCCCACTTTTGGAAAAATATTGGAATTAAATGTTTGATACTATTTCTGTAGTTTTAGGTATTGATCTACAACCTCATCCTGTTACTGCAATTTTTAGGCTACCAATGTTAGATTCTACTCATCTGACCCGTTCTGCCCATCGGCTGATTGCTTTTACTACATTAATTGCCAGAAGATCTAATTATTTAAATGGAAAGACTCTAATCCTCCTACCACACTCCATTGGTACTCTGAAATTATATCATGTTTAAATTTAGAAAAAATTAGGAGTGACGTTGTTGAACCCTTGGTTAAATTTGATAGGATTTGGGGAAGCTTTATTCAACATTTTCACACAATGTAAATTGTTCCCTCTCCAACTGTTAATAATTATTATTTTGCCTTTATACAGTGGAATGGATTTGACGACAAACAGGGACCTAAATTGTTGAAATTCTTTGCAGCCCAGATTTTGTTTTGCTTATTTTAGTTTAGGGGGTTTTGTTTTTCTCTTTTTTTATTTTTTTTATTTTTATCTTTTTCTTTTTATATATACACAAGTTATCTTTTAAACACTTAACTATATTTACATAGAGACCAGGAGGTCTATACCCAATGTATTTTTTGACACTGGACTCATACTCAGGTTATACTGGTTGTTAATGTAATCCTGATCCCTATGTATCAATATCACTGTTATGCTTGTCATTATTTTATTTTATTTTTTTTTTAAATAATAAACAGATTTTAAAAGAAAGAAATACCCTTTAATAAAATCTGACTGTGCATTTTAATCACATGTGATCTTTTTTTATTACAAATCTCAAATTGTGGAGTGCAGAACCAAATAAATAAATGATGGGTCTTGGTTCCAAACATTATGGGGGGCAATTGTACAAGTGTTCCATTTCTGGCAAATGTCCGTAAGCTGATTTCTCCACAAGTCAGAAATGTCCATTTTCTACAATAACCATATCATGCTGTGCGACATACACTTGCTACTATTCTTTCAATTCATTCAGTAATCATCCTAGTGCTGCCCTAAACTAAAATATTGTATAATTTACTGTATCCATTCAATAAATATCATAAAATATTTAGAAACCAGGAACTGCAGATGCTGGTTTACAAAAAAAGCCACAAAGTGCTGGAGTAAGTCAGCAGGTTAAGCCTTGAAAAACATAAGATAGGTGATATCTTGGAAAAAACTCGAAATGTAGCTTATCCTTGTTCTCCAGGAATGTTGTCTGACTCGCTGACTTACTCCAGTACTTTGTGTCTTGAAATATTTAATTGTTATTACTGGCTCAAAAATGTTTTAAAAATGTATCAAATCAGAATCCATTAGTCAGACCACTCGTAACCTGGGTACCCCTACATTTGTTTCTCCGATAACACGACCAAAATGGGATTTGACCAAAACTTACATTATTATATATAGAGGGACCCACACCATATTGATTTGATCCTATTACCAAAGCACCAATTGACATCACCAAAGTCTCAATTAAAATATACAAGTAAACACGGCCCCATTACTTTTAGTTTTATCCATATTTATATTGAGATACTCAGCAAATTCATTTTCACACATTAGTAAAAGAAAGTTATGTATAATTATGCGACTTTGCTACTTAGTTTTATCCATTAATACCATAAACGAATTGACCCCCCCTCCCCTGTTCCTGAAAGTGATTGCTAATCAAAGTTATATTTTGAGGATTTGTTTATTGTTCAACCCCTCCAACCCATTACCAGTAACAGAAAACAGAAAAATACCAATGAAAGACTGGGATAAATGCAAACTAAACACTAGGTTCCATGGCATCATTGTAAATTGTTTCGAACTTTGTACAATTTAAGTACTACTCTAGTTCACCATCTCACTCCTTGCTTCTCAACAATCTAAAACCTCAAGGTAAGATTAAGCATTTTGTAGCATTCTGTCAATCGTGCAACTCATAGCTGCTAAAAATAGTTTAACAAGCAAGTGATCAGCTGTGAATTCATTACGATTATTGTAACAGAATGATCGCAGGGTAGACAGTCAGAATTGTTTTTCCAGGATGGAAAAACCAAATACTAGAGGGCATAACTTTGAGATGAGAGAAGCAGAGTCTAAAAGGGATGTGCAGACCTAGTTTTGTTTCTATACTGAAGATGATGAGTGCCTGGAACACGCTCCTGGGGGTGGTGGTTGAAGCAGATATGTTTGTAGCATTTATAATACTTTTGAATAGGTAGGGAATGGAGGGTTATGGATTACGTACAGTGAGTTAATTGATAGTCTTGGCACAATGTTCAGCATAGACATTGTGGGCCAAAGGGCTGTTCTTGCGCTATACTGTTCTCTGCTCTATGTTCTATGAATTTATTTATTTTTATTCAAATTATCTGAAGTCAAACAGAAGAATCTAATTTTCATAAAATAACATTCACGTGGTCATTCAACTTAAAGAGGAATGGTTAAATCAACAACAGACCATTTATAAAAGGCAAATGTTCTGGAAAACAATGAATGCAGAACATTCATGAATGCAATCATGACATTTAATTATCTCCCTTCCCCGTCCCCCCATTGGAAAGCCACTGTTACCCATTTTTAAGATTCCAGCATCAGCATTTCTTTGTGTAACCATTTTTCATTTTTACTAGTCTAGAAAATAATGATTAGCTGAATACGAACAAAACAGAGTTGAAATGACACAAAGCGCTGGAGTAACTCAGCGGGTCAGGTAGCATATCGGTGACATTTCAGGTTGGGACTTTTTCAAACTGTTTGTTGGTGGGGGGTTCGAAAGCTGGAAGAGAGGTGGGGGGCAGGAGAAAACATGGCGAGTGGTGGGTAGACACAGGCGAGGTTGGTTATTGATAGGCAGATGGTTGGATAAAGGCTACAGATGAAAAGACAAAAAGTGTGAGCAAAAGATAGACAAGGTGGGGATTGTGAAACCAGAAAAAGTAGTTGAAAGGGATGGAGGGTGGACGGGATGGGGAAGGGGAGAAATGGGTGCAAATCAACAGTTGGAGCATAAGGAAGAGGATGGGGGGGGGGGGTAAGGGAAAATGGGTTTGTAGGTTTGTTACCTAAAATTGGAGAACTCAAAGATCATACCATTAGGTTGTAAGCTACCCAAGCACAATACGAGGTGCTGTTCCCCGAGTTTGCATTTGGCAATGGAGGAGGATCAGGACAGAAAGATCAGTATGGGAATAGGGAGGGCGTTAAATTAGTTAGCAACCAGGAGATCCAGTGGGCTTTGGCAGACCGAGCGAAAGCGTTCAACAAAACGGTTGCCGAGTCTACACCTGGTCTCGCCAATGTAAAGAAGGCCGCATCAGGAACATCGGATGCAGTAGATGTGGTGAGGTGCACATAAACCTCTATCTCATTTGGAAGGACTGCAGGGGTCTTGGATCAATGAAAGGGAGGAGGTAAAGGGGCAGGTGTTACATCTCCATCAGTTGCAGAGGAAAGTACATGGGGAGGGGGTGGTTTGTGTGGGAAGGGTTGACTGAACCAAGGATATACAGATGAATGATTTCTGCAGGAAGGAGTGGAGATGGGAAGATGTGACTGCTGTTGGGTTCACAGTGAAGGGAGTAGAAATGTTGGAGAATGTGTTGGATATGTGGGTTGATGAGGTGAAAGGAATGACCAGGGAATCTCTAGCCTTGTTCCATCTGGGGGGACGGGGAGTGAGAGTAGCACTACGGAATACAAAGGAGACGTGGGTGGAGTATCAATCTCTGACATCAGGGAGAATGTTCACTAAACAAAGGAGGACATGTCCTAGAATGAAAAATCTGATTTTGGGAGCAGATGCAGTGGAGACGGAGAAATTGAGAGTAGGGGGTAGAGTCTTTGCAAGAGGCAGTGTGGGACGAGGTGTCATCCAGATAACTGTGGGAGTCAGTGGGCTTGACAGATGACAGTCTGTCCCCCGTGATGGAGAAAGAGAGGTCAAAAAGGAGAGGTGTTAGAGATAGCCTGTGAATTGGAGAACATGATGCAAGTTAGAGGTTACGTTGAAATGAGCTAGATTTAGCTCACCACCTAGACTTGCTGATCATGGCCACAGTCCGCCCACACTTACATGTGTCACATCCAGTTGGTCAAAATAGCTGTCCTTCCAAACTGGTGAGGAGCAGTGATGAATAGAGCCAAGCCACTGATCCATAGTGAGACCACACCTGGGGTATTGTGTGCAGCTTTGGTCTGCAAACTTGAGGAAGGACATTCTTGTTTTGAGGGAGTGCAGTGTAGGCTCACGAGGTTAATTCCCGGGATGGCGGGACAGTCATATGTTGATAGAATGGATCGGCTGGGCTTGTATACTGTGGAATTTAGATGGATGAGAGAGGATCTTATTGAAACATATGATTATTAGTGGTTTGGACACGCAAGAGGCAGGAAACATGTTCCTGATGTTGGGGGAGCCCAGAACCAGGGACCACAGTTTAAGAATAAGGGTAAGCCATTTAGGATGGAGATGAGGAAGTACTTTTTCACACAGAGAGTTGTGAGTCTGTGGAATTCTATGCCTCAGAAGACGGTGGAGGTCGGTTCTCTGGGTGTGTTCAAGAGAGAGTTAGGTAGTGCGCTTAAAGATAGCGGAGTCAAGGGATATGGGGAGAAAGCAGGAACGGAGTACTGATTGTGGATGATCAGCCATGATCACATTGAATGGCAGCGCTGGCTCGAAGGGCCGAATGGCCTACTCCTGCATCAATTGTCTATTGAGACCCAACCCCCAAAATACAATATGTGTAGGAAAGAACTGCAGATGCTGGTTTAAATCAAAGATAGGCACAATCATTTTGTGTCTAGCCCCAAAATACAATGACAGCCTTTGGCTGAAGATAAATCTGTGGGAATAGTTAAGACTTCATTGCCACATACAAATTTCTCTGATGTCCAGATATTTTTAAAAAAAGTTGCTTTAAGCAACTAAAATAAAACTTAAAATGTACAAATTAACAGCAATTACGGCTGATTAGGACTGAAATTATTTAATTTGTTTTAAATAAATAACTAACTTGCCCATTTGCTACTAATGTTCATGCTGAAGATCTTCATTCAAATGAAGGGGACTCTCCTACTGTACTGGGAATCATTGACATTGTACCAGAGAAGCAGATACACTTGCACCGCCTCCAACCTCACCTCCTGTATCCGCTGTTCCAGGTGTGTACTCCTGTATATCGGCGAGACCAAATGCAGGCTCGGTGATCGTTTCACTGAACACCTCCGCTCAGTCCACCTAAACCTAAGAGATCTCCCAGTTGCCAAATTCTTACACCTCCCATTCCCACACTGACCTTTCTGTCCTGGGCCTCCTCCACCGCTAGCTTGAGGCCCAGCGTAAATTGGAGGAAAAGCACCTAATATTTCACTTGGGCTGCTTACAACCCTGCAGTATGAATAGTGATTTCTCTAACTTCATGTAGCCCTTACTTTCCCTCCCTCTCTCAATCCCTCCCCCTTCCTAATTCTCTGACCAGTCTGATTGTTCCCAATTAAATGTTATCTCTGGGGTTACACAAAAAGCTGGAGAAACTCAGTGGGTGCAGCAGCATCTAAGGAGTGAAGGAGATAGGCGACGTTTCGGGTCGAGACCCTTCTTCAGACTGTCTGAAGAAGGGTTTCGACCCGAAACGTCGCCTATCTCCTTCACTCCTTAGATGCTGCTGCACCCGCTGAGTTTCTCCAGCTTTTTGTGTAACCCTCGATTCTCCAGCATCTGCAGTTCCTTCTTTAACACTAAATGTTATCTCTGTTTGCCTCATTGTCACCTTCTCCCAGCTAACAATGATGTATTCTACATTTTCCTTGATCATCACCTCTTTTAATGTCTTCTTGTCTATCATAAAATGATAGAGCTACACTTGTGGGAGGTGAAACAGAGATAACGTTTCAGGTTGAAGACAGTTGGTCAGAATTTCTGGAGTCCAGCAGCTCCACAAAGCTGAGGCCAGCATTGATCCCTGCAGATCTTGACTGGTCACAGACCTCCAGCTAGAATAACATCCTTTCACTGCAACCCTCTGTCTTCCATGAGCAAGTCAGTTTTGAAAGCAAACAACCAAGTCACTGTGAATCCCATGCATCCTAATCTTCTCGATCAGCCTACTACGAGGGACCTTATCAAATACCTTACTAAAATCCATGCAGACAACTTCCACTACCCTATGCATATTGATCATTTTCATCACCCTCAAAAAATTGAAACAAGTTCGTAAACCAAGACCTGCCGAGACAAAGCCATGATGACAGTCCCTAATTAGTCCATTCCCTTCTAGATACGAGAAAATCCTATCCCAGAGTATCCTTTCCAATGGCTTCCCTATTGACTGGAGGCTCACCGGCCCAGAATTTCCTGGATTACCTCTACTTCCATTTCTTAAACAAAGGAGCAACATTAGCTTATCTCCAGTAGAGAGAATAATACTGAAGAAGCACTGGATTAAAACCATTATCAATCACCTAGAAATTCACAAATATCTATTTCAACACTTCAATTTCAGCATATGTTTGGATACTGCAAGTTAAATTTGCAGCCCTGTCACATGACCATGAGTGACATGAAGAGCGAATCTGGTAAAATGTCCTTTCGCCAATGCAATAGAAAGAAATCAACGCAATTAACACTGAACATAGAGAATTTTTGTACAGCATAGGAACAGGCCCATTGGCCCAATTTTATGTCAAACATGATGCCAAAATAAACTAACCTCATCTGCTTGCACATAATCCATATCCCCATTTCCTGCATATTCATGTGCCTATCAATAAGCCTTTTAAAAGGTACTATCATATCTGCATCCACTGCTACCATTGGCAGCGCATCCAGGCATCATCACCCCCTGAGAGCAAAATTTGCCCCATACTTCTTAAATCTTTTCCCCTCTTACCTTAAAGCTGTGCCCATTAGCCTTTGACAATTCCATTCTGTTCTGACTGTCCAGGCCAGGGGTCACCAAACTATGGCCCGCGGGCCACATCTGGCCCGCCACAAGATTTTATCCAGCCTGCAGCAACCTCCATGTGGCGGGCTATTTAATGGGTTCTGAGGTAGCGCAGCATTAGAGATAAAGCGTGGAAACAGGCCCGTTGGCCCATTGAAGCGATGCCCATATGCACTAGCACTGTCCTACACACACTCTGGACAAATTCAATTAACCTGCATACGTGGAGTGTGGGAGGAAACCAGAGCACCCGGAGAGAATCCACACAGGTACAAACTCCGTACAGACAGCACCTGTAGTCGGGATGGAACCCGGGTCTCTGGCGCTGTGAGGAAGCGACTCTACCGCTACTCCTGTGTTGCAAAGGCAAGTTGTGCGGGGTGGTAGCGTGGGGTGAGAAGTGGAGCCGTGGAGCTGGTTGGTGGCAGGGTTGGCCAGGGTTGGTGTGTAGCGGTCTCCCCCATGAGGGTGACCCGTGAACAGCTCCCAATCCGGGCTGCCACACTGACCTGGACCCTTTAACCGGGTCTCCGCTGACGTGCGCGGGCGCGGCTGGGGGAATCCAACCCTGCACTTCTTTTTCTCTTTCTTTCTCTCGGCCCCTCTCCATATCTCCCTCTCTCTTTCCCCCTCTCTCTGTCTCTCTCTCCCCCCCCCCTCTCTGTCCTCCCTTCTCTCTCTCTCTCCCCCCCTCTCTGTCCTCCCTTCTCTCTCTCTCCCCCCCCACTCTCCCCCTTCCCTGCCCCTTTCTCTCTCCCCCCCCCTCTCTCTCTCCTCTCCTCTCTTCCCCCCCTCTCTCTCTCTACCCCCACTTTCAGTCCCCCCCTCTCTATCCCTCCTCTTCCCTCTCCCCCCCTCTCTCTCTCTCTCTCTCTGCGGAGATCGGCGGATCGGTAGCTGGCTCTGTGTGTGTATGTGCCCGATGGGTGAGCATTATGCATGCGTGGGTCTTTGTTAATATGAGTGAGGGGTGATCACGGTGCGTGTGTATGTGTGAGGAAGAGAGAGAGAGATAGAGATAGAGTGTGAGAGAGCCTGGATGTGTGAGTCTTTGTGTCTGTCTGTCTGTCTGTCTGTCTGTCTGTCTGTCTGTCTGTCTGTCTGTCTGTCTGTCTGTCTGTCTGTCTGTCTGTCTGTCTGTCTGTCTGTGTTTGTGTGTGTCGGTGTGCGGGTCTGTGTCTATGTATTTCGATATGTGAGAGTCCACGTGTGCTTGTGCGTTTCTATGTGTGTATACGTCAGTGTGTGTATGTGTCAGTGTGTGTGTTTGTGTGTGTATGTGTCAGTGTGTGTATGTGTCAGTGTGTGTGTGACGTTTCTTTATTTTCTCCTATGGCCTGGAAAAATATGCCAAATATATAATGTGGCCCTCATGCTGAAAAATTTGGAGGCCACTGGTCTAGGCTATCGATGTCTGTCGTGATTTTATATACTTCTATAAGGTCTCCCCTCAAATTCAATCGTCAGTTCAGAACAGCAAGGTGTTTTAACTAGAGAAAGCAAGGACATCTAACCTCTGGACATTACAACTAACCTCTAGTACAACTAGCCAAAGTAGTGGCACGAGGTATCCCAAAGGAATGGAAAAAGATTACAGAAGAAAACCACCAAAGGATTTACCTAGCATTGAGAAACATGTTTTACATAGCATAAATGTCATTAGAAAAACATGCAATTTTAAAATTAAAGATTATTATCAAAACATTGATAAGAAAAAAGACACATCTGCAGACTGCTCCCCATGAAATCAGCTACTGTTATGAATGGAGCTTCAGGAAAGTACCATTAACAAGAATTTCTATGTGAATAGTAATGAATATAATCTCAAATTTAAATTGAGAATATAAATAAATAGTTCCCTGAAAGTGGAAACACAGGCAACAGGGTGGTGGTGAAGGCTTTGACACACTGGCCTTTATCAATCTGGGGATTGAGTATAGAGGTTTGAACATGATGTTGCTGTTGTACAAGACAAGGGTGAGGCGGCATTTCCGTGCTCTGAGGCTCTATGAACACAGCGAACAAATATCCTGCAAATATCCCCTGACACTCAAAGCTATCCCAATATCTATAAGGGACATAAGACAGGAGCACAATGGAATACTCTCCACTTACCAGGTGGAGTGCATTTCTAATAACTGTTAAAGCTGATGTGCTGGTACTTCAAGAGAGGGTATATTCAATAGAGGATATATTCAAGAGAGTGTCTTAGCGCTAATGGAATGAAGAGATGTGGGGAGAAAGCAGGAACAGGGTACTAATTTTGGATGATCAGTCATAATCATATTGAATGGAAGTGCTGGCTCGAAGGGCCGAATGGCCTACTCTTGCACCTATTTTCTATGTTTTTATGTTAATTGTCTGGTACCCCTTGCACCACCTTAAAATTTCATTCCCTTCACCGTGAACATAGAAAATAGGTGCGGGAGTAGGCCATTCGGCCCTTCGAGCCAGCACTTCCATTCAATATGATCCCAGGCTCCGCGGTGTTTTAAATCCAGCGCTGCCTGCGGCTGGACGTTCCGCAGCTGTAGCTCCTCGGATGTTGGAGTCGGCGGTCACAGCACTCTGGAGCTTACCGCATGGCGACCCGGTAAGGCATCGCCTGCTCCGTGTTGGTGTCCCAGCGCTGTGCCGCCGCCGAAGCTGGGGTTCTGGCCGGTCCCGACAGGTATGCCGCTGCAGTCCTTCCTAAAAGGACGTCCTTTAATTCTGAGCTATGACCTCTAGTCCTAGACTCTACGACTAGTGGATTTGCCTCGTCCCCGTTATGGACATTAGTCTTTTTCTATGGAACTGATGCGCTACAATGCTGACAACTATAATTTACACTGTATATTCTTCTTTATCTATTGTTATTTAGTTTTACTTGATTGTAGGTTTAGGTTTATTATTATTGCATTTACTGAGATACAGTGAAAAGCTTTGTTTTGCATTCTAGCCAAACAGATCAGATATTCATACATAGATAGATACAATTAGTTTAAACTCAAATATAATGGCTAAAGCAAAAGGGATGTTACAAATCACAGAATATAGTTCTCAGCATTGTAGCGCATCAGTTCCTTGGACAAAGTCCAGTGTCCTCAATGAGGTAGATTGAATCAAACATTTCTCGAGCTTATGGAATGATGGATTCTGGATGGATTTTATTTATGTACAGTATTATCTGATCTGATTGAATAACATGCAAAACAAAGTTTATCACTGTACCTCAATACACATGACAATAATAAACCAAAACAATTAAACACTTTTGAAATGACTCTTGTTGCAACCCCTTCATTAGAACGAGTGCAGCGGTTCAATATGACTCATCTTTCCAAGGGAGTGAACAATAAATGCTAACCTTGGCAGCAATACCTATATCCTCCCCTCAAAAAAAGCATTGATTGAACAACTTGCCATATAATTATCATTATTCGATTCATGAACAACATCCAGATGCACCCATGTGGAAGAGCCACAAACGGACTGTACATGGAAATAAGCAAGCAATACATTTATAAAATCCAAATCATCTGGATAAATCTAGCAGATCATGCAGTGTGTTTTATCCCTCGCCTAAACTGTTGAGCATTTCCGACATTTATTTTTAAATCAGATTTCCACAATCCGCGTTTATTTAAAGACAAGTTCAAGCAAGGTCTCTACTCCAACAGAGGGAATTTAAGCGGAACAATTCTGAACAGCAGCGAAGGTGATGGACTATTCAACTGAGGGTACGCAAAAGGCTGGAGAAACTCAGCGGGTGAAGCAGCATCTAAGGAGCGAAGGAGATAGGTGACGTTTTGGGTCGAGACCCTTCTTCAGACTGGTTAGGGATCAGGGAAACGAGAGGTATAGACGGTGATGTGGAGAGATAAAGAACAATGAATGAAAGATATGCAAAAAAGTATCGATGATAAAGGAACCAGGCCATTGTAAGCTGTTTGTAGTGTGAAAATGAGAAGCTAGTGCGACTTGGGTGGGGGAGAGATAGAGAGAGAGGGAATACCAGGGCCCGAGGGCTGAGGGAGAGGTGGGAAGGGGAGGAGGCAGCAAGGGTTAACAGAATTGAGCAAATTCAATGTTTAAGCCCAGAGGATGCAGACTCGCCAAGCGGAATATGAGGTGCTGTTCCTCCAACTTGCGGTGTTGCTCACTCTGGCCGTGGAGGAGGCCCAGGACCAAGAGGTCGGATACGGAATGGGAGTGGGAGTTGAAGTGCTGAGCCACCGGGAGGTCGGGTTGGTTATTGCGGACCGAGCTGAGGTGTTCGGCGAAACGATCGCCAAGCCTCCGCTTGGATATTCAACTGACATTGCTATAAAATCTGAAGAAGGGTCTCGACCGAAACGTCACCCATTCCTTCTCTCCAGAGATGCTGCCTGTCACGCTGAGTTACTCCAGCTTTTTGTGTCTATCTTCGGTTTAAACCAGCATCAGCAGTTCCTTCTTACACATGAGATTGCTGGAATCCCCCCCACACTATGCATATAATGACATGTTCCTTCCATGCAAGAAGCACGGCACTGCCAACCTGCAGCCAGCCCTCTGCCAGGAACTTGTGTGCTCACTGAGTTCCACGGCTGTCAAATCAAAGACAAATATGCAGGAAAGAACTGGAGATGCCGGTTTACACGGAAGATAGACACAAAATGCTGGGTGTAACTCGGCGGGACAGGCAGCATCTCTGCAGATCTGGAGATCCAAACGCTGAGTTACTCCAGCATTTAGTGTCTAAATCAAACGCTGAGTTAATCCAGCATGTTGTGCCTAAATCAAAGAGAACGCTGCGCCCCTCCCCGATACAGGGTGACGGTGGCTTGCGATCGCTTGGCGGACAGGCGTTGACAGCTGTCAGCGGCCGGGCTCCCTGGAGCCGCCGCCTCCTCCTGCTCCTCGCGGCGGGCGGGCGGGCGGTTGGTGCAGCAGCGCGGGCAGCGCCGCGCGCGGGGCTCCCATGACAGCCGTTGGTCGCGCGAGCGGCGCGAGCACCATCAAGGCCCGGACCGGCGGACCGAGCAGAACCGCACTCCCGGCCGGCTCACCTGACAGATTCCGTTTCTTGCCGGCGTGCTTGCTCGGATCGCTCTGCGTCTCGTAAAAGCCCAACGTTTCTGTGCGGCGGACACCCCGGTCAGAGCTCCATTCCTCACTCTCTCTCTTATCCCCATTCTCCAGCACCGCCGCCATCTTCTGACGGGAGGGGGAGGGGGAGGAGGAAGGGAAACATAAACAGCGCTGTCACGTGACCAGCCAACCAACACATACCCCCCCAACACACACACACACGCATGCGTGGCCAGCCCCAGCTGGCGTGTGCTTGCACTGGCGCCCCCCCGCGGGCGGGGAAGGAGGTTGGAATGGTGTCGAGCATCAGGTAGGGATTGGATGTCTCAAATATGTTTTCATGCCAAATTACTTTCTCATCGAAGAGGATCCAGATATACATTGAAAACTTTGCTAGAACTCTGAAATAAAAACCAAAACTGCTGGAAAGAACAACCAGGTCAGATAGCAGCTGCGGTACCAATTTCCACTTTTTCTTCAACACAATGTATCCACACTTCCTTAACTTCTCTATCAATATTTCTGAAGACTCGTATTAATACAAATTTGCCATAATAGACTGTGGGTAAATGTGCTTTTTCGTTTCATTTCGTGATCCAAATCATGTATCTACCTGTATTTATAACGTATTGTGTAAAAATATTATAGAAATCATACCTGAAACTTGTCTAGACCAAAACCTGCACATATTTTTAAAATATGAGAGAAACCTCCAATTTTCCGAGTAGTAATTGTCCAATCAATGCACGTTTGACATTGAGTCGGACGCCAATTGACCAATCACGCGCTTTGTTTCATGCTAGCGAGGCAGCGCCACACTGGGATCATGGCTGCCTCCTAATTATGGAGCTGCCAATTCTCACGCATTGAGTTGGTTGGATAGAGAACTGGCTAGCAGACAGGAAGCAAAGGGTAGGAGTAAACGGGTCCTTTTCAGAATGGCAGGCAGTGACGAGTGGGGTACCGCAAGGCTCAGTGCTGGGACCCCAGCTATTTACAATATATATTAATGATTTGGACGAGGGAATTCAAATTTGCAGATGACACCAAGCTGGGGGGTATAGTTAGGTGTGAGGAGGATGCTTGGAGGCTGCAGGGTGATTTGGATAGGCTGAGTGAATGGGCAAATGCATGGCAGATGCAGTATAATGTGGATAAATGTGAGGTTATCCACTTTGGTGGCAAAAACATGAGGGTAGACTATTATCTGAATGGTGGCAGATTAGGAAAAGGGGAGATGCAACAAGACCTGGGTGTCATCGTACACCAGTCATTGAAAATAGGCATGCAGGTGCAGCAGGCAGTGAAGAAAGCAAGTGGTATGTTAGCATTCATAGCGAAAGGATTTGAGTATAGGAGCAGGGAGGTTCTACTGCAGTTGTACAGGGTTTTGGTCAGGCCACACCTGGAGTATTGCGTACAGTTTTGGTCTCCAAATCTGAGGAGGTACATTCTTGCCATAGAGGGGGTGCAGAGAAGATTCACCAGACTGATTCCTGGGATGTCAGGACTTTCATATGAGGAAAGACTGGATAGACTCGGCTTGTACTCACTGGAATTTAGAAGATTGAGGGGGGATCTTATAGAAACTTACAAAATTCTTAAGGGGTTGGACAAGCTAGATGCTGGAAGATTGTTCCCGATGTTGGGGGAGTCCAGAACAAAGGGTCACAGTCTAAGGATAAGGGGGAATTCCATTAGGACCGAGATGAGGAAAACATTCTTTGCACAGAGAGTGGTGAGTCTCTGGAATTCTCTGCCACAGAAGGTAGTTGAGGCCAGTTCATTGGCTATATTTAAGAGGGGGTTAGATGTGGCACTTGTGGCTAATGGGATCAGGGGGTATGGAGAGAAGGCAGGTACGGGAGCCTGAGTTGGATGATCAGCCATGATCACATTGAATGGCGGTGCAGGCTCTAAGGGCCGAATGGCCTATTCCTGCACCTATTTTTCTATGTTTCTATGTGAGACTCACGTATTCTGCCCAATTCTCACGCTCTCATGCTGATCACAGAATATCTCACGCACTGTCAAGAGCCGGGGCGGAGGGAGGGATGGAAGCAGAAACTGCGGCGGAAGCAGATATGGACTTGGAGCCGTGGCTGGCGAGTGTTTGTCGGGCTGTCGAGTTGCTCGCTGCAGCTCTGGCCATGGAGCAGCCTCAGTGCAAGAGTCCCGGGTTGTCAGGCATCGGAAGCATTGTGCCACTGCCGCCAATTCACTGGGTGTTTTCAAGAGAGAGTTAATTTAGCTCTTCCGGCTAGTGAAATCAAGGGATATGGGGAAAAAACAGGAAAGAGGTACTGATTTTAGATGAACAGTCATGATCATATTGAATGGCAGTGCTGGCTCCAAGGGCCTAATGGCCTATTCCTGCACCTATTTTCTATGTTTCTATGCTTGAGTATATAGCAATAAAACTCGACCACTTGATTTTGAAGCATTCTTGCATGGTGGAGGTATAATGTAGTCATGGAGTGATACAGAGTAAAAACAGGCCCTTTGACCCAACTTGTCCACACCCGCCAACATGTCCCAGCTACACTACCTGCTTTTGGTCCATATCCCTCCAAACCTGTCCTATCTGTGTATCAGTTGAACTGTTTTATAAATGTTGGGATAGTCCCTGCCTCAACTTCCTCCCCTGGCAGCTTGTTCCATGCACCCACCACGCTTTGTGTGGAAAAAGTTGCCCCTTAAAAAGTTAACTCTTAAAAATACTTGAAATTTAAAACATTGAAATCATACTTCTACAATGCACTAAAACATGATTTTAATACATCAAATTTCAAGAAGTCCCTACCGTGGGAGGGGAAGCAAGGCCAGTGATCAGTGATTGTTTAGCCCCCCCACTTTCAAAAACGCTCCTGGAACTTCAGACGGAGAGCACTGCCAGATGTGAGCGGGGAACTGAGATCCATGATGTCTGGATCCCAATGCTCAACGCTTCGTGTTTCGGAGTTGGCTAATCATATTGATTTGTAATTAGCCTGATTTGTAATTAGTTGACAAATCCTAAATTTTGTAGACGGCGGGGCGTCCACACGCAGCAGCTTTGCGCTCGCCAGTCCGAGTCAATTTGGAGCAGCTCAGTACTGAACGCAGCTGTAGAAATAAGGTATTTAAAAACCTCAGAATCCCGAGAAGCCCTAGAACCCCTAGAAATTCCAGTACCCCCAGAAAACTCATTAAGAGACTCACCTCCAGAACGGGGAAATCCAGTACCCGCACCGTAATCCCGACTGGTCCCACATGGAGTCGAACGGAACTGCTCAACATCGGACGTGGCTGCGAGAAACTGGCTTATGAGTACTACAGTACCCTCGCCAAAATCCCAATGGAGCTAGGCAGAACAGCCCCCTGGATCAACACTCTGGAGGGTCGGAGACGGAGCAAGCGCCGGGAGAGAAAACAGAAACGTGGAAGGCGAGCGGGGGTGCAGGACAGGCTATGGAGGACTCCACAAAGACCATTGCTACCAAACGTCTTTCTCTCGAATCTCCGGTCACTAACCAACAAGCTGGATGAGGTAAGGCTCTGGATCAACACCCAGCGATCCCTGAAAGACTGCTGTGTGCTGATCTTCACAGAGACCTGGCTCAGCGCGCTGGTTCCCGACGGGGCTGTGAACCTAACGAACCAGTCACTGCATTGTGCTGATAGAACAAGACTCAGGTAAGAGCAAGGGCGGCGGGCTCTGCATCTATATCAACAATGACTGGTGCACCAGCCACACTGCAGTAGAGAGCTACTGTTCCCCAGATCTGGAATGCCTACTGCTTAAACGTAGGCCGTTTTATCAGCCTCGGGAGTTTACTGTGGTCATCATCATGGCCGTATACATTTCACCCCAGGCTAATGCTAACCTAGCTCTAGCACAGCTGCACTCGACCATCAGTAAGCAGCAGGATGCTCACCCCGATGGTGCCTTCATTGTTGCAGGGGACTTTAATCAGGTCGACCTACTAGCTGCACGCCGCAAATTCCACCAGCATGTGTTGTGCCCTACCAGGGACTCAAACACGCTGGACAAAGTGTACACCAACATCAAGGACGCATACAGAGCTCTCCCCTGCCCATCCCTGGGACAATCCAATCACCTCTCACTGTTTCTACTGCCTGCATACAAGCCCCTCATCCGCAAGACCAAACCTGCAATAAAGACGGCCAAAATATGGCCCGAGGACGCCACCCTACAACTCCAGGACTGCTTTGATCGCACAGACTGGGACCTATTTGCACAACAGGGTAGACGTGGAGGAGTACACATCCACTGTGCTCTCCTACATCAACTGCTGTGTGGAGGCTGTCACAGTGGACAGGAAAATAAAGATGTTCCCAAACCGGAACAAGGAGGTTCAGAATCTGCTAAGGGCACGGAACAATGCCTTTAAATCCAGGGACACTTCTGCATACAGTGCTGCCAGGTCAAACCTGAACAAAGGTATAAAAAAGGCCAAAGACATCCACAGGCAAATGGTGGAAGACCACTTCAATACCGCGGACACCAGAAGCATATGGAAGGGTGTCAGGGACATCACTGACTACAAGCAGCCCCGTCTGCCCCCACAGTGATATCACACTGGCCAACGAGTTAAACACCTTCTTTGCCCGCTTCGAAACTGGCAACACCACCAGGAGTGGAAGAGTCCCGGCCATGGCAGAGGGACAGATCTTAACACTGAGCACTCAGGAGGTACAGTGCGCTATGCGTAGGATCAATCTACGCAAGGCTGCAGGCCCGGATGGAGTCCAAGGCAGGGTACTTAAAGGACTGTGCTGTACAGCTGGCTGAGGTATTCACCAGGATCTTTAACCTGTCTCTGTCACTGGCAACGGTCCCCAAGTGCCTGAAGACAGCTACCATAGTGCCTGCCCCGATAAAGTCAAAAGTCACCAACCTGAATGACTACCGCCCGGTTGCCCTAACTCCAATACCAATGAAGTGCTTTGAAAGGCTGGTCCTCTCCCACATGGACTCTCATCAATTTGCATACAGGGCAAATATATCCACAGAGGATGCCATCTCTGTGGCTCTTCACACTATCCTGACACCTGGAAAGACAGGGCATGTACATGAGGATGGTCTTCATAGACTATAGCTCTGCCATCAACACGGTCATCCCCACCAAACTTACCACCAAACTCCACCAGCTAGGCCTCAGCTCGCTGATATGTGACTGGATCCTGAATTTTCTGACGGAGCGACCGCAGGCAGTGAGACTGGGCTCGCACCTGTCCTCCACTATCAGCCCTGAGCATCGGCACACCACAGGGCTGTATACTGAGGCCCATGCTCTACTCCCTCTTCACTCACGACTGTGTTCCTGCATTCAACACCAACACCATCGTCAAGTTTGCAGACGATACAATGGTGATTGGGCTGATCACCAATGGTGATGAAACAAACTACAGAGCGGAGGTGCAGAACCTGGCGGACTGGTGCTCACGTAACAACTTGTCCCTAAACACCTCCAAGACCAAGGAGCTGATTATCGACTTCAGGAGGACACATAATGGGGAATATGCCTCAATCTCCATCTACGGGGACAGTTCAGGATCCAGGATCCAGTCACATATCAGCGAGCTGAGGCCTAGCTGGTGGAGAGAGTGTCCAGCTTTAAGTTTCTGGGCACTCATATCTCAGAGGACCTCACATGGTCCACCAACACCGTTGCGCTGGTCAAGAAGGCACAGCAACGACTGTTCTTCCTGAGAACATTGAAAAAGACTGGTCTGCCCCAACATTTGCTGATGACCTTCTACCGCTGCACGACAGATAGCATACTAACGTATGGCATCCCTGTGTGGTATCTCAGCTGCACGGAGGCGGAGAGGAGAGCTCTTCAGCGTGTCGTCCGCAGAGCGCAGAAGATTATTGGGACACAGCTACCAGCCTTGGGGGGCATCTACCACACACGGTGCCTCAGGAAGGCCATCAGCATCCATAAAGACTGTTCGAACTCCTACCTTCCGGAAGACGTTACAAGGCCTTCTACGCCCGCACCTCCAGACTCAGGAACAGCTTCATCCCCAGAGCTATAGCGGCTCTGAACAGGCCCTGCTGAGTGCCGCCCACCCCCATGAACTCTCCCTCGGATGGTCACGTCGCACAGACACATTTGCAGTTTTGACTGTTTTACTGTTCTTTTTATAAACCATGTTCTCGGGGTATCTAAACCTAAATTTTATTAGTTGTTTAAGTTATGACATCGGATGGAAGCTGCATACCAAATCTTGTTGCACTATGTGCAGTGACAATTTGAGATGTATTTCAGTACCCACAATCACGATGCCAGAGACAAAGTTGTGGAAACAAGAAATGCATTTATTTATGAGTCTGCAGAGTCGGGTGCCTCTCCAAACCGAGAGACACCGAGGTCAAGAAAATACCCCCCCTTATACAACACAATTTCACTGAATCATCCTCCCCTTCTGGCTCCTTCCAATCAGAGCGCTGAGGTGCACAATCGTCCTGTACCGCCCAGAGTACCTCCCAGGTCAGACATTGTACGTTCATGGTAATTAGCAGGTTCCCGATCGGGGCGTATAAGCGATATTCATTTACCTCATTAAGCAAGCGCAGTAGTTATTCACCTAACCCATTTAATCCCCTTTAGCCTAGTAGTCAGTTTCTTAAGGTTACAGCTACCTCCACTATCTCTTCCCGCTTTCGTACAATGCTATCAGTGGTGCTCAAGGACAGGGGTGGTTTACGCTTTCTGTCCTTCACAATGTGGTTTAATCATTCTGTCTCTCACAACAATAAAATATATTATTATTATTATTATTTATTAATCCGGAATATCCAAGGGGATGGGATAAGTGTAGTATTAAAATGACATGCAAAGTGTCAGGCTGTCTATCACAACATGCAGCCCCGATAACCTTGAACATCCTCAAGGAGTGTAATCAGATGGAAACTGATTCAGATGCGATGTTTAAGAGCTTGTTCAAAAAAGGGGCATATTTTAAAGAAGTGACAGAGATACTTGCAGGGGAATGTGTGAGCAGGCTATTACTTGTCTTTAGTTTTAGTTTGAACCAGGACATCTGAAGATTCATAGTTTAATATAGTAATTGTGCTGATACTGACTCCAACCAACCATGTAATGAATATCATCCATTCCGGAGGTTTTATTTTTCTGATGCCATTTAAACTTCACTTGCATTTCAATCACTTAAATGTAAAAGTAATTGGGAATGGGGAGCGTCGGAACAAAAATTTGCCCTCAGTACATATTAACTGTAATATAATAATGTATGCGTGTTGGTAGGTGCAATCAAAACAAAGATCTTTTTATCATTGTTGTCTTATGAATACCACAGAAAATATTATGTACTCTCAAGATCACATTAAATAGAATACTATTGTTGCTTAATATATATACTGTTATTGGACTTTGCATTTCGGAAAAGTCCCAGCTGAGAGGAAGACAGCAAAATACTAAAGATATTGGGGGTGAAAATGACAGTTCATTAGGAAAATGAAGGAAATGGTAGCAGAATAGGTTTACAGCTGAATGAGTATAATTTTATGGATGAGAAATTATGTTCAACCAATTGATAACTTCTTTGACAAAGTAACTAGCATGTTAGATAATAAGGTAGCCAATGGATGTAGCAAATTTTGTTATACAAAATTTGTTCTGTGAAGTGCCCCATAAAAGATTACCGCATTAGATATTAGCACCTGTGGACTTGAACATAATAGGTTAAGTCCAGGGGGTCAAATATTGGGCTTTATGTGTGTGCCAGATATATTGTCAGTGCAGAGGGGCTGGGAGCAAGGCCGAGTGTGCATCCAGAGTCAAGGTCTGGAATAGTACTAGTTGTGCAGTCAAAGCTGGGACAATGGCAGTGTTCAGCACTGGGAACCTAAGCAGGTAAGCAGCTATGATCAGGGTAGAATAAGGGGTCAGGTGTAAGGCTGGACTCAGGGTCAGGAATGAGAGAAGGTATGCAACTGGAGTTGAATTTCTCACTCCCAACTCTCAATCAATGTTGGCATATTATTGCTGCTGCTATCAGTGCTGCTCCCCGCCATCATCACCATGTTGATCCAGAAGGGCATGCTGGCCGAGGTGGATGCGTTGAGCGGCCACACTTACGGAGGCCGCAGCTGGTCGTAAAGCAGCTCCAGCCGTGGGCAGCTCTGGAAGGGGGGCAAGTTAGGGTTAGGATTAGGCATTTTCCTCTCAGTGGAAGATGCCTTAGCCTTCCCCCAACCTGGCACTGCCCCAGTCGCACTGTGACCGTGACCCCCCCTCTGCCCACTGGCAGTCAGTGGGGTTCAGTAAACGGGGGAACGCACAGGATCTGCCCTCTTCACCCATGAATTAGACGGGATCAGGAGCCGGTGAAACCCGGAACCTCTGTGGCAGTCTCACTCAACATACACACTCACAATTATATTCCTTATATTATTTTACTTCGGAGTCACATGAGTGACTTTGTGAAGACCCTGCCAACACGCATGCGCGACATATCGTCGCTCGCATTGCAGTCAACAAGCTGGGGTGAGCGCAGCTCCTCTGCCGGCAGCTTAAAAGGACCCCTCAGGTAAGTTTTTACTAACCTTGAGTTGGTTAGTTTTCTGTATTGATTAAATCCCTAGAGAAAATTCATCATGGAGAGAAGTAAAAAGAAGGCTACGTCTAAGCATGCCTTTCAAGACCGCGGGACTTCAGAGCGAGGTCGGCGGCCAACATCCCTGGAGCTGACCGTAGAGCCGGCAGCACCCGTACCTCGGGCCGGAAAAACAGCGCGGAAATCGGGGAGCCCCGCTCAGTCGGCAGGACCCGTCTTCCCACCGCAGCAGTCCAGGGAGCTGCATACTGGCGGTAGGACCGCTCGGGAGCAGGATAGCCAAAACCCCGACTCCCCATCGCTTCAGTCTGTACAGACCAGCGGCAAAAAAGTGCGGAAGACACGGCCCGGTTTAATGGCACACCCCGACTCTCCACCGCATCAGTTCGCAATAGGGTGGACCGGTGGCAAAACAGCACAAAAGTCGTGTAGCCCCGTTGGAGTGGCAGGCACCGTCTCTCCACCGCTCCAGTTCGCTAGATTGCGGACCGGTGGCAAAACAACACACAAGTCGAATAGCCCCGTAGGAGCAGCAGGCACCGACTTTGCGCCGCATCAGTCCAGAAGACCTCGGACTGCCGGCAAGCCCGCGCGAATGTCGTGTAGCCCTGCTGGAGCGGCTGGCACCGACTCCACACTGCCGCAGTCGAGACAGACAGGCGGCAGACCTACCAGGAAATCGTGTAGCCCCGCAGGAGCGGCAGTCACCGACTCTCCACCGCTTCAGTCCGGAAGACCGCGGACAAGCGGCAGATCCGCGCGTGAGTCGTGTAGCCCTGCAGGAGTGGCTGGCACCGACTATCTACCGTATCAGTCCCATAGACATCACCTCGACGAGGTGCGGACTGGCGGTAAGACCCCATAGCTTCATCAGAATCTGGGGAAGACGACTTGCCGCTTGCAGACAGTGATGGCGGTCGCATTGCTCGTATGGAGCGGATGATGGAGCAGCTGTTCCAAAGGGACCTACTCCAGCAGGAGCATGCGTCCCAAGGATCACGCAGGTCCACGATAGGCCCATTACCAGGACTGTCCTACATCTCTCCCTCTTCAGTAGGGAGCGCAAGAAGTCAGGGATTAGCTGACTTCGAAGAGGGGTTGGCTGAAGACCCACAGTTGCAAGGGATGCAAGAAGAGGAACTTTGGGGATGGTGTCTAAATTCGCTCAACCATCCCAGAAAGGGCAACCTCTTCAGCCGAGGCTAGCGGCAAGCATAAACTACCTGACAACGCACCAATTACAGGAACAGGTAATTTTGGGGACCATAAGCAAGTACATGGCCCCAGAAAATTGTGTGTCGCTGAACGTCCCTACCGTGAACACACCCATATGGGAAACATCAGCCCTGGGATAAGGGCACAGGAATTAAAGATGAAAAAAATCCTAAAACTACTGACCTCAGGCATCACTGCGTTTGCCAGGTCAGTCGACGGTATGGACATGACGGAAGAGCAGCAGGATGCATTAGCCCTACTCTGCAATACGCTATATGAGATCAATTGCTTTCGGAAAAGTTCTATCTGTCCTACACGCAACCCCAAATTTGCGGGTTTGTGTAAGGCCAACGCTACGCCACCACCACGACAGTTGTTTGGTGATGAAATGCTCAAACAGGTGAAAGACCTAAACGAGGAAGCTAAAGCGGTAGGCTCGATAAAACTGCCTTCCTCTGACAGACCTCCAGCGTATCGTCGGCAGTATCCATATGCAACATCTAACAGGCCCCTGGTTCAACCCGATAGAGTGACGGGAGCAAATCCAAAGGTCGCGCCTTATCATCAGAGGCCTTTTTTAGGCCAAGGCCCACAGCGACCAGCCTGGAAAATGCGTCAACCCCACATCTCTGCACCACAACAACCCAAGAACATAGGACAGAAGACCAAGCCCCACTGGTAACCATGGAGGTTATATACCAAGGGGGTAATAGAGAAAACGGTACATGAACCTCTTGAATTTGTATTTAACATCTTTACCAAAACCAAAAAAGATGGTGGATGTCGTATCATAATTGATTTAACTCAATTGAATACTTTTGTACAAAATACCCATTTCAAGATGGAAACATTTGAAACTGCCAAGCAACTGATTTCCAGAGGGTACTTCATGGCCTGCATTGATCTAAAAGATGCATACTATTCATACCTATACCTGAAGATCGACGCAGATATTTAAATTTGTCTGGATGGGGCAGCTGTGGCAGTATAAAGCATAGCCTAATGGACTTACAACAGCCCCCAGGTTATTTACTAAAATATTAAAACCAGTGTTGGTGTCTCTACGAAGACAAAACCACATAGTCATGCCCTATGTGGGGAAAACTTTGGAATTGGTAAATTAGCTGTGAAAGCCACCAAGTCACTATTCCAAAAGCTGGGGTTCGTCATCCATCCAGACAAATCAAAGTTAAACCCTTCATT
Source organism: Raja brachyura (assembly GCA_963514005.1). The sequence goes on along the minus strand of OY740781.1, from coordinate 107,406,484 downwards.
CATTATGGACTATCTGGGATTCACGGTTAACACTAATCATATGATTGTCACTTTCCTAGAGAACAAAGCAACAAATATAATAGAAGCATGTAATAGCCTTGCTTGCGCCAAAAAAACGACTACTCGACATGCTGCCAAGGTGATTGGGAAACTTGTAGCTACATTTCCAGCTGCATGATTTGGACCATTGCATTATCAAAATTTGCAAAGAGCAAAAATCTCAGCACTAAAAACCAATACTGGGTATTTTGACAGAGCTATGCAGCTACCAAACAAAGCAAAAGATGAGCTACGATGGTGGATTAGCAGCATTCGAGATTGTTTTAATCCCAACATAGTTAGAAACCCTTCAGTCGTGTTGCAAACTGACGCAAGCGCCCACGGCTGGGGAGCTACCGACACCACTTCTAGTTGTGGCGGCAGATGGGATTTGCACGAATCTACACTACTCCAATCACGAGGTATAAATTATTTGGAAATGCTGGGAGCTGGGGGCTTACTGCACAAATATGCATCATACGCATGTCCGTCGACAGATAGGCAATACCACAGTGGTGGCATATTTAAACCATATGGGTGGTATCAAGTCGATATCTTGCGATGAAATGGCAAACATAATTTGGCACTGGTGCATTGAAAGAAATATTTGCATCTCAGCTACATACCTTCTGGGTAAGCTCAATAAAGTGGCGGACACCAGGTCACGAGTATTCAATGACAACACCGAGTGGATGTTGAACCCCCAAATATTTGCTAATATTATAGCACAGTATGGAACACCAGATATCGACCTCTTTGCGTCCAGGTTGAACCATCAGATACCAACATATGTCTCTTGGGAACCAGATCCTGGGGCAGCAGCGATGGATGCGTTCTAGCTACATTGGGGGAAATTGTTCTTCTATGCATTTCCCCCTTTCTGCCTCATCAGTCGGGTATTGTGGAAAATCCAGCTAGATTCTGCATCAGGGATTCTGATACTACCCGACTGGCCCACACAGCCATGGTTCCCGGTGGTCCTCGACATGGTGAAGGAACCATGGGTGCAGGTTCCTAAATGCCTGAACCTACTGACACATCCCATATCAGGAGAGAGTCGTCCGTGCCATGGTCATCTGAACCTGTTGGCTTGCAGGTTCTGAAGAGAACTTTGCTGGAATTCGGGCTGTCAAACAGGACCATGGATATCATCACGGCATCGTGCAGAGAGTCCACAAGGAAGCAGTACCTTACCCGTGTAAAGAAATGGGAGGCCTTCTGTTCCAGGACTAATATCACCTACGACTCTGCCACCATCACAGATGTGCTGGAATTCCTCGCGGGCCTTCACTATGATGAGGGCCTCAGCTATAGTGCCATCAATAGTGCGAGAAGCGCATTATCGTCCTACCTCACTATCGGAGTAGGATCCCATCAGTTGGTGTCGAAACTCATGAGGGGTATTTTCAATTCTAACCCTCCAAGACCACGATATAATGTCACCCAAAATATAAGGAGAATGGAAACAGGTCTATTCATCAGTTTTAAATGCCCACATTACAGGGTAACTGTGCAGACTATTTCCAGGTGGCTCAGGGGGGTGTTGGGTGCAGCAGGGGTAGACACTGATATTTTCAAATCTCATTCTACCAGGGCTGTGTCCACATCAGCGGCGAGGACCATGGAGGTACCCATGGATCATGTCCTCGCAACAGCGGGCTGGGCCAATGAAGGCACATTTAAACGGTTTTATAATAAACCTGTGGCTGCTCCCGCGACATTTGCGGATACTGTTTTAAGTTCTGTTCCCTAAACATTCCCCAAAGCCAGGGGTTTTTGTTTGTATTAATAAATACATTATTGTTTTTCAGCTCTGTTTCCAGTCTGAAATACGTTAACATACTTCCTCCATCAGTTATTACGGCAGTGTGTGAGCATGGACGTGGTCCAGGGCATGAAATGACAGAGCTTTGAAATCTTCACGAAGTCACTCACATGACTCCGAAGTAAAATAGTAAGATTAAACGAGAATTTACCAGTTTGAAGTTTGATCCTTATTTTATGAGGAGTTACGATGAGGGATTTTGTGCCCTCCGCTCCCAACCCTCTATCATAAGGACAACTGGTGTATTACTTCTCTTAATCTTACTATCTCCAGTCAGTGCTACTATCTGTGATTTCACACCACTGCTTTGAAGAATTTTGCGCATGTGTGCTGGTGGGGTCTTCACGAAATCCCTCATCGTAACTCCTCATAAAATAAGGATCAAAGTTCAAACTAGTAAGTTCTTGTTTAATCTTACTGTTTTATATAATACTAGACCAGGTTGTGCCCCGTCCGGTCGCAGGAGGGGAGGTGGCAGCCTGCAGTGTCACACACACTAACCACCCCCCCCCCCCCACTAACTACCCCCCGCACACACACACAAACCACCCTCCTTGATATTATATTAATATTATTCATTGACTCCTTTTACCCCATCCCTGCCCTATCCACTGATGCATAGCCTCCAACTGATCTGCAGGAACCTTTCTGACCCTCTGCTACAACGGGGCTCGGCCGCTGTCAGGATAGGCTGGGTGAGCGCACGCTTGCTCCTCACGGTCATTGGGGAAGTTTGGAACCTTTCTTGCCTATGGACATACAAGACGCCGCAGAGTGATCTGTGCTGAGCCGAACTGGCCGAGAAAATCGTCTATGCCAAGGTGTTGGCCGTCTACAAGAAGAATGCCATTACCCACAGCGGGTTCATCCCCTTCATCTTTCCAGAACCGTATTTGGCGGAGGCGGAACTGTTGCGTAACCCATCGTCACACAGTTGGCAGTTGGGGGCAACTGGGACAAGGTTTAACCTGACTGGACTGGGCGCCGCCGATTGTCGCGGTTACTCCCTCTACGTCATTGAAAACAACACCTATTATTTCTTTGTCAGGTAGGACGATGGCGGCAGTGGGTGGATGGTGGAGGGAAGGTCATGTATGGTCGCTGGGTGAGGGGGATGCTTCATTCTGTCAAGCCAGCACCCCGAAAGGTGGACTTTATTTGATCTACACCGCTGACAATAGGGGGTGTGCATGTAAGGTCACTGGATCACAGGGCTTGACGCACGGACCCGCTCAATCCATCTGGAGGACATCCGTAACTTCCGGTATATGTTATTAATGCAGATACGCGTACTTTCCTACCTGTCAAAAACCGCCATAATGTTGAAATGTTGCGCTGTAAAAAATGGTGGAAGTCGGGGTAAGCATGAGAGACATGTACCAACTTCAGAATTTCCGAAAGTGAAGCGAAATGAAGGTGAAGGGAGGCGAGAGCTAAAGGGACAACAACAGTTTTAACGGGCCTGCTACGCTGGAAACAATGGTAAGTGCTTACCTGCAGTTCATCGCGTGTACTCCACTTGGCGTAACGTAGCAACAGTACGGGTCATGGGTCGTAACCCGACTGCCATGAAACCTCCCTATTGCATTATATTGATCCTATTTGCAATCGCACCTTAAAACCAATTAGGCACAAAAAGCTGGAGCCTGACCATAAGCGTCACCCATTCCTTCTCTCCAGAGATGCTGTCTGTCCCGCTCAGTTACTCCAGATTTTTGTGTCTATCCTTGGTGTAAACCAGAATCTGCAGTTCACTCCTGCACATTCCACCTGCATTGAGCCTAACTGGCAGGGCCGGCCCCGCGCCCAAGGGGAACCCCGCGTTAATTTTCTGTATTTCGTATGGAAATACAGATTCACTTTGTTAAATAAAGATTTTTTAAAAGACATTCGCCATACGGGTTTTTTTACAAAACTAACATGGATAACAACCGGTGCACGGCCATCAGACACAAACGATGTGTTAACTATAACTTTAAGTATAAGGGGGAAGTCTTTTAGGACTGAGATGAGAAAAACATTTTTCACACAGAGAGTGGTGAATCTGAGGAATTCTCTGCCACAGAAGGTAGTTGAGGCCAGTTCATTGGCTATATTTGAGAGGGAGTTAGATGTGGCCCTTGTGGCTAAAGGGATCATGGGGTATGGAGAGAAGGCAGGTACAGGATACTGAGTTGGATGATCAGCCATGATCATATTGAATGGCGGTGCAGGCTCGAAGGGCCGAATGGCCTACTCCTGCACCTATATTCTATGTAACTTGCAGGCACGTCTAGAGAAGGAGAGGGGATAGAGAGTGAGGGCAGAGAGAGATGAGGCAGAGACAGAGAGAGAGAGAGGGGGCAGAGAATGAGAGAGAGGGGGGGAGGGGAGGGAGGAGGGGAGGGAGGGAAAGGGAGGGGGAGAGAGAGAGAAGTGGGGGAGAGAGGGGGGGATGAGGGGGGAGGGCGAAGGTGGGAGGGGGGAGAGAGAGGTTGGGGAGAGAGAAGTGCAGGAGAGAGGGGGTGAAGAGGTGGTGGGGAAGAGGGGGGGAGAGAGGAGGGGGAGGGGGGCGAGGGCGAGAGGGGGAGAGAGGCGGGGGGGGGGGGGCAAATAGACAGGCATGTCCTGCTTCTGATTGCTCCATTGTTAAGTACTGGGTTTGAAGCTGCCCCAACAATGCCGATACCGAATGTGAAATGTACACTACAATTTCCTGCTGTAGTGTCAAATTAGCAGCTGATTTAAACTATTATAGATTGCTGTTAAAATTTGAATGCAAAGAGGATGTCCCCTGGTTACTGAATCCAAGAGCGGAACTCGCTATCAAAACATGGAGGGGACGGGGGACACAATTTATTGGCGGCCGCATGCGCACATTGACAGACAGATGCGCGAGGCTTCGGAGGCTCAATCCAGTGCTAAACGAAGATACTAGAGGAGCCGAAACCCTGAAACATTCGCAAGTCAATTGTGTTTGTGTTTTGCATCCGAATCGGGTTTAAAAGGTTCGAACAGGCAATTAAAGTAAACCTTTTTTTTGTTCATTTGACATGTTTGACCAAATAATAAATTGCTAGTATCTTTGGTGCTAAATGCAGCTCAATTCTGCCTGTCTCGCCGGGTTAACAACAGCCCTGACTGGACTGACGGGCCACCAGCGCTGCTTCTCCGCGCTGGCCATATTTCCCACAAACCTGGGCAGGTTAACCAGGTAGAGTGGAACCTCTCTGGCCACCCGTGGGTGGGTGGGGGGGGGGGGCACTCAGGTGGGGACAGAACAGCGCCAGCGACCCGGCCGGGATCGATCCTGTGATTGGATGAGGCGCAGGTCTTGGGGGGGATGTCCCCCACCTCTCAAAACATGGGGGGGACGTGTCCCCTCTGGCCCCCCCTGTGTTTTCCGCCCCTGACTAGATCTAATTTAGAGGAGTTATATGCAACTGGTCTATGTCAATCCCCATGATTTTGAGTCGGAACCGAAGTTGCACAGTCATAGACTTGTTCAATAGAGCTGGAAAGGTCAGTCGTATAATGGTCGTCCCAATGCTGGGGCTTGCATCAATGATCTCTTTAAGTTTTCAAAAGCCTCCTGTGCTTTCTTTGTTAATTTAAATTTGCCTTGCTGGTATGGGGAGCTCCTTGGTTTCCAGAGCTATATTTGGAATCCAGGATCTGCAATAATTGATCATGCCCAGCCAATGGCTCATTTGTTTGGCTTCTTTTGGGATTGGAAATTCGCAGATAGGTTCGAGTCTGCTCTTCTCGAGACTTATTTCGGTGGCCGAAATTACAATCCCTAGAAATGTTAATTTCTCCTGGGCTACCAGTACTTTTGATGGTGAAACCACATATCATAAATCAGCTAAATGGTTTAGTAGTTGTGCAGTATCTTTCTGATTACTAGATTCATTTTTGCTGGCCACTAATAGATCATCGAGATACTACACTAATGTTGAATTCATTTTGAACTTCAAAGTACTCAGTTGGTCTTGCAAACACCTGGAAAATAAAGTAGGCGAATTGATAAATCCTTGAGGCAATCTGGTCCAGGTGTATTGTTGGCCCCTATATGTGCAGGCAACAAATACTGGCTGTCTTCATGAAGAGGAAGAGAAAAGAATGCATGTTGCAAGTCGACTATCGAAAATACTTTTGGGCTAGGATATGGGCAGGGTTTGGCACTAGGGCGTGGAGTGGTTCCACAACAGAATTGATATTCCTCAGGTCTTGTACAAGTCTATATTGGCCCTCCTTTCCTGGTTTTGGAACGGCAAGAATAGGGGTGTTACAAATTGATTGCCACTTCACCAATATTCCTTGTTCTAGCAAACCCCAAATTAATTTGTCAATGCTGCTGATGGCCTGTAATTTTAATGCATATTGTTGTATTGAAGGAAGAGTTACCCCTTTCTGGAGAGCTACATGGATGGGATTTAAAAAAAAAAAAATAGTCTTTTATTGGCATTCCACAACAGACACATTCCATAAAACGGGTTTCAGGTATAATACTATATGTATACATCATCCACTTATGTTTGTCTTGAATTGCCTCTTTTTGAGATTTGTACAAAACAAATATAGAAACAAGAACACAGTAAAATACAAACCCTTAGGGAGTGATCCTTTCTTTACCATATAATCAAAAATGTGTAAAAATAAAGTCTGGCCTATGAGGCATTACATAGTTAACCCAATTTTCCCAGCGTGACACAAATAAATCCAATTTAAAGTTAACATATGCTGTTATTTTCTCCATTTTATAAATGTCCAATGTGATGTCCATCCATGCATTCAGAGTTGGACTCTCCTGTGATAACCATTTCTTTGTGAGAGCTTTTTTACCAGCTACCATCAATATATTCAGTAAGTATTTGTCTTTTTTCCACCAGTCTTCAAGTACGAGTCCAAAAAACATGGTCTTACTTTCCAGGGGCACATGACATCTAAAAATGTCATGTAAAGCATCATGTAACTCTCTCCAAAAATCTTTAATAACAGGACAATCCCATAGAACATGGTCATGATCTGCCTTTAAATTTCCAATTCTTCTCCAACAAACTGGAGAGTTCCCACCGTGATGGGATTCTGAGAAGGCGTAATAAAATACTGTATCAGGCTTTTCCAACTAAACTTCCTCCAGTTTTGTGAACTGGTACACTTCCATTGATACCTCCATATTGCTGTCTATTCTACCTTGGATATGATTATCCCTCCTTCCTTCTCCCATTTCATTTTAATATATAAGGTTGAGTGTGATTTAAGATACAGGCATTTATACATGCATGAAAGTATAGATAGAAGTCTTATTTTTCTAACAGGAATTTTTCTTTAAGCATTTCAAACTTAACAGTGTTCCTTCTTTCATTATGTTACAAAGAGCAGTTATGCCTTTAACTGTTCACTTTAAACCTGCTATCTAATTTATTAGGAGTAAAGTCTGTGTCATATGCGCACCATTTAAGAGTTGTAATGTCTTCCTCTAAATTATGCTCTGTTATAACTGTTTTCCATATTTTAAGAATCAATTTTACCCAAGGATTTTGAATAGCATTTATATAGTCTTGTAGGTTGCTGTCAGCTATGATCGCTTGTTCAGGAATGTCGAGTGTTCTCTCTTCAATATTTTTCCATTCGGCATTATATGATGGGTTGCACCAGCATATCATAGGTCTTAACTGTGCTGCCTGATAATAGTATTTGAGAGAGGGTAGACCCCATCCCCCCTTTTCTATGTTAGCTGTAAAGTTTTGAGACGGATACTAGGTCTTTTACTTTGACATATATATCTTAACAATATTTTGTCCCATTCATTAAATTTATCTTGATTAATCTCTATTGGTAGAGTCAAAGGACAAAGGACAAGGACAAAGGACACTTATTATCACATACACCAATTGGTGTAGTGAAATTTGACTTGCAGCACACAAATAAAGATAAGACACAACATCAAGAGTTTCACAGAAACATAGAAACATTCCCCCCACAATGGTTCCCACTTTGGTGGACGGCATCAAAAGTCCAGTTCCCGTCCCCTGTTCACCCATAGTTGGGCCTATTGAGGCCTCCGCAGTCGCTGCTACGGCAGCCCGATGCTTCAGGCCTTCTCGCCGGATGAGGAAGCTCTGGCGTCGGGTGAACATTCCTCAGCGGCTTGGAATGTCTGAAGCGGCCGCATCCTCAGTGGAGAACGCGGCTCCCGAAGTCCACGGTCAGAGCTCCGACTCTGGCGACCTCGACGTGAGATCCCAGGCCCCGCGGTGTTCAAAGCCCAGCGCCCCCTGCGGCTGGAAGCTCCGCAGACCGTAGCTCCGCGATGTTGGAGTCGGCGGTCACAGCCCTCCGGAGCCCACCGCATGGCGACCCGGGCAAGGCATCGCCCGCTCCACGATGGTGCTCCAGTGCTGTGCCGCCGCCGAAGCTGAAATCCCAGCCGGTCCCGGCAGGAAACGCCGCTCCAGACTGCCGGTAGGGCGCGAGGAAGGGGCGAAAAAACGGCTCAGAGAAAAGCCGCATCTCCGACCAGGTAGGGACTGAGAGAAATAATTTCCTCCATTCCCCCCCCCCCCCCACACCCCACATAAAAAGACTAAAAGACCTCCAAAAACACACACTTTTAACTAACTAAAAATTATAAAAAGGGTGAAAAGAGTAACAGCTGCTGGCAGGGCAGAAATACTCGACGATGACCCCTACGTCTGTAATAAATATAACAGTCTTGTCAATAAGTTCATTTTAATAGATTCAATTCTCGAGCTGAGACTTAAGAATGTAATTGGGTTCCATCTAGCTATATCTATCTATCTATCTATCTATCTATCTATCTATCTATCTATCTATCTATCTATCTATCTATCTATCTATCTATCTATCTATCTATCTATCTATCTATCGTACTAAAAGTCTGATCTTGACCGCTTTTGGCCCATTGTGGTGCGATTTCCGAGAGAACGCCGCCACCTGCGGCCGTCATTTTGGCCACCTCGCTCAGAGACCCCCTCCGCCTTCCTGGACCAGAGGAATTTTCCCATCAATGAAAAAAGAGAGATATTAATGTTTTTAACAAATTCCCCATTCTCTCTGCTGCCCCCGCTGGTGGCAGGGGGAGGGACTATAAAACCCGGAAGTGTCATGCCTCACTCAGTCTCTGCCAGACCCAGGAAACCAGAGAGTCACGGCTCTCTGAGCTGCGAATAACACTGCTCTATGGTGAGTGTGTTTGTTGGATGTTATTTAAAGCATGATTTTGCTTCAGGAGCAGCAGCCTATACAGCAGGCTTTAAAGATTTGTTTTACATACTGTATATTCAACACGTTCTGAAGTTACTTGGCATTTTAGTATTGGGTGGGTGTGTGTGTGAGAGTGTATGTGAGTGTGAGTGAGTGTTTGTGAGTGTATGTGTGTGTGAGTGTGTGAGCGTGTGTGGTCTCAGCGACTGAGTTGCCAGCCCAAGAAACCATTCGGACCACAATGTCCATACTAGCCCTCTGGAAACCAGTCCCTTCGGCCCACAACATCATGCTAGCGCTACAGAAAGCCCCCCGCCCCCCACTGGCCAGCAATATTGGAATTGGTGGAGAGGTGGAATATTGCGTTGGGGACCAGCCCTCCCATGTGAAGCTGGGACCCGTTGGTATACTTTTAAAGCTGTGTGTGTGTGTTTGTTTGTGGGTGATTTTTGGCCTTTGATTCCTTGGACCGCCAAAACCACACGCAAAAACTTTTTTCAATTCGCTAGCGATTTCACTTTTACATTCGCAAATCCACTCCTCATTACATTTAGACATTTTTATGTACACATTTTTGATAAAATCCTTCCCCCCCCCCCCCTCACTCATTTTTTCGCCTCCTCTGCTGCCACCCGGCTTTCCTCCAAAAACGCCAACATTTTTCTTATTTCGTGGGCGATTTTACTTCCTCCACTTCCTCAGCCAGTATGGTTTTAATAATAGTCTCATGCAGGCTAAATCTATGTAGAACTCAGTAGACAATAGGCGCAGGAGTAGGCCATTCGGCCCTTCGATAGAGAAAGTTCCAGTTCACAGAGTCAAATGCCTTTTCAGCGTCCACACTTATCACTATTGCTTCCATTTTTAAAAAAATGTAGTCCACAATTTGTAGTGTCTGTCGTATATTGTCCTGTGTTTGACGTTGCCAAATAAACCCTGTCTGGTCATTGTGTATTAATTTAGGCAAGAGCTGTTCTAACCGTTTGGCCATGACAGAAGTGAATAATTTATAATCTACATTAAGAACTGATATCGGTCTAAATGACCCACACTCTGTTTTATCTTTACCTTCTTTTGATATAGCAGAGATAATTGCCTCCCTCCAGCTCGGTGGTGTTTGTGCCTTTTTAAAAACCCAGTTTAATGTACGGGAGTATAATAGGTGTTAATTCCTCTCTAAATTCCTTGTACCATTCTGCCGTATAACCATCAGATCCTGGTGACTTGCTCAGCTTGAGCCTACTATTTGCAATTTTTAATTCACCCTCTGTTATGTCTCCAATCATTATCTTGTTTTGTTCTTTGTTTAAGATAGGCAAATCTAAGGAATTCAAAAATGTGTCTACTTGAGTTTGGCTACCTGGAACTTCAGAATATGTAGAATATTTCAAAGGCTTCCTGAATTTCGCTTAATTTACTTTTCAATATTTTTGTTCTTGGGTCTCTGATTCTATGAACTGTATTTTCAGCCATCTTTTTTTTCATTTTCCACACCAATACTTTCGTAGATTTAGCACCACTTTCATAGTGCCTCTGTTTAAGGAATATTAACTTTTTCTTGATTTCTTGTGCAGCCAGGTTGTTGATTTCTAGTATTTCTAATTTCCTCCAATGTATTCCGCGCCGGCGTCAATTTGTGTTTCCTTTCTAGTTCCTTCAGCTTATTTTGTAAGTCCTCAGATGTTTTATTCCTGATTTTTTTCTTATATGAAGATATTGCTATAATTGTTCCTCTTAGAACAGCCTTTAAAGCATCCCACAAAATAGGGGTAGGGACCTCTCCATTATCATTCAGTTCTAAATAGAGACTTATCTCCTTTTAATTTGTTCCTTAAAATTAAGATCATTGAATAGGCTCGAGTTCAGTTTCCATGTAGCATTTTTTGGACGTAGGTCTAAATCAACAGATAGGTAAATAGGTGCATGATCACTTAAATATATTGTTCCAATTCCACAGGTGTGTATTTTTTCTTTATCCTTTCCAAATGTTATAAAATAATCTATTCTTGTTTATAGACAGTGTGGGGCCGAGTAATGTGTGTAATCCCTTTTATTCGGGAAAAGGTCCCGCCATATATCAATAAACCCAACCTCTTGAAAAAGAATTTTGACTCTTATGTAAAGACTTTGTATCATGAGTTTTTCCACTGGACGAGTCTAGCTCTGGTTGTAAATATATATTTAGGTCTCACCACAAATAAAAAGGCCTTCCGTTTCCATTATCATGATATTAATAATTCTCTGGAAGAAATTAAAATCACTTCCAAGAGGTGCATATACATTCAGCAACGTAACTTGATTCCCATCTATATTCCCCCTTACTAAAATAAATCGACCCTCCTTATCACTCATTTCAAATACTTTCTCAAAATTTAACTTGCTTGAGATGAGAGTAGCAACTCCTCTCCTATGTCCCGATATATATGAGGAGAAAAAGAGGTTAGTGAAACCCATTCTTTTGTTTTTCGTGTTCTTTGTCATTTCCTTTGGTTTCCTATAAGTATACTATATGGGCTTGTTCTTTCCCCATTTTAGTTATAATTTTGCCGCGTTTAATTGGGTATAACAGTCCATTCACATTGTAATAAATGAATTTTACCTTGCCATTAGCCATTAGTATTTAACTTTCTATGTATCAGTGACATGGTGATATTAGGCATAACAAATCTACTCCCTGAACAGACAAAAACAAAAGAACATATGAAAAAACAAAGGCGTGATTCCAACGTAGGGGTCTCCTGTGGATGACCCTGGGCTAGTCTTGAGGAAAAGCCTAGTTGTGGGGGAGAGCCTCTCTCATCTGAGAGCTGAGGGCCCCTACTGCAGCATCCAAGAAGAAAAAAAGCTCCATTCATAATACAGAACACACTTCCCTGTGCATTCCTCCCCTGTATTTATCTTCATTTAAATAGGGGACAACAGTTGAAAATGAAATAAAGCACCGTCGACTTTTAAGTTCTATTCAGCTCACCTACATTTTAAAAGTTAACCATAACTTAAAGCTCTTCTGAAGATGAGGGCTGTTTTATGAAGACCCGCAGTCTCTCCACGATGTCCTTCTCCCGCTCATCGGCCATCCCCTGCGGTCTTGATCTTTCCACCATCTCCCACGCAATGCGGGACAGTTGTTCAGCCAGGCTCTCTTTCGATGTGGTCACTCTAACGGGCAGTCCTGAACAGCTGTAGCAGCGGCGGCCGCCGCGATAGCGGCTTCACCTCCCGAGAGGGGTTGTTTTGAAAGCGCATTTTGCGGATTTGCCATTATCAGGCCGCTATCGCCCTGATAACGGTCGCTGCTTGCGCTTTCAAAACAACACCTCTCGCACGCCGAGGCCGGGAGGAGGAAGGGAGGGAGGGAGGGAGAAGGAGGCCTCCTTCCGCCGTCTGAAGCAGCCGCACCAAAGATCCTATAGCTATAGGATCTTTGAGCTGCACCGCTCGGCCCCGCACCTTGCTGTCGGCTGGCGGAGGAGGGGAGGCGGTGGCGACGAGTTCCCAACTGCCTCCCCCTTTGGCGGCCGCACTTTGGCGTTGGACAGGGACGGCCAAGGCAGCGGGGCAATGTTGTCCGAGGAGCGCTGACCTTCCTTCCTCCCCACCTCCTCTGCCCCTTCCTCCCTCTCACTGTGACGGGCAGTCCTCTGTTCCTCATGTCAGTGGTCGCCTCATCCACCGTCTGGTGCAGCCGTGTCTCATTATCGTAAAATACTCGTAACTTGGCAGGGAACAGAGTTTGGAAATGGATCTTGTTCTGCTTTAACACCCGTTTCACCTCAGAATATTATTTTTGCTTCTGTAACACTGCTGGGGAGTAGTCTTGATTGAAGTATATTAGTCTTCCGTTCAAAAACGCTTGTTTCTTACCCCAGGCCTTGCGCAAAATCTCCTCTCTCGTTTTGTAGCGGAGAAATCTGATTATTATGGATCGTGGTTTTCTGGAGAGCTACATGGATGGGATTGATTTTCACGCATCCCATCTGAGCTGTGTCTTCCGCCCACACTTGAGGGTTCACATACTCGTATACCTCACTCCCCAAATGATGACAGAAGCAGGTAACAACTTTCCTTGGGCTTGATAAAATTCAACAACATATTGAATTTTGCTAATTATTCGGATCTGCCAAGGTAAAGGGGTGTCCCACTGCGGCGACCTAATTTGCAAGTTTAGAAGAGTTTGCGCTTGACTCAAACTCGCAGCATGGTCGACACCTGGTCTTAGGGGGTCCTAGGAGGTCACGGGAACTCTCCTTCATGCTCCAGGGAAGTTGCCGCATACCCACGGCCTCAATTTGGTCGAGCATGCTGAAAAATGTTCCGCGAGTAAAAATTGGTCAGCATGGTTCTTTTGAACTCGTAGTGTAGTGGAGTGGGGTCGCTAGGCAGTCGAGGTAGCCGTGGGCAATCTCATTTGCTGACCGGACATTTTATAGACAATAGACAATAAGTGCAGGAGTAGTCCATTCGGCCCTTCGAGCCTGCACCGCCATTCAATGTGATCATGGCTGATCATCCCCAATCAGTACCCCGTTCCTGCCTTCTCCCCATATCCCCTGACTCTGCTATCTTTGAGAGCCCTATCTAGCTCTCTCTTAAAAGTATCCAGAGAACCGGCCTCCACCGCCCTCTGAGGCAGAGAATTCCACAGACTCACAACTCTCTGTGAGAAAAAGTGTTTCCTCGTCTCCATTCTAAATGGCTTACCCCTTATTCTTAAACTGTTTCCCCTGGTTCTGGACTCCCCCAACATCGGGAACATGTTTCCTGTCTGACTCAGTTGTTTACATGGTGTCAGAAGTGGGATTCGAACCCACGCCTCCAATTGGAGAACAGAATGTAAACAACTGAGTCAGACACTCTGAAATCCAAGTTCATCTTTAATCAGTATTCAAACTATAGCGGTACAGCAGGTTGTTAGTTGTCAGAGCATCATAACCACTTCCAAGACTGAGCAGTACAGGAAGTGGGTGTTAATATAAATCGTACAGTAGGGTGGGGTTAGTGATGCTATTCTAATATGATTGGTTATCATGTATAAACCAATCTACATTCTTCCCCTTAAAGAGTGAGTATAGTGAGCACACATGTCATAAGAATTTAAACATATTCGCCATATCTATCAGGCGGTTTACTAATATGGCCCGAACGCGTACGGACCAAGCCTTCTCCCCCTTCGCCAGAAAGATTAAAAGGAGGTGGTGAACCCGGAAGTGAGAAAGCAGCAGGGGACACCCGTGGTGGCTGACAGGGGGAACATGCAGGAGAAATAATTCTGTGGTTAGTCATAGCCGCTGGTCGTGGAGGGGTACGGGACATGCTGGGGCTGGTAGAAGGTACAGCAGCAAACGGCTGGAACTGAAGTGGTGGAGCATAGGGACCGGATGGTGGTGGACGTGGTTCCTTCACAGCAAGCAAGTGTTGGCGGCTACTGCGGTATATGGTACCATCATAGTCCACCAGGTAGGATCGAGGTTCTTCAGCCAGGCCAACAACACAACCTAGACGGGAATGTCCCATGGAAGTTTGTAAACGAACGACTTGGCCCGGTAGTAGAGGCTTGAGTGGTTTGCTGGACTTGTCATGTGACCGTTTCTGGATGTCGTGTTTCTCCTGGATACGCTTTTGGATTGTAGCTGGCTTCAGCACCTGTGGTATCAGCTTCTGCTGGGCAATCGGAATCAAAGGTCTCGTTGTTCTGGACATCAGTCGCTGGGCCAGCGAGCCCAGGGTTCCATCTCTAGCAATGTTCCTGAGATTTAAGAGAACGAGGTGCATGTCTGAATTGGTAAGGTGTGCGCTTTCCATTAGATGTTTTGCGCTTCTGACAATTCATTCAGCGAGCCCGTTGCTCTGTGGGTACTCTGGGCTGCTCGTGACATGGTGGAAATTCCATCGGTTGGCAAAGAGCTTGAAAGCGTGGCTGGTAAATTGTCTTCCGTTGTTGGTCTGGAAACGGACGGGTGCGCCGAATGTGGAAAAGTGTTTTTTTAGCTTTTGAATGACAATTTCGGATGTGATGGAGGTCAGTAGGTCGAGTTCAAACCAGTTCGAATAGGAGTCGACCAGGACAAGATAGTGTTTACCGTGCCATTCAAAAATGTCTGCCGCCACCGATGTCCTGGGCAGAACTGGTGGAGGTTGTTGCAGTAAGGGCTGTCTCTGCTGGTGTGGTGCAAGGCTGTTGCAAGTGGGGCAGGAGGCTGTACTGTCCCGTATGTACTTGGTCATCCCAGGCCAGTAGAACAGGTTCTGTGCGTGGGCCAGCGTGGCATCAATTCCTGGGTGTGTGCCTCTTCAGGGCTCGAAATTAGCAGTTGCCCGGGTGCCATTGGCCACAGAAAGTGCCGCTGGGCAACCTAAATGCCGACTCATTTTGCCAGGCTTGGCACCCAAATACTGGTTTATACTGGGAGACGCAAAAAACTGGAGTAACTCCGTGGGGCAGGCAGCATCTCTGGTGAATAGGAACTGACGTTTCATGTCGGCGGCGGCTGTATTCCTCTAGTATCTTTGATTGCGGGGCAAAGCTACTAGCAGCGGGGTGACAAAGGGTCAGAGCGAATGACGGGGCCCGAACAGCTGTAGCAGCGGCGGCCGCCGCGATAGCGGCTTCACCTCCCGAGAGGGGTTGTTTTGAAAGCGCATTTTGCGGATTTGCCATTATCAAGCCGCTATCGCCCTGATAACGGTCGCTGCTTGCGCTTTCAAAACAACACCTCTCGCACGCCGAGGCCGGGAGGAGGAAGGGAGGGAGGGAGGGAGAAGGAGGCCTCCTTCCGCCGTCTGAAGCAGCTGCACCAAAGATCCTATAGCTATAGGATCTTTGAGCTGCACCGCTCGGCCCCGCACCTTGCTGTCGGCTGGCGGAGGAGGGGAGGCGGTGGCGACGAGTTCCCAACCGCCTCCCCCTTTGGCGGCCGCACTTTGGCGTTGGACAGGGACGGCCAAGGCAGCGAGGCAATGTTGTCCGAGGAGCGCTGACCTTCCTTCCTCCCCACCTCCTCTGCCCCTTCCCCCCCCCCCTCTCTCTCTCTCTCTCTCTCTCTCTCTCTCTCTCTCTCTCTCTCTCCCCCTCCCCCCCCCCCATCCCTCTTATCCTGGGACCCCTCCTCCATTCCGCACTGATCCCCATTCCCTCCTCTATTCAGTCCTCACTGACATCCCCTGTGCTCCCCTCCCCATCTATTCATCATCCTACCCACCTCACATTGATTCTCCTGCCACCCTCCCCCCCCCCCATCCATCCTACACTGGTCCCCCAATTCATCCTGTACTGACTCCCCCCTTCCCATCCATCCTGCACGTCTCCCCCCATTCATACTGCACTGATCCTCCCATTCATCCCGTACTGACCCACCCTCCATTTACCCTGCACCAATCCCCACATCCATCCTGTAGTGATCTCCCCATTCATCTTTTACTGATTCCCCATTCACCTTGTACTGATCCCCTCATCAATCCTGTACTGATCCCCTCATTCATCACGTACTGATCCCCCATTCATCCTATACTGATCCCCTCATTCATCCTGTACTGACCCCCCCCATTCATCCTGTGCTGACCCCCCGCCCATCCATCCTGTACTGATCCCCCCATTCATGAAGAATGGGGGAAACAGTCTGAAGAAGGGTCTCGACCCGAAACGTTGCCTATTTCCTTAGCTCCATCGATGCTGCCTCACCCGCTGAATTTCTCCAGCATTTTTGTCTACCCCCATTCATCCTGTACTGAACCTCCATTCATCCTATACTGACCCCCCCCCCATCCATCCCGTACTGATCCCCCCCATTCAACACCATTGACATCCCCCATGCTCTCCCCTCACAATTTTACATACTCCAACCAACACGTACTAATTCACCTGCCTCAATCCATCCATTCCACACCAATTGCCTTCTCAACCCCTCCCGCCATCTATCCACCCTGCACTGATTCACACACCCCCGGCCCTATTGTGCATCATGGTCTTCAGAGCGAACATTGATTATGTTTGATAACGGAATGTAATCAAATGTGTTTTCATTCCCAATATTATTATTTGTTTTGACACCTTTAAACATATTGCCAAAAGAACATTTGCTGCAGTTATGTCCTTTGGCCATCTCTTGTCAGTTAGTGTAATGTTTAACCTGTCAGATGGGTATAGTTGGTTTTAACAGCTATTATCATAAAATGCCTTTAGAAATGTCCTTGCAACCTGTATATTTTGTTATGGATAAATTATGTGTGAAGCCAGAGTGTTTCTGTGCCAATAGCAATAACGACCTATGCTATGGCCATGTCATGGTAATTTTCGGTCCTTCACAGAAAGCATGCTTGCATCAATCTGTAGTGCGTATGGTTAAGCATATATGTTACCGTGGTCCAGGATTTATTGACACAGGTTGATCATATGCTGAATAATCCAACCACATTTTTGGTTGGAAGTGGAAAGAACTAATAGAAATTGCATTCATTGCAATGTGTAAAAAGAGTTGAGATATTGTATTATAATTTTGCTGCATGTCATTGTGGTATATATCATGTCTTGACTGGTGAATATGTTTAGTTTGTGAGTTATTTGAAGCAGAAATAATATGAAGCAGAATTAATTCCAGTGTATACACCATGGAAACCTAACGAAATGATGGCCATCTTAATGGGGGCGCCCGACAAAAATAAGAGTCCGACCACCTTTGTCAATTTCTTCAGGACAACCATGTCTGTGTACCTGGCTAACTCAACGGATTTATGGTCCCTGGTAGAACAGGTCTTGACTACCCTAGAGTACGCCAGGTTCAAGGAGCATTTGACATTTAATGACCATGCCTCATTAGAAACTGCACACAATCAGGACGATCAAAGACAGGCCCGTATGTTAGCAGCTGCCACCCTGACTTTACAAAAATCAGTGGATTTAACCAAAATCTTAGACATCTATATACTTATAAAACTGTGTGTGTGTGTGTGTGTGTGTGTGTGTGTGTGTGTGTGTGTGTGTGTGTGTGTGTGTGTGTGTGTGTGTGTGTGTGTGTGTGTGTGTGTGTGTGTCTGTGTGTGCACGGCATTTTGCCTTTGAAACGTATCTCCTAGAAAACCAGACCCAAAAACGCGGAAATTTTTACAATTTCCGTAGGGATTTATCTTGAAAGTTCAGAAATCCACTCCTTGGTCAATTATTTCTCCAGATTTTGAATAAAATTGTTCAAAAAACTCACTTAAAAAAAAAATGCCGCTTGAGCTGCTGATGTTGCAATGCCCACATGCCCACCAATCAATGCCCACCTGTGTCCTGGCCCCAGCTGGACTCCCACGCTCACTCCAACCCCCACCCCCCCGTATCCCCCGCCCGATGGTAGAACATGGCGGCGATGGCGGCCATTATTGTCGCGCGGGGCACGCGATGAGAAGGCGGCCCTGGCAGCCATTGCTCCGTCTGGGAAACTCGGCACAGCGAGCCAAGTCACGCCCCTCCCTCCCTCCCTCCCGCTGCAAACCCAACGTGCTGCCGTCGCGCCACTCGCAAGTCCTTTGATGTAAACCTTGCGACCCCCCCTCTCTCCCCCCCTCTCTCCCCTCCTCCTCTCTCTCTCTCTCCCCACCTCTCTCTCTCCCCCTCTCTCCCCCTCTCTCCCCCTCTCTCCCCCTCTCTCCCCCTCTCTCCCCCTCTCTCTCCCTCCCCTCCCCCTCTCCTCCCCCTCTCCTCCCCTCTCCTCCTCCTCTCCTCCCCCCTTCTCCCCCCTCCCCCTCCCCTCCCCCCCTTCTCCCCACGCCTCTCCCCCCTCCCTATTTCCCCCCCTCCCTCCCTCTCCCTCTCCCCCCTTCTCTCTCTGCCCTCACTCTCTACCTACTCTCCCTCTCTAGACGCGCCTGCGAGTTGGGGGCTATGCGCCAGTTGATAGGGCGGTTATGGGGTAAAAGGAGCAAATTAATAATATTAATATATTGACAAGGGGGTACTTAGCATGTGTGCGGGGGGCTAGTTAGTGTGTGTGTGGGGGTGGTTAATGTGTGTGACACTGCATGCCGCCCCCCCCCCCCGCAACCGCTCATTGGGGGAACAGACCCAACTGTTGTCTGTTCCCCCAACAGTTGGTCTGCACTTGGTCTAGTGAAACCTAAAAAGGACGAGTCAGCTGAAGATTTTCTAGACCGATTTAAAGAAGTATATGGCAACCAGTCTTGAGACCTAAATTACGCAGGTGGAAATGCGTCACCACAATTTTGTGCCCTGCTGATGAATTGTTTGCCCCCCGACCGTTGCTCAGAGCACTAAGACTAATAATATGGATTGGTCCGAGACCATACCATGCAGAATGAGCAGGGCAGTTAGCGCATTCTGGAGCGATAGTCCTTGTGGAGGTAGTGGCACAGGTAAAAATATCAAGAATTAATATGTTATGAGAGAAACAAGTCAAAACCATCCGGTGGCGCTATGGAGTAGGAGGAACTAGCGCCGTCCAGCTCCGCAAAATTTGTATTAAAAATGGGAAAAACGGGGTTATTTATAGCTACTCACCAGAGAGGAACGTTTGTGAACGGCACCGGCAGCTAGATAAGGTCCGTGACGTCATCAGGCGCGCGACTTTTAAAGCAGTAATGTTGATGAAAAGAACCCTCCCTCCCAAAGAGAGAAAATCAGTGCTGAAAAAAGAGGTAGGCCCAGTTGAAGCCTCGACCTCGAGTTTGACTGGCTCTCTGGAGGATATCCCAAAGAAGAAATCTGAGATGGAGGATCTGAAAGCCACCATTATGGGTGAGTTTAAAAAAATGAAAAAAGAATATAAAGAAGAATTTAAGTTGCTCAGAGCTGATATTGAAGTATTTAAAGAGCAAGTTAAAGAGGAACTGAAAAATGAAGTTGTAACCACAGTAAAAATTATGATGGATGAATCGAAGATAAAAGCAGATGCTGATCTAAAACAACAGATGGATGAAGTTAATCAGAAAGTTGGTGGTTTGGAACTCGCGGTCGATCTCAAGTTGAAACCTATTAAGAGAACACTTGATCAACAACACGAGGCAATAAAGGAACTGACCAGTATTGCTGATTCAAGTGCTAAGGCGAATGACAAACTTCTCTCCGAGAACAAGCGTTTAACAGATTTATTGAATAAAATAACTGAGAAATGTATTGACTTGGAGGGAAGGCAACGACGTAAAAACTTGCGTATCGTGGGTGTGCGTGAAGGCAAGGAGGGAGCTCAAGACACCAGAGAATTTGCAGCAAATCTTCTGAAGAATGTTTTGAATCTGGATCAAGTACCCCTACTTGGCCGAGCGCACAGAGCACTGAGACGACGTCCAAAGACGGGTTCGCCACCAAGACAACTGATTGTGAAAGTAGTCTACGATCATGTTTTGCAAGATATGATGAAGATAATAATTCGCAAACAGAATCTGTTTTATGATGGTGACAAGATCAGCATATTCAGAGATTATCCTGCGGAAGTGGCCAGGAGAAGAGCCCTTTTTACTGAAACAAGGCACATCCTCAGGAATATAAAGGGCGTGAGATATGGTCTGATGTACCCTGCCACATTACGAGTGAGCTACGATAATAAAGAGCACCACTTCACTAAACATACTGAAGCTCTGGAGTTCGCACGTAAAATCGAGAAGGAGTTGGATGAGGAAGAAGGAGAAGCAGAGGGAACACAGAGAGAAGACGATGATGAAGATGAGGACGAAGATTAACGAACTTGAATTATACTCAACACTTACCTGATGCCGATCTACACTCAGCATTAAGGAGGAAGAATGATGAACTTTTAAAATTATTGGACTTGGAGAGCTCAATGATTATTAATAATAAATTAATATACAATAGTATTAGTTCAGTACTAACCATTATTAACAAATGTATGTGATACCTCCTTAAATAACCTAAAATGATAGCAGCAAATTAAAACAATACAGTATTAATAAGAATGGAAATGTAACACCCCGCCCCTAAATATATTGCCCTTAAGGCATTTACGGAACTGGAAATATAAACATCTTTTTTTTTCCCAACGGAAGTCTGTAGTTTAACAGCCACGCTAGTGTGGCTTACACTAACGTCACTTTACGTAGCTTTAGACACTTTTTTTTTCCTGCACTTTTCTAATAATATTACTAACCTTTTTTTCTTTCTTTTTTATATTATTTTTTTTAATATATTATATGTGGAATTATATTACTTTACTTTTGAATGGTATTATACAGTAGACTTGAGGGGATATGTATGTCAGATAATGTTATTAGTATTAGTTTATCATAAACTAGGGTACGAAATTGGGATATATGTGCTGAGACATCTACCTCATTATAATCCACCATAATATCCAAATGTAAGACACTAATAAGAAAAAGGGGGGTGATGGAATCACCTTCTGTAGTTGGAATATAAAAGGTATTAATGAACCAATTAAAAGAGGTAAGGTTTTGGCGGAATTAAATAGAATGCAAGCTGATATAATCTACCTTCAAGAGACACATCTAAAAAAGGAGGCACAATATAGGTTAACGGCAAATTGGATTTCTAGGGTGTATCATTCATCATTCACTCATAAATCTCGAGGAGTTGCGATCCTTATTCGTAAAGGTATTCAATTTAAACATAGTTCAATAATAGAGGATCCTGAAGGTAGATATATAATAGTTACGGGTGAACTATACTCGAAGAAGATTGTACTTATGAACATATATGGCCCAAATTTTGATAATCCGCTATTTTTTAAGAAAATATTTAACACTATTCCTACAGTAACACAGAACAATCTAATAATTGGGGGCGACTTAAATTGCACTTTGGATAACTATTTGGACAGATCATCAACCAAAAGGAAGGCTATTTCTAAATCAAGCGAATTCATAAATTCCTTTATTAGATCAGCTAATGTCAAAGATATTTGGAGAAATGTAAATCCTAATGGTCGAGAATACTCATTTTATTCTCCGGTATTTGGAACATACTCCAGGATAGATTATTTTCTAATAGATTCAAAACTTGTCCCATTTACGTATGACTCAAAATATCATAATATTATTATTTCGGATCATGCTCCATTAACATTTAAGATTAACTTAAAGGGTATAACTAAAGGATATTCGCAATGGAGACTTAATCCTTATATATTAAATGATAAAGCGTGCTCAGATTATCTGGTTAAACAGATTGAATTATTTTTTGAAACCAATGATAAACCTGGAATCTCATCATCTCTTTTATGGGACACATTTAAAGCTTTTATACGGGGTGCTATAATTTCAGCGCAGGCACATCTGAACAAGCAAAATAGAAAGATTCAACAGAAATTGGAAAATGAAATAAGGCAGTTGGACATGGAAAATGCTATGTCACCATCTAGGGTTATACATAATAAAATTGTAACATTAAAATATAAATTAAATGAGATACAATCAAAGTATGTTATTAAACTTTTTCAAAAGACCAAACAAGTACATTTTGAATTTGGGGATAAACCGCATAAATTGTTAGCTCGGCAACTAAGAAAATCAGAAGAAGAAAAAATGATATATAAGGTCAAATCTGAACAAGGAGAAATATTAACATTACCAAAAGACATTAATGATAGATTCGAACAATACTATCAAAAACTTTATACATCAAAAGTGATGGATCAACCCGAGGCAATAGAAACGTTTCTCCAGAAATGTCACATTAATGGATTAGATCGGGAAGGTAGAGAATTATTAGATGCCGAAATATTAGCAAAAGATATTGAGGAATCAATTAGATCATTGAAGAATGGTAAAGCTGCAGGACCCGATGGTTTGGGGGTTGAATTTTATAAGACGTTTCATGATTTGATCGTCCCACGGCTACAAACTATGTACAAAGTTGCCTACGAACAACAACAACTTCCAGAAACCCTAAAAGAATCCATAATTACACTTATTCCTAAAGCAGACAAAGATCCAGAAGATCCAGGATCATACAGAGCAATAGCTCTTTTAAATACAGATAAAAAAAATTAACAAAAATTTTATCTCGAAGGTTAAGTTTAGTGATCAATAGATTAATACATCATGATCAAACAGGTTTTATTCCTAAACGCTACTCCACTTATAATTTAAGACGTCTATTTAATATCATTTACTCGAAAAGAATGATTGATATTGAACTAGCAGTTATATCCCTGGATGCGGAGAAGGCGTTTGACCAGGTTGAATGGCCTTACCTATTTAGGATAATGCAGAAATTTCAACTGGGAGAAGGATTTTGCAAATGGGTTAGAATTTTATACTCTGGCCCAACAGCAAGAATCCTAACAAACCAAATGTTATCAGCAAAATTCAATCTTTCTAGGGGTTATAGGCAAGGCTGTCCGTTATCACCTTTATTGTTTGCACTCGCTATAGAATTATTGGCCGAAAGGATTAGAGCAGAACCAGAAATTTATGGATATAATACCAAAACTACAATTAACAAAATATCTTTATATGCAGATGATGTTTTATTATATATAACAAAACCAGAGATTAGTACTTGAAGTGATAAATGAATTTAGTAAGTTCTCAGGATATAGAATTAACTGGAATAAAAGTGAAATTATGCCTATAACAGGAATTAAATTGAATAAATTACAAAAATTTCCATTTAAAATAGCTAATAATCAAATTAAATATCTTGGAATTAATGTATCAAAATCTTATAACTTTATTTAATTCTAATTTTCCCCAATTATTAAATAAATTAAACAATAATATTTTATATTGGAAAACATTACCGATATCAATGATCGGTAGAATAAATGCCATTAAAATGATTTTTTTGCCTGAATTACTATATTTATTTCAAGCCATTCCGTTATATCTTCGTAAATTTTTTTTTTAAAATTGATTCTATAGTTAATAGCTTTATTTGGGATTATAAAAATCACAGAATAAGTAAAACACACTTATGTAAATCTAAGATAAATGGTGGCTTAGCTTTACCTAATTTTTTATATTATTTTTGGGCGGTTCAGATTAAGAACTTTAATTTTTGGTTGATACAGATGGAACAGGACCCGGTTTGGTTAAGAATTGAAAAGGAAGACTGTTTCCCATTCGACATAAGCACAATACTCCTTGCCCCTGGGGTGGTACAAAAAAAATCATATAAGGAAAACCCTATAATTTTAAATAATATACGTACCTGGAAACAAATCATTAAGACTTTACATTTAGAAACTATGCCACTTTGTTTACCAATTATGAATAATCCTATGTTTAAACCTTCAACATTGGATGTGGGGTTTAGACATTGGAAAAATTTAGGAATAATAAGGATAGAACATCTTTATAGGAATGGGAAATTCCTCTCATTTCAGGAGTTGAAAGAGATTTATGGATTGCAAGCAAATAATTTATTTAGATATTTACAAATTAGAGATTATGTCAAATTAAATACGCTAAATACGCATATATATACACAATATTTTTTTGGACAGGGAAATGCCAAAAACTGAACTATTCCGACAAAAATGGGAAAATGAAATTGGTTTACCTATATCAGAAGATTTTTGAGAAGAAAGCTTACAACGAATTCATCGCTGTTCGTTAAATGCCAGACATACTTTGATACAATTCAAAGTAATACATAGATTACACTACTCAAAAAAGACATTAAATAGAATTTTTCCTAATATATCACCATTATGTGATAAATGTCAGCACATAGAAGCTGATTTAACTCATAGTTTTGTAAAAATGTACAAAACTTAATAACTATTGGACTGAGATTTTTAAAATTATTTCCATAGTTTTAAAGATCACATTAAGCCTTGACCCAAAATTAATTATATTTGGGGTTTTAGATTCAAACCAAACTTTAACAGTAAATCAAAGAGATTTTCTGGATTACTGTTTAATAATTGGAAAAAAATTAATATTACAATTTTGGAAGGGACCATTATCCCCGACATTTAAAATGTGGACAGTGGAAATGTTGGAGACGTTGCAACTGGAGAGAATTAGGTTTATCCTAATGGATAAACTTGAGCTTTTTGAACAAATATGGTCTCCATTCACTGATTATATGAAGGGGTAGCTGGGCTCAGCATTGAAACTCAATAAGTACCCGGTGGGAAGATCAAACAAAAATGTTTAATTTCAGATTTATATACTTGTGTCTATATATTATATTTAGAAATTGTTCCATTCATTGATAAGATGTATACTGTTTTCTTTTCCACAAGTATAATAACAGTTTACTATTTATAGGGTTTTTTTTTTTTCTTTGGTTGTTTATTAAAAAAAAATTGTTGTTTTATTTATTTATTTATTTATTTTATTTTTATTTTTATTTAAAAAAAAATTTTTTAATCAAATATAATCACACTCTTTTAATTACCCACTATTCTTTCTTTATACTTTTTTCTTTTTCTCTTTTTCACTCTATAAAAAAAAATGGAGGCCTATATATATGGTTTGTTAATATTTATATAATTTTGGAAAGATGTATTAATTATATCTGAAAAAAATTGTTATATTATTTGTAATATGTATGGCCTCTAATAAAAATATATTAAAAAAAAACAAAAAAAAACCCATCGGCCACCAGCGGCTGACAATGTCAGTTATCAATTAGAACCACAGATGTGTTACCCAGGCTGAGTTGATGGATGGGGCTATGGCTACCATACTCATCCAAATGGACCCTCGGCACCACGTTACGGACCTCCGTATCTGATGCAGGGGCAACCAAGGGGCAGGGGGAGAGGACAGCAAGGACCGCTGGCCCCTTATCAAGGAAAGGGACCTGACAGTGGTTGTTTTAATTGCGGTGAACCAGGACACTGGGTGAGAGAATGCAAACAACCATACAAGGGTCCAGGGCAAGGGAATGCTAAAGGACCAGGAGGTAGAGAAAGGGGATATACCAACTTTTCATCTGAAAACCCCTTCAATCAAAATTGACTGAGCATCATGGTTGTGGGATTTCCTATTTCCATTCGGGAGCCCATGAGGATGCTAAAGGTCGGGAGTAAATGGCACCCTTTCTTGGTGGACACGGAGGCTGCTGTTTCCATTGTCCTGCCCTCAGTAGGACTGATGGAATCAGGCAAAACCCAACGTTCATCAGGATTCGAGGGACCGAAATACTATCCTATCTCCACACAAGTTACTGTCAAGTACAAACACCTACAGGTCCCACATGAATTTATTATTGCCAGCGGCCCGGGCAGCAACCTAATGGCTAGAGACTTATTATGCGCCTTCCAACTTAAGCTCTAGTGCAGTGAAGAGGGTATTACGATTCCCACCAGGGGGTCTTCAACAATGATTTGTCACCAGAAATCCCCAGTGGTGCCTGGTATGCCTGGGGAAATATACCATGTTACCTTAGCCTACGATGCAAGTGGGTCTAACACTGAGTTGCAGCAATTCCATGGTAAAGGGACCAGCAGGAGAAGCTGAGTTTGTCGGCATTCCGCAAGATCTGTGGAAACAAGGGCCAGAGGTCGCTCCACATATCACCAGAAAGGTAAACCTCCCATACCATGCAAAAAACTTTGGACTAATGGTCAAACAAGCTGTGGACCATTTTGACCCATTGCCCACCTAGGTTCAGCTGATACAGGGGGACATTCAGATTCAGTTTTACCCCTGCCCAAAGACAGAGTCCACCAAACTTCATCACCACAGTGGAAAAGATGTTCTAGAATACACTAACCCAGAAGTGTACTGAGGACTCCATACATGCGGGGCTGACAAGGGTGCCCCCTGTTCGGGTAGTAATCAAAGAAGGGGCCAGCTTACCATCTGTCCACCAATATCCCCTGAAGTACCAAGCTGTGCCGAGCATTGACCAACTGATTAAGAGACTGATAGAACAGGGTATTCTGGTCCCTTGCCAGTCAGCCTGCAATACCCCAATCCTAGCAGTACCTAAACCTAGGAAACCTGACCAGTACCGACTAGCGCAAGACTTGAGAGCTATCAATGCCATTGTCCAGCCATTACATGCACTAGTCCCGAATCCTGCGCATATCCTTGCCTCAATACCAGCTGCCTTGAAGGTTTTTGCCCTTGAGGACCTCCAACATGCCTTTTTTGCTGTACCTCTTCACCCAGATAGTCAGTACCTCTTTGCCTTCACCCATGACGGCCAACAGTACACTTGGACTAGGCTACCACAGGGCTTTGTTAATTCACCCACCCTATTCTCTCGATGCTTGCAGATACAACTACGAGGGTTAACACTGCAACATGGTTCCAGCCTGGTGCAATATGTTGATGATTTGCTCATTGCCAGTTCTGACGAACGGAGCAATTGTGAGGACACCATCCTCCTCCTTAATTATCTACAGCAGTTGCGCTATGTGGTCAACCCACAGAAAGTAAAAGTCGGTCAGGAAGAAGTTACATTCCTTAGTGTTGTCCGCTCAGCTGAAAGCCGACGATTGGAGCCAACAAGGATTCAGCCCAATTGCCATGCGTCCCTGCCAACAACCGTAAAACAGGTCCGAAAATGGTTGGGAATGATCAATTACTGCAGACAGTGGATCCCTAACATCATCATGATGACCAAACATCTGACTCTGTACACCTCTATGAATGGCACCTTTCAGCTTGACGACATGGCAGAAAAAGCCTTTTTACAATTAAAGACCACTATATGACCCACCTTTCCAGCTTTATTGCACGGTAATGGATGGCTGCTCAACGGCTGTCTTGACTCAGAAACATGGCAACAAACACCGCCCCATAGCATATTATTCGTCCAAGTTGGATCCTGTAGCATTGGGCTACCTTCATTGCACACAGATTCTATCGGCTACCTACAATAGCCTCCAATCAGCTGCCAATATGATTCTGCAACAGGATGTTGTTGTTTTCAGTAACTATTCTGGGACGGCACTGCTGCGGCAGCTTCAGACCCAATATCTAACCATGGCACGCCAGAATAAATATGAGATTTACCTTTTCAACAATCTGAATCATTCCTTTTAGTGCTGCACCACCATCAATCCTGCAACCTTACTGGAACACGTTCCAGGAGAAAAGGAGTTCTCCGGCCATGACTGCCTCCAATTGATACATGAGGCCACATCGCCAAGGCCTGATCTCAGAGACACGGCCATGTCCAACCCTGATGTCTCCTTTTTCATCGTTGGAAGTTCTTCCATAGATGAGCGAGGAAGACGTTGTCTGGGTATACAAACGTCAATCAAGATGGTGACACCGTCGAGTCAGCGGCATTTGAAAATCCATTCTCCGCACACCAAGCTGAACTTTTCGCATTAACTAGGGCATGTACCTAAGCTGAAGGTATATCAGCTAATATTTACACTGATTCACAGTATGCTTTCGGAGTCATCCACGATTATGGACAATTGTGGAAAACTCTAGGCTTCCTGACCTTGTCAGGAACAGTTATTTCACACCAGAAGTTAGTTTCCAACCTTTTACAGGCAATCCAATTGCCCAGTCAGCTTGCAGTTATTAAAGTTTGTGCCCACACATCAGGCCAGAGACCTGTAGATATCAGCAATCGCCTTGCTGATGAGGCCGCTAAAAAAGCTTCTAAGACTAACCAGGTTGTTGTGCCCCGAATGATGAGGCAGACTAAAAATTCTAGTAAGAATCAGTCTCCCCCGGAAAAAGGAATGCCAACCATCCAGGAAGTACTTCAAATACAGGAGGACGCTCCTGCACAGGTAAAACAGCTGTGGCAGGACCAGGGCTGTGTGTATGATCCTGTCACTAGCTTATGGGTTACGCCTGGCGGTCAGACTTGCATGTCTGACGAGCTTGCGTTGTGGGTTATTGAATGTGTACACTTTGCAACACATTGTGGTGCCAAGGCCGTAAGTGATATGCTTTAAGAGACCTGGTGGCATCCAAAACTTCTGGACTTGTCCCAACGTATCAGCCAGCGATGTCTGATTTGCCAGCAGCATAATCCAGGTAAAGGCTTGCCCTGTGAACCAGGTAAGACCCCTTTACCAGCAGGTCCCTTTGAGACCTTGCAAATGGACTACATTGAGTTGGAAAGATGCCAGTGTTATAAGTATGTTCGTGTAATTGTCGATGTTTTCAGTAAATGAATTGAAGCATATCCGACCACTGACAATAAGGCCTCTACTGTTGTAAAAATATTGTTACGTGAAATCATACCGCAATTTGATGTTCCTGCGCGTTTAATAATAATAATAATAATAATGCATTTTATTTGCTGGCGCCTTTCTGGACACCCAAGGACACACAGGACATAAAATCACAATACATTATCAATATTAAAATCAAGTTGATTAAAAACAAAAAACAAAAACAAAAAAAAATACACAAAACATTTAAAGTCATTAAAATCAGGGTGAACATGGTGGAAGTTATGTCGGGTATGCTAATCTAAACAGGTGTGTTTTGAGTTGTGATTTGAATTGATCGATAGTGTCCAGGTGACTGATGGGAAGTGGGAGAGTGTTCCAGAGACATGGGGCAGAACAGCTGAAGGCTCTGGCACCCATGGTGCTGAGTCTAAATGTGGGGACAATTAAAATTGCAGCTGAGGAGGAACAAAGTGACCGGGAAGGAGTGTATGGTAGCAGCCGGTCAGAGAGGTATTGGGGAGCAAGGTGGTGTAGGGCTTTGAAGGTCAGCAGTAAAATCTTGTAGTTAATCTGGTGGTGCACAGGGAGCCAGTGGAGCTGAGTGAGGATGGGTGTGATGATCTGGTGCGGGTGATGATCCGGCTGCAGAGTTCTGAATGCATTGGAGGCGATGAAGAAGTTTATTGGAGGTGCAAGTGAGGAGGGTGTTGCAGTAATCGATGCAGGATGTGACCAGAGCGTGGATGAGGACTTTTGTATTATCTTTGGAGAGGGAGAGGCGGAGTCTGGAGATGTTGCGGAGATGAAAGTATGCAGAGTGTGTGATATTGCTGATGTGGGGGCCAAAGGAAAGTGTACTGTCCAGAATGACGCCAAGACTTTTAACATGGGAGGAGGTGGGTATGGGTGAGCCATCAACTGAAATGGTGAACAGGTGGGTTTTGGAGAGTGTGGATTTTGAGCCAATTAGCATGATTTCTTTTTTATTTCCATTGAGTTTCAGAAGGTTGAGTGACATCCAGTTTACCAAGGCTGTTTCAGTGCTGTGTTTGTGGCGCAAACCGGACTGAAATGGTTCATAGAAGTTATTGTTTTGAAGGTGTACTTGAAGTTGTGTCGCAACTGTCCTTTCCAGAAGTTTAGTGATGAATGGGCGGATAAGTTTAAGTTCAGATAATGGTCCTCATTTTATTGCTGCTGTAAACAAAGAAATGTGCCACAATTACAGATACATCAACAGCTCCATTGTGCGTATCGACCTCAGCTGCCGGATTGGTGGAATGGGCAAATTAGACTTTGAAAACCAAATTAGCAAAATTAGTGGCACAGACTGGCTTAACATGGTTAAAACTGCTTCCTGTCGCTCATTTTCAGATACGGACCACTCTTTCTGGTACGGCACGACTGAACTCCTTGAAAGTTCAGTTGTATCCTTATAAGTTTAGTTGTATCCTTATAAGTTTAGTTGTATCATTATAAGTTTAGTTTTGAATCTTAATAAGTTTAGTTTTTAAGCCTTATTTTGCTATATGGTTAAGAATATACGACTGATTACTGGACTGACTGAAGGACGGTTAACTTGAGTGAATAGTTGATTATGTCAATTAAGTGAGGAATGAGCTTTTTGTGAGCCTTTGCATTTCCAGATAAATTAAAATGAGGTGATTCATCCTGCAATGCATCTTGATGCTACTGCAGAAGGAGGGAAATGAAGGAAAAACTTGACGATGTGTCCTGGGACAACCAAGCAGAATCGTTCACCTCTGCAAAGGAGATGTGGTACAGTGCAATGGGCGGGATGCCTTTGGATCCTGGAACATCACCAAGATTGACTACTGCAATGGAATACTGCGTCAGCCCGATCAGCAGGTAGACTTAGATAATCGACACTTGTGGGAATTACCCTGTTGGTTTTGGGGGTGCAAATTTGACTTTTTCTGCAGACAGAATCCCTTGGAAGACAACTCGGCAAAGGAACATTTGTATGATGGACTATGCTATCGAGAAGCATTAGAGGTCTACCCTTGTTTACAGAAGAAAGAACATGAGCAAGAGACACGGAAAAAACAGACTGTAACATGTTTATACAAGCCCATAATGAACTATTTGGTAAAGGACAAATTGTGTGTTACCCTGCTATGAAATCAGTTACTAGCCTATTTGCAGTGTCTCCAGAGTAGAGGAGGACTGAATGGTCACCAACGGTCACCATCAAAACTGTCACCATCTATTATGACGAGACCTTAGCCACACCAGCTAACTGTTTGCCACTACCTCATGACAATGGCGAAAGCAACTTACTGCCATGTAATTTAATCATGAACACAGACATTAGACAATATGGGAGTTGCTTCACCAACCAACGGTACGGGTGTATAGTTATCAATATCCCAGCCAGCATCACATGTTTAGTACAGATCGCTCATCAGCCTAGCTGTAATAATACCTCAGAAGGGATCAAATGTTCTATTCCCAAGGAATGCATCCCCATCTATGCAGGACCACAGTTGCTTTGTAGTTGGGCGAATGGAATCCATCTTGTGATAGGATCTCATCACTTCCCTATCCCGAGTGATGGCCACTGGATCGCGGACAGCTGGGTGAGGTGGGCGAAGGGGGGGCATAGTAACACACGGGTATAGGAACTGTAGTAGGTCAATATACATGGAAAAAGGTTACTACTTCTTTTTCAATGGCACAACGACCAATGTCTTAAAACCTCCCTTTCCAAGGAATGTAGCTGTTGGTGCCCTTGTCCCTACCACTATTCCTTGCCCAGCAAGTTGGTCCTGGAAGGAACAAAGAATTCTGCGCAGGGCAGTATCCGCTGAATTCTGTGCCAACTGGAGGAACCCAGAGACCAGGGAAGCCAATAAAGGGCATGCCATTGGATGGGGTATCCTCAGTGCGCTAACCTTTGGAGGGTTAGCAGTGTCTGAGGCGGCTAAGAATCGTAATAATATAGACTGTGGACTGACTATTTTGGGTAAAGCCACTACTGGAGCCCTGGAAGCAATAAAAACCCAACTATCAGAAATGTGTCTGTTCTCTTTACAGAATAGATATGACTTAGACTATCTGTTGGCCTGTGAGGGAGGGACGTGTGCTATTGTAAAAGAAAGATGTATGATGGGAATTCAGGACAGAACTAGTAACATCATCAAACATCACAACGACATTATTACCCTGTTCGATGGGATGAAGGAGGGTATTGGATGGGGAGACTGGGGATTTGGGGGATTATATCATTGGATCATCAGCATGGCCATGTATGCAGCAATAGTGGTTGTGTGTTTGTTCGTGGGAATTGCTATTGTTAAATGTATTATCGAGAACGTGTGAACAAGCAGGTAGAGAAGGAAATATTGGAGGAGTGTAATATACTTTGTAATGTGGAGAAGAAGGAATGGTATTAAGTCCAGGACGTTAAGCACCATAAGGGCTAGGGTATGAAGCAC
This sequence comes from Raja brachyura, assembly GCA_963514005.1. Next base: position 107,373,932 of record OY740781.1, on the reverse strand, counting down.
AGCAAAGGAGTAGGGAACAGCATTGGTGTCAACAAACCAGCCTGCCGACCTACATGGTCCAGGTTTTGGGGGCTATAAAGCATCTCAAGGTTGGGAATAAACTTGGATGACTAATAAGCCACTGCTGATGAATCTCTGCCTGTGTTATTATCCTATTAGTGGTCATGAAATGACCAGAGTGGGGAATGAGGAAATATATAATAGAACCGCTCGGATAGTGACTTTTACATAAGCTAGGTAATTTGCAAGAGAAAAGCTTAAGGTTTTCAGAAACAAATGTCTCCTAAAGAAATAAAGTACAAAGACACACACACAGAGGGAACAGATGAATCAAAACATAGAAACACTAATCTGAACCTGCATAGCTTAGTTTATTGCTTTGAGGCAATTGCAACGCTGGAGGAAATTGTATTTGATATGATTTTGTGTTGAAGAATGGATTACTGAATAGGGCCTCTTCTTAGGCCAGAGGTCATCTGCTCTTTCTCTATGGCACATTCTTGAGCTCCGAATGTGGCATAAAAATGAAGAGTTATGGCCGGTTATGCTGAGTTCCAGAGATAATTCAAGGCTGAGAGATAATAGACTCTGTGGTTAGCTTTGGCTATGTTAAATTATAATGAGGTTGAGATAAGGGATGGATGCTTAAGAGGAAAATAATCAGATTGGTGGATTTGTGACCATCCTTCTGTTTATAGAAAGTCGAAGAAGCAGATGTACTTCTGAGGTAATGGTCTGGTTGTGAATTTACCTTTGTTCTGTTATATTTGTAAAAGGCCTTGCAGATGAGATCGGAAATCCAGCTCCCAGAGATAGCAGGAAAAGGGGCTGCAAATTAGAATGAAGCTGTATCCTGGCACAAAACACATATCATCAATTGTTGACGGATTTACGACCCATGTATGCTTGGAGTTGGGAGGTGTGTGTGGGTTTGAATTTAACTTAGAAAATGTGTAATTCGGCGAACATATAATTAATGTTTTAATACATTGGTAATAGTATTTTACAACTGTAAAATAGTTATTTTTTACACAGTAAACCATTTATAAAATGTATTGTGTCTAAGTAGGGTTGTAAACATTAGACTTAGTTTAGATTTATAGAAATATCTTTCTTCTTGGTATAGAACATGTGTTTTGTTTGTATGACTTGTGTGATCATTGTATTACATATGTATCTTATATTTTGAGGAGTGGTCTTTGATAATTGAGCCTACTGGGGTTTTGCTGTGTTGAAATAAAATAATTCTAAACAAAGTTAAACCACGGGCAAACGAAGGTTGTAAAATGAGGCCAGAGAAGGGGGGGATCATGTGACTGCTGTTTGGCTCAGATGATTGGTTAACAGTTTGTCATACCCTCTGTATCTGAAATGTCTAATACCTATATAAAGCAATGAGTTTGTATCAAAAACACAAATACTATGGAGCTGCCCCGGAGCTTCTAGCTCTGTGTCGGAAGGTTCAAAGAATTGTCTCAGTACTGAATAAAGAATAGATTTCAACAGCTACAAGCGTTTGAGTCAAGTTTTCTTGACTTTAGATTGACAAAAGAACTCAATTTAACAATAATTACTTCTTACCAAGCTCAGGTCAAGTTTCATTCTGAATTACAACCTCCCCCTGCTATCTCTAGAGTTCATAAGTTCTAGGAGCAGAATTAGGCCATTAGCCCATCAAGTCCACTCCACCATTCAATCATGACTGATCTCTCTTTCCCTCTCAACCCCATTCTTTTTTTTTAAAAGGAGAGGAATGTAAGGCCTCTTTACGACTCCTCACTAATAGCATTCCACACAGCAAATAGAAGATTACTATATGCAGACCCCAATCGTTTGGCTTAGATCAAAACAGAGTTATTTTCTCAGTTTTCTGTAAACATAAGAAGTCACCCTTATAGATAGGTCACATAACCATCACCTATGCCTTATCTCTTATCTCAACATAAGCCCAAAGAGGAGGAAGTACTGACACTTCTGAAAAATATAAAAGTGGATAAGTCTCCAGGTCCGGACAGGATATTCCCTAGGACATTGAGGGAAGTTAGTGTAGAAATAGCAGGGGCTATGACAGAAATATTTCAAATGTCATTAGAGACGGGAATAGTGCCTGAGGATTGGCGTACTGCGCATGTTGTTCCATTGTTTAAAAAGGGTTCAAAGAATAAACCTAGCAATTATAGACCGGTTAGTTTGACGTCAGTGGTGGGCAAATTAATGGAAAGGATACTTAGAGATAATATATATAAGCATCTGGATAAACAGGGTTTGATCAAGAACAGTCAACATGGATTTGTGCCTGGAAGGTCATGTTTGACAAACCTTCTTGAATTTGTTGAAGAGGTTCCTAGGGAAATTGATGAGGGTAAAGCAGTGGATGTTGTCTATATGGATTTCAGTAAGGCCTTTGACAAGGTTCCCCATGGAAAGTTGGTTAAGAAGGTTCAATCTTTGGGTGTTAATGGCGGAGTAGCAAGATGGATTCAACAGTGGCTGAATGGGAGATGCCAGAGAGTAATGGTGAATGGCTGTTTGTCAGGTTGGAAGCCAGTGACCAGTGGGGTGCCTCAGGGATCTGTGTTGGGTCCACTGTTGTTTGTCATGTACATCAATGATCTAGATGATGGGGTGGAAAATTGGATAAGTAAGTATGCAGATGATACTAAGATAGGTGGTGCTGTGGATAATGAAGTAGATTTTCAAAGTCTACAGAGAGGTTTGGGCCATTTGGAAGAGTGGGCTGAAAGATGGCAGATGGAGTTTAATACTGATAAGTGTGAGGTGCTGCATCTTGGCAGGACAAATCAAAATAGGACGTACATGGTAAATGGTAGGGAATTGAGGAATGCTGTGGAACAGAGGGATCTAGGAATAACTGTGCATAGTTACCTGAAGGTGGAATCGCATGTAGATAGGGTGGTAATGAAAGCTTTTGCTGTGCTGGCCTTTATAAATCAGAGCATTGAATATAGGAGTAGGGAAGTAATGTTAAAATTGTACAAGACATTGGTGAGACCAATTCTGGAGTTTGGTGTACAATTTTGGTCGCCTAATTATAGGAAGGATGCCAACAAAATAGAGAGAGTTCAGAGGAGATTTACTAGAATGTTGCCTGGGTTCCAGCAACTAAGTTACAGAGAAAGGTTAAACAAGTTTGGTCTTTATTCTTTGGAGCGCAGAAGGTTAAGGGGGGACTTGATTGAGGTCTTTAAAATGATGAAAGGGATAGACAGAGTTCACGTGGATAAGCTTTTCCCATTGAGGGTAGGGAAGATTCAAACAAGAGGGCATGACATGAGAATGAAGGGACAGAAGTTTAGGGGTAACATGAGGGGGAACCTCTTTACGCAGAGAGTGGTGGCTGTGTGGAATCATCTTCCAGCAGAAGTGGTGGAGGCAGGATCGATTTTAACATTTAAAAGTAAAGTGGATAGGTATATGGACAGGAAGGGAATGGAGGGGTATGGTCTGAGTGCAGGTAGATGGGACTAGGGGGAAAATAAATGGTCAGCACGGACTGGAAGAGCCGAGAAGGCCTGTTTCCGTGCTGTAATTGTTATATGGTTATAAGTACATTTAAACATAGCACAAACCAAAACAGACTCTATTATCTAGCCTTGCTAAGACCCAATATAAACAACCATAAACCCTCTTTGTGACACCCTAGAGCTCAGAGAGGTGTCACAAAGAAAGAACAAATGGTGCCTATGTCCTGGGAAGAGACCTCATTAACAACCTACACTAAACACCAAACTTAACGAAATACAACTTCTGACAGCGTTATAGTTGTTTCAAAGCAAACAAAGCTATGCCTATTCAGATCAACATTTCCATAATCCTTCTGTTCCCCAGTGTGTGTTCTTTGTACTTTATTTCTTTGTGGGGACATGTATTTCTGAAAACCCCAACTCGAAGACCTTCTCTTGCAAATTAACATAGGTTCTTCACACAAAAGTTATTAGCTGAGACTTTTTTTTTAATATTTATTTTATTAGAAGCAATTGAACAAGGAGAAAGTAATCGACATAACAATTATACAAATTTCGTACAGCTTCAGTTTTAACATTTTATAAACTAATAAGTAAATTGGAAAAAAGGAAAGAAGGGAAAGGAAGAAGAAAGGAAAAAGAAAAGAAAGAATTTCGAAAAAGATACGAAAAAGAAAAAACGATAAAACCCCTGAACTAACGAAGAAGTGAAAAAAAAGATATATCCCACTACGCCCGCTCACCCGACCCTAGCGTTGGTTTTGAATTTGTGTTCAACCATTATGTTGTTGAAGAAATTCAATGAAAGGAGACCATATTTTGGAAAATTGATCTGATTTGTCAGACAAAACGAGCGTTATTTTTTCTAAATGCAGTGTCTCGGTTATTTCTGTGATCCACATCTTCACTGTGGGAACTGTTATCTTTTTCCAGAAATTAAGTATAAGTTTTTTCGCAGTTATTAATCGGGGTTTCCCCACTTCCCCTTTCTCATATCAGTGATTGGATTCTTTGTTTTGATGATGTTGAGTGAGAGGTTGTTGTTGTGGCATAATTCAACCAGATGTTCTATCTCTACACTGACTCATCACCACCCAGGATTCAGCTAACAAAGTGGTGTCATTGCTGAATTTAGACATGGAATTGAAGCTGTGTGCAGCCACACAGTCATGGGTGTAATGATAGTAGAGCAGGGTGGTATGTATGCAGCCTTGATGTGCACCAGTATTGATGGTCAGAGAGGAGTTTAATTTAGTTCAGAAATACATCACGGAAATAGGCCCTTCGGCTCACGAGTCGGCGTCGACCAGCGATCCCCGCACACTAACACTATCCTACACACACTAGGGCAACTTAACTAAACCAATTAACCTATGAATCTCTACGTCTTTGGAGTGTGGGAGCAAACTGGAGCTCCCGGAGAAAACCCACGCGGGTCACGGGGAGAACAGACAAACTCCACACAGACACAATCTGGCGCTGTAAGGCAGCAACTCTACTGTTGCGTCACCGTGCCACCCCTAGATTGATCTGTTACTAATCCACAGATTGAGGTCTGCAGTTGCAAAGAGAGATACAGAGACCCAGATCTTGGCACTTGGTGATGAGTTTAGAGGGAATGATTTTGTTGAATGTCGAACTGTAGTCAGTGAAGTATGAATAAGCAGGTGGTAAATTAAATGATTTCCTAACTGCCTGCATGTGCAGCAGGAACTAAGGAAGCTAAATACCTTGGATTTTTCCTTCCCCTTGAATTTGTTGAGTTAAAATGTGCTGCCAGCAATTCATTCTCTTCTCTGCGCATCTCCAGTGATTTATAATTCTGATGACTAGTCAACTATAATTCAATTAAATTGCCTAAATTTATAAAACTAAACCAGAAATAAATCATCTAAAGTTGTCAGTGGTATTTTCAACACCATTTACACCATTTATTCCATCAGCTTAAAGTCTTGAAAGAAGAAAAGCTAACACCTGAAAACTAACAAGGCAGTTATGCTTGAAAGACAAACAAAACTAAAATGCTGGAAATCTGAAATAAAAACTGAGATTGACAGAAATAGAGTTAATGTTCCAGGTCAACTATGCATCAAATGAATGTTAACCATTATTTATTTTCCGCTGAACAATACCAGCATTTTCTGTTTTGATTGTTTAACTTAATATTGTTTTCTTCATCCTGTTATACTTTATGTTGAGGGCTAGTCCATTTCAATGCACAAGATATATGGTTGTAATAAAGTAATTGCTACCAAATATTAAAAAAAAACGTAGTTATCACTGAAAGCTAACATGCAGGTGAAGCAGGAAGTGCAGGAGCAAAAATATTGGACTATATTGTGGGAGGAAGTGAGTACAAAAGTAAAGATGCCTGTTGCAATTGTATAGGACCTTGGTGATACCATTACCTCGAGATATTGTGTATACTTTTAGTCAGTGTTTTTTCAGTAGACATAAAGGTGCCAATTCACATGATCCATAAACATATGGGTCATGTGGCCGAAAAAAAAAAAATTTTGGAGGTGTCAGTAGACCATACAATAACAAAAAAAAGACTAGTTTTGTTCCCCCCAGTGGGAGTGAACAAGCTCTCACCAGACTGGTTTCTGGGATGGTAGATGGGAAGAGATTGATAAAGCTCTTCCTCAATTCTATAGACATCAGAAGAATGAGAGGTGAATTTGTAGCAGCACCTACTGGTGGGACTGGGAATACAGAACCCTCGTCATTGGTCGGGTCTGTCACGTGACCCAGGATTTCGTTCGCGGGCTTTTGAGAGTAATTAATAGTTAGCACTCCTCGCATCGACAGGAGCTGTAATCGTTAGTTCTAGACTTGGTACGTGGTGTTCCGAACATTTGCTTTTGTTATTAAAGAATATTTCGCTCAACCTGCCTGGTCTCACTACATTGGTGACCCCGACGATCCAAACGTTTTTCGGGTCCGATCGTGAACACCGCCGAGAACCTCGACGCCAACCCTGCCCAGCAGAACGTGGTTTCGCTTAAACAGCCTGTTTTCTGGGCAGTCCAACCTCATGTGTGGTTCCAACACATTGAGGCCCAGTTTCAAATTTGGAAAATCATTGCAGATTCCACTAAATACTTCTACGTCGTCAGTGCGCTCAACCAAGAAACCGCCATCCGTTTGCTCCCTTACCTCCAAAATCCGCCTGCCGGCAACAAGTACAAGGGCCGCAAGGCTCAGCTGTTGCATACTTTCGGGCTCAGCCACCGTGATTGCGCCGCCGGATCCTGCACATGGACGGTCTCGGTGACTGCAAGCCATCGGTGCTGATGAACAAAATACTTTCGCTGATGGACGGTCACCAGCCTTGTCTCCTCTTCGAGCAGGCTTTCCTAGAGCAGATGCCCGATGACATCCACCTGCTCCTCGCCGGTAGCGACTTCACGGACCACCTGCAACTCGCTGAGTGAACGGACGAGCTGTGGCTTGCCAAGCAGCAGGACGGCGCTTCCATCAGCCGGGTGTCTACAGCTCCACAACGGCCTCGACGGTCCGTTCCACCTTCGACCGACAACGCCCGAAGTAACGGTGCTACGGTAATGGTTTTAAATAATGAGCTCCAGCAATGATGACAAAATGGTAATATATGTCCAAATCAGGATAGTCTGTGACTTGTTAAGAATTTCAAGGTGAATGATATTCCTGTGATACAAACAAAAAGTCAGAATTGGTGTTTGACTGTTTTCCCACAAACACAAGTATAATGATCAGTAGATAAACTGTTGATTGAGGGATAAATATTGACCTGTGCACCAGGAATGATTCAAAAGCAATGAACTGTTCTTGCTGGCAATTTGCAATAGAAACAGAAAATTCTGTTAATTCTCAGGTGGTGCCGTACGATGGCAGCCTCGCCAATGGTCTGCCTCGTCCTTTTCTTCTGTTGTTGTTTTTTTTAGTCTGTTGTTAAATGTATGTTTTAGTGTATCTTTAGTTTTGTATTATGTGGGGGAAACTTTTTAAAATCTCTTTCCTAGACTGAGATGCGACTTTTTCCGTATCGTATCTCCGTCGGCACTGCGGCCTACCATCGTGGAGCTGGCGGTCTCTTTGCTGGGGATCAACTTCGGGAGCTCCAACCACGGGAGCCTGCAGACTTAACATTGTGGAGCTTGCGATCCCTTTGTCAAGGATCAACCGTGAGCTCCAACTGCGGGCGCCTGCGAACTTAACATTGTGGAGCTCGCGGTCCCGGGGTTAGGGACCAACTTTGGGAGCTCCAAGCCGCGGGAGGATCGACTGCCCCAATCGCAGTAGGGTTCGATCGTCCCGACGCAGAAACTTTGATCACCGGCTGCGGGAGTTGCGATTGCCATGACTGCGGATGGTTCGACTGCCCCGACCGCGGGAGAAATGAAGGGAAGAAGATAATACGTTATTGCCTTTCACCACAGTGCACTGTGGATGTTTATGTTAATTTTTATGTACTTGTGTGTCTTGTCACTTTTTTGGTATGACCATGGCAAATGAAATTCCTTGTATGTTTTTACATACTTGGCTAATAAATTAATTACAATTACAATTGGATAAGCCATTTATTGTGAAGAGAGAAAAAGACAGGTAACATTTCAGTCACATTTTTCATCAAGGGATAACTACCTGTTCCTCTTCAAATCAGTGTAACAAATCTTGCATATCGAAATGCAGAATAAATTGAGGTCCAAAAAATCGTCAGCACAACTTTATGAAAAAAGCATTATGTGGCTGAAAATAAACTTAACCTAGAGCAGAGCAATGATGCATGCACTTTGAAGTGGCTATCTGCCTTTGACTTTTTTCTCGGGTTTTCATTTGGTCTAGCACCCTTTCTCCTGCGTAAAACGCCTGCAAAATTACATCACAATGTAGAACACCCATTTGTTGCTTCTGAAATTATCAACACCTCCGGTCTGAATAGCAAAGTCCCTCTTCATTCAAAGAAAAAACAGATTTTATTAACTCAGATTACTTTGAAATTGTGCTGTTTAAAGGCCTAACATCTTTGTGATCATCAAAATCTGTGGATTTCCTATGACTTAAAAAGACTTGGGATTGCTTTCCTCATTATAGTCAAGTTCATGGTCACTTTTGAGTCGCATCTTCGTAAAAATTCCAGAATGCTGCTTCTACATCTTAGTTTTGTTGCTCACTGCTGCATTTGAGCCATTACCCAAACTGCATACTAACATTCCAGGTACTTTCATTTCAACCCACAGGATCAGGAAAAACAGACATGGACATCCTCAAAATGCAGGTATTTATATCAAATTACATACTGCAGTGACCTTTCTGGCAACCTCCTTCCACAACCTCTTGGCCTTTCTTTAGAGATTCTCCTCGCATCCACCAGCATGCCTTGCATACCATAAGAATACTCTCCTGCTGTCTCTCATCGTTGTAGCATCTATTCATTAAGTAACAAAGTACCTCTGCACCAACAACAGTGCAACTTATATTATGCATTGAAGACTGCTGCCGAGATTGCAGCAGCTAGGCTGAATGTTGGCAGCTGTGAGAACCTGCAATATGTCTACAGAATACAACATATTGAAATAGACACAGAGTGTCATTACACAGGAAGATCTGACAACTCTGTTCCGTAAACCTTGTGATTAAAGATCACAATCTTTATGGGATTGCTGTAAACAGCATTAGGGTGGTGCACAATGCCATTAAAAATGTGTTAAACAATTTCTAGGCCAGATTGATGATCAACTCTCATCAGCAAGATAACATCTCTGACAGTGCATTACCTTCTAAGTATGGTACTGGAGTATCAATCCAAAGGCAATGCAGCACCCTCTCAGTATGGTACTGGAATATCAATCCAGAGGCTTGTACTCCTGAATGGTACTTAAACGTATGACATAGAGGTTCGACTGCTACCAGCTATCCATAGCTGACAGGGAAACTTACCTTATGTTTGGACAATTTACATAACTAATTTCGTATTTTGTTTTGTTCAGTTTAATTACCGATATATTAAGGGGCGCCAATGAACCAATTAAAAGGGGTAAGATTTTTGCCCAATTAAAAGCACTCAATTCTGACAATTTTTTTACAAGAAACACATTTGAAACATCAAACACAGATAAGACTGAAGGCAAATTGGATTGGGCAAACATACTACTCTTCATTTACCTCTAAATCTAGAGGCACGGCTATTATTATTCGTAAAGGTATACCATTTAAATCAAAGAACATCCTAGCACATAAAGAGGGGAGGTACGTTATAGTTACGGGAGAAATTCACTCTACCCCACTTACTATGATAAACATTTATGCTCACAACTTTGATAACCCTCAATTCTTTAATAAAATTCTGGTTATAATTTCAGAGTTTAACTATCAAAATGTGATAATAGGGGGAGATTTCAATTGTGTTCTAGATCCATATCTGGATAAATCAGCAAAAACAAAAAAGGACACATAAAATCTAAAAATAGTGAATTCCTAAATACATACATTAAAAACACAAATATAACAGACGTATGGAGAATCGCTAATCCAGTTGGAAGGGAATACTCATTTTATTCAACGGTACATAAAACGTATTCACGTATCGACTATTTTTTAGTGGACACAAAATTAATTCTGTACACATACAACTCTAAATATCATAATAGTATTATTTCTGATCACTCCCCGTTATCTTTTTTCTTAAAATTAGAAGGAATGTCTGATAAAAAATCATTCTGGAGGTTTAACCCCCAAATTTTAAACAACTCACAAGGTTGTACATATTTAAAACAGCAGATGAAATTCTTATTTGAGACTAATGATACACCAGATATCTCACCCTCCTTATTATGGGAAACTTTTAAGGCATTCATTAGAGGAACTATAATTTCATATCAAGCTTTCCAAAATAAAAAGAACAATACTGAACAATTGCAACTAGAACAACAAATTAGACAATTAGATCTAGATAATGCCAAAGAACCAAAGCACAAAGGACAAAGGACAAAGGACATTTATTGTCACATACACCAATTGGTGCAGTGAAATGTGTCTTGCCATGCAGCACACAGATAAAGATAAGACACAACATTAAAGAATTTAACAATAAACATAAAAAAACATCCCCCCACAATGATTCCCATTATGAGGGAAGGCATAAAGCCCAGTCCCCATCCCCTTGTTCACCCATAGTCGGGCCTATTGAGGTCTCCACAGTCGCCGCTATGGGGGCCGATGTTACAGGCCCTTCTTCGCCGGGTGATGGTGCTCCGGCGTCGGGAGAACCCTCTCCGCGGCACAGGGTGCCTGGAACCTGATCCCAGGCTCCCGACGTTAGATTTGAAGTAAAGCGCCGCCGCACAGTCCCGCAGCTCCGCGAAGTTCACCTGCGGTCTTCATCTCACCGGAGCTCCAACGCGGCGACCCAGGCAAGCCATCGCCCGCTTCGCTCTGGGATGGCGCTCCAGCACTGCGCCGCTGCCGAAGCCGTGGTTCTGGGCAGTCCCCCCAGGAAACGCCGCTCCAGGCCTGCTGGTAGGCCGCGAGGACGGGTCGAAGATGCAGCCCTGAGAAAAGCTGCCTCTCCGACCAGGTAGGAACCCTAGAAAGTTTCCCCCTCCCCCCCCCCCACCCCACCCCCACATAAAAAAGGCAAGGACTCCGAAAACAGAAAAATTCAACCAACTAAAAATAAAAAAAAGAGAGAAAAAACGCACAGCTGCAGGCTGGGTAGCCATATCCGTACAATTTGGCACCCCCTATAGATAAACCATAATAAGATAACAATACTGAAATACAAATTAAATAAAATTTTATCGGCAAGTATAATAAGATTATTTCAAATTACAAAACAGGAAAACTTCGAATTTGGTGATAAAACACATAAACTCTTAGCACATCATCTGAAAAAACGGGAAACGGAAAATACAATTACTAAAATTAAATCAGATAAAGGTGAATTATTAACATTACCTAAAGACATTAACAAAAGATTTGCTCAATTTTATCAAAATCTATATACATCTAAAACCTCAGCAGATAATATTAACATTACAAACTTCTTAGACAATTGTAATGTTCCAAAACTCAACACGTTGGAACAAGAGGAATTAGGAGCTCAGATTACACTTAAGGAAATAGAAGAAACAATAAATTTGTTGAAGAATGGTAAAACGCCAGGACCAGATGGCTTTAGTAATGAATTCTATAAAAGATTCTACGAGATAATTTCACCATTCTTACAAAATTTATATATACATGCTTTTAAAGAAAATATACTACCAGAAACACTAACCAGGTCAACTATTACACTTATACCTAAAAAGGATAAACATCGAGAAGACCTAGGCTCATATAGAGCCATAGCACTCTTAAATGCAGATCAAAAAATATTAGCAAAGACCCTAGCAAGAAGATTGAGTAAATATGTTAGCAAACTAATAAACCCGGATCAAACGGGGTTTATACCCAAGAGATACTCATTCAACAATTTGAGATGTCTGTTTAATATAATGTACTCACATAAGACTGAAGAGGAAGACTTATCAATTATTTCACTGGATGCAGAAAAAGTATTTGATCAAGTAGCATGGCAATATTTATTTAATGTAATGCAAAAATTTAATATGGGAGAGAATTTTATCTCATGGGTAAAGTTATTATATGACAAGCTGACGGCTAGAATACTAACCAATAGCATATTACCCCCGAAATTTCAATTATCAAGGGGCAATAGACAGGGGTGTGCACTATCGCCCCTGCTATTTGCACTTGTGATAGAGCCTCTAGCAGAAAGTATAAGAAGTCATCCGAATATTCATGGATATACCAAACACTCAAATAATAAAATTTCATTATATGCAGACGACATATTATTATACACTACAAATTCGCAAATTAGCATACCGAAGAATCAAATACACAGGACAAGGTGTTAAGTCCCTTGTGCCAGTAGGTGGGGAGCATTTCACGACATTCGTTGATTGTTGAGAGTGGTAGACGCTCAACATCGGGGGGGGGGGGGGGGATACGTATACGTATATCTTGGCCTGGGTAACCTTCAGGACAGTTGGGCACAGAAAACATCATCAGTAGTGTACCCTTGCATCACTGGGTGTTTCGGCCTTTTAACACTATACACCCTCCACAAGGGCGGCCCACTGCGGCATGATCAGCCCTCAGCGTGTGTCCCGTGTCAAACTGTCCCAAAGATTCACCATGGCGTACTTGGGGCCCAGCATGGGTCTTTCCGCTTGAGCCAAATCCAACGGCTGCTTCTTTCAGCCGTGTCTGAGAGTGATCTTAAGGTATTCCGCCGAGCCTGACCATGGATTCCAAGGTCCTTCAGCAGTCTGATGGTAGATGATGCAACAAATCCTCTGCATCCCACTTCAACTGGATAGACTTTGATGTTCCAGCCACGCTGCGTTGCCTCTGCTGCAAGCTCTGCGTAGCGCAGCTTCTTACGCTCATAGGCCTCCTCAACAGAGTTCTCCCATGGAACTGTGAGCTCTATGATGTAAGCAGTCTTCTGTGAAGGGGACCAGAACACCAAGTCTGGCCTGAGGTTGGTTAGAGCAATTTCAGGTGGAAAGATTAGTCGTCGGCCGATGTCTGCCAGCATCCTCCAGTCACGGGCCCTGCATAGGTTTCCTTCTTCTGATCTGGTGGAAGGATATTTAGGCATTTTCTGTCCTTCTCGGACAAAGGTTGTTGCCCTTAAAGGGTGGTTGCTTGCTCTCGGAGGCAAGGAGTTGGTCGCACACCGCCTGTTCTCAAGGGCTGTTGCCAGGCTTTTTAGTACCTGATTATGCCGCCACGTGTATCTTCCTTGCGTGAGGCTGGTCTTGCAGCCTACCATGATGTGTTTGAGGGTCGCTGGAGTTGGGCAGAGGGCACAGGTTGGATCCTCGCCGTACCACTGATGGAGGTTCTTTGGTGATGGAAGCAAGTCATATGTCGCTCTGATGATGAAGCTGATCGTGCTTGATTCCATTTCCCATAGTTCTTTCCAGCTGATCTTCCTCCGCTCCACACCTTCCCACTGCATCCATTGCCCCTGTTTGGCAAGAGAGACCGCCTTTGCACTTCTTGCGGCCTCCTCCTGTCGCCGCACCTCCTCAACCACCAATGTCCTCCGCTCTGATGTTGTGGCCTTTCGCCAAGTTCGTTTACTTGTCGTAAGGCCAAAGCCTCCTCTTCCCTGCTGCACTTGCCCCACGACGTCTTTGTCCCTCAGGGCTGATGAAGCTTGCTGTACGGTATCAGATTGTGTCCACTTCCGGCCAGTTACTAGGGGTGGCGCAACAGCACTGATGGTCTTGTCTCTAGAGTCCCTCAGTGTCATCTGGAGTCTTACTTTAGAACACTTGTATTCCTCTGTTAGACTAGTGAGTGGTAGTTCCAGGACCCCTTTGCCATAGAGGCCGATGTTAGTTAGACATCGTGGGACACCGAGCCATTTCTTTGCGTATGAAGTTATGGTTCGCTCCATCTTCTCCACAGTTGTTATTGGAGCTGCATAAACGGTCAGTGGCCACATTGTCCGAGGCAGGAGTCCAAACTGTAGGCACCAGAGCTTCAGTTTCCCAGGCAGTAGGGTCTGATTGATGTTCTCCAGGCCGGTGACAATTTCTTGCCTTAGTTGTTGCACCTGTCCTTTGTCCTTGAGACTTGCGTTGTACCATCTGCCCAGGATTTTTACTGGCTGCTCAGACACTGTTGGTATTGGGTCGTCACCGATGCAGAACCTTGTGTCTCTAAGCACCAAATATATTAAATTTCAGGATATTTTCAGGATATAGAATAAATTGGAATAAAAGCGAAATTATGACGATAAAACCTCAAGAGCCGACACATCTGTTGAAATTTCGTTTTAGAATTGCAACAGAAAAATTCAAGTATTTGGGTATCCAAATGACTAGAAAATATAAATTATTATTTAACGCAAACTACATGCCTTTATTAACTAAATTGAATGTGTTGATTAAATTCTGGAAAACATTGCCGATGTCCTTAATAGGCAGAATAAATGCTATAAAAATGATATTTTTACCACAAATACTGTACCTATTTCAATCATCTGCGGTCTTCATCTCACTGGAGCGTTAACACAGAATCCAAAGAAAACATCTGTGTAAACCTATAGAATTTGGGGGACTGACACTCCCCAATTTGTTGTACTACTATTGGGCAGTGAATATTAAAAATATAATTTACTGTTGGACAGGTCTGCCCAACAAGTAGACTGGATAAGAATGGAGAAAGAGGATTGTTCCCCATATAATATAGGAGCGATTCTTCTTTCTCCGATGAAACTGAACAATATAATATACAAGAAGAATCCAAGTATTCACAGTATAATACGAATTTGGAAACAAATAAAATTAACTTTAAAATGAAGAAACTTATCGCTTCTTTCTCCAATAGTTAACAATCCCTCATTCAAACCATCTATTATTGATAAAATGTTTATCCATTGGGAAAGAATAGGAATTAAAATGATTGGAGATATGTATGAAATGGGGAAACTTCTCTCATTCCAACAACCACAACTAAAATACAATCTGAAAAGTAATCAATATTTCAAATACCTTCAAATTCGAGATTATTTGAAAAAACACATACAAGGATATCAAACTGTAACCTCAGATTTATTAGATGAAGGAATGAACAGAAAGGCAGAATCAAGCAATTTAATATCATATCTATATAATATAATTTTAAGTATAGAAACACCAATGACAGAGGCAATTAGAAGGGACTGGGAACAAGAATTATTGATAAAAATTCCGAAAGACAGATGGGAAAAAAACCTATTATATGTATATTTTAAAAAATATATATATATTTTTAGAAAGAAGTATCGAAGAGTAAAGAATAGTGTGTGTAGTGTAAAGAAAGAAATAAGTGAGAAAGTGAAGCAGAAAGGAGATTTCATTTCGGAGTCACGTGAGTGACTTCGTGAAGAGCCCGCCGGCGCGCATGCTCGACATATCGTCGTAACGCGTTGCTGCGACGGCTGGCGGTGGAGCGCGCTCCTCGCCAGCCCTTCATAAGGGGCCACGGAGGTAAGTATTCTACCTTTAGTTAGTGGTCCTTGTTGTCTGATTATGTCTTGCAGCAAGGACATGGATGGGAGTTCGAAGGGCCGGAGGACGTCAGGACGAGTTCACCGGTCAACAGTTCCGGGGCCTTTACCATCGGCAGTACCTGCAGCGCAGGCCGGGACTCAGGCGGAGATGTGGGTAAGCCCTGTGTTCACAGGTCCAGATCCGCCAACACACCACAGCTCGGAGGAGTTCAACGAGGAGGAGTGTGGTGTGCCGCCAGAGCAGGGGGACCCTGCCATGGCAGTCAGGTCGTCAGCGGGCTCGCTGGCGACCTCGAGCAGGGCACGTGCCGTTGCACGGCCTGTTCCACTCAGCCCTCCGAGAAGGGGGAGGACAGGAGCCCAGAAGCCTAACCCTGTTAGGGCTAAGGCATTGCCTATCGCGGAGGAGCGGTCAGGTTCCAGGGCGAGACCCGGGGCGACTGTGAGGTCCAGCCGGCACACCCCGACTCTCGACGCCGGGACGGGTCGGTCGAGTCGGGTCTCGTCGCGGTCGCCGAGCCCCCCATGGATGGGTGGGCGAGACCATGCGTCGGCAACGTCCACGATGTGGGCAGCCGGCAAGACTGCGCGGGCCCCAGGCAGCCATGCTTCGGCTGGTGCCGACACCTCGCCGCAAGTGCCCTTAGTGGCAGCGGCTTCAGCTCCCGCTAAACGGAGGAGGTTGAACACGCCCGCGCAGGAATCGCGCAGTTTCGCCTCGGCGGCTGTTAGCGACAACTACCGGCACCGGCAGGGCCTCGACGAGGTGCGGGCCGATGACAGGAGCCCGTTTTTCTTTTCAGAGCCGGAGGACTCCGACCACCTGAGTGTTCAGGGTGAAGGGCGTATTGACCGTATGGAGCGGCTGCTGGAGCTCCTGCTTCAACGTCAACAACAGCAGGGCAGCAACAGGCACAGGGCGTCTTCACCAACATCTACTATCAGCCTGGAGCAGCAGGAGGAGGAGGTTCTGGTGGATCCCGTACCACCTCCGTTGGAGGTGCCAGCGGAGGAACTCTTGGATGTGGCGACCAAATTCGCGGCCCCACATACGGCTGGTCTTCCTCTAAATACAAAGCTGGCAGCCACAGTGGACTTTCTTAATAATCAGGTGCTGCAGGAAGAAGTCCTCATCCAGGCTATGAGCCGTCACAAGGCTCCATCAAACTGCAACTCCCTCAACGTGCCTGTGGTCAATACGCCAATATGGGGCAACATCAGTGCGGCTATCCGTCAACAGGAGCTAAAATTGCAGTGGATCCTGAAACTCCTCACGGCCGGTATTACCGCCTTTGCGCGGTCGGTGGACGGGGACGAACTGAATTTGGACCAGGAAGATGCTCTGGCCTTATTGTGCGCGACCCAGCACGAAATCAACGGGTTTCGCAAAAACAGCATCCGCCCAGCACTCAACCCGAAGTTTGCAGGATTGTGCAAACCACCGCCGCCGCCGCCGCCCCGTCAGCTCTTTGGTGAGGACCTCTCGAAGAGAGTCAAAGAGCTTGACGAACAAGCCAAAACGGTGGGGATCATGCGCTCTCAGAGTGCCCCCACACCGTCAGGCTCAAAAGCTCCATACATTCGCTCACAAGGGTCGGCCAGTGCCTCGACGAGGACTCGCCCTCTAGCTCCACAACGACAACAGCACCAGAACCAGCACCAAGGGTCTTTTTTAGGACAGGGTCGGCAGAGACCTTTGTGGAAATCGAAGACGCCGCGCCCTCAAGCCAACCCAGCACCTCCACGGCCACCCACACGTGTCAAGGACCGCCGGTAACCACGGAGGTGAGGGGGTCTGGTTCTCTTTTTTCTCTCTGTTTAACTTCCCATGTTGGTGGTCGTTTACGGTTGTTTTTGGATGCATGGGGTAATTTTACTGGTGATGAGTATGTGTTGCGGAATATTCAGGGGCATAAAATTGAGTTTATTAATGGCGACATTCCTCCATCCCAGCACATGCCTGGTCGTACGTTCAAATTGTCTGCAGCAGAACAGGCAGCAGGTTATAAGGAAATTTTAAGTCTGGAACAGAAGGGTGTGATTGAGAAAACGGTGCATGAGCCAATTGAATTCGTTTCGAACATATTTACTAGACCTAAGAAGGATGGAGGCTGTCGTGTCATTATTGATCTAACCCGTTTGAATACGTTTGTAACATATACTCATTTTAAAATGGATACGTTTGAAACAGCCAAATCATTGATTTCTCATGGCTGCTTTATGGCATGCATTGATTTGAGGGATGCATATTATTCAGTATCCATCCAGAAATATGATAGAAGGTTTTTGAAATTTATCTGGATGGGGCAACTTTGGCAGTATAAGGCTTTGCCTAATGGGCTCACTACAGCCCCTAGATTGTTCACTAAGTTGGTGAAGCCAATCATGGCTTATTTGAGACAACGACATCATATAGTTATGGCCTATTTAGATGATGTCTTTATTGTGGGCCACACCCTGCAATTGGCTGAACAGGGTGTTGCAGCTGCTGTCAATATATTTCAACAATTAGGATTCATTGTCCATCCAGAGAAATCGAAGTTCTGCCCTGCCCAGGTAATTAATTACCTAGGGTTCACGGTGAACTCAATGAGCATGAGGATAACTATACCAATTAACAAAATTGAGGAAGTCACTAAGGTGTGCAGAGATTTAATTGGCACCAATATACCATCGATTCGGCATACAGCCACAGTAATTGGCAAGCTAGTGGCTTTGTTTCCGGCAGCACGATATGGACCTTTGCATTATCAGAATTTGCAAAGAGCTAAAATTACTGCGTTAAAACGGAACGCTGGTCATTACGATCGATCAATG
This sequence comes from Raja brachyura, assembly GCA_963514005.1. The sequence continues at coordinate 107,355,572 of OY740781.1, read as the reverse complement.
CAGCTGCCGTCCGAAGCGATAACTGAGTTGCAATGGTGGGTGTGTCACATTAGCAACTCATTTAAGCCTGTTAGGGAGGCTAATCCGGTGGTATATTTACAGACTGATGCAAGCTAAAATGGCTGGGGAGCTACTGATAATTGCTCTAGTTGTGGGGGCAGATGGGACACCCTTGAGGCATCGATGTTGTTGACTCAAGGGATTAACTATTTGGAGTTGCTGGCAGCATTCCACGGACTTCGTGCATATTGTTCCAAGCTTGTTGGAGCACACGTCCGTCTCCAAATAGACAACACCACAGCTGTGGCATATTTAAACCATATGGGTGGTACCAGGTCAGTTTCATGTGACAAATTGGCTAACTCAATTTGGCTCTGGTGTGTTCAAAGAGACATTTGGATTTCAGCTACCTATTTGCCAGGTGAGCTTAATACTGTGGCGGACACCAGGTCACGCAAATTTAATGACAACATTGAATGGATGTTGCATCCTGAGATTTTTTCTAAAGTCACAGCCAAATTTGGTAAACCGGACATTGACCTTTTTGCGTCACGGTTGAACCATCAGGTACCAGCCTACGTTTCATGGGAACCAGATCCTGGGGCAATAGCGCTAGATGCATTCTCGCTGGACTGGGGGAATTGGTTTTTCTATGCCTTCCCTCCGTTTTGCCTCATCAGTCGGGTATTGCGAAAGATTCAGGCAGATGCTGCCAAGGGCATCCTTATTATACCCGACTGGCCCACACAGCCTTGGTATCCGGTGGTCTTTGACATGCTCAACGAACCTTGGGTCCTTTTGAAGGGTTGCCCACAATTGGTTACTCACCCTGTCTCAGGGGAGCCACATCCCTGCCATGGCTATTTAAATTTGTTGGCTTGCAGGTTCTGAACAGGCCGTTAGTCCAATACGGCCTCTCGGCTCGGACCATGGATACCATTGGGGCGTCGTGTCGAGAGTCCACAAGGCGAAGATACCGCTCGCATATTAAGAAGTGGGAAGCCTACTGCAGCCGCTCTCGCATCACGTACGATGACGTGACAATAACCGACGTCCTGGAATTCCTCGCGGGGTTGCACCATGATGAACACTTAAGTTACAGTGCCATCAACAGCGCCAGAAGTGCGCTATCATTCTACCTCAAGATTGGGGTAGGATCCAACAGGCTAGTGTCCAGACTCATGCGGGGTATATTCAATATGAATCCGCCTACACCACGCTATAATATCACCTGGGATGTCAGGGACGTATTAACCCTGCTCAGGACGTGGTCTCCCATGGAAGGGCTCCAACTGGACCAACTCACCATGAAGCTGGTGATGTCACTAGCGCTGACTTCAGCTCAGAGGGTACAGACACTACACAAACTTCGTGTCGACAGAATGACATCTACCCCTACAGAAGTAGTCTTTTTCATTGACGAGCTACTAAAGCAGCATAGACCTGGGTGCACAGGGCTGCAGCTGACGTTCCCGGCATACCCCGCAGATGCTAGGCTATGTTTAGCCTCACATATCCGCCACTATGTCAAGGTGACGGCACGCATCAGAGGAATGGAGAGATACCTGCTTGTCACTCATAAGAGACCTCATCATCGAGTGACAGTCCAGACGATATCCAGGTGGCTTCGAGTCGTCTTGGGTAAGTCAGGTATCGACACTAATGTGTTCAAGTCTCATTCCACCAGGGCTGCATCGACGTCAGCGGCGAGGGTCATGGAGGTGCCCATGGACCAAATTCTCGCCACAGCAGGATGGGCGAATGAAGCTGTGTTCCAGCGTTTTTATAACAAGCCTGTTGCTGCTCCTCTACAGTTCGCAGAAGCCGTGCTGAATGCAGGTCAAGAACGTGGAGATGTCCCCGCATGAGGGGTTTTGATTTGTTATTAATAAATATGCTCTTGTTTTGCAGTATGAACTATTGAGCAAGTTTGTTCCTCCCATTCATCCCTGGTAGTGGTGTGTCAGCATGGACGTGGTCCAGGGCATGTAATCACAGAAGCTTTGAAGTCTTCACAAAGTCACTCACGTGACTCCGAAATGAAATAGTAAGATTGAACGAGAACTTACCAGTTCGAAGGTTGATCTTTATTTTATGAGGAGTCGAAGTGAGGGATTTCGTGCCCTCCTCGCCCAACCCTCAATCACCTTCATCTGGTAATCTTAGTCAATTCAATCATACTATGTGAAGTCATTTCTATTGTTGGTTCTGTGATTCCACGCCGCTACTTTGAAGTATGTCAAGCATGCGCGCCGGCGGGCTCTTCACGAAATCCCTCACTTCGACTCCTCATAAAATAAAGATCAACCTTCGAACTGGTAAGTTCTCGTTCAATCTTACTATTCTCACACGCCACAAGTCGATATATATATTTTTTTATTCTTTTCATTTTTCACTCAAACCCAGAATTTTTAATTTTATGATGTTATTACACCCCATCAATCCACAAGATCAATAAATGGAGACCAACTCATTAAGAATTGGTCTTTTTTTTCTATTAGGAGGAGTCTCATTTCTTCCAAATGGGCCGTTTCCAACATATTACCAATCCACATTTTGAGTGTTGGTGTAGTAGCCTTTTTCCAGAATTTGAGTGTGAGTTTTTTCACTATTATTAAACCATAATTAATAAATGAGATTTGGGATATATTTAATTTGTTTCCATCTCCTAATACTCCAAAGATAATCATTTCCATGCTAGGTTCCATTTTTATCTTAAATAAACTAGTAAATATATCACACCAAAAGTTTTGTGCAAGAAACGAAAGAATGTGTGAAGTTGGCATTTTGAGAAAGGCATTTATCACAGATGGGAGAAGTATTTGAATAAAATTTATTCAACCTAACTTTTGAATAATATAATCTGTGTAATATTTTAAATTGAATTAAATTATCGTTAATCGTGTTAATCGAACATTTATGTATATATATCAGATACCTCTCCCATGTTTCTTTAGAATTTTTTATCATTAAATCTTTTTTCCCAGTCTTCTCTAATTGCCTCTATTGATGGCAATTCTCTATTAAGAATACTGTTATATAGATATTATATTAATTTTTGTGAGTCCGCCTTAATATTCATTGCTTCTTCCAGTGGGTCTATCGTTATATTCTGTAATCTTGGTATATATTTTTTTATAAAGTCACATATCTGTAAATATTTAAAGTATTGGCTATTATTCAGATTAAATTTTGATTTTAATTGTTGAAATGATAATAAATTTCCCATTTCATACATGTTACCCAACTTTTTAATTCCCAATCTTTCCCATTGTCTATATGTTTTATCCATAAAAGATGGTTTAAATACCGGATTATTCACTATTGGTGTTAATGATAATAAGTTTCTTAATTTTAAAGTTAATTTTATTTGTTTCCAAATTCGAATTATATTGTGTATGATTGGATTCTTCTTATATAATATATTATTCAATTTTATCAGGGAGAAGAAGATCACTTCTAAATCGTAAGGAAAACAATCCTCTTTCTCCATTCTTATCCATTCCATCGGTTGAGAAGGACAATCCAACCAATAAATAATATTCTTAATATGCACTGCCCAATAATAATATTAAAAATTAGGCAGTGCCAGTCCCCCTACATCTTTGGGTTTACACAAATGATTTCTTTTAATTCTATGTGCTTTGTAGTCCCATTTAAAATTAGTAATATTAGAGTCTAGTTTTTTTTTAAATATTTTGGTATATATATTGGTATGGATTGAAATAAATATATTATTTGTGGTAGCACTATCATTTTTATAGCATTTATTCTGCCAATTAATGATAGTGGTAGCGTTTTCCAAAATTTAATCAGAGCGTTCAATTTATTTAACAAAGGACTAAAATTAGCGTTAAATAATGATTTATATCTTCTGGTAACTTGAATACCTAAATACTTAAATTTTTCCATTGCAATTTTGAATGGAAATTTTAATAGATGATTCGCTTTCTGGGGCTGTAATGACATAATTTCACTTTTATTCCAATTTATTCTATATCCAGAAAAGAAGCCAAATTCCTCTATTACATTTAATAAATTCGGGATACTTGTTTCTGAATTCCTAATATATAAAAGTATATCATCCGCGTATAATGAAATTTTATTATTAGAGTCCTTAGTATTGTATCCCTGAATATTCGGATGTGTTCTTATCCTTTCAGCCAGTGGCTCTATCATAAGGGCAAATAGCAGGGGTGATAATACACATCCCTGCCTATTGCCTCGTGATAATTGGAATTTTGGAGACAACATATTATTAGTTAATATTCGTGCTGTTGGATTATCATATAATAATTTTACCCATCTAATAAAAATTATTTCCCGTATTAAATTTTTGGAGTACTATGTATAAATACTGCCACTCTAACTGGTCAAATGCTTTCTCTGCATCCAAAGATATAACTGATAAGTCTTCCATTTCCCCTTTATGTGAATACATTATATTTAAAAGTCATCTCAAATTGTTAAATGAGAAATAGATTAGTTAAAACAAATGTAGGTCCCTTGCAGTCAGAAACAGGTGAGTTGATCATGGGGAACAAGGATATGGCGGACCAATTGAATAACTACTTTGGTTCCGTCTTCACTAAGGAAGACATAAATAATCTGCCGGAAATAGCAGGGGACCGCAGGTCAAAGGAGTACTTGAGTGAAATCCAGGTTAGTCGGGAAGTGGTGTTGGGTAAATTGAATGGATTAAAGGCCGATAAATCCCCAGGGCCAGATAGGCTGCATCCCAGAGTACTTAAGGAAGTAGCTCCGGAAATAGTGGATGCATTAGTGATAATCTTTCAAAACTCTTTAGATTCTGGAGTAGTTCCTGAGGATTGGCGGGTAGCAAACGTAACCCCTCTTTTTAAGAAGGGGGGGAGAGAGAAAACGGGGAATTACAGACCAGTTAGTCTAACATCGGTAGTGGGGAAACTGCTAGAGTCACTTATTAAAGATGGGATAGCAGCACATTTGGAAAGTGGTGAAATCATTGGACAAAGTCAGCATGGATTTACGAAAGGTAAATCATGTCTGACGAATCTTGTGGAATTTTTCGAGGATGTAACTAGTAGCGTGGATGGGGGAGAACCAGTGGATGTGGTGTATCTGGACTTCCAGAAGGCTTTCGACAAGGTCCCACATAAGCGATTAGTATATAAACTTAAAGCATATGGCATTGGGGGTTCAGTATTGATGTGGATAGAGAACTGGTTGGCAAACAGGAAGCAAAGAGTAGGAGTAAACGGGTTGTTTTCACAATGGCAGGCAGTGACTAGTGGGGTACCGCAAGGCTCAGTGCTGGGACCCCAGCTATTTACAATATGCATAAATGATCTGGATGAGGGAATTGAAAGCAATATCTCCAAGTTTGCGGATGACACTAAGCTGGGGGGCAGTGTTAGCTGTGAGGAGGATGCTAGGAGAATGCAAGGTGACTTGGATAGGCTGGGTGAGTGGGCAAATGTTTGGCAGATGCAGTATAATGTGGATAAATGTGAGGTTATCTACTTTGGTGGCAAAAATAGGAAAACCGACTACTATCTAAATGGTGGCCGATTAGGAAAAGGGGAGATGCAGCGCGACCTGGGTGTCATGGTACACCAGTCATTGAAAGTAGGCATGCAGGTACAGCAGGCAGTGAAGAAAGCAAATGGTATGTTAGCTTTCATAGCAAAAGGATTTGTGTATAGGAGCAGGGAGGTTCTACTTCAGTTGTATAGGGTCTTGGTGAGGCCACATCTGGAGTATTGCGTACAGTTCTGGTCTCCAAATCTGAGGAAGGACATTATTGCCATAGAGGGAGTGCAGCGAAGGTTCACCAGACTGATTCCTGGGATGTCAGGACTGTCTTATGAACAAAGACTGCATAGACTCGGTTTATACTCTCTAGAGTTTAGGAGATTGAGAGGGGATCTTATAGAAACTTACAAGATTCTTAAGGGGTTGGACAGGCTAGATGCAGGAAGATTGTTCCCGATGTTGGGGAGGTCCAGGACAAGGGGTCACAGCTTAAGGATAAGGGGGAAATCCTTTAGGACCGAGATGAGAAGGAATTTTTTCACACAGAGAGTGGTGGGTCTCTGGAACTCTCTGCCACAGAGGGTAGTTGAGGCCAGTTCATTGGCTATATTTAAGAGGGAGTTAGATGTGGCCCTTGTGGCTAAGGGGATCAGAGGGTATGGAGAGAAGGCAGGTACGGGATACTGAGTTGCATGATCAGCCATGGTCATATTGAATGGCGGTGCAGGCTCGAAGGGCCGAATGGCCTACTCCTGCACCTAATTTCTATGTTTCTATGTTTAGGTATAAACCCCGTTTGGTCCTGGTTTATCAATTTATTAATATATTTGCTCAATCTTCTTGCTAAAATCTTTGCTAAAATTTTTTGATCTGTATTTAAAAGTGATATAGCTCTATACGAGCCCGGATCTTCTAGATCTTTATCTTTTTTTGGTATAAGCGTAATTGTAGATTTTGCTAACGTTTCTGGTAATTTCTTTTTGGTAAAAGCATAATTATATAATTTAAGTAATCGTGGGACCATTAACTCCTGAAATATTTTATAGAATTCATTATTAAAACCATCAGGCCCTGGTATCTTCCCATTTTTCAGTTATTTTATTGTTTCCCTTATTTCTTCACTTGTAATCTGAGCTCCTAATTCCTCTTGTTCTAAGACATCCAATTTTGGCAAGTTACCCTTATCTAAAACATTTATAATTTTATTGTCTTCAATGTTAGTTTTAGATGTGTATAAATTTTGATAAAATTGAGCAAACCTTTTGTTAATGTCCTTAGGTACAGTTAACAATTCCCCATTCTCTGATTTAATTTTACTAATTGTTTTTTCCTTTTCTTGCTTCTTCAATTGTCGTGCTAGAGGTTTATGTGGTTTATCCCCAAATTCAAACTGTACTTGTTTTGTGATCTGAAATAATCTTATTACTCTTACCGATAATATTCGATTATGTTTCAATTTCAATAATGTTATCTTATTATGTTTGTCTATGGTTGGGTCTTCTGCGTTTCCTAATTCTAATAATTTAATTTCCTTTTCTAACGTCCATTGTTCTGTCCTGTTTTTTTTAGAAAACTTTGATACGAAATTATAGCTCCACGAATGAATGCCTTAAAAGATTCCCATAATAGAGATGGTGAAATACCTGGTGTCTCGTTTGTTTCAAATAAAAAATTCATTTGTTGTTTTAAATACTCGTAACCCTGTGAGTCATTGGCTATTTGTGTGTTAAATCTCCAAAAGAATTTTATCCCTGGCATTCCCTCAAAATTTAAAGTAAAAATCAGCGGGGAGTGATCAGAAATCATGGTATTTAGGATTAATCGTATATGGTATTAATTTTGTGTCCGCTAAAAAATAATCAATTCTTGAATAAGTTTTGTGTACTGATGAGTAAAACGAATATTCCCTTCCTGTTGGATTAGCTATTCTCCATACATCTGTTATATTAGTGTTTTTTATATAAGTATTTAAGAATTCACTAGACTTGGATTTAGCGCTACCCTTCCTTAATTTTATTGATTTGTCTAAGCATGAATCTATAACACAGTTAAAGTCCCCCCATAGTATTACATTTTGAAAATTATACTCATCTATTTTATCCATAATTTTCTTGAAAAATTGGGGATTATCAAAATTTGGTGCGTAAATATTTATCAGTCAGTGGAGTGGAATAAATTTCTCCTGCCACTATCAAAGGTCTTTAGTCTTTGGAGCGCAGAAGGTTAAGGGGCGACTTGATTGAGGTCTTTAAAGTGATGAAAGGGATAGACAGAGTTGACGTGGATAAGATTTTCCCATTGAGGGTAGGAAAGATTCAAACAAGAGGGCATGACATGAGAATTAAGGGACAGAAGTTTAGGGGTAACATGAGGGGGAACTTCTTTACTCAGAGAGTGGTGGCTGTGTGGAATGATCTTCCTGCAGAAGTGGTGGAGGCAGGATCGATATTAACATTTAAAAGTAAAGTGGATAGGCATATGGACGGGAAGGGAATGGAGGGGTATGATCTGAGTGCAGGTAGATGGGACTAGGGGTTGGAAGGGCCGAGAAGGCCTGTTTCCGTGCTGTAATTGTTATATGGTTATACTATCGTGTATCTTCCTTCTTTATCAGATATTGTATTCTTTAATATAAACGGTATACCTTTCCGAATAATAATAGCCGTTCCTCTAGCTTTAGCAGTAAATGACGAGTGATACGTTTGGCCTATCCAGTTTGCCCTCAGTCTCATCTGTGTTTGTAGTTTCGTATGCATTTCTTGCAGAAAAGCGATATCCACCTTTAAAGATTTTAAATGGGCCATAATCTTGCCCCTTTTAATTGGATCATTCGCACCCCTAATATTCCAACTACAAATATGTACATAAATGTTCGATTAAGGTAAGCCATAACTTAATTCAATAAAAAAATTTACATCTGTTATATTACTCGAAAACTAGACTGAATAAAATATTTCTAAATGTTTCCCCCATTTGTGACAAATGTCTAACTCAAAATGCCACTATAGCACATTCCTTTGTCTCCTGTACAAAACTTCATAAATTTTGGAATGAAATCTTTGGAACTTTTACAAAACTATTTAACATAAAATTGAACCCCAATACAGAGCTGATTATCTTCGGATCAATAGAAGAGGGACATAAGCTAACTAAGTTCCAATAATTATAGTTTAATAACAGCAAAAAAACGTATACTTACATTTTGGAAAAACGCATCCACGCCAATGTTTAAAATATGGATTTCAAATATGTCGGAAACGTTACATCTTGAAGAAATGCGATTCCTCCTATTAGGCAAAGTAGACCAACTCTTAAAGATTTGGTCTCCTTTTATCGACTCCTTACAAGCATATGGTGCAACATAACCTTAGAAATTAAATGGTTCAGAACTGGGTGACGGGTGGGTAAGGATATTAAATAGGTATATCTCTCCTAATTTCTTTTCCTTCTTTCTTTTTTTAAAATCTCTTTAGCTTCGTCTTTCTTCTTTCTGTCTCCCTCGCTATTCGTTTCTACTCTCTTATCTATCTATCTCTTTTCGGGCTCTTCTTATTATATCATGAATTAGCACTATCACCATTGTCTACACTCTCTAATTTCTTATTTATATCACTGTTCTTTTATTATTAAATTAAAAATAAGAAGTTGTACAAGAACTGTAATATGTCTGTATGCATCAGGTACTTAGGTACCACATTACTGTATTTACTTCGAACAAAAAATAAATAAATAAATAAAAGATACTTTTTTTAAAATTACCGATATGTATATTTAATCTAACTGAAGAAAAATAGCTTTGTGTACTAATCTGCTTAGTTGCCAAGTGACTGTGGAGCTCTTTAAATGATGCTTAACATATTTGTGTATAAACATGTATTACCTCAAGAGGCAATTGCAGTTTAAAATATAATCAACATATGTTATTAACTACTTGAACAACTGACAATAGTTGGAAAATGTGCTTTTCGCCCATTTACAAAAGAAACACATATATAGAAATAAACCTTTCAGCTCCTTGGCACTTCAGTACTATTTATCGTCCCTATTATTCTAATCCAACAAATTGCATTAATTACAATGTCTGAAAAAATATCCATACTCTTTTAGAATGGGATGTTTGATACTATTTAGATATGTAATTATTTTCAGCAAACATAACTAAATAACTGCAGATACTGGAAATAAAATACAGAAAATGTTTGAAACACTCAGCAGGTCAGGCAGCATCTGTGGAAAGAGAAATAGTTAACCTTTCCAGTCAATGAACAAGTAATTTGGCCCCATGAGCCTTCTGACAAAGGGCCATTGATCTTGAATGCAAGCTTTTTTTCCACAGCTGCTGTCCGATTGCTGAGTGCTTCCAACAATTTGTGACTTTATTTGCCAGTGGAAAATACTTACATTTACAAAATAAATTGAAAGTGTAATTTGTTTCACACTGCACAAAAGTCCATTATCTTAAAAAAACATGATTTATATTTAAATGTTAGATTTTTCATCAACTAATTAGATATGGAGCAAAATTACATGCATTACTTCTAATCGTTGTGCAGTGTAATACCATGAAAGAAATAGCACTGGATTTCACAAATTAAGGATTATTTTAGAATGGTGAACAGAAAACAAAAAAATGTAAAATACAGAACTGAACCTTTGATATTAAATGTGAAACTAATGAACAAGTTTCATGTTTAATTACATTCACAATACACAACTGGTTTGCTCTAGGTAGGACTCGAAAGAGAAAATGTGAAATTTAATATGGAAGCAACTTTATTCAAAGATTAGGATTAAAACTTAAACTCTTTGTGCATTTTTGTCTACAGACCACAAGTATTTGTGTCGTCGATATATTTTCAGTAAGCGTGGGATGAAATAACTGGAGGGATTTAATTGTCACCATTGAAAGCTTAGTAAGCTCTGTGCTTATCCAGTGGAATTGCAATTTTAATTCCTACTCTCTAATTACTACAGCAAAATACATTTCAATTATTTTTCTTACTATGCAGCGAATTATTGAAGAATAAATTGACAGCCTGTTTTTTCCCCAATAAGGATTGCATTACTGCAGGCATAGAGCGTTCCCTAACTTATGTCAGTTTACAGCAGTACATAATATATCCTGTCAGCTAATTTGTTATTTCTTTGTTTTGTACTTAAAATCTAAAATGCCCAAAATGCAAGTATACTACAAGCTGAGCATTGCTACATTTACATTAGAAACTACTCTCAGCTTCCTTCCTATCCTAAAGCTTTTGAGATTTATCAGGTATAATGATGATGTACATAATTCCTTACTATTTATTAAAAATAAATCTACTTACCTCATTGGATGAGCAATAGGATAAATGACGTAAGTAAGAAACTAACCAACATTTTTACCATTCTCCCTCATTTTACCACATTTGTCTGAATGTCTCCGCAGGGAGCCCAATATTGATATCGCAGCTTGGTTTGGTCACAGCTCTAACCAAAACCACAAGAAATTGCAGTGAGTTGTGGCGGAAGCTCTGCCTATACTCAAACCAGCCTCCACCCACCCTACAAATATAAAAGGTCTAACTCCAATCCCTCTCACCTCTTCACCACTCTCCAGGAAAATATGCAGCCCTTTTGGGTGAGGCAGAGATTCACATGCACCTCCGACAACTTCATTGCATTCAATCCTCTCGATGAGGTCTCTAAATCAGCGAACCAAGTGCTGGTTAGCATCTGTGTTCTGTCTACAATGGCCATCTCGCGTTTCCAGTTGCAGGCTTCTTAACTCCACCCTCCATTTCTATGTTGCCCTGTCTCTCCTTGGTCTTCTCCACTGCTTGGGCAAGTCCAAACACAAACTAGGGGAACAGTACCTCATACTTCACCGAGTAGTCTACAACCCAGTGGCATGAAATCAAATTCTCTAAGTATAGGTAACTCGCAATCCTTCTGGTCCTTTCTCTCTCCTTCTGATCCATCTTTTCTTTCTCTCATCCCCCTTTTTTCCCCAAGGCCATCCTTACCTGGTCCCATCTGCATGACAACCACATACTCAACCTACTGAATCCGTTGTCCCCTCCCAGTGCTTCCGAGGTCAACGCACACGCTAGCTTCGGCTTGGCTTTCCCAAGAGCTTTTTACGAGAGGTGGGTGGGCCCTGTACTAGAGCTCTCTCTCTCCCCGGGCTCTCTCTGCTTTTCGCAGAACCCTCGCTCGCCCAGTTCCCCTCCTCCTCTCCCCCCTTGCACCTCCCCTCCATTTCTCCCCCTTGCTCCTCTCATCCCCTTTCCCCGTGCCCTCTGCTCCCTCCCCCCTCCCACTCTCTACCCCCCTCTCTCCCCCCTCCTCTCTCCCCTCTACTCTCCCCCCCTCCTCTCTACGTTCCTCCTCTCTCTTCTCTACTCTCCCCCCCTCCTCTCTACCTTCCTCCTCTCTCCCCCCTATTCTCTCTCTCCCCCTTCCTCCCCCTCTCCCCCTCTCTCCTCCTCCCCCCTCTCTCTCCCTCCCCACTACCCCCTCCACCCACCCCCCCTCCTTTTCTCCCTCCCCCCCTCCTCCCTCCTCCTTCCCCCTCCTCTCTCTGCCTCCCCTCCCCGCTCCACCTCTACTTTCTCTCCCCCTCCCTCATCTCATCTTCCCTCCCCTCTACCCCCTCTCCCTCCCCTTTGCCTCCTCCTCAATATCCACCTTCCCACTCCTCCACCCCCCTCCCTCTCCTCCCACCCTCCTCCCTCTCCTCCCACCCTCCTCTCTACCCATTTCCTTTCTCCCCCTCCTCTCCCCCCTCCTCTCCCCTCCTCTCTCCCCCCTCCCTCTACCCCCTTCTCTCTACCTCCCGCTTCCTCCCCCTCTACTTTCTCTCTCCCCTCTACCCCCTCTCTACCCTTTCCCCACTGCCCCCCTCCCCTCTATCCCCCTCCCCCTCCTCCACCCCCTTTCCCCCTCCTCCACCCCTCGCCCTCCCTCCCCCTCCCTCTCCACTTCCTCCCCACCCCCCACCACCCCTTCCCTTCCCCCCCACTTGTGCCACCCTCCTGTCTCCCCTCTACTCTCTCTCCCCTTGCCCCCCTCTACCCTCCCATCTCTCCTCCTCTCTCCCCTCCTCTCTCCCCTCCTCTCTCCCCTCCCCTCCTCTCCCTCCGCTCCTCTCCCTCCCCCTCTCTCCCCCTTCCCCCTCTCCCTCCTTCCCCCTACTCTTCCCACTTCCCCCTCCTCTTTTCCCCTCCCATTCCCACCCCTCCCTTCTTCCCCACTCCCCTCACCTCTCCCCCTCCTAAACCCCCTCCCCCGTGTGTGTGAGGGGTGGTTAGTGTGTGTGTGATGCCACAGCCCCACCCCCCCCATCCGCAACCCAACGGGTCCCACTTGTTCTAGTTATAATATAAAACTCTGATCTTGGATGTGGATGTGTGTGCGTGTGTGCATAAATGATTCACATCTCCTCGAAAACCCAATGCCATAACAGTGACATTTTTACATATTCCCAAATTTTTTACTAAAATTGTTCACCAATTTCACACCATCATATCTATCTATCATATCTATCTATCTCTATTGTATTAAAACGATGTGTGTGTCTGCCGACAGCCGTCTGCCTGCCGGCTGCCACGCTTTTGCCCTTTGATTCCCTGCTCCGCCAAAACCGGACAATCAGATGCCGCCGTTTTTTCCCATTTCGCCAGACGTTACGCTTGTACATTACCAAAGGCGCTCCTCGTTACGTTTAGACGTTGTTACGTACAACATTTTAAATAAAATCCTCCCCCCCCCCCCCCAATATTTCAAAAATCAAACTGCTCTCGCCCATAGAATGTTGGTAAACATTCCATCGTGTGATGTCACAATGCCCAATGCTCACAGATGTCCAATCGGAACGGATCTCATTTACATCTGCCCTCGCACCAGCCCCAGCCCCCACCCCTCCCCCGCCTGTTGTTCCAGCACGTTCCATTGTGTGATGTTACAATGCCATCCCTCACAAATATCCAATCGGAATGGATCTCATTTACATCTGCCTTTGCCCCAGCCCCGGCCCCTCCCCCCGCAGCCTGTGTCGAATCGCGTGATCACCCTTTTCTCCAAACTCTCCTCACTCCTCTCTCCTCACTCCTCTCTCCTCTCTCATCTCCCCTCTCCCATCACCACTCCCCCCACACCACATGTGACTAGGGGGACACTTTACCACTTCCCCCCACACATGTGATTAGGGGGACACTGTACCACACCCCCCCACATGTGACTAGGTGACACTGCACTACCTGATCCCCCACACATGAGACTAGGGGACTCTGTACCACCCCCCCACACATGTGACTAGGGGACACTGCACTACCCAATCCCCACACATGTGACTAAGGGACACTGTACCACTATCCCCCACACATGTGACTAAGGGGACACTGTACCACTATCCCCCACACATGTGACTAGGGGGACACTGTACCACTATCCCCCACACATGTGACTGGGGGGACACTGTACCACTAACCCCCACACATGTGCCTGGGGGGACACTGTACCACTATCCCCCACACATGTGACTGGGGGACACTGTACCACTTCCCCCCACACATGTGACTAGGGGGACGCTGTACCACTATCCCCCCCACATGTGACTGGGGGACACTGTACCACTATCCCCCACATGTGTGACTAGGGGGACTCTGTACCACTATCCCCTACACATGTGACTAGTGGGACTCTGTACCACTATCCCCCACACATGTGACTAGGGGGACACTGTACCACTATCCCCCACACATGTGACTGGGGGGACACTGTACCACTAACCCCCACACATGTGCCTGGGGGGACACTGTACCACTATCCCCCACACATGTGACTGGGGGGACACTGTACCACTTCCCCCCACACATGTGACTAGGGGGACGCTGTACCACTATCCCCCCCACATGTGACTAGGGGGACACTGTACCACTATCCCCCACATGTGTGACTAGGGGGACTCTGTACCACTATCCCCTACACATGTGACTAGTGGGACTCTGTACCACTATCCCCCACACATGTGACTAGGGGGACACTGTACCACTTCCCCCCCACACGTGACTGGGGGACATTGCTGACTCGCGTTGCCTTTGAAACCTTTTCCAGAACATCCTTCCCCAACGGTCATTCGGACTTCGTTTCTCGACAGCGATCAATCTAAACGCTGGATTTCTGACGTTTTTTTATTTTTCATTTGACACGTTTGTTTTGAAAATCTTATTATTTCGATTTACACTTTTTTCAAAAGGTAAACGTAGACGATGTTTTCAATATTTATTTATATTTGAATAATTCTTTTTATTAAGTTCTCCGTTATTTGCTCCACCAAATTAACACATTTTCCCGTTTTTTTAATATTCTCTCTTTTTTCAAGGACTCCATTACTCCACTTTTCTGTTTTTAAACTTTGCCATTATTTTCTTTGCCAATTTCCACAGCCGTGTTTTTCAAATGTTATCTTTATTTTCAATTTAATTCATTTTGAACAGATCATTGTGTTTAAAAACCTTGCGCTTATATGATCTGCTGTTTTAGACAAGTGATAATTTTATTTCATTTTCTGATTTTCATTGCTTATCTTTAATTTACATTAGACAAGTAATTTTTAAAAAATGCTTAAAAAACCCCCATTAAAAATCCGTTTTTTAAAATTCTCTCTTTATTTCGATTTACAGCATTTTTAACAGTTTTAAGAGTTCTCTGTTATTTGCTCCGCTAAATTTATCCACATTTGTCACCGTTTTCTTTTAAATTGTTTCATTGTGTTTGATTTAATTCCACAGGGAAGTCAACTCTCCCTCCTCTTTCTCTCCCCTTCCACTCTCTCCCTCTCCTCTCTCTCCCCCTCCACTCTCTCACCACCTCCCCTCCCCCTCTTCCTCCCCCTCTCCTCTCCCCGCCACCTCTCCCTTTCCTCCCCTCTTCTCCACCACCCCTCTGCTCTCACCTTCCCCTCTCCCCTCCCCTTCCCCCACCCCTCTACTCCCCTCACCCCCCTCCTTCTCCCACCCCCTTCCCTCTCTCCCCCACCCCCTTCCTTCTCTCCCCCTGCCCCTTCCCTCTCTCCCCCCGCCCCCTTCCCCCTACCCCTGTCCCTCTTCCACCACTCCCTCCCACCCCTTCCCCCTACCCCTCTGTCCCTCTTCCACCACTCCCCCTACCCCTCTCCCTCCCACTCTTCCACTTCTCTCCCCCTCCCTTCCCCATCCCTCCCCTCTCTCCCGCGCACCCCTTTTCCCCTACCCCTCTCTCCCTCTTCCACCACTCCCCCACCCCCTCCCCTCCCTCCCCTCCCTCTCTCCAACTTCCACCACTCCCCCATCCCTCTTCCCCTCCCTCCCCACTCTTCCACTTCTCTCTCCCTTCCCCCACCCCTCTCCCACCCCACCTCTCTCCCTCCCCACCCTCTCCACTCCCTCTCCCCCTTCCACCACTCCCCCTTCCCCCTCTCTCTCTCCCACTTCCACCACTTTCCCCTACACCTCTCACCCTCCCTCCCCACTTCCACTTCTCTCTCCCCATCCCCCACCTTTCCCCATCTCCCTCCCCCACCCCTCTCTCCCCCTCCCTTCCCTCCCCCTCCCCACTCTTCCCCCTCTCTCCGCTCTCCCCCCTCCCCCTACCACTCTCCCCCTCCCTCCACACTCTTCCCTCTCTCTCCCCTACCCCTCTCCCTATCCCTCCCCCCTCCCTCCACACTCTTCCCCCTCTCTCCCCTTCCCCTCCCACCCGTCTCTCAACCCCTCCCTGAACCCTCTCACACCTTCCCCCACCCTCCTCTCCTCCTCCCTCTCCCCCTCTCCATCTCCCTCTCTCCTCATCGCTCCCACCCCCTCTCCCCCACCCCTTTTCATCCCCATCTCCCCCCCACCCCCTTCCCCTCGCTCTTGCACCACTCCCTGCTACCCCTCTTCCCCTCACTCACCACTCTTCCCCTCTCCCGCCCCTCCTCCTCTCCTTTCTCTCTCTCTCCCCCTCCTCTCCCACCCCCTCTCTCTCCCCCTCTCTCCCTCTCATTTCTCTCTCTCTCCCTCCCCCTCCACTCTCTCTCCACCTCTCCCCTACCCCTCTTTCTCCCCCTCTCCTCTCCCCTCCACCTCCCTTTCCTCCCCTCTTCTCCATAACTCCTCTCCTCTCACCTTCCCCTCTCCTCTCCCCTCACCTTCTCCTTACCCCACCCCTCTCTACCCCCCTCACCCACCCTCAGGGACATGCTGCCCTGCCCCCCCCCCCTCCCCCCCCCCACTGCAACCGCACGTTGGGGGAACAGACCCAACAGGTCTGCACTTGGTCTAGTATACTTTTAAAACTCTGCATGTGTGTGTGTGTGACCAGAGGTGGGGGTCTGTGCATTTATGTAAATAAAGCATGGTGCACGGACTCCACCATCATCAAGAGTCACTGCTCAGCTAACCTTGAGTTCCTCTTGGTTAGATGCAGACCGTTCTATCTGCCCAGAGAGTTCACCTCCACTGTTGTGACTGCAGCCTATATCCCTCCTGATGCTAATGCCAAGCTTGCAATGAAAGAGCTGCATACTGCCATTAGCAATCAACAGACACACAACCCCGAGGCAGCCTTCATTGTTGCGGGTGACTTCAATCACTCTAACCTGAAGACTGTACTCCCCAAATTCCACCAGCATGTCTCCTTCCCCACTAGAGTAGACAAGACACTGGACAAAGTCTACACCAACGTGGCTGAAGCTTACAAAGCCATCCCCCTCCCCCACCTTGGTCAGTCTGATCACATCTCATTGTTCCTGCTCCCTAAGTACTCCCCACTCATCAGACGGGTTAAACCAACTGTGAGGACAGTTAAAGTCTGGTCAGAGGAAGCGGACTTCACACTTCAGCAGTGTTTTGGAAACACTGACTGGAAGGCGTTTGCAGCCCAGGCCACCCTTGACTCCCACACGGACATTGACTCCTACACATCCACTGTTCTGGACTTTATAAACTCCACCATCAATAGTGTCACCTCCCTCAAACAGGTGACCATATTCCCGAATCAGAAGCCATGGATGAACAGCGAGGTCAGGCTACTGCTGAAAGCACGGGACACCGCTTTCAGGTCAGGCGATGCTCGAGCCTACAGTTCAGCCAGGGCTAACCTGAAGAGGGGCATCAAGAAGGCCAAGCACTGCCATAAGCTCAGGATTGAGGAGCACTTCAACAACAACTCCGACCCCCGACGCATGTGGCAAGGCATCCAGGCCATCACGGACTACAGACCCGCCAACACCACCCCCACATCCAGCGACGCCTCCTTCCTTGAGGAGCTCAATCACTTCTATGGCCGCTTCGACAGGGACAATCTAGAGACAGCCATCAAGGCTGTGCTACCTGCCGATCACCAACCCCTCACACTCACCCCCTACGACGTATACGTGGCACTGAGTAGAACTAATGCACGTAAAGCTGCTGGCCCTGACGGCATCCCCGGGCGCGTGCTCAGGGTCTGTGCGGCGCAGCTGGCAGACGTCTGGACTGATATCTTCAACCTGTCACTTGCCCAGGCAGTTGTCCCCATGTGCCTTAAAACCACCTCCATCGTGCCAGTGCCAAAACACTCCACTGCGGCAAGCCTCAATGACTTCCGCCCAGTTGCACTTACCCCCATCATCACCAAGTGCTTCGAGAGGCTGGTCCTGGCACACCTCAAAAGCTGCCTACCCCCCACACTGGATCCCTATCAGTTTGCCTACCGCAAGAACAGGAGTACGGAGGATGCCATCTCAACGGCACTTCACTCCGCCCTCTCCCACCTCGACAACAGAGACACTTACGTCATCGATTACAGCTCAGCATTCAACACCATTATACCATCAAAATTGATCGCCAAACTCGGTAATCTGTGCATCGCTCCTTCCCTCTGCAACTGGATACTGGACTTTCTAACCAACAGACCCCAGTCTGTTAGGTTAGACAAGCACACCTCTTCAACCCTCACCCTGAACACCGGCGTTCCACAGGGCTGTGTGCTGAGCCCCCTCCTCTACTCCCTCTTCACCTATGACTGCACACCTGTACATGGTACTAACACCATCATCAAGTATGCAGATGATACAACGGTGATTGGCCTCATCAGCAACAACGATGAGTCGGCCTACAGGGAGGAGGTCCAGCAATTAGCAGCATGGTGCGCTGACAACAACCTGGCCCTTAACTCCAAGAAGACCAAGGAGCTCATTGTAGACTTCAGGAAGTCCAGGGGCGGCACGCACACCCCCATCCACATTAACGGTACGGAGGTGGAACGTGTTTCTAGCTTCAGGTTCCTGGGAGTCAACCTCTCCGACGACCTCTCTTGGACCCACAATACCTCAACTCTGATCAAGAAGGCTCACCAGCGTCTCTTCTTCCTGAGGAGACTGAAGAAGGTCCATCTGTCTCCTCAGATCCTGGTGAACTTCTACCGCTGCACCATCGAGAGCATCCTTACCAACTACATCACAGTTTGGTATGGCAACTGCTCTGTCTCCGACCGGAAGGCATTGCAGAGGGTGGTGAAAATTGCCCAACGCATCACCGGTTCCTCGCTCCCCTCCATTGAGTCTGTCCAAAGCAAGCGTTGTCTGCGGAGGGCGCTCAGCATCGCCAAGGACCTCTCTCACCCCAACCATGGACTGTTTACCCTCCTACCATCCGGGAGGCGCTACAGGTCTCTCCGTTGCCGAACCAGCAGGTCCAGGAACAGCTTCTTTCCGGCGGCTGTCACGCTACTCAACAACGTACCTCGGTGACTGCCAATCACCCCCCCCCCCCGGACACTTATTGTTATTTATTCAAATCATTTGCTGTGTCGCTCTTCCAGGGAGATGCTAAATGCATTTCGTTGTCTCTGTACTGTACACTGACAATGACAATTAAAATTGAATCTGAATCTGAATCTGAATCTGAATCTGTGTGTTTGTTTGTGGGTGTATGTCAGATTAGATTTTCAAATTCGATTTTTGGCCTTTGATTCGTTGGTCCGCCAAAACCACACGCAAAAACATGGAGATTTTTACAATTTCGGTAGGGATTTAACTTAGTTCAGAAATCCATTCCTCTCCAGATTTCGTCAATTATTTCCCCAGATTTTGAGTAAAATTGTTCACAAAACATCAAAAATAAAACAAAATAAAACTGCTGCGTGAGCCAAAGTGCCACCTCACAGATGTCCAATCACAATGGATCTCATTTACATATATGACATCATAATGGGACAGGTGAGGGAGATTGGAACCTTCACGTGTTCCCACTAAAATTAAGCTGGAGAGGCGAGGGGGGGGGGGGGGAGGAGGGGAGAGGAGAGGGGAGGAGAGGAGGGGGGAGAGGCGGGGGGATGGTTAGGGGGGGGTTAGATGGAGGGGGCTGGTTAGAGGGGGGGTGGTTAGTGTGTGTGTGATGCGGCAGGCTGCTCCCCTGAATTCCATAAAGCTGCCGACAGCTTTCGTGCATGAGACGTGCACGCTTCATTTCCAGAACATTCTGAACGTGTGATGCGCGGTTGCATTTTGCTCTCTGTCTCCTCCCTCTCTCTCTCCCCATCTCCCTCTCCTCTCTCTCTCTCCCCTTCCACTCCCCACCCCCCTGCCCTCCCCACCTTCCCTCCCCTAAACCCACTTCCCCCTCCCCTCCACCCCTCCCCTACCCCCTTCCCTCCACCCCATCCCCTCCCCACCCTCCCTCCCCCTCTCGCTCCCTTCCCCCCCACCTCTCCCCCTCCCTGCCCCTCCCTCTTCCCTTCCCTCCCCCTTCTGTGCCCCCTCTCTCCCTCTGTCCTCCCCTCTCTTTGTCCTCCCATCTCTCCCACCCCTCCTCCCCCACCCTCCCCCCCGCACCCACCCTCCCTCTCCACCTCCCCACCACCCCCCCCCCCCCCCTCTGTCTCTTCCCCTTCTGTCTCTGCCTCTTTCTCTCTGTCTCTCCCCAGTCTCTCTCTGCCCTCACTCGTTACCTCCCCCTCCCTATCTAGACATGCCTTCAAGTTGGGGGCTATGCATCAGTGGATAGGGCGGTTATGGGTTAAAAGGTGCAAATTAATAATATTAATATAATATCAAGGGGGTAGTTAGCGTGTGTGCGGGGGGGGGTAGTTAGTGTGTGTGACGCTGCATGCCACCCGCCCTCCCCCCCCCACCACACTTTGGGGGAACAAACCCAACGGGTATGCACTTGGTCTAGTATATATTAAAACTGTGTGTGTGTGTGTTTTTTGTGTATCAGATTCTTGCCCTTTGATTCCATGGTCCGCCAAAACCACTCGCTCAAACTCCGAGATTTTTTCAATTTCGCTAGACATTACACTTTTACATTCACTAATGCACTCCTCATTACATTTAGACATTTTCATGTACACATTTTGAATAAAATCTTTCCCCCCCCCCCACAAAATTTCAAAATGTTAAAAATATCAAACAGCTCTCACCCATAGAATGTTGGTGAACGTTCCATTGTGTGATGTCACAATGCCATCCCTCAATATCCAATTGGAATGGATCTCATTTACATATGCCTTTGCACCAGCCCCAGCACACCCCCCCCCCCCCCCCACAGCCTGTGTCAAAGCACGTGGTCACATGTGTGGGAATAGAGAAAGAGGATTGGGGGTGATAGGGAATGGGGATTAGAGGGACTGCCCCTACACCTCCCCCTCCCACTCTGCCTCCCCACTCTTCCCCTCTCCCCCACGCCTCTCCCCCTCCACTCTTCGCCCCATTCCCCTACCCCATCTCCCTCCCCACCCCTCTCCCCTTCCCCATCCCTCTCTCCTCCCCCCTTCTCCATCTCCCTCTCCTCCCCCTCCCACCCCCATCCCTCTCTCTCTCCTCTTCCCCCACCCCTCGCTCCCCCCTCCCTCTCTCACCCCCTCCCCGAACATTCCCTCACCCCCTCCCCCACTCACCTCTCCTCCTCCCCTTCTCCCCTCTCCATCTCCCTCTCTCCTCACCCCTCTCCCTCCTCCCCTCCCACCCGCTCTCCCCCTCCCCATCCCTCTTCACCCCATCTCCCCCACACCCCCTTCCCCTCTCTCTTGCACCACTCCCTACTACCCCTCCCTCCCTCACTCCCCACTCTTCCCCTCCCTCCCCCCACCTCTGTCTTGCCCCTCTAACATCCCCTCCCCCTCTACCCACCCCCATACCCCTCTCCCTCCTTTCCCGCTCTCCTCCCACTCCCCATCCCCCTCTCCCCCCTTCCCCCTCTCCTCTCCCTCCCCAATCTCTCCCCTTTCCTCCTCCCCCTCTCCCGTCCCTCCCCTCTCTCCACCCCATCTCCCCCTCCCTCCCTCTCCCCCCCTCCCCCTGCCTGTGTGTTTGGGGGTGGTTAGTGCCAGTGTGACGCCGCAGCCCCCCTCGCAAATGCGCGTTCGGGGAACAGACCAACGGGTCTGCACCTGGTCTAGTATCTATTAAAACTCTGTGTGTGCATGTGAAAGGTATCTCCTCGAAAACAAGACGCCGAAACAGGAACATTTTTTACATATTTCAGTAGAGATTTTCTTTGCGAGTTTATGAATCCACCCCTCTGTACTGTTGGTACATTATTTTCCTGACTTTTTTGTTAAAATTGTTGACCAATCTGACCTTGTTTAAAAATCTGACAGCTGCCCAGCTGCTGATGTTACAATAACAGTGAAATGTTTACATCTTCTGGTAGAACATTTCCTTATGATTTCAAAAATCCAATCCTCTATAAATTTGGTCGATTCTTTCCAGGGATATTTACTAAAATTTATCACCGAACTGACATTTAAAAACATATATTAAGGTTGCCCAGCTGCTGACCTCACAATGCCTTTGCACCCAGCCCAACTGCTTCCTGGCCCCGCCCGCTGACCTCACAATGCCTTTGCACCTGGCACAACTGCCTCATGACTGCCTACTACCACAACAGGTCCACAGAATATGCCATCGCCCTAGCCCTAGACTCAACCCTGGAACCCCCGGATAAGAGAGACACCTATGTCAGACTCCTATTCATAGACATGTATCTGGTTTTAATAGCGGATGCTGGTTTTAAATCAAAGGTAGACACTAAATGCAGGCAGCATCTCTGGAGAGAAGGAATGGGTGAGGTTTCAGGTCGACTTTAGACTGAAGAAGGATCTCGACCCAAAACGTCACCCATTCCTATTCATAGACTACAGCTCTGCCTTTAACACCATTATACCATCCAGACTTATTACCAAACTGGTGGGATTTGGTGTCAGCACTCATCTCTGCAACTGGATCCTCATCTTGCTGACTAACAGAATAGGGGACAAATCATCCTCTAGGATATTCCTCAACACTAGTGTTCCGAAAGACTGAGTTCTGAGCCCCTTTTTACTTCTTCTACACCCACGACTGTGTAGCCATGCACAAAACTAATTCAATTAATTCAAGTCTGTGGAATTCTCTGCCTCAGAGAGCGGTGGAGGCCGGTTCTCTGGATACTTTCAAGAGAGAGCTAGATAGGGCTTAAAGATAGCAGAGTCAGGGGATATGGGGAGAAGGCAGGAACGGGGCACAGATTGTGGATGATCAGCCATGATCACATTGAATGGCAGTGCTTGGTCGAAGGGCCGACTCCTGCACCTATTGTCTATAATTATCAAATTTGTGGGCTGGATATCCAATAATGATGAGACGGGGTACAGGAAGGAGATCAAGAACCTGGTGTCGAGACAACGACCTTTCTCTCAATGTCAGCAAGACAAAGGAAAGTGCAAAGGAACCACTTCAGGAAGCATAGTAGTACACAAACCCCAGTTTGCATGCGCCGAAGTAGAGATGGCTGAAAACTTCAAATTCCGAGGATCAATATCACCAACTTCTATTGAACACCCACATTGAAGGAACGACCAAGAAAGCACACCAAGGTCTCTATTTCCTTGGAAGGCTTAGGAAGTTTGGCATGTCTCCGAGAGCTCTCACCAACTTCTACAGGTGTACCATAGAATGCATTTTATCAGGATGCATCACAGCTTCGTTTGGGAACAGCTCCATCCAAGATGGCAAGAATTGAGGAGTGAATTGTAGACAAAGTTCAGACCATCACACAAACCAACCTCCCATCTATTGATTCTATTTATACTTGACGCGGCCTCGGCAAGGCCAATCAAGGACGAGTCGCATCCTGGCCACTCCCTCTTCTCCCCTCTCCCATCAGGCAAAAGGTATCGAAGTGTGAAAACACACACCTCCAGATTCAGGGACAGTTTCTTCCCAGTTGTTATCCGGCAACTGAATCATCACACCATAACCAGAGAGCAGTCCTGAACTACTATCTACGTCATTGGTGACCCTCGGACCATCCTTGATCGGACTATACTGGTTTTACCTTACACTAAACATTATTCCCCCATCATGTACACTGTAAATGGCTCAATTATAATCGTGTATTGTCTTTCCACTGACTGGATAGCAAGCAACAAAAAGACAATAAGCTAAACTAAACTAGTGCAGAGACATTTGGCAAAAGTTCATGAAATGGTTATTTTAATGTAGTTGGGCATAGAGGAAATGAAAGTTAACTTTTTTTAAATAACTGAAATTAACAGATATTTGCATATACTGAAAAAACGTAACAACCTCTGAAATGAACAAAAAAAATAAAATAAAAATTCAACCCATTCATTGAAAACATATATTATTTATGCTTCCTTAAATTAACATTTGTGATTTTCTTTTGGCTTCTGCTTGACGAGTTAGATTCCAAGAATTCAGATGCGTTATGTTCAGATTGTCATTAGGTCAGGAATCTTCTTCAGACAGAAACAGAAGTACTAGAAAATGAATGATATTACAATTTTCAGCAATAATATGGAACTGGATTTAACGAAAATTTTGAGAACAGTGATTAACCACTGTAAGACAAAAGCATTCATGTTACCATTGTTTATTGGCACACTTAATTAATGGCAAAGCATACATAAAATACATCCGTATAATGACACAAAGACTTATTTCTAAGTTTCACATTTTGTGCTGAACATTTATGTGAATTAAATCGTGTCTGCTCAAAATTATCTTTTTGTCCCCTTATAAAAAGCTTACATAAATACACAAGCAAAAATTAGACCAGCATGGGTTCCTGCAAAATCTGAATATAAATGATCATCACTATCAGAGTCCCTTGATAGTAACAGTTCAAACTCAGGAACAATTCAAAAGAAACCACAAACTTGTCATACTCAAATGCCACAAAATATAATGGGTTGCATGGTTTATAATACCAGTTCAATTTTTTTTTAAAGCTTTGAATATGAACTCACTAAATCAAATTAGGGGATTTAATATTTCAATACAGCTGAAGGTAGACATTTTTAAACAATAAATTTTGGGTTTCAGCCTTGATAAAGAAGAAGGGGAAAGCACAAAATTTTGTAATAAAAACTGATATGGTCCTGTTTATTGAGAGGCCTGTGGTGTGGGATTTTCTGATTTACTCTCCTGACTAGATTGCGCTTTGCTGTTCCAAGGGCTGTTACTTCCCAGTGCAGGAGAGTTATTAAAATCTTCCTCATCATCAATGCCATTTGCTGCATCATACTGCGTGTTTTCTAATCGAGTGATCAGTCGCTCATCCTCATCTCCGAACTCTCCGCCCATCAGTGTCGGTTCACCCACGACCATAACATCCTATAACAAGAACAGACAATCATGTGGTAAAACAGTGAAGAGATTTTTTTTTGCTTAGCCAAGACAATTCACAATAATAATGTGATTCTGGCAAATGCTTGCCTTACAGTGTTTGATTAACTAGTTAGAAACAAACTTTATTGAAGCAACCCGTTTCCATTTTTGCAATAAATCGCAAATCTACCCATCATTTCCCTTTCAATATGTCACATCTCCAATGTGAATGTGAAGTTATTATAAGAATAATAAATAAAATTTAACTATTTATTTCATTTTAATCCACTGCCCAAAGTCCAGAGCAAAATGTGAACAAATATAGTTAAGTGGCCAATAGATGGTGTCCTTGTCCTGTTTATAAATTGAGAAAATTTTGTTGAAAGCTGAGAGAACAAATGTTGATCAAACATAAAAATATATCTTCAAATATATAACATTGGCTTTCACTTAAAAGTATTTCATCAATTGATCAACATTTCACATTGTGTATTATTTTTCTCCCTTCGTAAATCTCAAATTTTCTTTGTGGAGTGCAAACATATGTAATCTGAGAAGTTGTCAGGAACAGAAATCCACTGCTTTCCAATTCTCATTAAAAGCATATTCTTTCATAACTGTTAAGCGTTAATTTTAACAGAACATTTGATTACAATTTTCAGAACCAAGCTTTTTCATTCAGTTGTTATCTAATCTGTACTGGGATTAAAATTTAAAGGCAGGGAGCGATCACAACACAAACTGGATTGCATTTTTGCAGACGCTGGGATGTATGGGACTTTTTAGAGTAGCTTCGCTGAAATCGTTTAATTTGACAAGTCATTATTTTTAGGTTCATTTCTATTGAGGTAATACGTTTTTCCAGTGTATGGTGTCTGTCTAAACAAATTTCAAATTTGATATTGTGGAATAATTACAGTTGTTAATGTCGAAATTTTCAAATAGTGTAAAATGCTCTATAGATTTGTCAGATTGGTTTCTTTAATTGAAACATTTTTTTCCTAACCCACATCCCATCTTCTAAGCATTTTGAACTGGAGATGGGTAGAAATATTTTCAATCATTTATACGAAAGTATAGTCTCAAGCAATTAGACCGTACAAAGGAAATTCAACTTGGCTCACTCTAATATTGTATTGATATATTCTTGTTTCAGTCCGTAACGGCAAGTCCATTCACCCAAAATCACCTACCATATTTATGTTGATAAAATAATCTAATTATATCTTGCAGAAAGTTCTGTCTCAGAATGAAGAATACCTACTCAGTTACATTTTTATTTGTGATAAAGATAACAATATTGAGGGAAAAATCCAAACTTTTTCACGAGTAAACAGTTTTGATTTATGCGATTTTATGTTTAATTATACAAAGTTCCACTGACTGTGATTCAAAGGTAACTTATTTTGGTATATTAGAAATTAAACATACTGCATTGCACAGGCTAGTTCTTTGCTTTTTTATCTTGTGATCTATTTCTGCTCCTTCTCGCCCAGTTACTCAGTTTATATCACTACTTCACCACTTTAATCATCTTTTTTGTTTTCAGTTTTTGAAAGATTCTTGCAGTTAAACAAATGTAAGGTAATCAAATATTGTAGTGGCCATTTGGCTTATTTTGTGTGTCATTAATTATGGCATGTGTCTTTCAATTTTAGACTACCCGTAATTATGTGGGTGGGATTTATGACCTATTCTAGGGCGTGTTTGGAGCTAGGTTGTACCTTATTGTTTTTCATCAACAATAAAGAATCTATGAATCAAAAGACTGTGTTATGAAGATTTATCTGTGAAGAAGCTCTGTAGGTCTCTGATGGAGAGCTCACATGTGTATTACGACATTCTCCTTAATTATGTAGTCCAGTTAGTGGCTATAGGGAGTAATCTCTTAAACGATATAAAAATCTGCCGCTACATTAAGGCTACCTCTGACACGGGGTGTAACCCAGTCCCAGAGAGTGGGACAGAAGATTTGGCTAATATCTCGAAAGTGATTTTGGCCAGATGACCGGTTGCAGCCGAGTAACTGAAGACAATAGATCTCAGCCAGAGATGGCCTAGAGGTTTATTGACAGCGACACGACTTATCTGAAGACATCAAAATCGTGAGTAAAATCAATAGACAATATGTGCAGGAGTAGGTCATTTGGCCCTTCGAGCCATTCAATGTGATCATGGCTGATCATCCCCAATCAGTACCCCGTTCCTGCCTTCTCCCCATATCCCCTGACTCTGCTATCTTTGAGAGCCCTATCTAGCTCTCTCTTGAAAGTATCCAGAGAACCGGCCTCCACTGCCCTCTGAGGCAGAGAATTCCACAGACTCACCAATCTCTGTGAGACAAAGTGTTTCCTTGTCTCCATTCTAAATGGCTTACTCCTTATTCTTAAACTGTGGTCCCTGGTTCTGGACTCCCACAACATTGGGAACATGTTTCCTGCCTCTAGCGTGTCCAAACCCTTAATAATCTTACATGTTTCAATGAGATCCCCTCTCATCCTTCTAAACGGGGTGGAAGATTGCAACCTTCACGTGGTCCGCCCTGTTTCGACTAATGCAATCAACTCGACGTGCACAAACGGAAGATCAAATAGAACAAGTTGTCCAACAACTTTAGGCTGTGCACGCCACACGAAAGAAGATCCTTTTAAACTCCAGATTGTACAAGCCCAGCTGCTCCATTCTCTCAGCATATGACAGTCCCGCCATCCCGGGAATTAACCTTGTAAACCTACGCTGCACTCTCTCAATAGCAAGAATGTCCTTCCTCAAATTAGGGGATCAAAACTGCACACAGGTATGGTCTCACTAGGGCTCCAGGTATGGTCTCACTAGGGCTCTGTACAACTGCAGAAGGACCTCTTTGCTCCTATATTCAATTCCTCTTGTTATAAAGGCCAACATGCCATTCAATTTCTTCACTGCCTGCTGTACCTGCAGGCTTACTTTCATAGACTGATGTACAAGGACCCCCAAATCCTGTTGTACTTCCCCTTTTCCCAACTTGATGCCATTTAGATAGTAAGCCACCTTCCTGTTTTTGCTACCAAAGTGGATAACCTCACATGTATCCACATTAAACTTCATCTGCCGTGCATCTGCCCACTCCCCCAACCTGTCCAGGCCACCCTGCATTCTCACAGCATCCTCCTCACAGTTCACACTGCCACCAAGCTTTGTGTCATCTGCAAATTTGCTAATGTTACTTTGAATCCCTTCATCCAAATCATTGATGTATATTGTAAATAGCTGCGGTCCCAGCACCGAGCCTTGCGGTACCCCACTAGTCACTGCCTGCCATTCTGACTATTATTCTTTTGAATTTTGAAGCTGAAAAGATTTAATTTTAAATGGCTTCTGCAAGAAGAGCCACAAAGCTAGCCACTAGCTTGGAAGATAGCCAATATGTGTTTTCCCACTGTCTGGAGATATCCAGCCAGTTTGACCTTGGATTGGTTTGAAGTAAACATAAGACACGCATTCCTTCTGAACCAACGTCACCATTAAGCCCGTGGTTTGAGAGAAGTTGTCTACAATATCAGTTCGTTATTGTCCTTGTGAAAGATGCTTACGCAAAGTTGGAGCAGAATTCAGAGAAGACTTTGTTCGTTCAATTTAAAGATTTGGCAATCTGCCAAGACTTGTTTAAAATCATGGACCCAAAAGGGAAGAAAGTATCACGTCTGAGGATGCACGAGGTGGCGATGAAAGACCAAGGAGACAAGTTAAATTCACTGACAAAGGCCGAGTTCGATTTCCGGAAAAGGCAGAGAAAATGAGAAACAAATTATGGAAACAGGTTACCATATCAATCGAGAAACAAAAGAAACTAATGGAATCGAATAAGAATGCAATCAAAGTGAAATCTGATATCGGCCAACTATGGATCCTCTGCCATGAGTTTGGAAAGAAACAAAATGTGCTGCTGTGTTCAGTCGAATCGGGAAGAATGCGTAAGACACATTCAGTGGTATAATGATCAGGTGGATATATTTGATGGTTTCATGGATGAGGCGGAGGAGTGATTATCAAAAATGATACCACAACTTACGCGCTTAACAGCTGGAGGTGCGATGCAACAAGATGCCGGAATGGAAGATGAGATTACACCACGAGATAATATCTCAAAAGTATCTGCATGAAGATCAGGACATAAATCTGGTTCTACAGCCAGTTCGGTATCAAGGGCTTCTGCTCGATTGGGAGTTGAAGCTGATTTGCCACTCTCTCAGTAGAAGCGGATGCCTTGAAGAAGAAACATGAGATTGAGCGAGAAGAAGAGCAAATGAAAAAAGAAATACAACAAAAAGAAGAGATGAGACGACAAAAAGAAGAGATGAGGCGACAAGAAGAAGAGATGAGACAGCTAATAGAATGGATAAATGAGCTGAGGCGACAAAAAGAACAACTGGAACCAGACACAAAGATGGTGGTGGCCAAATCAAAGAAGGAGATATTGGAATGTGAGGGTTCAAGATGCGACTCTAGATCATCGAAGACGATGAGCTATGGACCAAGAGGAAAAACTGCTCCAAGTGAGTAGGCAGTTGGTTAAATTCCACAATTGAGGTCCACCGAATTTCATGGCTTTGAAAACCCATTGAAACAGAGTAAGATGGGTAAAACTTCATCTCAGCAAATGAGTGCTAGATCGAAACAAACTACTAATGGAGCGTCTGTAGATACTCGGGACAAACCAATAGCAGACTACGCTTTTCCAAAGCCTGATGCACAGGCTCAAGCAAGCCAGTATGAGCCAAGGAGGCCTGTCTATCGTTCGTTGCAGCCAAAGTTATCAGGATGGATTATTTACATGGGCAAATAGGCAAGCTGAATTCAACCAGATCATATCTCGACAAAATACCTCTCACTCTACCACCAGCAGAAATTCCTACATATGATGGAGATCCTAGGAAGCTTTTGTAAGGGCATTAGAAGAAGTATTAGAAACAAAAATTACAGATGATAAGGAGCGCTTACGATTTCTACGATAAGAAGAAGCGAGTACTAAGAATGTCACCAGGCTATGAGACCTGGTGACATTTTTGGAAAGGGAAGTATGGTACATGTTAGAGACACACCACGGGACTATTGAAGATCATAAACCAATTGCAACTAACAAAGATTCTACCTTTACCAAAACTGAAGAAAGATCTGAACCCAAGAGAAGCAGTTTTGCTATCTGTGGAACCTGTGGAAACGACAGATGGAATGAAAGGAGACTACTAGCAAGCAAATAGTATTTTGTTTGTTATGTGATGAATTAGTCACACCATAAGATGGTGTTGAAGATTCAAGATGAAAGAATATGAAGATAAGATGGGTTTCTTGAAAGAGAAGGGAATCTGTTTTGGATGTTTGAAAAAAGAACATATGGTGAGAGACTGTAAGAGTCCTATAATTTGTTATAAGTGCAGGCAATATCATCGTGAAGCACTTCTTGAAAAGAACACACCAGAGCATTGGGAAGAAGAAGAACCGGAACAAATAGATGATGAACTACCAGAGCAAATAGAATTGGAGGAACCAGAGCAAATGGAACTGAAGAAGAAACCAACTACTAGTGGTGCTATCACCTCCCTCAAGTAACAGCTCATATTGGGTCCAGGGTTGGAGCTTGTGTTTTTTCCATCTTACCAGTAAAGGTGAGGAATAGTAAGATGATACAGTGTTGCAAACATATGCTTTTTTGGATCACGGGAGTTTGACTACCTTTTGCACAGAAAACCTGACGAGAAGGCTGAACATCACAGGAGAAGAGACTAGGATTCGATTGCATACCATAACTAAAGATAAAGAGAACAGGAGTCATTACATTACAAGTATGGAGATATCCAGTCTGGATGAAGATAATTTTATACCAATATCTGAAGTGTTTACACATGGAACCATGCCTGTTGGTCGTCAAAAAACACTAAGACATGCAGACTTGAAACAATGGCCATTCCTGAAGGTTGTCAAAATATCTGAAATAAATTCTAGTGTTGATCTACTTATTGGAACAAATGTTTTGAAGGCATTGGAACCTATACAAATTGTTAGGAGCCAAGTTGATGGACCGTATGCTACAAAAACTTGACTTGGATTGGTTATTTATGGCTCCTTGAAAAGGAACAACAAAAACGGGAATCAGAAGAACTATCCTACCATTGCTGTTAATCAAATATCTACTGATAAATTAGAAAAGCCGGTGATGAAGCAATAACAATTGCAGCACGGAAACAGGCCATCTCGGCCCTTCAAGTCCGTGCCGAACAACTTTTTTCCCTTAGTCCCACCTGCCTGCACTCATACCATAACCCTCCATACCCTTCTCATCCATATGCCTATCCAATTTATTTTTAAATGATACCAACGAACCTGCCACCACCACTTCCACTGGAAGCTCATTCCACACCGCTACCACTCTCTGAGTAAAGAAGTTCCCCCTCATGTTACCCCTAAACCTCTGTCCCTTAATTCTAAAGTCATGTCCTCTTGTTTGAATCTTCCCTATTCTCAAAGGGAAAAGCTTGTCCACATCAACTCTGTCTATCCCTCTCATCATTTTAAAGACCTCTATCAAGTCCCCCCTTAACCTTCTGCGCTCCAGAGAATAAAGACCTAACTTATTCAACCTATCTCTGTAACTTAGCTGTTGAAACCCAGGCAACATTCTAGTAAATCACCTCTGTACCCTCTCTATTTTGTTGACATCCTTCCTATAATTGGGCGACCAAAATTGTACACCATACTCCAGATTTGGTCTCACCAATGCCTTGTACAATTTTAACATTACATCCCAGCTTCTATACTCAATGCTCTGATTTATAAAGGCTAGCATACCAAAAGCTTTCTTTACCACCCTATCTATATGAGATTCCACCTTCAAGGAACTATGCACTGTTATTCCCAGATCCCTCTGTTCAACTGTATTCTTCAATTCCCTACCGTTTACCATGTAGTCCTATTTTGATTTGTCCTGCCAAGGTGTAGCACCTTGGCAGGACAAATCAAAATAGTGACTTCAATGAAAGTACCAATAAAGAATCTGAAGAGAAGTTGAATGAAGAGTTGAAGTTCATGGATACTATGAACTACTCAGTAAAGATTGACGGACACTATTGTCTGAACTTACCCTTCAAACAAGAAAGTGTTAATCTGCTGAATAATTGTTGTATGGCAGAGCAACACAACCAGAAGTTTGGCAAGAATACTAAATTTCATGAAGACTGTCTTTGAAGAATAATAACTATGTGGATGATTGCTTAAAATCCATGTCTACCGAGCAGGAAGCAATTCAACCAGAAACACATCTGACTTCCCTTTGCAATAAGGGAGGATTCACACTTTCTAAGTGGATCAGTAAGAATTGTGAAGCATTTCACTAGATGATAGAGCCATAGAAACCAGAGAGTTGACCAGAGCAAATAGAGTTGGATTTGGACAGAGAAAATCTGCCAACCTAAAGAGCATTGGGAGTTACTAATGTTGCACAATTAAAATATGTTAACACAGAAGAAAATCCTGAGGATGAAGTTTCCAGAGAACTGACAGGGGACAGCTTCTTAAGCAAGAAGAGATGGATCAATGCACTAAATTTCATTTCGGAGTCACGTGACTGACTTCGTGAAGAACCTGCCAGCACGCATGCGCGACACTCCAGCTCCGCCTCAATTTCAACAGCCTCAACAACCGAGGCCTTTTTTAGGGCTAGGCCCCCAGCGGCCACCATGGAAGATGCAGACGCCGCATCATCAGCCCAACCCAGCACCTCCACGTCCCGCCAAACATGTCAAGGACCGCCGGTAACCATGGAGGTTAGGCAGTCTGGTTTTGATGCACCTGCGTGCTTAACTTCACATGTTGGTCGGCGACTACGGTTCTTCACGGTGGCATGGGGAACTATCACTTCTGATGAGTTTATCTTACAAAGTATTCAAGGCCATGCGATTGAGTTCATCAATGGCAACATCCCTCCATCCCAGCATATGCCAGATCGGAAATTTACGCTGTCTAGCAACAAAATGGCGGCAGGCTATGCTGAAATCTTAAGGTTACAAGAAAAAGGCGTGATAGAAAGAACTATACATGAACCAATTGAATTTGTATCCAACATATTCACTAGGCCCAAGAAGGATGGAGGATGTCGGGTTATTATTGATCTGACCCATTTGAATACCTTTGTAAAATATACCCATTTCAAAATGGACACGTTCGAAACAGCCAAGTCATTGATTTCTCATGGCTGCTTTATGGAATGCATTGATTTAAAAGATGCATACTATTCTGTATCCATTCGTAAACACCACAGGAAGTTCTTAAAATTTACCTGGATGGATCAGCTCTGGCAATACAGGGCTTTGCCAAATGGGCTTACCACAGCCCCTAGATTATTTACTAAATTACTCAAACCTATTCTGGCCACGCTACGGAGACAAAATCATATAGTAATGGCCTATCTGGATGATATCTTGATTGTTGGAAACACCCTGGAATCAGCTGAACTGGCAGTTTCAGCCACCGTGGCAATTTTTCAGGAAATGGGGTTCATTATCCATCCAGATAAGTCAAAGTTCTGCCCTTCACAGGTCATCGATTATCTGGGGTTCACGGTGGATTCCAATCGCATGAGGGCCACCATACCAGCTAACAAAGTTGGGGATGTCACCCAAGTATGTAAGGATTTAGTCTGGGCCAGTATACCATCAATTAGACAAACTGCTAAGGTGATTGGCAAGATCGTAGCACTTTTTCCAGCTGCTCAATACGGACCTTTGCATTATCAACATTTGCAGAGAGCCAAGATCTCAGCGTTAAAACTGAACGCTGGACATTTCGACAGACCAATGCAGCTGCCTCTTAAGGCTAAGATTGAGTTACAATGGTGGGTGGACAATATTTGTGACTCATTTAAACCCATCATTTTGCCCAATCCGATGGTATACTTACAAACAGACGCAAGCTC
Organism: Raja brachyura; assembly: GCA_963514005.1. Next base: position 107,321,517 of record OY740781.1, on the reverse strand, counting down.
CCATGGCTGGGGAGCTATGGACAACTACTCTAGTTGCGGGGGCAGATGGGACACCCTTGAATCTACTCTGTTATTGTCACAAGGGATAAACTATTTGGAGATGCTTGGAGCATTTCACGGACTTCGAGCTTATTGTTCTAATCTTACTGACGCTCATGTCCGTCTCCAAATAGACAATACCACTGCGGTGGCATATTTAAACCATATGGGCGGTACCAGGTCAATTTCATGTGATGAATTGGCAAATACAATTTGGCTCTGGTGTATTCGACGGAATATTTGGATTTCAGCTACCTATTTACCAGGTGAGCTCGATACTGTGGCGGACACCAGGTCACGCAAATTTAATGACAACATCGAGTGGATGTTAAATCCTCAAATCTTCGCTAAAGTTACAGCCAAATTTGCTAAACCGGATATCGACCTCTTTGCGTCGCGGTTGAACCATCAGGTACCAACATACGTTTCGTGGGAACCAGATCCTGGGGCAATGGCGATGGATGCGTTCTCGCTGGACTGGGGGAAATGGTTCTTCTATGCATTTCCTCCATTTTGCCTCATCAGCTGGGAATTGCGGAAAATCCAGATGGATGCTGCCAAGGGCATTCTTATCATACCCGACTGGCCTACGCAGCCATGGTATCCGGTGGTCCTTGAAATGATCAGTCAACCTTGGGTCCTCTTAGAGGGTTGCCCACAATTGGTAACAAACCCTGTGTCAGGGGAACCACATCCCTGCCACAGTTATCTAAACTTGTTGGCTTGCAGGTTCTGAACAGGCCATTACTGCGGTATGGCCTATCATCTAGAACCATGGATACCATCGGAGCGTCATGCCGGGAGTCCACCAGGCGGCAATACCTCTCACACATCCGGAAATGGGAAACCTACTGCGGCCGCTCCCACATTGCATACAACGCTGTAACCATCACCGACGTATTGGAATTCCTGGCGGGGTTGCACCATGATGAACACCTGAGCTACAGTGCCATCAACAGCGCCAGGAGTGCGCTGTCATTCTACCTCAATATTGAGGTAGGATCCAACAGGCTGGTGTCCAGACTCATGCGGGGAATATTCAATTCCAATCCGCCCAGACCACGTTATAACATCACCTGGGATATCGGGAAGGTATTAACCCTGCTCAGGACGTGGTCGCCCATGGAGGGGCTTGAGCTGGACAAACTCTCCCTGAAGCTGGTGATGTTACTGGCACTGACTTCAGCGCAGAGGGTACAGACACTCCACAAAGTCCGGATCGACAGGATGATCTCTACCCCTGCAGAAGTAGTCTTCTTTATAGACGAACTACTCAAGCAGCATAGACCTGGGTTCACAGGGCTGCAGCTGAAGTTCCCGGCATACCCCGCAGATGCAAGGCTATGTTTAGCCGCCCATATCCGTCACTATGTGAAAGTGACAAGAAACCTGAGGGGAATGGAGAAATACCTGCTTATCACCCACAAGAAACCTCACCATAGAGTGACGGTCCAGACGATATCCAGGTGGCTCAGGATCGTCTTGGGTAAGTCAGGTATCGACACTAATGTCTTCAAATCCCATTCCACCAGGGCTGCATCAACGTCGGCGGCAAGGGTCATGGAGGTGCCCATGGACCATATTCTTGCCACAGCAGGATGGGCGAATGAAGCCATCTTCCAGCGGTTCTACAACAAGCCTGTTGCCGCTCCTCTACAGTTCGTGGAGGCCGTGCTGAATGCAGGTCAAGAACGTGGAGATGTCCCCAAATGAGGGGGTTTTTCTTTGTTGTTAATAAATATTATTCTTATTTTTCAGTACAAGCAATCTGGAAAGTTGTTTACTCCCATCCATCCTTAATAGTGGTGTGTGACAGCATGGGCGTGGTCCAGGGCATGGAATCACAGAGCTTTGAAGTCTTCACGAAGTCACTCACGTGACTCCGAAATGAAATAGTAAGATTAAACGAGAACTTACCAGTTCGAAGGTTGATCTTTATTTTATGAGGAGTTGCGATGAGGGATTTCGTGCCCTCCGCTCCCAACCCTCGATCATAATCAACTGGTAGTTAGAGTCTCTTCAATCTTACTATACCAAGTCATTTCTCTGTTGTTGTTTCTGTGATTCCACACCGCTACTTTGAAGAATGTCGCGCATGCGTGCTGGCGGGTTCTTCACGAAATCCCTCATCGCAACTCCTCATAAAATAAAGATCAACCTTCGAACTGGTAAGTTCTCATTTAATCTTACTATTCTCTCTGTAAGCCAGACAGAGAATGGCCAAAGCTTGAGCTGAGATTTGAAATCTCTGCTAATGATCCGGAAATTAAATCACATCTAATGGTGAACTTTATTGCCAAAGAGCCTGTTATTCTCTCGAAGGATTTTGACACTTCAACTTTGTGGTTACAACACATCCATGAGTTGATCGGACATGGAGGAAGAAGTTTCATGCTATCAAAGCTTTGTACTGTTATGTTTTGGGCTATATACTAGGTACCTTGCCTGATTTTAAGTTAGGTGTGCATGGTACGACTTTAAACTAAAACCAGTGTTTTACTAAAATTAATAATCTAGTTATGCCTGCTTCTAGAAGGCGAAAGTGAAGATGGAAAAGTCGATGAAGCATTCTGATTGCGGATATATAGTGCATGCTATTTTCCTTGTTAATATAGTGGTTAGTATCCCCGCCTCTCACGTGGGAGACCGGGGTTCAATTCCCCAACGGGGAGCCACGGGTTTCAATTTCCTGACTTTTTGCTTTTGATATATATTAAGCCTTCATGGCTACTTTACTGATGTTTATTAAAAATTGCCTCGTTATAGACTCGGAACAATTAGGGGCCGGTATTGTAGTGGCCATTTGGCTTATTTTGTGTTTCATTAATTATGGCATGTGTCTTTAAATTTTAGACTACCCGTAATTATGTGGATGGGATTTATGACGTATTCTAGGGCTAGGTTTGGAGCTACGTTTCTTGCGCAGAAGCTTAGTTTTTAGTTTAGTTTTGGACTTGCATGTGGAACGCATACCCTTTGAACATGCGAAGTGTAATGGAGACACGTGGAATTTTCTAACCTTTAAAGTGATATGCTGGAGTTTGATGAAGATTAAAGTGTACGAGTCGGAGTGTAAAGTTGGATGTACCTTATTGTTTTTCATCAACATAAAGAATCTATTAATCAAAAGACTGTGTTATAAATATTTATCTGTGAACAAGCTCTAAAGGTCTCTGATGGAGAGCTCACATTCGTATTACGACATTCTCCTTAATCATGTGGTCCACTGAGTGGCGAGAGGGAGTAATCTCTTGAACGATATAAAAATCTGGCGCTACATTTATTTCAGAGCTAATTCACAACATTATATATACCTTTTAATAACTCGATTATTCATTAGATAAACAGAATTCAGACATTGCAAAACTTGTAACATTTTCAGCAGATAAAATTAGATTGATATTGTTCTCTTTGACTTTTACATTTCTCAACAGAAAAATACAGCAGAGAAACAGGCCCATTAGACCTCTGAGTTCATGCTGGATTTACACTAATCCAATTTTATTCTCTTCACGTTCCAATGAACATGCTGCAGATACTGACTGCATACTGCACACTACTCGCACACACAAGAGCAATTTACAGCAGCCTATTAACTTGCACATCTTTGGGAAGTGGGAGGAAACACAAGCTGATACATTGAGCACACGCAGGTCCACATAGACAGCACTAGAGGTCAGCAGTCAGCCTGGGTAGCTGGAACTGTGAACCCAATGACCACGTTACTCTATTTAACAACTGCAATTGATGAGACAGCCAGATGTTCCTCATTGGAAAGGCAAGATATTTTACTGATATTTCAGTGTTATCCATCAGTATTTTGTTGCCCTCCACATAGTGAATGAGAACTTTTAATTACAATTAATCTGTGTTCTCTGGTGCATATAAAGCAAATAGGAAGCAGGCAAGAGAGGAGATGGCCAAGGCCCTCACAAAGATCTTTGTATCCTCTCTAACTACAGGAGAGGTCCCGAAGCATTGGAGAGTAGCTAATGTTGAGCCAATTCAGAACTGGCTTACTCATAGAAAAAAAGAGGGTAGTGATGGATCTTGCCAGTGTATGTTTGTAACAAGGACTGTTTGACGTAAATGACAAAAATCTTACATAGCTGGGGGTCATGTGAATGCCAATGGTTATACCTTTTGCGTGAAGTGAGAGGCGTCAAAAGAGACTTTGTTGAGGATGAGGACAAGTTCCATCAGTTACAGACAATGAAATAGCTTGTCATGGGATACAGCAAGATATACACCCGCTACAAATATGGGCAAATAAATGGCAGATGGAGTTTAATGGCAGATGGACATTTAGAGGTCAAATGTACAGATAATGGTAGGATCCCTTTTTTCCCGCTTATTTACATATTCTTAAATATCAAATGTACTGAGTATTAAACAATTATGTTACAATTCTTGTCAAGGATACATTCCACCCCAGCGGTGCTCAGCGGTCCTGTAAATCCCCCAGTGTGCCTGTGGACAGCATGTAGTCCCTCTCTAGTACCACCTGGGCACGGACGTAACCCCGGAAAAGGGGCTGGCAGCCAGCTCGGGCGGAGCTCTCTTGCAGGATTCCATAACAGCATTGATGTATAGAGGGATTTTGATGTCCAATTTCATATCTCCCCGAAAGTAGTAACACGAGCAGGCAGAATGATAATTAAGTTGCATGGTTTGCTTGGCTTCATCAGTCGAACCATTGAGCATAAGAGTCAGCAAGTCACGTACTGGACTTTGATTATGCTGCATTTTGGGTATTGCGTGCAGTTCTGGTCGTCCCATTATAGGAAAGATGTGGAGGTTTTGGAGAGGATGCAGAAGAGGTTTAAAAGGATATTGCATAGATTAGAGGGTATTCGCTGCAAGGTGTGGTTGGACAAACTGGGATTGCTTTCTCTGAAGAGGCTGAGAAAAGACCTAATAGAAGTTTATAAAATATGTGGCATAGACAGTAGACAGTTAGAACCTTTACCCAGGATTGAAATTTCAAATACTAGAGATCATATGTTTAAGGTCAGAGGGGGAATGTTTAAAATACTGTATGTTTACAGAGAGTGGTGAGTACCTGGATCACGCTGCCAGGGAGGTGGTGAAAGCAAGTATGATAGTGGTGTTTAAGAGGCTTTGAGAGAAACACTTGAATATGCCGGAAATGGAGGAATATGGATTATATGCAAGCAGTGGAGATTAGTTTAATTTGGAATCATGTATGGCAGAGACATTGTGTGCCAAAGGGCCTGTTCCAGTGGTATAATGTTCTATGTTCTAATCACAGTGTTATCCTCCCCTTCTCTGGTATTAGTCTTTCCTCCGTCTGCCATAATAGATGACATTAACCACCTTATTTTGGGTCAACCCCATGTTGTGGCCTTGCCTATGATTTCCCCTCCTTATTTCCAGCTCTGCAGTAGGTGACAAATGGGCTGAAAATACTATTGAGATTTACTTTTATTTTTGCATTTAGAGAATCAGCGTGGAAATATGCCCTTTGGCCCAGGAAGTCCACCCTGACCAATGATCACCCATACACTAGTTATATTCTACACACCAGGGACAATTTACAGAAGCCAATTGACCGACAAAGTTGCACATCTTTGGAATGTGGGGGAAAACCAGAGGATCTGGAAAAAACCAACATAGACATAATGAGCTGGACAAGGCCCATTTTCCTGTATCACTGTCCGTGTTCTGGGCATGAACTGCGGCCAGCAACTGGATTTTGAGCAGTATAGTCCTGAGGATCTTCCCCTAAAACACCCGGCTTCCCACTGGGCTGTGACTGCGGACGAGGAAAACGACCGGAGGCCTTTATCGAGCTGCCGCAGTCTCGATGCCTCCCAGATGGCCGCAGAGAAGCCCGGGTCCGAAAGGAGCCCAGGTTGGTGGCGGGGCCTAGGACAGTGCCACGGAGACAGCAGGAGAGGAGCTGGCAGCGTCAGTGGAGAGGTCGGTGTGGCGGCCGATGATGGTGCCGACCGATGGACCAGTGAAGTAAGGACGTTGCTGCTGAGGGAAGGAACGATAGAGGACCCGGCGTGGGGAGACTGCCGTGAGGGAGGGGGGAGGGGGGGGGCGAAGATCAAAGGGGGAACTTGTGGGGGGGGGGGGTGGGTGTATTTGTAACTTTGTACGTGCCCTTCATTGGCAATGTATGCAAGCAAACAATTTCACTGTGACTTGTCACATGTGACAATAAAGTATTCATTCATTCACCCCTTACAGGCTTCACAAGAAGCCAAAGTTAGGATACTAGCTGTAGGTTCGGTCAAACTGCCCAAAAATGAAGTCGTGTTTGTCACCTTGAAATAGCTGTACATTCAAAGACTTAAAATTATTTTAAATGAAATGAAATGGAATAAAAACATTCTAAAATGTTGATAGTCATAAGCACTTAATAATCAAAATATTTCAAAAAATACTTATCTTTCCCTTTTCTGTCAAGTCTGGAAGCCTAAATATCAATGGGATGGGTATTCACACCTACACCAAGACAGACCGCTGCAGCATCCGAGAATGGATTCCCTAGCATAATGCCACGGACGTCCAGCAATGAGACTCTGTGTGCAGTCTACAGATATACTGTAGTGACAGATTTGGAGTATGTGCAAGTCCAGAACTTCAGTTCAAATGGTTGGTTGACATTCAGCTCATTAACTTTAAAGATAATCTTTAAGACCTAGAAACATGAGTCTTTGTGTGTGCAAAATTCATTTTTTAAATCTCTATTTTCAGGACACACTTTCATTCATATAACTAACATAGTTTACAATAAAGAAAGGCATTGTGCATTTCATCACTGTGTCAGCAACCCAAAGCTAAATCCACATCCTTGTTCACTTTCACTGATTGCATATATTTCTCTACTTAAGACAGTTATAAAAGGTAAATTGGGATTGTCTATGTTTGTTTCAGACAAGCTTCTAACAATTACTGGGATCTATTCAATTTGAACTGGTCATGAACCCAGACCCAGCACAAGAAGCTATACTGACATTTTAATCTCTTGATAACAATCTGCTAGAAGAACTCAGCAGGTCAAAATGAGTCTCATTAGAGGGGGGGGGGGGGGGGTGGGGTTGAAAGAATTGTCATGATGAATGCAGGATTTTGATCAAAAACATGTACATAATTACGATGGTACACAAAAAGCTGGAGAAACTCAGCGGGTGCAGCAGCATCTAAGGAGCGAAGGAGATAGGCGACGTTTCGGGTCGAGACCCTTGTTCAGACTGGTTAGGGATCAGGGAAACGAGAGATATAGACAGTGATGTGGAGAGATAAAGAACAATGAATGAAAGATATGCAAAAAAGTATCGATGTTAAAGGAAGCAGGCCATTGTAAGCTGTTTGTAGTGTGAAAATGAGAAGCTAGTGCGACTTGGGTAGGGGAGAGATAGAGAGAGAAGGAATGCCAGGGCCCGAGGGCTGAGGGAGAGGTGGGAAGGGGAGGAGACAGCCAGGGTTAACAGAATTGAGAAAATTCAATGTTTAAGCCCAGAGGATGCAGACTTCCCAAGCGGAATATGAGGTGCTGTTCCTCCAACTTGCGGTGTTGCTCACTCTGGCCGTGGAGGAGGCCCAGGACCGAGAGGTCGGATACGGAATGGGAGGGGGAGTTGAAGTGCTGAGCCACCGGGAGGTCAGGTTGGTTATTGCGGACGAGTGGAGGTATTCATAATTACGATACAAAGAGAGAGTAGCAAGAATGACATTGAATAGCTCTGTAGGCTCAATGGCCAAATGACCCACCACCAATTTTGTTTTTGTTTCTATGTCATGAAAACATTGCAGCAGAGTTAGGGATTAGAGATGCAAGAACTGCAGTTCTTATCATTCAAAAAGAAAGATGATTCATGTTGTCAATTATTAAAATATAAAAGAAAAAGTACTGGCCAATAAGTATAAAGCTGAAGGAAAAAAATGTTAGGATCTCTTTTCAATTTTTTTAGGAGACAATTGTATGAAAAAACAAAAGGGAAGGTATGGAAGGCTTACATAAAATATTTAGTTATTTCTAAGAACTGATATATGAGTGGCAACATGGCTTTTTTTGCAGTTAAATTATATGTTTTTATATTTCTCGTCTTCATACAATAGGATTCACGATGATGAGAATATATGATGCTCACATCATTTTTATACATTAAAATAAAAATGTCCACACTCCACAAGAGTTTCTCGCCTAAAATTTACTTTTAGCTTTGTTTGTACAAATCAACATGCAAGAGCTGGAGGGCCCAGGGGTAGTGTTAGATGTAAGTGTGACAATTTAATAGGCACATAAATATATAAGGAATGGAGGGATAAGACAGTAGTGCAAGCAGTAGGGATTAGTTTAATTTGGCACCATGTTTGGTACAGACATTGTGGGCCAAAGGAGCAATTGCTGTGACATAGTGTCTATGTTAACTATGGGATCCACCTATGAGAGCAAGTTCAAAATGATTGCATGACACCATGGTTGAAATTGGTGACATACTAATGGAGAATCATGTCAAATGTGTTGCACAGTTCACTGAAATAATGTGGAACAGCTAACTTCCATTTAAAAACTCTTTGAAGAGTTTTGTGCTTTAGGTGGAAGGGGTGGTGAAATTCAATATAAACAGTAAGTCTTTATATTAACAAGGGGGCGCCGTCGAGTATGGCTGCCCGGCCTGCAGATGTCCGTCCTTTCACCCTTTTTATATTTTTTAGTATGTTAAGTTTCGTTTTGGAGGTCTAATCTTTTTTATGTGGGGGGGGGGGGGTGAGGGGGAAGCTGCATTTCTCAGTCTCTACCTTGTCCTTGGGGGTCCTTGTACATCAGTTTATGAAAGTGAGCATGCAGGTACAGCAGGCAGTGAAGAAAGCTAATGGCATGTTGTCCTTTATAACAAGAGGAATCGAATATAGGAGCAAAGAGGTCCTTCAGCAGTTGTTCAGAACCCTAGTGAGACCACACCTGGAGTATTGTGTGCAGTTTTCGTCCCTTAATTTTGCTATTGAGGGGGTGCAGCGTAGGTTTACAAGGTTAATTCCTGGGATGGCGGGACTGTCATATGCTGAGAGAATGGAGCAGCTGGGCTTGTACACTCTGGAGTTTAGAAGAATGAGAGGAGATCTCAGTGAAACATATAAGATTATTAAGGGCTTGGACACGCTAGAGGCAGGAAACATGTTACCGATGTTGGGGGAGTCCAGAACCAGGGGCCAGTTTACAAAGGAGTAAGCCATTTACAACGGAGACGAGGAAACACTTTTTCTCACAGAGAGTGGTGAGTCTGTGGAATTCTCTGCCTCAGTGGGCGGTGGAGGCAGGTTCTCTGGATGTTTTCTAGAGAGAGCTAGATAGGGCTCTTAAAAATAGCGGAGTCAGGAGATATGGGGAATAGGCAGGAAAGGGGTAGTGATTGGGGATGACCAGCCATGATCACATTGAATGGTGGTGCTGGCTCGAAAGGCCTACTCCTGCACCTATTGTCTATTGTCTACCTGGCTGGAGATGCAGTTTTTCTCCGAGCCTCATCTTCGCGGCCTACCAACAGGATTGGAGCGGTGTTTCCTGCCGGGACCGGCCAGAACTACAGCTTCGGCGGTGGCGCAGCGCTGAAGCACCATCACGGAGCGGGCGATGCCATACCCGGGTCACCGTGTGGTAACCTCCGGAGTGCTGCGACCGCCGACTCCAACATCGCGGAGCTGTGGTTGCGGAGCGTCTAGCTGCAGCGGCGCTGACTTTGAACACTGTGGAGCCTGGGATCTCTCGCCGAGATAGCCAGTGTCGGAGCTCCGACCAGTGCGGTCTGTGGACTTCGGGAACCTCGCGGTCTCTGGCAGCAAGCAGCCATTCCAGACACTCCAAGCCGCTGAAGAGTGTTCTCCCGGCGCCGGAGCTCCATCATCCGGCGAGAGGGCCTGAAACATCGGGCCATCGTTGCGGCGACTGCGGAGCCTCAAATAAGCCCCGACTACGGGGTGAACATGAGGAAAAGGACTGTACTTTGTTGCCTTCCCTCACAGTAGAAACCAATGTTGGGGGAATGCTTTTATGTTTTATGTTAAATTCTTTTTTTAATGTGGTGTCTTACTTTTATTGGTGTGCTGCAAATGGCAACTCAAATTTCACTACACCAGAAATGGTGTATGTTACAATAAATGTCTTTTGTCCTTTTGAATTGCAGATGCTAGTTTACACAAAAGGACACAAAGTGCTGGAGTAACTCAGCGGGTCAGACAGCATCTCTGGAGAACATGGATAGGTGGCGTTTTGGGTCAGGACCCTTCTTCATACTGATTATAAGGGATGGGGAAAAAAAGCCGAGAGAGAGGAGAGGCAGGACAAACTGTGTGGGAGGCAATAGGTGGACACAGATGAATGAGTTTTTTGATAGGCATCTGGTTGGAACAAGCGCCAGACATTAAAGTAGAAGGTGTAAGACAGAGTGATTGAAGGGCTGCAAAGGGAGGGGGGAAAAAAGGAGGGCGGAGGGGGGAGAAAGGGAGGGGGGAGGGGGGAGAAAGGAAGGGGGGAGGGGGGAGAAAGGGAGGGGGGAGAAAGGGATGGGGAGGGGGGAGAAAGGGATGGGGGAGGGGGGAGAAAGGGAGGGGGAGAAGGGGAGGGAGGGGGAGGGGGAGAAAGGGAGGGAGGGAGAAAGGTAGGGGGAGGGGGAGAAAGGGAGGGGGAAGAGGGGGCAAAGTGGATGGGGAAGGGGAGGGGGGAGAAAGAGGGGGGAAGGAAGGGGGAGAAAGAGGGGGGTATGGGAGGGGAGGAGAAAGGTAGATGGAGAAAGGGGGAGGGGGAGAGGGGGAGAAAGGGACAGCGGCGAAAGGGAGGGGGAGAAAGGGAGGGGTGAGAAAGGGAGGGGGAGGGGAGAAACAGAAGGGGAGAATGGGAGGGGGGAGAAAGGGAGGGGGAGGGGTTGTTAAAGGTTAACCTAAAATTGGAGAATTCATTGTTCATACGGTTGGTTTATAAGCTACCCAAGAGGTGCTATTCCCCATAGTTTGAGTATGGCCTCACTCTGGCAATGGAGGGGGCTCACGCCAAAAAGGTCAGAATTGAAATGGGTAGGTGAGCTAAAATGACTAGCCACAGGGAGGTCCAGTAGGCCTTACTGGACCGAGTGCAAGTGTTCAGCAAAATAGAACCCCCCTCCCTCCCCCCTCGCCTTTATCCACCTATTACCTGCCACACTTCATTCTGCCTCTCCATTCTCCCAGATTTCTCCTCCGCCCCCTCTACAATCAATCTGAAGAGTTTTTTCGACTCAAAACATCACCTATCCATGTTCTACATAGATGCCGCCTAACCTGCTAAGTTACTCCAGCACTTATAAGCCTTTGTATTGTTGAAAAAAGTATTCCCCATTTCTGAAAAATGTCACGTCTTAATGATATATGGATTTACATTCCTGCAGTAGTATTTTGTAGTTTAAAATAAATTATGCCAATGGCCTAGCTTGTGATCACACAGCTGGCAAGGATTATTAATCTTTTGGATTGCTACAAGTGTCCAGGAGTAAAATTCTACATCTCTCTGGGAATGATTCACAGCTGAACAGATTTGTACATGTGAGCCATCAGCCTGTTTCCAAAGTTGACAAGATGTTCAATTCTCCAGTCACCAGCAATACATTGTTTGGTCCACTGTTTGATTAGTGTAATTAATTTAGGTATTTAAAAAAAAGATAACAATGCACATGCTGATGAGATAATTTGCATAGGTAATTAAGCCATTATCAAAAACCTGCTGATTGCCAACAAGCCTTAAATTTCCCATCTGTTACCATAGAGTCTGTCACTTATAAGCATATTGGAACTGTACAACAATCTGTATAGAAAATGTTCCAATTTGGCCAGCTGTTACAATAAACACAGTGTCAGCATGGAGGCAGGGAGCCTCCTGCTAATTACCAATGAGTAAAACTACTCATCTCATTAACAAAGAGAAATCTCCTCCTGCATGTGGGAAAACAAGCACTGTATCTAATGAGAGACTTGTACAGGGACACTGAGGAACAAAGAAATGGTGTAAACAAATGTGTCAGAGCACAATCTGGAAAAATAAACAAGAGCAGAAAAGATATGTTTCCCTAAATACATACAGTACTGACACTTGAACCAAATGATTCAAAACATTTCCATGCATGGAGCAGCAGCGGGGCCAACAACTAAGGCTAAGAATAGGTTTGTTTTACATCAGAAACCAAGTTAACATCCTTATTTTCTGGAATTTCCAATGACTTGCTAGGAAGTACCATTTCCCTTTCCAAATAATACCAAGAGGCATCGAAACAATGAAACTTCCCAACTTTAGTCTTTTCTTCTATCTACATGATTCAGGCATTTAAATCCCAAATCCTTTTTCACTTAATAGCCCTTCATTTGGTTCATTTCCACCCCATGTGGTGCGATTTACTTAAGATCCTGGCCCTTCACCCTGGTTCTCAGTTATAAGGAATAACGGATCAAGAAATAGAACAGCAATTTAATCACAGGTAGACACAAAGTGCTGGAGTAACTCAGCGGGACAAGCAGCACCTCTGGAGATTCCTTCTCTCCAGAGATGATGCCTGTTACTCTAGCATTTTGTGTCTACCTTAGATGTAAACCAGCAACTGCAATTCATTCCTATGCAATTTAAACACTCTTGCTTTGGTCACTCAGTAATACCTCTTCATTTTTAACTGCTAATTTTTCAGTGTCCTTCTAATCTTCTTCTTCTTCTTCACCAAATTCCAAACTCCGATGAAAATTGTGTTTTAAAATGAGGTGAATTACACCAGCAGAGTATTTTAGGGGAGTCCTGATGTGTTGCTTGGAAAGAATAGCAGCCGAAAACAGTATGCGACCAATATGTTCATCAAAGTATGCAGACCAGCATGAAAGTTCGCAAGCCAATCATAGGCTTGAATCTACAAATGAAATGTAACTCGCTATCACATACAACACTTCTTCATCTCGCATCTAACCAGAAGTTCACAGCATTAAAGTCATCCAAATCTCTGCTCCATTCATCTTAGCTCAATTATAGCATTCTTTGTTCTAAGTAATAAAATTAGTGGTTGAGGGGTTTGAGTAACTAATGTGGGCAGCCATTTCAGTCCAGATCTGAGGGACTACCACATTGTCAATAAATTCAGATGAAACGTTCCATGCAAAACTATATCTTGTCTTCCTGGTTAGATTGAAGTAAATTATCTTTAGATGATATTTGAGAAATGGAGTTCTACTGTTTCCCTGGCCGAGATTTATCCTTCAACCTGAATCACAAGAAAGGTCTGATTAGCAATCAAATTTCCATTTGTGGGATCATTGAAAGTGTCAAACTACATCTGCCTATCCATATAGGAAAGATAAAAACATCCCACTAGCAATTAATTACATTTAAAATGTTTTAGGATTTCTAGTGCAGATTAAGAAGTCCTGCATAAATTCAAATGTATGTTAACCAGCCAACCAGGACAAAAGATCAAATCTCCCAGCTCCTTCGTCCAGCTGAACTTCCAGAATTCATAATTTCAATGTTCACAGTGACCTGTTGGTTAGTTTTACTTATTCCAATTATCGCACAACTGTGCATTGGAGTGTTTGCGTCTTGATTGAGTCTGAGAAACATGACCAAAACTATTTTATTATAGATTATTCATCCACTCTCTTCGATGTGTTGCTCCGTCCAATCTAATTTCTAAAATGGTATTTGTCGCCCTTCTACTAGGTTTTTGATGCCACTTTCCACACCCTGTTACGATTTGCATCTTCTGAACCAATTCCATCGTATTCAACAATCGGGGCGAATTTTCTGGCCAATGACTGCAAATTTTGTTAAAGAAATGGGAGGAGTATTTTCTTTATTTTTGAATCTATAGATAAGTGAATTTTTACCAATGGTGTGTCCAGAATTCTATATTATATTGGGAAAGCATTATTGATCATTAAATAGCAAAGTTATTGAGGAAAGAATATGCATAGATTTTTGAAGCAGCATACTACCTAGGATATAAGTAAATGATCAAAACTGGGAGCAGTTCCACAGTTGATCAAGCACTTGTTCCTAAATCGGTATGTAAGTAAGTACTTTTTATTTATATAGCACGTTTAAATCAACTCGCGTTGAAACCAAAGTGCTTTACATAGAAGAAATAATTAAGTTTCCGTACATCCATAGAAAAATTTAAAAAATGCTATACAAATAATCACGAATGAAGAGCTCAAACAATCAGGAATCAAAATCTGGTTAAAAAAACAGGATTAAAAGTAAAGTAAATATACTGAAGATGTGCACTAGGGAAATTATCTAATTAAATAATTTTATTTTTTAATGTGCATCTAATAAGAAATATGGAGTCTGATATAAATATAGTAAATACTGGAGATGTTCATGGGGCATGCAGTATCTGTGGAGATAGAAACAGAGTTGATATTTCAGGTTAATTACCATATATTAGAATTGTGTGAAATCTGATCAAAAGTCATCAATCTGTAAAGCCAGTATTAAATATATTTCCTACTGATGCCCTTAATACCAAAAATAAATTATAATTCTCTGATGAGTATATTGAATAAATCTCCACAGCCTCTTGATTTGTGAACTGCAAAGATTCCCTATCCTCTGAATGAAGAGATTTCATCTTATCCCTGTCCTTATTGGCTGACCCCTTCCTTTGGATTTGTGGCCTATTTCAGGTAAATCTAGTCAGGGGAGTTACCAACTCCATATCAACCCTGTCGCACTCAATTAGAACTCTTTGTTTCAATGATGTAACTTCTGATTGTTCTAAACCCTGGAGATTACAGGCCAAGTCTGTTTGATTTCTGCTCATTTGATAACCCACCACATAATTTAATTCAATCTTTGCTCTCCTCCCTCTATTGCAAGTATACCATTCCTTACGTAGACATATTTCCAGATGCAGACTTACCAAGGTCTTATATAATTAGAAAAACTTATCTCTAATCTTGTATTTAAATTCTCCTGTAATAAAGGTCAACATACCATTTGCCATCCTTTGCTATATTTGTATGTTAATTTTTAGTGATTCATGCAGTTCCAGACCACCCAATTGTGGATGCAACCCAGACCACTCAAAGCATAAACCAACCTCCCTTCGAATAACTCCATTTACACCTTGCGCTGCCTCGGCAAGGCCACCAGCATAATCAAGGACGAGTCGCAGCCCTCTTCTCCCCTCTCCCATCAGGCAAGAGGTATAGAAGTGTGAAAAAGCGCACATCCAGATTCAGGGACAGTTTCTTCTGAGCTGTTATCTGGCAACAGAACCATCTGGCAACTAGAGTTCCGAGCTTCTATCTACCTCATTGAAGACCCTCGGACTATCTTTCATTGTATTTTACTTGACTTTATGTTGCATTAAACATTATTGACGTTATTCCCTTTATTATGTATTTGTACACTGTGCATGGCTTGATTGTGATCATGTATTGTCGTTTCCCTGACCGAATAGCACACAACAAAAGCATTTCACTGTACGTCAGTACACATGACAATAAACTAAACTCAACTCAACACTGGATCCCTCTGAATACCAACACCTTTCCATCTCTTGTTAATTTAGGAAATACTATCTTTCTACTTTTTCCAGTCTATTCACTTAGCTTGTCCACATCCTCATACATTCTGTGTGCATCCTTATCACAGTCTACACTGCTACCTAGCTATGTACCAACAGCACATCTAGATATGTTAGACTTGATTTCATCCTCCAAATCAGTAATACAAACAATGAGCAGGTGAAGTCACAGCACTGATCACTATTGCATCGTACGGGTTATAGGGGAAATAATATTAAAGGGAAATTGATAAGTTTTTTCCAAGATGTAAAAGGACCAGCATATGTGATCAGAGGAACAGATCTTACTGAGAAAACTACCCCCAACAAAAGCCAATTTATTAACCTAATGCCAGCATGCCTTGTCTGTTTTTCCAGTCGGATCTTTTCCTTTGTCATGGTTTCTATCAATGCATAATTCCATCTCATTTGGGCTGATCCCTATCTCATTTTTTCTCTTTCCTCAAATCTAATCCAGCAGTCATAACATAAGAAGTGAAACATGAACTTCCAGTCATTAATAAAATGATTCCTCCTTTACTTCAAAATTACTGCTCTTATAATGTTGCAGAAGCTGCTATTTCTGAAATAATTGTTTATCATTATAGGTCTATCACGCAGTGAGTGATGATCTAGCACAGGAGAATTCCCAAGGCAAATGGGAACTTGGAATTTTTGATCCTTTCCCAGCAGTGAGTAAAATGGAAGCACTGAGAGCTCGGTGTTAAACTCAGCCGCAGGACTGGAACTAAAAATTACCTTTGAACAAATTCCCCTACCTCTCAAGGCTAAATGTCTCTACCAGATATATGCATAACTGCAAATGGAAGAAAGTCCTGACGCGAAATGTAATCTGTCCATTTCCCTCCACAGATGCTGCCTGACTCACTGAGTTCTTCCAGTAGTTTATCTTTTTTCAAGGTTCGAGCATCTAGAGTCTCTTGTTTTAGAAACATAGAAATATAGAAAATAGGTGCAGTAGTAGGGGATTTGGTCCCTCGAGCCAGCATCACCATTCAATATGATCATGGCTAATTATCCAAAGTCAGTGTCCGTTCCTGCTTTCTCCCCCATATCCCTTGATTCCATTAGCCCTAAGAGCTGTATGTAACTCTCTTGAAATCCAGTGAATTGGCCTCCACTTCGTTCTGTGGCAGAGAATTCCACAGATTCACAACTCACTGGATGAAAAAGTTTTTCCTCATCTCAATCCCAAATGGCCTACCCTTTACTCTTATACTGTGACCCCTAGTTCCGATTCCCCAAAATCGGGAACATTTTTCCTGCATCTAGTCTGTCCAGTCCCTTAAGAATTTTATATGTTTCTATAAGATCCCCTCTCATCCTTCTAAATTCCAGTGAATATAAGCCCAGTCGATCTATTCTTTCATCATTTCAGTCCCACCATCCCGAGAATCCCTGGTGAACCTACGCTGCACTCCTTCAATAGCATGAATGTCCTTCCTCAATTTAAGAGACCAAAACTGTACATGATACTTCAAGTGTAGTCTCATCAGGGCACTGTACAACTGCAGTAGGACCTCTTTGCTCCTATATTAAAATACTCTCGTTATGAAGGCCAACATTTCATTTGTTTTCTTCATTGCTTGCTGTACCTGAATGCTTACTTTTAGTGATGTATGTACAAGCACACCCATGTCTCGTTGCACCTCCCCTAGTCCTAATCTAACATTCAGATGATAATCTGCCATCCTGTTCTTGCCACCAACGTGGATACCCTCATATTTATCCATATTATACTGCATCTGCCCACTCATCCATCCTATCCAAGTCACCCTGCAGCTTCATAGCATCCCCCTCACAGCTCACACTGCACTCAGATTTGCGTCGTCTGCAAACATGGAGATGTTACATTTAATTCCCTCGTCTAAATCGTTAATATATATTGTAAATAACTGGGGTCCCAGCACCGAGCCTTGCCGCACCCCACTAGTCACTTCCTGCCATTCTGAAAAGGACCCGTTAATTTCCTACTCTTTGCTTCTTGTCTGCCAATCAGTTCTTTATCCATGTCAATACCCTACCCCCAATACCATGTGCTCTAATTTTGCACACTAATCTCTTGTATGGGACTTTGTCAAATGCTTTTGGAAAGTCAAGATACACCACATCCACTGGCCATCCCTTATCCATTCTACTTGTTGCATCGTCAAAACATTACAGAAGATTAGTCAAGTATGATTTCCCCTTCATAAATCCATGCTGTATCTTTAATAATCGACTCAAGCATCTTCTCCACTACCGGTGTCAGGCTAACTGATCTATGATTCCATTTTCTCTCGCCCTCCTTTCTTAAAAGGTATGGTTACATTAACTACCCTACAGTTCACATGAACTGATCCAGAGTCTATAAAACATTGGGAAATGATCGGCACTGCGTCCATGATTGCTAGGGACACCTCTTTGAGTACTCTGGATGCAGACCATTAGGTCCTGGGGATTTAGAGACATAGAAACATAGAACAATAGTTACAGGAGTAGGCCATTCGACACTTTGTGCCATTCAATATGATCATGGCTGATCATCTAAAATCGGTACCCTGTTCCTGCTTTTTCTCCATATCCCTTGATTCCTTTAGCCTCAAGTGATAAACCTAACTCTCTCTTGAAAACATCCATGTGAATTGGCCTCGCCCTCCACTGCCTTCTCTGGCAGAGAATTCCACAAATTCACAAGGCAGAGTGAACAAGTTTGTCCTCATCTCAGTCCTAAATGGCCTATCCCTTATTCTTAAACTGTGACCTCTGGTTCTGGACTTCCTCAACATTGGGAACATTTTTTCTGCATTTATCCTGTCCAATCCTCTAAGAATTGTATATGTTTCTATAAGATCCCCTCTCATCTTTCTAAATTCCAGCGAATACAAGCCCAGTCGATCCATTCTTTCATCACGTCAGTCATGCCATCTTGGGAATTAACCTGGCGAACCGATGCTGCACTCTCTCAAAAGCAATAATGTCCTTCCTCAAATTAGGAGACCAAAATTGCACACAATACTCCAGGTGCGGTCTCACCAGGGCCCTGTACAACTGCAGTACGACCTCCTTGCTCCTAAACTCAAATCCTCTCACAATGATGGTCAACAGGCCAACAGCTTTCTTCATTGCCTGCTGTACCTGCATGTTTACTTTCAGTGACTGATGTACAAGTACACCCAGGTCTTCTTGCACCTGTCATTTAGCTAATCTAACACCATTAAGATAATAATCTGCCTTCCTGTTCTTACGACCAAAGTGGATAACCTCACATTTATACACATTATACTGCATCTGCCATGCTTCTGTCCACTCACCCAACCTATCCAAGTCACCCTGCAGCCCCATAGCATCTTCATCGCAGCTCACACTGCCAACCATCACTTTACCCAACCCAGGATCAAATTTAATGGTTACGTGGCAATAATAGATTCCCATTGTGTCGTGTATTTCTGAAAATTGAGCCAATAAACTCACTGGAAAATGTCAGAAAATCAGCAATATTCATCAGGTAATGGTCACAGAAAGTTGATTAAATCACAAAAAATACATGGGTACATAACTAATGACTGTAACGTGATGGAATCCACTAATGTAGTAACAAGACCTGTGAGATTTAATTACCGATCCAAATGAATTTTAACTGAAAAATGTACTCAGACTTTTACTTCAACAGATCTGTATGCCAATTATTGGTCCCTTTATCAATTGTAAAATAATCACCACTGCACCAGAATACTGCTTATTTCATGATATAAGAAAATGGCAATTTTTAATGAGATTGATTCGCTCCTCAGCTTTCCTTCACTTTGTCACACTCTGGCAATCACCCAAGATGGAAATCTAGACCTGAATTTCTCTTCCTTTCCTCAGGGTGCAGAAGATAATTGTAACACGCTATTACCACTGTGCTTGGAAGAGCTACCTTAGTTTGGAGAGGGGTATGAAATGTGGAACCTTCCTGATCTGTATTGCTCAGCGCTTGCTGAGTGAATGCGTTTTTTATTTGTAAAAACAATTCTCTTTCTCTTTCCCTCTTCTGTATTTCTGGGAATTTACCTGTTCCGGAGAGGTAGAGAACGGCATTTAGGATGTCATGTGGAGCCGCTGTGTTGAACTGTACGAAGAGGACGCTGGCATTTCATGTTGAGCCACGGTGGAAACGTTGTCCTGAAGGACGTGGATGAAGCCCTGCTGTAGCTGCTGCCAGAGGAGGGAGGACACTGTGGGTCTCGATTATTTTGTTGGAGCCGTTTTTTTCTCAAGCAAACTATTTTCTCTCCAGCTTATCACACTTAAACATGTGCAATTTTCTAAAAACTATTTTAATACCATTTTTCGTTCTGTGGCGGTGAGGCTTTGGGTTGTGGGAGGTGGGAAGGGATGTAATTGTAGCAGGGGTGCTGGCTCGAAGGGCCGAAGGGCCGAATGGCCTACTCCTGCACCTATTGTTTATTGTTATTTTGAGGATATAAATGAGTGGGATGCAGCTACTTATGGGTCTTTGAAGGGCATTTCCTGGGTACAGACATCTTTGTTGAATGTGAGAGGGATGAGAGGGAGAGACAGGCATAACGTTACCTTTGTTTATAGAACTTAGTTTTGCAGCCCCTTGCTGCTTTAGCTCAATATCATGGTCCATACCTTGCTTGAGAGATAGAATTTTGTTTTGGTTAGGTATTTGAATGAGGTTATTAAGCAAATAAAAGCAGACCCATGCCAGGCAAAAAATCGGTGGAATGTAGATATTGTAGCATTCTACTTTTGCAGTCATTTAAAGGAGTATTTTACATACCATGTGTACGTTTTTAAATTGCTCTGTTTAGAGAATAAGGGATCACAATGTTACTGAGCCACATTGTTATTTTTGCTTTTGACTTTCAGTCCTGTATATTCAGTTAGGAGTTATCTCACATAAAACAGGTGCATATGGAACAAAGCAAAATCCAAGACGAATACTATCAGAGAATATTGTTTTGTAAGATTTGCATTGTGAGAGCCGAAGTTGATCGAGTTATTTTCAGGATTACGTTTGGGTCATTGTTTGTATCTTAGCAGTTAAATGTTACTGAGGAAAGATGACAAGAAGGACAAAATAAACCATTTCAGAAGTGTAAATGTAAATGTATTATATTATATATCATATTTTGAAGTAACTAGTCAACATGCTAGTCCTGGCCAGACACAGAAATGAAAGGAGATGCTTACAGGTACCTGACTGGAGAGACTGAAATTTGCCACAGGCCCCTTCTTCTTGCTGTTCAAGCTGTTGACGTTTCCTGCACTGCTGTTTGAGGTGCTGCTCGCTGAGTTCTTCCTCTTTCTCCGCTTGTTCGTCTGTTGTCTGGTTGGTTCTGGTGTGGAAAACAAAAACATGCCATGATCATGTGTTGAATATAATAATCTTTGGGTGTTACCTTTTCCTGACTGGCTAAACATAAGGAGCTGTTTAGTCAAGTGCAACATGAATGAAAGTACATTTTGTGTTGTTATAATAGATAAATTCTTTATCCTGATATGCTCTCTGATAACATATTCCCTTCAACATGTTCATTAACTTATAAAGTTGTAATTAATCTTACAGAATGGGATCGTCTGGTCATATGTTGCCACAAAAGTGAGCATTGAATAGATTATTACAGATCACCATCCTTTCCTGAGTATACACATGGAATGGTTGTTGGTTTTAACTTAATTACTGGTCAGCTGGATAATACTCTAAACTGGTCTGAGGTGGCCTCGAAGGTATTACAGGAGAATACATAACTGAAAGGACAAATATGCTGATTTATCTCCTAATTGGCTGACATAGATTTGATATGGAATCTTCTGAAAAATTAAAACAATATATATTAAGTTTTTCCCACGAGGCAATGTTTTAACATTTGTTAACGCTTCAATGAAGTGAAGTTTTGCCCCTCCTCCGTGCACCAATTGACAACACCACTCCTCATTAGGTCAGCAGGAGGTTAAAGTGAGAAGAGAGATCATGTGCCAGCCTTTGGAACCATTGCATGATGAATAAAGCATAGATCACCCAGTGCCACCCATAGCAAAAAAAAAATGTCCTTTCGTTCTTGAATAACATGATGTAAAGTATTTTTCTAACTGTCATTTTCAGTATCTTCTTTTTGACCACTTGTACATTCACTACAGATAAAATCAAACAAACTGACCAAAGAAAATCACCCTTTGTGTTTAATCTGTACTGGATCAAGCCAACAGTTACATGTCAATGAATAATTGTGGAATATTTTGCAAGGCTGGGATCCAAATCCTCCTAGAATAGACTTGCCTTATTGTTCCCTCCATGACTTGTTATTTTACAAAAAAACACTTCTAATGACTAAAAGTAATTAAACTTAGTTTACTTACCATTGTGCGCTGGACGGGCTGAGCGAGGTTGTGGGGTTGAGGCGGTGTGACGTAGGAGAAAGGGTATAACAGCTGATTGTGAGGTTCGACCTGAAGGATTACAGCATCACGGGACAACTATTTTACTTTTACATGGTGGTTAATTGCAGTGGTTTTAATGGTTCACATATGATATAGTATAATTTTTTTTCCATTTTAGTGAATCAATCTCCTCTATTTTTCTCCTCAGTCCCCTGATTCTCGTTGCACTTCCCTTTTTCCTAATCTGACACCATTGAGATAATAATCTGCCTCCTGTTCTTGCTGCCAAAGTGGATAACCTCACATTTATCTACTTTATACTGCATCTGCCCACTCGCTCAATCTGTCCAAGTCACCCTGCATCCTACTAGCATCCTCTCACAGTTCACACTGCCTCCCAGCTATGTGTCATCTGCAAATTTGGTAGTTTTACTTTTAATCCCATCATCTAACTCATTAATATATATTATAAATAGTTGCGGCCCCAGCCCCGAGAGGTGCGGCAGTCCACTTGCCGCTGCCTGCCATTCTGACAGGGACCCGTTTATTCCTACTCTTTGTGTCCTGTCTGCCAACCAATTATCTTTCCATGTCAATACCCTACCCCCAATACCATGTGCTCTAATTTTTCCCACTAATCTCCTGTGTGGGACCTTATCAAAGGCTTTCTGATAGTCCAGATATACTACATCCACTGGCTCTCCTTGATCTATTTTACTTGTCACATTCTCAAAAAATACCAGAAAATTAGTCAAGCAGGATTTCCCCTTCATAAATCCATGCTGACTTGGACCAATCCTTTTACTGCTATCCTAATGTTCCGTTATTACTTCTTTAATAACTGACTCCACATCTTCCCACCACTGATGTCAGGCTAACTGGTCTATAATTCCCCTTTTGCTCTCTCACTCCTTTCTTGAAATGTGGGATAACATTAGCTACCCTCCAATCCACCGAAACTGATCCTGAATCTATAAAACATTGGAAAATGATCACCAATGCGTCCACGATTTCTAGAGCCACCAAAGACAAGATAGACACAAATGCTGGAGTAACTCAATGGGACAGGCAGTATCTCTGGATTGAAGGAATGGGTAATAAACTGTCTGTAGTGTTTGCCAGGACCACCACGAGCCTCCCTGACAGAGGTCTGCAGGTGTACCAGGTTGCTGCAGTCCCTCCAACTCTCCATTCCTGTGGGGAAGCATCTGCCCTCTGCTCAGTGCCTCCCTTAACAGCAGAGATTTGAATCCGAGCTGCACAGGGTTTAAATCTTTCATCCTCACAGCGCCTTGACACTGTGTGCTGGCACTCCAATGTCATTGCACTGCTTGTTGTAGGATACAATTGTACAGTTTGCAAATCACCACACTACTTCATACCTACAGGTGTAAGATAAACCATTAAAAGAACAGCTCACAAATTATCTGCCTTTAATAACAATCTCGGATTACTCTATGGCAATGTACAACATGTAAAAGTAAAACAATGGGAACTAATCTATAAACATATAAAACAATTGAAAACAATTGCCATCAACATTGATGCAATGCCACCCGGGTGGATGAAATAACCACATTAGCAAAATATTCTCTGAATACATTGAATGTTCATGAAGTAGCTGAATACTTTTATTTGTGTGGTCATCACTTTTGATGGGAATATTAATTGGAAAACAGGGTCAAAACATCAGCACTCTTGATTCTTGATGCATTTAATTGGTTGGTTAATGATTTTATTGATGAGGAAATGTAATATATTGCCTTCACACCCAGTCTGTGATCTATGTTTCTGGTAAGTAAAACTGTGCTGGGACAAAGCTTTACACATTTATAAGTGAATAGATGGAGCAAGTCTTTACCTCTGTTACCATGCAGGAAGTCCTTGGTATTCTTATATTCATGAAATAATCTTATTTTACCCTGAACAGCCAGTTTACATGTTACAGGGAATATTGGTCAGGATGTTCTCCCTACTTTAAGTGTAGGCAGAGAGCAAACTGAAGCAATCAATAACTTGTATGGCTTACTTTACTACAGACAGATAAGACCTGCATCGATCAGTCCCACAACAATTTGCGAGACACTATTATGAAGACAAATGCAGCATCAGAATAATTAATTGAACACATTTTGGTCTTGATGACAGGTGACAAATTTTCTGGGCTTACCAATTTGATGAGTTCCACAATTAATTTGACATCTTACTGAAAGCAATACCTGAACATGTGTTTGATATCAAAAATATTAATAGTGTATAAAATATTTTTTTTAATTATGGACAAAGACTACAATTTGAACACTGATGCTCAGTTTGCAAAGAAGACAATGGCAAAACAAACTACAGGTTTATCAAATGCCTAATTCAGTAAAGGCCCTGTATATCTTCTAAAGATTGGCCTCAATGGGGAAAGTTTCACCTGAACCTCAATGTGAATCAGTTCCAAATAAATGTCACTTTTTAATACTGCAGTTCCTCCTATTTTATGTGTTGACTATTTATTTACCTATATTAGTTTTTATTTCTTCAGATATGGATCTAGAATGTATATGTAAATATATAAATCTATGCAAATCCTAATTTGATTGTCGAGTGTTGCTGAAACGTTATGCTGAAGGCTCCCGATTCAGTACAGACACTTATGTGGAAGATTAAAAAAACCTTAAATAGCTTCTGGATACCAAAATGCCAAAAGGAATGCTTCATTCAAAACCTTCTATTTTTACCATTGTACCTCTTCTCAATTTTTCGAGGATTTAAGATGGCGCAGGATATTGCACAAATCGGGGTGTGCAAACTCAGACCCAGCAGTTCTAGCCAGTTGCAAGTCACCTTGCCAAGATGTTTGGAATGGAGAATGGATATGCGTTTAATACAGCCTTTCTCTCCCCTGTTAATTCTCCTCTTAAAAAATGAAAAATATATAGCATAACATAATTGATTTTAATAAGGCAACAGAGGGTGCTTTCTATTTACCTAGCATCATTTGGAATTCACAGATAGGCTGAATTAATTAGAATTAATAATACAGATAGTCTGTAAATGGATGAACGCTTATCTGGTAGGAATATTCCTCCTCTGTAAAATCCTTCTACATTTAAAAAAATGTAGCTGAACATGATGCATGGATATTCTTTGTTGACTATTGAAAAAAAGTACATCCTGAGCAGCAATCAAAATATGAACATTAATGTAAAAACATGAATTTCAATGTTTCCACTTGCAATGTCATTAATTTGTGTGCATAATGTAGCTCATATTGGAGCTCACCTGCTCTACTGAACATATGATGTGGAGACAAATAATAAACGTGAGGAGTTTCCAGAAAGATAGTGGTGTTTTAGGGATCAGTACCTTTGATATTGAGTTAAGTGTGCATTAATAGAGCATTTCCCAATGCCATTGCAACTCTGTCTCTGGCTATGCATCAATAATAATTAATTAAACATTGTCAGCCTACCTGGGGGTGCCACCATTCGCTGCCATTTCTGGAATAAACATGTTTTCAGGCAGTCCCTTGGGCTGATATTGTATGTTTTGTGTCTGGACATCAGTTCTTGCATTGGCTCCAGTATAACACACAACTGGAAAATTAGCACAAATGATCCAGTTACACTTGAACCTTCAATGTGTTTAAAAAAAAAGATAAATGGCTCGCAGATAATAGCCACGCAATAGATTTTCACATAGGTTTGACATTTGTTACAAAAGTTCTACAGTGTCTTGTACTTTCTTTTGATACCACCTCCACTTTTTGTCTCAGTTCAATGTAAAGAGGGAAATTCAGTGGCGAAATAATTTCTGTTTGAACTGCTGCCGTTTCACAGATAAAAATGGTCTAAATGTCTTCGACTTTAAAGTCTTATGGATGCAACAAACACAAATAATACTAATTAAATAAACGATAGTGCAAGGCAAGTCAAGAGTCAAGAGAGTTTTATTGTCATGTGTCCCAGATAGGACAATGAAATTCTTACTTGCTGCAGCACAACAGAATATGTAAACATAGTACAAAACGGAAGATAAACGGTCAGTGTGTCGATAGACCATATACACAATAAATAAACAGTATACTGCAATAATAATAATAGAATGTAATTGTTCAGAGCTTATTTGATGTTGTGTTTAATAGCCTGATAGCTGTTCCTGAACATTAATGTTACAAATTTCAGGCTCCTGTACCTTCTTCCCAATGGCAAAGGTGAAATTAGTGTGTGACCAGGATGGTGTGGGTCTTTGATGATGTTGGCAGCCTTTTTGAGGCAGCGACTGCGATAGGCACCTTCGGTGGTGGGGAGGTCAGGGGCAGTGATGGACTGGGCAGTTGTCACAACTTTCTGCAGTCTTTTCTGCTCCTGGACATTCAAGTTGCCGAACCAGTCCATGATGCAGCCAGTCTGTATGCTCTCTACTGCGCACCTGTTGAAGTTTAAGAGAACCCCCTTGACATACCGACTCTCCGTAATCTTCTCAGGAAGTAGATGCGCTGATGTGCCTTCTTTATAATTGCATCAGTGTGCTGGGACCAGGAAAGATCTTTGGAAATATGCACGCCCAGGAATTTGAAGTTTTTGAACCTTTCCACCATCGTCCCGTTGAAATAAAAGGGATTGTGGGTCCCTATCCTTCCCCTTCCAAAGTCCACAATCAGTTCCTTGGTTTTACTGGTGTTGAGAGCCAGGTTGTTCTGCTTGCACCATTTGGTCAATCGGTCGATCTCACTTCTATACTCTGACTCATCGCCATCTGTGATGTGTCCCACAACAGTGGTGTCGTCAGCGAACTTGATGATGAAGTTTGCACTATTGGCTACACATTTGTGAGTATAGAGTGAGTACAGCAGGGGGCTGAGCATGTAGCCTTGAGGTGCTCCCGTGCTGATTGTTATCAAGGATGACATATTTCCACCAATATGAACAGTCCGTGGCCAAGGAAGTCAAGGATCGAATTGCAGAGGGATGCGCAGAGACCCAGATCCGTGAGCTTGGTAACCAGCTTGGAGGGGATTAAACGCCGAGCTGTAGTCTATGAACAACAGCCTGACGTACGCGTTTTTGTTGTCCAAGTGGTCCAGAGCGAAGTGGAGAGCCAGCAAGATCACATCCACCATTGACCTGTTGTGCCTGTAAGCGAACTGCAGTGGGTCGAGGTTCTTGTTGAGGTAGGAGTTGATATACGGCATAATCAACCTCTCAAAGCACTTCATCACCACAGGCGTTAGCGCCACTGGTTGATAGTCGTTGAGGCACGTCACCTTGCTCTTCTTGGGCACCGGAATTATTGAAGCTCTTTGAAAGCAGGTGGGAACCTCATACCACAGAAGTGAGAGGTTGAAAATATTTGCAAAAACTCCAGCCAGTTAGTCTGTACAGGTTTTGAGAACACGACCGGGTATACCATCAGGTCTAGGCGCTTTCCGAGGGTTCAACCCTTTGAAGGGTCTTCTGATGTCGGCCTCTGGGACTGTGGCTGAAATACCATCATGGCGAATGGTGGCTCAGGAAGGCACATCAGTGTTCTTCCTATCAAAGCGTGCAGAGAACGCGTTGAGCTCGTCAGGGAGTAATGCTTCTTGTAGACCTCTGCATCGCCAGACCTGAATGCCCCGGATCTGGTCTTCAGAAGAATGCGGATCTCATGGCTCATCCAAGGCTTCTGGTTAGGAAACACTCAGCTGGTCTAATATTCTTTGAGTATTATTTGCATAATTCTCAGTGCCTTCATTGTAAACCATATAGGAGGGTTTGGAAGAGGAAATGAAACATCAAATACATGAGAAAGCTGCTTAGAAGCATGCTTTCTTGGAATTGGGCAGTGAAGCACAAATAAGGAGAGCAGTACAATAACCAACCTTTTGTGCCAATGTGACCAGAATGAGGACCACTGCAAATAATATCAGTGTATGGGACTGAAATGTTACAAAGTCAGGAAAATACAATAATTCCTCATAAACAGTCGGTATTGCAATTTTCCGCAAAGCAAAGTCATGTCATCTGTGCTTGCGGCAAGAAATGAAAGTTGAAAAAATGGTTAGTTACTTTTTTATCATATAAATTTCATAAGAACAAATTTTTACTCCTTATCCCAATGATTTGTGAATTCTGTAAGGGTGAATTTCCATTACCCAAATTGCCATAACATGAGGCCTTCCTGTGTGGACATTTTTTTCGAAACCGTCACTATATGTTATGGTGAAACTACTTCAGCCATTTAATAAAACTTTTCTGTTTTCATTTTTCAATTAAAAAAAAAAGACAAAAAGTCAAGATTATGTTTTTTTTTCAAAATAATTAAAAATCATACAGCACAGAAACAGGCCCCAACTTGCACACATTAACCAAGATGTCCCATCACTAGTCCCATTACCTCTAGTCCCACCTGCCTGCATTTGGCCCATATCCCTCTAAGCCTTTCCTATCCATGTACCTGTCCAGGAGAAAGTGTAGGTCACCAGCAAACCCTTTCCTATTTTGCTTCAAAAGGGAAATAGTCCATCAAGTTTATACCTACTGACACAGCATATCCATTAGTACTATCCCCTATTACCCTGTAACCGATTCTTCCCCACATGCTCATCAATTTCCCCCAACACCTCAGCCCTCTCAATTCTCCAGTCACCCACTTAAAACAGGGCCAATTTACTGAAGCCAGTGAACTTCCCAGAACAGCTTTATGAGGTGGGAGGAACCACCCACCCACTCACAGGGAGAACATGCAAATACTGCAGAGACCACACCCCAAACGACTTTCTTCTGGGTCACTATGCCACCCCAATTCTCAGTTCAAATCTTACAGCAGCTAATCCTATTCAATGACCTTATTTTTGTATCATTCACCAACCATTCTAAATAACATTCACTAAGATTTGATTTTCTCTCTTAGCCACTGAATAGTATTGATAATTAGTTTTGGGCTATAATGTATTAATAGTAAGATTAAACGAGAACTTACCAGTTTGAAGTTTGATCTTTATTTTATGAGGAGTTACGATGAGGGATTACGTGAAGACCCCGCCAGCACGCATGCGCGACATTCTTCAAAGCAGTGGTGTGAAATCACAGACAGTCACAATGACTAATATAGTAAGATAAGAGAGAACTTTCATACTAGGTGATCTTTATAGTAGAGGGTTGGGAGCGGAGGGCACGTAATCCCTCATCGTAACTCCTCATAAAATAAAGATCAAACTTCAAACTTCAAACTGGTAAGTTCTCGTTTAATCTTACTATTTTATTTCGGTAGTCACGTGAGTGACTACGTGAAGATTTCAAAGCTCTGTGATTTCATGCCCTGGAAGCTCCATGCTCACACACCGCTATGCTGGGATGAGAGGATGAACGTAATTCAGACATGACACTGGCTGAAAAACAAAAATAGGTATTTATTCATACCAAAACAAAATAAATATCCCATAGGGGTAAATTATTTGACAGTACTCAAAATCCTCCCTGCATAAGTGTCAGGGGAGGCCACGGGTTTGTTGTAGAAACGGTGAAAAGTCCTTTCATTACTCCAACCCGCTGTGGCCAGGATGTGGTCCAATGGTACTTCCATCCTCCTAGCCGCCGAAGTGGATGCCGCCCTGGTGGAGTGAGATTTGAATATATTAGTGTCCACCCCCGCCGCATCCAAAACCACCCTTAACCATCTAGAAATGGTTTGCACCGTGACTTTATGATGGGGCTTCTTGTGGCTCATAAGCAAAGCTGTCTCCGTGCCCCTGAGATTTTTGGTGACTGTGATATATTGTGAAATTAACGTGACGATGCAGAGTCGAGTATCTGCTGGATATGCCAGAAATTCCAAGGTATGACCAGACACTCCGGGTCGATCTTGTTTCAACAGTCCCTGCACATGAAAAGTGATTTTATCATTGGTGATAGTCCTGGCATCCAGATTAAGTTTGTGCAGAGACTGGACCCGTTGTGCCGTGATAAGTGCCATAATCATTACCATTTTGTATGTGAGCTTTGCCAAAGTGAGTCCCGTGTTAGGTGTCCATCCTCGCAGCATTGTTAGGGCTGTGCTGATATCCCACGTATGGTTATATCTGGGCCTAGGGGGATTGGAATTGAATATTCCTCTCATTAGTTTGGACACTAATGGATGTGATCCAATTCCCAATTGGTCACTCCCCTGGCCCAAGTAGGATGATAGTGCACTCCTGGCACTGTTTATGGCACTGCAGCTCAGTCCCTCATCAAAGTGTACGGTAGTCAAGAATTCCAGCACTTCTGTAATGGTAGCGGATTCATATGTAGTATTGGTAATAGGGCAGAATCCTTCCCATTTCTTGATGTAGGTGAGGTACTGCTTCCTGGTGGACTCCCTGCATGCCGCCGAGATGGCGTCTATCGTTCTGCTGGTGAGTCCGAATCCGCGAAGAGGCCGTTTTAAAATCTGCAAATTAACAGGTCCATGCGGTCATAACATGGGTGATGTTCTCCTGTGACAGGATGAATGAGCAGGCTAGGTCATTTATTGACCCGAATGCAAGGTTCTGTGGCCATCTTCTGTACCGCTGGGAACCTGGTAGGCCAGTCGGGCACCACCAAAATACCCGATGCGGAATCTTGTTTTATTTTCTGCAAGACCCGACTGATGAGGCAGAAAGGGGGGAATGCATAGCAGAACAAATCCCCCCAATGTAGCGTGAAAGCGTCCATCGCTACTGCCCCAGGGTCTGGTTCCCAAGCAACATATGTTGGTAGTTGGTGATTTAATCTGGACGCGAAGAGGTCGATATCTGGTGTCCCATAACGTTCTACAATATCTGTGAACACTTTTCGATCCAACATCCATTCTATGTTGTCGTTAAATTTGCGTGACCTGGTGTCTGCCACTGTGTTTAGCTTGCCTGGGAGGTAAGTGGCTGAGATCCAAATTTCCCTTTGCAGACACCAGAGCCAGATATTGTTGGCCAATTCATCACACAATATCGACTTTATTCCGCCCATGTGGTTAATATAGGCCACCACCGTGGTGTTGTCAATTTGTATCCTAACATGAACTTTGTGCATGTTTGTGCAGTATGCCCTGAGGCCGTGAAATGCTGCCAGCATTTCTGAATAGTTAATTCCCAAATTTTTGAATAGGGTTAACTCTTGTGCACTCCATCTACCTCCACAACTAGAGGTAGTATTAGTAGCTCCCCAACCTTTGGCACTGGCATCCGTTTGTAAGGTGATCGAGGGATTGATGATAGTGATGGGTTTGGAACAATATTGGGCATTAGCCATCCACCAATTTAATTCAGCTTTTGCCTTTTCTGGTATTTTCATAGGCCTATCGAAATGGCCTGCATGACTTTTGAGAGCTATAATTTTGGCTCTTTGTAAGTTTTGATAATGTAAAGGCCCAAATTGTGCTGCGGGAAAGGCAGCCACTATCTTCCCAATCACCCTGGCCACCTGCCGAATGGATGGATCCTTGATGCCAATAAGGCTCCTGCAAGCCTCTATCAAGTCCTCCACCTTACTTAGTGGCAACGTGATAGACATTTGCACTGAGTCGATATTGAACCCCAAGTATTTCATGGTGGTAGAGGGTTTTAATATTGATTTATCTGGATGTATAATGAAACCCAGCTTCTGAAAGAGATGTTTCGTGGCTGTAACTGCCAATGTAGCCATTTCCAAACTTTCCCCAACAATGAGGATATCATCAAGATAGGCCATAACAGTATGATTCTGTTTCCTTAAGTAGGCCAAGGCTGGTTTTAATATCTTGGTAAACAATCTGGGTGCTGATGATAATCCATTAGGCAAGGCTTTGTATTGCCATACTTGTCCCATCCAGATAAATTTTAAATATTTCCTATGATCCTTGTGTATTGGTACTGAATAGTATGCATCTTTGAGGTCAATGCATGCCATGTAGTACCCATAATCTATTAACTGTATAGCAGTGTCAAAGGTGTCCATTTTAAAATGAACATACTGAACAGAAGTATTCAGTTCGGTCAAATCTATGATAATGCGGCAACCGCCGTCTTTTTTGTTTTTGGTGAATATATTAGACACGAACTCCTGTGGTTCTTTGGTGGCCTTCTCAATTACCCCTTTTTCAATTAATCTGTATAGTTCAGCATGCCCTGCTACCCTCTCTTTTTGAGAGAGTATGAATTTTCGGCTAGGTGAATGCTGGACCGGGGTAGGGAGTTTGTGAATAAATTCAATTTTGTAGCCCTGAATACTCCTGAGTATGAAAGGATCAGAGGTAAAAGTGCGCCAATTTTCATAAAACATGTGCAACCGGCCCCCTACATAAAGTGAATTTAGGCAAGATGTGTTTCTGGGGAAACCAGACCCACCTACCTCCATGGTTATTGCCGGTGTTGCGGTTTCTGTCCTTGTTTTCTTTGTTGATTCATCGTGTTGTAGGAGTGGCGCATCTTCCAAGAAGGCCGGGCTGGGCCATGGCCTAAAAAAGACCGCTGTGCAGGTTGGCCGGCCTTCGAGCTTTCACCACTGGCAGGTCTCTGATGGTATCTCTGTCCGGTGGGTGTGTAGGGGTGCTGTCTTTGTGGGTAATGAGGTTTGGTAGGCCCGGGAACCTTGATCAGGCCCAAGGCCTTGGCCTCCTCATCAAGATCTTTTCTTGCTTGGGAAGGTTTTCCCCGAACAACAAGCTTGGAGGCTGAGTCTTCCCAGGCTTACACAACCCCGCAAACTTGGGGTTAAGCGCCGGCTTTATGATGCTCTTTCTGAAATTGTTTATCTCATACTGTGTATTACACAGTAGAGCCAGGGCATCTTGCAGTTCTTCCGGCAACTCTATCCCCACTGCAGTTCTGGCCACTGCTGTGATCCCGGCGGTTAAGAGCTTTAGGATTCTTTGAAGTTTGATTTCCTGCCCTCTGCTCGAGGGGCTCATATTCCCCCAAATAGGGTTGTTCACCGCAGGGACATTAAGTGAGTTGCAGTTTTCAGGAGCCATATATTTATCAGCTGTAGAATTTATGGCCTGTTCCTGTAGCTGGTTGGTCGCCATGTAGTTAATGCTGGCTGCCAGCTTAGGGTGGATAGGTAGGCCTTTCTGTGTCGGCATTGCATGTTTATTTACCATATCCAGATATTCTTCACACACCCCTGACACAGATGGTTGTTCAGCCAGCTCCCCTTCTTCTGGGTCAGCCCAGTTCTGACCCTCAATGCTCCCCTGCGAGGAGGGTGAGACATTTGGCAGTCCTTGGTAGGAACCTGCCGTGGGCCTGCGAGGAGGCCCACTGTGACTCTGCCCCTGCATTAGCAGGTCACGTTGGAGCAATTGCTCCATCATCCGCTCCATGCGGGTTAGACGACCTCCGTCGCTATCTGCAAACGGGGTGTCCTCGGGACCGGACCCAGCTGGGTCGCCTGCCCCGTCCGACTTCCGGGTGGGTTTGCCGCCCGACCGTGGAGTACCAACGGCCCTCATGGGCGAGAAGTCGGGAGCTGCAGGTAATACCTGTAGCTCTGGAGAGGCGGTACGCTGGCTGCTCTCCATAGCAGCTGCTCTCGCCGCTGCTCTCTTGGACTTCCGTGATTCCATAATGATACTATTTTCTCGTCGACGCTCACTCTCCGGTGAGACTTACCTGGCGTAAGTTATTTAAACTTACGCTGGAGGAGCCCCGCTCCTCCCGACCGTCGCTTCCGCATGCGTACGACGATATGTCGCGCATGCGTGCTGGCGGGGTCTTCACGTAGTCACTCACGTGACTACCGAAATAAAATTATAATTACATGGCTCAATTCAGTCTGGCTTATCCACATTGCTGTACAAGAGCTGAAAAATCAATTGTCTACAGATGTCTTTGGTCCACAACTTGATGCTAATGCAGCATTTTGTGTTTTACCTGTGGGAATTTGTGCTAGTGTTAAAAGAGCATGGTTTTAAATCATGATTCCCATATATGAGCACAGGCACATTTTCATTGTCCAACATTTTTACATAAGGGAAGCCATGTGGGTTGTGACTATAATCACTGGAATTTGACTTTGTTAGATTGCAACCCTTCTTGACATTAATAGGCATTAAATATTTCAAAATAAAAAAAATACTGTACCATCATTATTCTCTAGTAAACAAGCTTATTTGAAACCCTACATTGTAGCTGGCAAAACGCCCAGGTAGCTCTCGAGACAATACACGTTGAAGGATTTTTCTTTTATACAAAACAAAAAGTCTATAAAGTAAAAATCAAAAATAGAATTTTATTCCTTCAAAAGGAGTTCAATGGTCGATGTTGAGTATAATGTGTTTATTCACCATGTATAAGATTTTTAAAAATTGCTTTGTGTTGAAATGTCAATTTAGTTTTGATGTTAAAGCACTCATTTGTATTTTATAGTCATACACTAACACTAACGTAACATTTAGACTCCCCATGATCATATATAAATCACCTATGCAGTTGTCTGCAGAGAAAACCAAACCTTCATGCACAGAGCATCCAAGATGAAACTACGTTTTTGATATTTTATGCCCTTTGCACCATAGGAGGAGTGTTCACCAAAGAGGCAGAGCAGTGGTGATTTAGAGGCTTCTATTCTCATAACAGGCTGAAATCCACTGGAAACCAGGAGATGGTATGACACCCTCTGTGACCTAGCAATGTCTCAAAAATGTTTGACAATGTAAAGCTCTCTCTTCTAGAAGAATTATCAGTACGCTTACAGTCATGCATTTTAGCACTCATGTTCAATCACGTTCAACAAAACGGAATAAATTTGATTTAAGTGAATCTAAAATATTAATTAACCACCTACGATATAAATCCTGCAAATGAGAAAAATGAACATTCTTCATTCCAATGCGAATTTACAAAGTGAAAAATACAAAGCTGAAACGGTAGAAATCTATTACATTTACTTGAGCATAACATCTATTTCGGAATATGTTATTGAATAAGTTATTGGTCATTCTATCACAGGGCTCGAAATTAGTGGTTGCCCGGGTGCCAATGGTCACCTAAAATGCCGCCGGGCAACCTAAATGCCGAGTCATTTTGCCTGGCTTGGCACTGCAGATACTGGTTTATACCAAAGATAGATCCAAAAAACTGGAGTAACTCAGCGGCTCAGGCAGCATCTCTGGACAAAAGGAACGTGACGTTTCATGTCGGCGGCAACTGTAGTGCGGGGCAAAGATATTAGGTGCGGGGTGACGGAGGGTCAGACCAAATGCCGGGTTCTGCACAGCGGCAGCGGCTCCACCTCCCCCGCCCGCCTTGATAGCGGCCGCTGTGTACCACTCCGCCAGCAGCGATAGACGCTTTCAAAACAAACCCTCCCGCACGCCGAGGCCGGGAGGGACGGAGGGAGGGAGGAAGGAGGAGGAGGCCCCCTTCTGCCGTCTGAAGCAAAGATCTTATATCACCTGCACCACTCGGCCCCACACCTTCCTGTTGGCTGGTGGAGGAGGGGAGGCGGTGGTGAGGAGATCCCAACTGCCTCCCCCTTTGGTGGCCACACTTTGCTGTGGACAGGGACGGCCAAGGCAGTGGGCGATGATGCCGGTGTTGTCCGAGGAGCGCTGACCTTCCTTCCTCCCCACCTGCTCTCTCTCTCTCTCTCCCCCCCCCTCTCTCTCTCCCCCTCTCTCTCTCTCCCCCCCTCTCTCTCCCCCCCTCCACCCCCCCCTATCCTGGGACCCCTCCTCTCCATCCTGCACTGATCCCCATTCCCGCCTAGATTCAGTCCTCACTGACATCCCCTGTGCTACCCTCCCCCTCTACCCCCCTCCTCCCATCTATTCATCCTGCACTGATCTCCCTATCCACCTCGCATTGATTCTCTCGCCACCCCCCATCCATCCTACACTGGTCCCCCAATTCATCCTGTACTCCCCCCCTTCCCATCCATCCTGTACTGCCCCTCCCATTCATCGTACTCCCCCCCCCATTCATCTTGTACTGCACCCCCCATTCATCCCATACTGACCCTCCATTCATCCTGTAGTGATCGTCCCATCCATCCAAAGTGGTCTCCCCATTCATCTTTTACTGATCCCCCCCATCCATCCTGTACTGTTCCCACCATTCATCCTGCACAGACCCTCCGATCCACACTGTAGTAACCCACCCATTCATCCTGTACTAATCCCCTCACTCATCCTGTACTAATTCCTCCCATTCATCCTGCACTGCTCCCTCCAACCATCCTGTACTGACCCCACTTTTTCAAAAAGGAGGGAGAGAGAAAACGGAATTACAGACCAGTTAGTCTAACATCGGTAGTGGGGAAACTGCTAGAGAGAGTTATTAAAGATGGGATAGCAGTACATTTGGAAAGTGGCAAAATCATTAGACAAAGTCAGCATGGATTTACGAAAGGTAAATCATGTCTGACGAATCTTATAGAATTTTTCGAGGATGTAACTAGCAGAGTTGATAAGGGAGAACCAGTGGATGTGTTATATCTAGACTTTCAGAAGGCTTTCGACAAGGTCCCGCATAAGAAATTAGTATACAAACTTAAAGCACACGGGATTAGTGGTTCAGTATTGATGTGGATAGAGAACTGGCTGGCAGTTAGGAAGCAAAGGGTAGGAGTAAACGGGTCCTGTTCAGAATGGCAGGCAGTGACTAGTGGGGTACACGCAAGGCTCAGTGCTGGGACCCCAGCTATTTACAATATATATTAATGATTTGGACGAGGGAATTGAATGCAACATCTCCAAGTTTGCGGATGACACTAAACGGGGGGGGTAGTGTTAGGTGTGAGGAGGATGCTAGGAGGCTGCAAGGTGACTTGGATAGGCTAGGTGAGTGGGCAAATGCATGGCAGATGCAGTATAATGTGGATAAATGTGTGGTTATCCACTTTGGTGGCAAAAACAGGAGGGTAGACTATTATCTGAATGGTGGCAAATTAGGAAAAGGGGAGATTCAACGAGACCTGGGTGTCATGGTACACCAATCATTGAAAGTAGGCATGCAAGTGTAGCAGGCAGTGAAGAAAGCAAATGGTATGTTAGCATTCATAGCAAAAGGATTTGAGTATAGGAGTAGGGAGGTTCTACTACAGTTGTACAGGGTTTTGGTGAGACCACACCTGGAATATTGCTTACAGTTTTGGTCTCCAAATCTGAGTAACTACATTCTTGCCATAGAGGGGGTACAGAGAAGTTTCACCAGACTGATTCCTGGGATGTCAGGACTTTCATATGAGGAAAGAATGGACAGACTTGGCTTGTACTCGCTAGAATTTAGAAGACTGTGGAGGGATCTTTATAAAAACTTACAAAATTCTTAAGGGGTTGGATAGGCTAGATGCAGGAAGATTGTTCCCGATGTTGGGGAGGTGCAGAACAAGGAGTCACAGTCTAAGGATAAGGGGGAATTCCTTTAGGACCGAGATGTGGAAAACATTTTTCACACTGAGAGTGGTGAGTCTCTGGAATTATCTGCCACAGAAGGTAGTTGAGGCCAGTTCATTGGCTATATTTAAGAGGGAGTTAGATGTGGCCCTTGTGGCTAAAGGGATCAGGGGGTATGGAGAAAAGGCAGGTACAGGATACTGAGTTGGATGATCAGCCATGATCATATTGAATGGCGGTGCAGGCTCGAAGGGCCGAATGGCCTACTCCTGCACCTATTTTCTATGTTTCTATGTTTCTATGACCCCCCTTCCCATCCATCCTGTACTGATCTCTCATTCATCCTGTACTGATCCCCCCATCCATCCTGTACTGATCCCCCCATTCAAGAAGAATGGGGAGATCAGTCTGAAGAAGGGTCTCGACCTGAAACGTTGCCTATTTCCTTCGCTCCACAGATGCTGCCTCACCCGCTGAGTTTCTCCAGCGTTTTTGTATATCCCTATTCATCCTGTACTGATTCCTCCATCCATCCTGCACGGACCCCCCCCCCCCCCATCCATCCCGTACTGGTCCTCCCATTCATCCTGTACTGATTATTCCCATCCATCCTGTACTGATCCCCCCATCCATCCTGCACAGATCCCCCCCACCGTCCATTCCGTATTGATCCTCCCATTCAACCCCACTGACATCTCCCGTGCTCTCCCCTCACACTTTTACCTACACCAACCAACACGCACTAATTCTCCTGCCTCAATCCATCCATTCTGCGCCGATTGCCTTCTCAACCCCCCGCCATCTATCCATCCTGCACTGATTTCCCCACTCCCCCCTTCCCCCAACCCTATTGTGCTGGAAATGTCTGCAGAGCGAACATTGACTATGTTTGATAACGGAATGCAATCAAATATGCTTCAATTCCCAATGTTATTATTTGTTTTAATCCATAAATATGGATAAATTAAATTGTGAATACGTGAAACATTAAAACCGTAGTGTTCGATTGTCACTGCTACCGTTGACACGTTATTACAGAGTTTATTTTTAGCAAATCAATGCTTTTAATATGGAGTATCAGTACTGTAGTTATTTAATGAGCCACATTCACAACTATACGTTGGATTTATCCAGGTTTTACTTCTACAGTCAGTCATATACATCACAAATTTGCTCAGGAGATATTTCAGTTGAAATTTTAGTGCTAATTTTGAAGTGGGAATGGTGGAAAGCGTTTATCAATAATTTTCTTTTAATCTGGTGCATACAAACAGGGTATCTTCATTACTTATCACAACGTATACATCTAATCTGAATGTCCGGTAATGTGGCGTTTTGACACCTTTAAACATATTACCAAAAGAACATTTGCTGAAGTTATGTCCTTTGGCCATCTCTTGTCAGTTTGTGTAATGTTCAGATGGATATAGTCGGTTTTAACAGCTATTATCATAAAATGCCTTTAGAAATTTCCTTACAACCTGTATATTTTGTTGTGGATAAATTATGTGGGAAGCAAGAGTGTTTCTGTACCAATAGCAAAAACGACCCAGGCTCTGGCCAAATCATGATAATTTTTGGTCCTTCACAGAAAACATGCTTGCACCAATCTGCTGTGTGCATGGTTAAGCCTATATGTTGCTATGGTCCAGGATTCATTGACACAGGTTGATCATATGCTGAATAATCCAACCACATTTTTGTTTTGAAGTAGAAAGAAATAATAGAAATTGCATTAATTTTAATGTGTAAAATGAGTTGAGATATTGTATTATAATTTTGCTGCGTCATTGTGGTATATATCATGTCTTGATTTAGTTTGTGACTTTATTTGAAGCAGAAATAATATGTGAATGCTTCATTGAGCATAAGTCTGACTGGTAACTACGCACTTCGTCCGACCACATTATTGCATGTGTCATGTAAGCCGTCTTAAATGACCACCTAAACTGTCATTTGGCAATCTAAAAAGCTGCCTAGGTTGCCCGGCTGGCAACAGGGGAAAAAAGTTAAGTGAGAGCCCTGTATCAGGTAGTCATGTTTGCAGCACCTGGATCAACATTTGGTTCACAGTCTGGTGAACAGTTATTCAACAACTTCAGCAGAGCTAGGATCCAGCTGTTTTCCCAGATGAAATTTCCATTTAATAAAATACCTTGGGCACTTCACAAAAACTAACATGAAGCACTGGAAAATGAGAGTGTGAAATAAAGACGCAGCTTATGGTGATGCTGAGTTCAAGTACAAACATTATTCAACTATTCCAGCATTGACATTTAAAAAATGCAGCAAATGAAACAGAAAATCTGTTCCATATTTCTTTTGGAATTAAGAGCAGACATGCATGCTTGTAATTTATCGCAATTTATAATGCTGGAGAACTGAATCATTTGCAAATGATTTATCGGTGAGCTTGAAGGCAGGAGTGACTTCAGGATTATTAATTCTTCTGTGCAGTGCCATCGCAAGTCATAATCACTAAATATACCATCAGCCAGCCTTCACCAAGACAGTTGCTCCAAGTATAAAATATGACATCAAATTGAGTTTAGCCACTCCATCAAAACAATGTATTTTCACTATTAAACTGCCCGAGTCCACCATCAAGTCTGAGGCTGCTAACAATGGAATGATTTATTTCTTCTGTCAGTTTTCTTCTTTTTGACTGGTTACGTTTGGTTCTCACTGACTTTTAATTTCAGACCATTCACCTTTGTTATACTCCAATCATATTCTGCAAATTAATGCTTACAAATCTCAGGAAGTTCCAGCAAATTCATCCACCAAACAAGTTGATGAAGTTTCCTTGTTCTGGTTTCCAAATGGTTACATGATTCACTGCTCAAAATTGTATTCCTGTGTCCATTTTTCTGCTGATAACTGTTTATGAATCATATCTAGGTGAGCTTGAATTATAGAATCAGAAATTGTATGAGACAGGAGGCCATCAGCCACAATATCTCTGCTGGTTGAAAAGCATCTACCCAATCTAACCTCCGCTTCCAGCACTAGATCTGCACCTCTGTTGGTCATGGCTCTTTCAGTGGCATCCAAGTAATGTAATGACAGTTCTCCCATCAGTGATGAAGTCTGAACCCTTACCATCCTCTGGGTGAAAACTGTTTTTATCAGTTCCCTTCCCTCTCTCCTACCAATTGCTTTACTCCGCCTTCTTCTTACCCCTCTACCAAGGGAAGTAGCTTCTTCCAATTTATTCTAAGTCTTTTATAATTTTATATATCTCAACTATGTCTTATTTCAGCCTCCCCGTTCCAAACAAAACTCCAACTTAACTTAAAAGACATTTGGCCGGGTACACAGGTCGGAAAGGGTTATAAAGTTATGGGCCAAATGCAGGCGGGTGGGACTAGTGTGGATGGGGCATCTTGGTCAGCTTGTGCAAGTTGGGCTAAAGGGCCTATATCCATGCTGCATGACTAACAGATCTTTCCTCATAAATCTTCTTTCCATCAGCTTCAGTTCAGTTAGATATGTAAAGTTCAAGCTATGGTGTATAAGTTTCCAATATTACTTTGTGTCTCAGTGAATAAAGAAGCATCCTGTTCTTCATTTTACCTATTCACTGACCTATCCTGTTACCATTAAGGATCGGTGCAGATGTACTCAAAGTTCGTGTTGCTTTATAATCACTCAATATCATCCCGTTTATTGTTTATTCCCTTCCTCTGCACCTCCCAAATGCATGAACTCACACTTCTCACGACCATTTGTCTGGTTTCTTTAGTCCCTTGTTGGCCCAACTTCTTTGTCATTCTCTTGCACTTTATGTACTTATAGGAGGAAAGATTGGTTAAGTTGGATTTGTTTTGTTTGGAACAGATGAGGCTGATAGATATAGTTCAGATATGTCAAATTATAAGAGTCTGAGATAGACTTAGAGAGAAGCAGTTACTTCCCTCAGCAGAGGAGTAAAAACCATAGGGCATAAAGCAATTAGTAGAAAATTGGAAGGGAAATTAAGACAACAGTTTTCCAAAAGACATAGGCGCAGAATTAGGCCAATTGGCTTGAGTCTGCTTCACAATTCAATAATGGCTGATCTATTTTCCCCTCTCAACCCTGTTCTCTTGCCTCCTCCCCGTAACCTTGGATAGCCTTGCTAATCAAGAACCTATCAATCTCCGCTTTAAAAATACCCAATGACGGCCTCCACAGCCGGCTGTGGCAATGAATTCCACTGGGTCACCACCCTCCGGCTAATGAAATTCCTCATCATCTCCATTCTAAAGGTACGTCCTTTTATTCTGAGGCTGTGTCCTCTGACCCTAGACCCCACTCCTGGAAACATATTCTCCACACTATCTAGTCTTTTCATCCAGAGGATGGTAATGGTATAGACTGCATTGCTGACAGGGCAGAACTTTCATCGGGATGTACATTTTTAAATTTTCATTGATCTTATGCCAATATTTATTCATAACTTCTCTTTGCTTTCCTGATTTCCATTTTAATTTAACTCCTACACTTGTCACTCTCTTTCTGCTGTGTCTGACGTAGTTTCTTTCTTTCATTTACTTATGCACTTTGTTCTCTAGAGATTTTGTTTGGCAATCCCATTTTTTCTGTGTGAATATATATTTGCACCCCTGGAATCTCCTTCTTAGTCACATTTCAATGCTCATAATAATTTATCTCCTAGTAGCTATTTCAAGCCCACTTTAAAATAAAATCAGCTCTCAATTAAAAATTGTCCTTACACCAATTTGTAACATCTACTATTTTATATTTTGCCATAACCCTAGTGACCTTCAGATTTCTCTTAGTGCTACATGCCATTGAACATAACAATAGGGGCATTTTTTTTTAAAGACACAAGGTGTAATTCAGCAGTCAGGCAGCATCTCTGGAGAACTTGAACGGGTGACGTTTTGGATCGGAGCCCTTCTAGACAGGTCTGCTAGAAGACACTGCTTTGAATCTGCAGCAGAGAGTTAGCTTGGTTTTGTACTTCCATGAACAGAAATACCATTGTGGAACAAATTCAGTGTCAAAGAAGACGTAACTGAAGCCTCACATCCTAACCACATTGACAGCAAATACCGGGAGTATTCCAACAGTAATGTAATGATCAGTGTAACTGATCAGAAAGTGTCTGTGTGCACTGTTGCCACAGCATGGATACACCATTGTCTTGTAAATGGTGTTTTCTCCATGAGAAGTCAAAAGTTCATCTGTAGCTGAACCCAGGGAATACATGTATTTAGCCATGTATGTAAATTCTTAGCTGGGTCTTCGAAATAAGCCAGCAGATAAACAGCAATCTTGCCATTCTGCTCTGCTTCCTCCAGGATATGACTACAGAGGTTCAAGCACTAAAGGATTTGGGAGGGGAGTATGAGAGACAATACCAGGATTTGGATCAAGGAAAAGGAGGGGGCATCGCCAATGGCAAAAATAATTATCAACAATAGAATCCTGAGGCTGTTTGATAACCTGTGACTTCCTTCCCACAGAAATATTTTACACGCAATGTTTCAATGCTCATTAGCATACAATGAATAATTTGCACATGGTCTTCCTTTTAATATGTATTATGGAAAGTTGAGCTGTGAAGACTAGAATAAGTCAGAAGTATTCAATCATTTGCAACCTATCTGACTTCCTAATTCTGTGAATGCCATATTTTAAAGCAGAATGAATCTCACAAATAATTAAAGAGCAAAAGATTCACAATGCTGCCAGATGACTGACTCTATAAGTTTGCTGGGCTAGTTTACACGCTAGCATTTTCCAAACCTGTGGATAATTCCTTGCAAACAGGAAGGATTAACATTTTTATTATTGATTCCAGTTCAGTAACACTACACCAGCCAAAGGTAAAACTACTAAAAATGGTTTTAGTATTTTGAGTAACATCTTCAATGTGCAGTTGGTATTTTATTTTACATTGAAGAAAATACTTTCTAATTATTTTCTCCTAAGTTTTAATGATATGACTGTTATTGGGGCCAAGTATCATTCATATTAAATTTTCAATTGTAGGTACCACTAGTACCTCACTAACTGAGAAAAGGTGAATGTCAGACTGATATCTTGCACCACTTTGCTCTGCCTAAAGGGCCTGTCCCACTTGGGTGATTTTTCTGCGGCACTCGCTGAAAAACCGGGAACTGGAATGGCGAGTGTCAGAGTGAAACACACACACACACACACATGCCAAGGCGGGGGCCAGGGAAAGAGAGGGAGCGCTGTCTGAAATTCACACAGTGCGAAGCCAAGGTGATACAGACACACAACGCAATGAACAGGAAGGTTAAGACGGCTAGCACAGTGTATGGTAAGTCCTTTAAAAGAGGGGGAGAGGGGGGAGGGGAGAAGGGGGTGAAGGGGGGGGGGAGAAGGAGTGGAGACACTTTTAAGAAGCCAGCCAACTTTTAATAAGCCAGAGATACACAGCTGTGAGGTTTGATGGGTATTTAACATTACCGGTCGGTTATCCTAGGTTCTGAAAACTCGTTTATTTTCCCCCAATGAGCCAATGAAAATGCCCATTTTCAGCGAAGGCGATTTAACTAAAACTACTTACGATTACCTTGACTACCCATAACTACATGGCGACCCCACTACAATGCACCTACGACTACAGGATTATCAATTTTCTCCATGGCGACCAATTTCTGGTCGCAGAAAAATGTTCAACATGTTGAGACATTTTTGCCAACCATACTGAGGCTGCGACTAGTTCCCAGAAAGCGGGAACTCCTCGCGACCATGACGGAGACTCACCAGAGACCACCAGCGAACATGTGGTGACCATGAGGCGAGCGCAGAG
The DNA here is from genome assembly GCA_963514005.1 of Raja brachyura. The sequence continues at coordinate 107,277,441 of OY740781.1, read as the reverse complement.
TGTCCTGCACTCGCCTAAAAAGTCGCCTAAGTGGGACAGCCCCTTGATGCTTCCACAGTGCTGGTAGAACTTTGACAAAGTAACAGGCAAAATGGTACACGCCGAGGTCTGGATGGTATATCATCTATATCAATGGTTTATGTCCATGACTGGTTGGTATGTGCTTTGGGGGGGAATTTAGAAGATTGATATTGTTCCACTAAATATGTTACTCTTATCCGTCCTCTGGTGGAGATTGTAAACCTGTGAAATTCTGCTGTAAAATTCCTGCCGACTTGTTGCAGTGCATCTTCCTGACTGTCTTCATGATACATCCAAACTGGATGGTGAAACCATGGATGGCATGCCAATAAAATTTGCTCTCAATATCTGAATATGCTTACATTTTAATGTTAAACTAATAATAATCTATTTCCTGCAATGATTTACTACGCTGGACTTCAATTAAGTACAGAAGTCTTTATAGTGGAATATAAACTGACAGTTTTGTATTTAATGGAACAATATCAATCTTGTAAATTCCCCTCCAAGGCACATACCATCCAGTCATGGGCATATACCATTGATACAGAATGATTAAACCCTAGGTAGACACCAAATGCTGGAGTAACTCAGTGAGACATGCAGCATCTCTAGAGATTCCTTCTCTCCAAAGATGCTGCCTGTCCTGCTCAGTTACTCCAGCATTTTATGTCTACCTTCGATTTCCTACACATGGTTAAACCCTTCCTGGACCCCCTGCAGTTCGCTTACCAAACAAAGATGGAGGTTGAGGACGCCATCATCCACCTTCTCCATTGTTCCTATGCTCTGCCAGATAATCCGGAAAGCATTGTGAGAGACATGTTATTTGACTTCTCCAGTGCTTTTAACACCATCCGGCCTGCACTGCTCAGGAGAAAACTGACGGAGATGCGGGTGGATGCTCCATTGGTGTCCTGGATCACCAACTACCTGACTGGACAACCACAATATGTCTGGCTACAGAACTGTGTCTTAGACATGGTAGTGAGCAACACAGGGGCCCCATAGGGTATGGTCCTTACTCCCTTCCTGTTCACCATCTACACCTCGGACTTCAGATGTAACCTGCCACCTACTGAAGTTTTCAGATGACTGTGCAATTGAGGGCTGCATCAGTGAGGGGAGGGAAGCTGAATACAGTGGTGTACTCAACGACTTTGTTGAGTGGTGTGGGCTGAATCACATTGCAACTCAACACCAACAATACGAAGGAGATAATGGTGGACTTTAGGAGGAGAGTAATACCCCAGTCCCTATCAATGTTCAGTTTACCAGGGAGTAGATGTTCAGTTTACCAGGGAGTACAAATACCTTGGAGTGCACCTGAAATGGTCCTGGAACATGGAGGCCCTGTACAAGAAGGGACTGAGCCGGCTGCACATTTTAGAAGGCTCGGCTTCTTCAACGTCTGGAGTAAGATGCTGCAGATGTTCTACCAATCGGTGGTACACAAAAGTGCTGGAGAAACTCAGCCGGTGAGGCAGCATCTATGGAACAAAGGAAATAGGCAACGTTTCGGGCCGAAACCCTTCTACCAATCGGTGGTCGCCAGTGCCATCTTCTTCGCTGCCGTGTGCTGGGGCAGTAGGACGAAGGCTGCGGACGTCAATAGGGTCAACAAATTTGTCAGGAAGGCTGGCTCCGTCCTGGGGCGGAGTTAGATTCATGGGAGATGGTCTTGGAGGGGAGGATACTCCTCAAATTGCAGAGCATCCTGGACAATACAGATCACCCCCTCCATGACACACTGGTCAACCTGAGGTGTACCTTCAGCAACAGACTGGTTCCACCAAGATGCAGGACAGAACGTCACAGGAGATCCTTCTTCCCTGTGGCTATCAAACATACAACTCCTCCCCTTCTGTCGTGGGGTAGACTGAGACTGACTCCCCCCTCCCCAATCTTTGCACATCTCCCAAGCCTTTCCACTCATCACTTTAATTTCTTGTGTCATGTATTTTGTGTTTTTATGACTGTTAGCAGATCAATTTCCCTCCTGGAATAAATAATGTTCTATCATATCATCATATCACTGCCGATCAATCAAACTGCTTAAAGAATGCGGCGTTTCAAATCTGTAAGTCTTCTAAATAACTATTGAAACATTCCTTTAGAAAGACATCTTGGTCGGCATAGATGAGTTGGGTCGATGGGCCCCTTTCTGTGACTACCAAAGTCACTCTGGCACTGCTGTGAAGTATTTTGTGACTTTATGGCATTACAAATGAATATGCCATATAAACCCAAGTTGTTGTTGCTTTAAACACAAGTAAACTAAATTATTTACCTAAACTCTCCAAAATGACCAACATTTAATTCTGCAGTACCCTGATATACATCATATAAATGGCAAACCTGGCACAAGTGTTTTGCTCTCTGCCACTTGCCACCATGGTAATTAGAGAGTACTCCAAAATACTTTCACAACGTTGTGTGGTGGAAAGGCTTTCAGTAGGTGAACCAACTACCAAAGAATGGCCAATTTCTGACATAATCTAGTCTGAACAATTGATTGGTTGAGCAAGCTGACCATCTGATCAACGTTCTCCTTCCTTTCTGCAACGCATCCCCAACCTTACCACAATGGCACTGTTCATCGGCTGATGATTAGCACGAAAGCTAGGTTATTAATATCAAGTGAGGCGGCTCCATTTTGAGGAAATGGTTAGAACTCTATGGTTCTAAGGTTATGTGCTTTTACTCTGCTCCGATGGGCATTTGTTTTCGAAAAGTGATTCAATGCTGTGCAATCATTAACAAACAGCCCTAATGCTTAAGGTGAGATCAATGATCAAGCAACTGAAGAGGACTGAGCCCAGGACTAGAGCCTGAAGAATTATTTATTGCAGATGTGGCCTAAGCTGAGATAATTAATCACCAGCAAACACAACCATCCTCACTTTTACTGGGTTATGACACCAAGAAACAGTTTTCTCCCTAATCCCTAGTTTTATTAGGGTGTAAGTTGTGGTCATGTGCTGCCTTGAATTAATTCCCACCTGACCACACTTATGGTCTTTAGCCCCTTTGTTCATATCTGGACCAAAGCTACAATGACAACTGGAGCTGAGTGTGTTTAGGTGATCCAATCAAGTCTCAAAGAATAGATTATTCAATGCAACAGCTAGGAGGCACATAATGGCACGCAGGGACGATGGAGTACCATGTATTCTGTTGAATTTTCTGATGATAGTGAGTGGACATATTGGACGCAGGGACGATGGAGTACCATGTATTCTGTTGAATTTTCTGATGATAGTGAGTGGACATATGGGACATATTAGACAGGTAGTATTTACTCGCTATCCTGTGAACAGGAGATAACTGATAAAATGTTTGCTGCTGGTTAGAAAAATGAACCAATTAACACACTTGGCTTTGGGATGTGGGAGGAAACTGGGGCACCTGGAGGAAACCCATATGGTCAGAGAGAGAATGTGCAAACTCCTCATAGACATCAGCCGAGGTCATGATCAAACCCGGGTCCCTAGCGCTGTGAGCAGCAGCTCTAGCAACTGCACTACTGTGCTCGGGTCTTTACTACAACAATCAAGGTATTATCGAGGCCCTTGCGCCAATGCACTCTATCGATACTGCACTTGAATCCAAATGTATGAAAATTATTTTTTAAGATGATGGATATCAGGTGACACAGAATCATCCATCTGGGACAACTGTCTAAAGATGGAGACACAAGAGACTGCAGATGAAGGAACCCTGAGCAGAAAAGAGACGACTGGAGGAATTCAGCAGGTCAGGTGGCATGTGTGGGGAGAAATTATCAATGGCGTATCAGGTGGTTTGGTTACAATCTCCATCCTTCTCTCCTCACCTGACTCATTTGCCAATCAATCTGACCAGTTGAATCTATCTATCACTTGCCAACTCTTGCCCCATCCCATCCACTAATTTCTTTCTATCAGCTATCTCCCCTCTACTCCATCAATCTGAAGGTCTACTCATTTTGCCTCTCCTCTATCTATTTACCTCCACAGATACTGCCTGACCCACTGAGTTACTCCAGAAGTTTTTTTTAATCTGTCGGCGGTTACATTTCATATTTGTCTGTTGGTTGCCCCCATTTTGAGAAAATAAATGATCGCTGAGCCTGCTCCTGTGATTTATCTGGCTGCCCGTCACTCTCCTGGATTGAATATGGCAAGGTTACAGGTCATAAGGTCGCTTAATGTCCACATCCAATTACACAGTAATTTGATCCACAGAGAAAAATGGGAGAACAAACGACTGATGTTGCAGAAGTGGTAATGGGAAATAATAACCCATTTATTTTGCATTTGCATCATTTTCTGTCAGTAATGCTTCACGTGTAAATTAAAAAAAAACATATTTTGGTACTCATCCATCAACAGCTTAATCTCCACCTCAAATAATCACTACACTAGTATGATTGTGAAAAGGTGACAGAAATATGTACGTAGAAGTGGAAAATTCCTGAAGCAGTTTCCTGGTGATGGAACCAGCTGAAGGAGCTAAATCATCAGTTCACATCTCTATTTCCTATTCTCCAAGAGTTGCTGCAGCAATGAACCAGAAAGATTAGATGCTGCTTTAAATCAAGTTTTAATAATATGAAGCAGTCAAATGGGGAAAGGAGTTTGAGTATTGTTATTTTCATTGAATATAAGTGGTAAGCCGAAATATAAAGGTGTTCTTCTAATTAGCTAAAAGCCTTTTTTTCCACACTATTTTTTTAGAGGCTAAGCAAAGTATCTATTTGAATATTAATAGTATTATAAGCATCTGATGTACATGTAGAGCCTGCTGAAGCTCTACAAGAAATATGTGACTATGCTTTCCATTTTTAGCCACTGCCAATTGCTAAGTACATGACTCAAGTACAAGTGCCAAATTCTGAAGTACGTTTGTGTGAGGTATCCTTACCCACCCAGTGGTTAATCCCTTCAGCCAAAATGAATATAGATGCCCACCCTCATTGACTAACATAAGGGTTATGTCTCACGGACTCCTGTGTAAGTCGGATATTACGTAGGTTGGAAACGGAAGTGCTACTGCGGACGCTTTCATTTACTATTTGACGTGAAGCCACGGGGGAGCTCCGTCTCGGAGACCACAAGGGAGCTCTGAGGCAGAGAACATGGGAGGGCTCGGACGTGGAGACCATGGGGAAACTCCAATATGGTGTACACAGGGGGGCACCATTGCAAAGTCCATATGGGGTGTCAGTGGGTTTAAAAATTGCTTATGCAAGTACGTGTTTACATTAGTTGCCTATTACTTAAGTTAGGAAGTGCCTGTAATTTGAACTAAATCAAGAGAGTCCAGAGAGATTGTTTAATTGTCATATGTACTGAAACAGAACAATTCTTACTTGCAACAGCACAACATCTGTAAACACAGTACTCAGTAGATGACATAATAAACAAACCAGAAAGTTCAATAAATAAAAACATGATATAGTGCAAAACAAAACAAAGCCTGAAGTCCAAAATCAAATAAACAGTCTGAAGAAGGGTTTCGGCCCGAAACGTTGCCTATCTCCTTCGCTCCATAGATGCTGCTGCACCCGCTGAGTTTCACTAGCATTTTGTGCACCATCAAATAAACAGTATCTGGTTTGTCAGACCCACAGCCTTAATAGTTGGCTGCCTCCAATGGAACAGTCATATTTGGTTGTCTATTTTCAAAATGGCTGCTTTGAGGTGGAAGAGCTACTGGTAGGTCAATGTGTAGGCTTAGGTAAACACTGGGCTTTGGTAAATAAGATGGCATGTAGAAACAAGGAAAGGTGTTGGTCTATTTCTCCTTAAGTCTGCTAGATTTAGTTTTAAGCATCAATAAAGGGGGTAGTTATTGCAGCCAGTGGTGTGATATGCTTCTTATATCAGATGTGCAGGATGTGTGTCCAGCTGCAGCTCCCCTTAGACCACATGGCTTAGATGGAGTTGGACACACTGAGGAGCATACGGGTGGAAGAGAGGGTTATATACAGTAGTTTCAGGGAGGTGGCCATGCCAAAGTTCAACCAGATAGACAGGTGACTGCCGGGTGAGGTGGCAGGTAATGCAAGAGTTTTCTGTGGCCATCTCTCTCAAACAAATATACTGTTTTGGATGCTGTTGACCACTCAGGGGCAAAAATAGAAGCAGCAGCCGAAGTGGCTCAGTTGAACAGCAAAACAGGGCAATAGGCAGTGATAGGGGACCCTATAGTCAGGGGTATGGACAGGTACTTCTGTGCCCTCAAGTGAGACTCCAGGGTGGTGTGCTGCCTCCCTGGTGCCAGGGTCAAGGATGGCTTTGTGCGACGTAAGATGTTCTGAAAGGGGAAGATGAGCAGCCAGAGGATATAGACAATATTAGCATCATAGACCGGTACCAATGGCATTGGCAGGAAGGGAGATGAGATTCTGCAAAGGGAGTTAGGTGGCACTTTAAAAACAGAACTTGTGTGGTTGTATTCTCAGGATTCCCACCTGTGCCATGAGCTAGTGAGGCAAGAAATTGTTCAATATGTGACTAAGGAGGTGATACAGGAAGGAGAGCTTCAGATATGGAGGAAAAAACTGCAGATGCTGGTTTAAACCGAAGATTAACACAAAAAGCTGGAGTAACTCAGCGGGTCAGACAGCATCAGCTTCAGTTATTTGGCTCCCTTCCAGGGCAGATGGGACACGCACAAGAAGGACAGATTGCGTTAGATTTATCTCTTAGCTCCGAATTGGAGGGGAACCAACATCCTCGGAGGGAGGTTCACGAGTGCTCTAGACTAGAGTGGTGGGAGGCGTATCTTAACTAGAATGGCGGAAGGTGAAGGACTAGAGTCATAGGTACAGCATCCTTCAGCCCAAATCATCCATGCCGAACAAGATGTCCCACGAAAGCTAGGCCCATATATCCACGTTTGGCACATTTCCTTCTGACAAGTATCTGTTCAAATGTCTTTTAAATGTTGTTATAGTATCTGCCTCAATGACTTCCTCTGATAAATGGTGGTAAGTTAGAGATAATTACCAGTAAATCTGAAAGATGGACAGGCAGGAACTGAATAGAACCATAGAAAATAGGTGCAGGAGTAGGCCATTCGGCCCTTCGTGCCAGCGTTGCCATTCAATTTGATCCTGCCTGATCATCCAAAATCAGTACCCCATTCCTGCTTTCTCCCCATACCCCTTGATTCCGTTAGCCCTAAGAGCTAAATCTAATAATAAATATGTTGAGACTCATGGGCTAAAATGCGTTCATTTAATTGCAAGGTGTAAATGGGTAAATCAGATGAGTTAGAACTGAGATTAATGCATGGAAATACAATATTATGGCCATTGCAGAGACTTGGTTCTGGGAGTGATGGGGCTGGCAGCTCAATGTTCCAGAGTTCTGAAGTTTCAGATATGATAGAGATGGAGGTGAACGATGTGGAAGGGTTGCCTTACTAATCAGGGAGAATGTCACAGCTGAATTCAGAGGGAACATGCTGAAGAGATTATCATTAAGACATATATGTATGTCAAAATAAGTGAAACACAAAGTGCTGGGGAAATTCAATGGGCCAGGCAACATCTGTGGAGGAAATGGTCAGGCGAAGTTTTGGGTCGGGACCTTTCTCCAGTCTGTAGAAGGGTCCCGACCTGAAACATCGTCTGTCCATTTCCTCCACAGCTGTTGCCTGACCCACTGAGTTCCTCCAGCACTTTGTGTTTTTCCTCAAGATTCTAACATTCCTTGCGTCTCATGCTCAAAAAATTAGTACGATGCAATCACTCTGATGGGATTATAGGCCTCCCAACAGCCAATGAGCGTTAAGGGCCTGTCCTACCAGCATGCGACTCCATGCGGTGAGTGCGACGTAACGTGGTCGCTTGAGCTGTCCGGCCTCGCGGGGCCGGTCCCACTTCGATCGCCGGAGCCGTGCAGAGTTGTGCGGAGCTGGTCCCGACATCGCGCGGGGCTCCGAAAAACTGACCGTGTTCAAAAACTCAGCGCGGCAACGGCCTGTCAGCCCGCAGTCGCCTCGATGCATTACGCACCGCCTCGATGTCGTGCCTCCATGACCTTCTCTATATGTGCCTCCGTGATCCCCTCTGTGTGTGCCTCCGTGACCCTCTCTGTGTGCCTCTGTGCCCCTCTCTGTGAGTCCCTCTCTGTCCTTGCGAACTTACCTTGCGGACTTCACTCCAACTTCACGCCACGTCGCGCCACTCACCCGACCTCCGCGTGGCCCCCCATGCCGGTTTGGTCATGCTCGCTGCATGCAGGCGCATGCTGGTGGGACCGGCCCTGTACGGGGATCACTCGACCTCCGCGCGGCCCCTGCTTCCAGTTTGGTCGCGCTCACTGCATGGAGTCGGATGCTGGTGGGACAGGCCCTTTAGAGGAACAGATATGCAGAGAGAATATGGAAAGATGGAAAAGCAACAGGGTTGGCATAGGGTTAACTGGGAGGCTTAGTTGGAGCAAAATGTGATAGTTAAAATATCCACAAACTGGATGAACCTAAAAGAGAGAACTTCCTGGACCTTGCATTGTGAAACAAGCCTGACCTGGTGTCTGGCATTTCAGTGGGAGAGCGTTTTGGGAACAATCATTACAACTCCTAAGTTTTAAGATAGTTAAGAATAAGGATAAGTCTGGAGCTCAGGAGAACGTATCAAACTGAGGGAGGTTAAATGACAGCATTATTATGCAGGAGCTAGGGTCAGTAAATTAGTTGTTATCGGCTATCCACTAATGGCACTTGTGCATCATCTAACCTCCAGCTTATCAGAGCTCAGGACCAGCATGTTCCAATAAGGAGGAGGGACAAGGATACGACAGTGGCATTTAAGAGACCTTTAGATCGGCACATGAACAGGCAGGGAATGGGGGGGGGGGGGAATATGGATCATGTGCAGGTAGAAGGGATTAGTTTACTTTGGCAGCATGTTCTGCACAGACAATGTGGGCTGAAGTACTGGTTCCTGTGCTGGTTTTTTTCCCCTATGTTAACAATGGATTAGCCAGGCATTTAAGAATGATTGGAAATTAGTCCACAAAAAGGAAAAGATAAATGATCTTTTCTCAACCTGTATTTCTTTACATTCCTGTAAATCATCTGAGGATTATGATAAATATGGAAGGATTAAAGCAATATGAACCAATGTGATGCTTTTCCAAAGAAATCACGTCATGACGGCCAAATGACGATTTGACTCTACCAAATATTTAGGTGGAATTTTTCAATACTGCTCCCAAAACTGTGAATGCGATTTCAAAAGCTGTGGCTGAGTTGTTGGTTGAATCGAAAAACATTTTAGCAATCGATTTTTATTACAATCCTATTGTCCTGATGTTAAACATATGTAACCATGTTCCAGAAATCTGTCAAGAACTACTAAAAATATTGATGGAAAACTAAGATCAATTGCTGAGGTGATAAGAAATATGTAAATCTGTGCTTGAGCAGAATATGCTTCCTCAAAGGAAGTTTCTGCCTAATGGCATTTAAAAGAGGAATGTCGGAAGATAGCCTATATTTTATTTTTGTGGACTGAACTCTTCACTCTTGGGGGATGTTTCACACTCTCTCTGGAGGTCATATGGATACCCAGAGTACTCACTTCATGTGGATTGATACAGACTAACACTCTAAAAGAAATATATTTCACTGTTGTCTTTCCACTATTGTCATTTTCGATATCATGTTACAAATAGAATTAGAATGCAAATTTTACCTATAAATGTTTCAGCCAAATGAAACAATAGAGACTGAACACTTCAGAAACTTACCAATCTAATTGCAAAAAGGGATTTGCTGGAGCTATAATAAGCAATAATTTTATCTTTGGTTCCTCTCAATTATTCCACAGCCCCACATAGTTTGTCTTTTCAGAGCGATGAGTGAGTGGATCATTCATTAGATTTGTCAATTTGTTAATCAGCCTTCTTCCAATCAGCACGAAAACTGCTTGTGCACTGTGCAAATAGAAATAATACCTAACTGCCAAAATGGTTTGTGCCATGTTCACCTCACCCACCCGCTTTATTGATATATGTCACAGATGGAAATTGGCCCCTACCTACCAACATTATAGACCAAAGATACATGTTGCAATTAGTTTCACACATTTATTAAGAATCAGTTTTTGATAACCACCAGTTTCCTCCACCTACTGGCATCAGGCCGATAGATTTCCTGGAAAAGGATTGGTAGGATTCATTTGCACAACTGAACACTCCGATAACAATTATAATAGCACAATAATGACGAACTGAATGTCCGCCCCTTAATAACTATTATGTTTTTCTTGAAACAAAACTTGCTGGTGATATTTTGTTGCACTGCAGAAAGTCAGTTTCTCACAGTCTTTTTTCTTTCCCCACACAGGAAATCAGGGCTGGTGAGCAGGGTCAAACCCTGCTTAAACTTACTTAAAGGAATTATTGAATATTTACAGACACAAGGAATTGCAGATGCTAGTTTACAAAAAAAGACACAAATTGCTGAAGTAAAGGGCCTGTCCCAATTTCATGACCTAATTCACAACCCTTTTTACTCGTGGACATTTTTCATCATGCTAGAAAAAACAGCTAAACCTACTAGATGCCACAAGTACCTGTGACTAGCATCATGGCCTGCTCCGACCTACCTACAACCTCCTACGACCTCCTACAACCTCCTATGACCTTGTGATGACCATGTTGCGAGAATAAGTCAAGGGCAAACTCGGCAGAGGTCGTGAATTAGGTTGTGAAAGTGGGACAGGCCCTTTACTCTGCAGATCAGGCAGCATCTCTGGAGAACATTGATAGGGATGATTCAAGTAATCCAAGAAGGGTCTGGACTCGAAACGTCACTTATCCATGTGCTCTGAAGATGTTGCCTGACCCACTGAGGTATTCCAGCACTTTGTATCTAAAGGACCTGTCCTACAAGCATGCAACTCTATGCGATTAGCGCGACCTAACGTGGTCGCTTGAGCCATCCGGCGTCGCGGGGCCGGTCCCACTTCGATCGCCGGAGCCGTGCGGAATTGTGCGGAGTTCGTCCCGACACGGCGCGGGGCTCCGAAAAACTGACTGTCCAAAAATTCCGTGCGGCAACGGCTTGTCGGCTCGCAGTCGCCTCGACGCATTACACACCGCCCCGACATCGTGCCTCCATGAACCTATCTGTAGGTGCCTCCGTGACCTATGTGTGTGGCTCCGATGCCTATGTGTGTGGCTCCGTGGCCCTCTGTGTGTGTGTGTGCCTCTGTGCCCCTCTCTGTCCTGGCGAACTTACCTTAGACTTCGCTCCAAGTTCGCCTCACTTTGCGCTGCGTTGCGCCACTCAACCGACCTCCGCGCGGCTCCTACTGCCGGTTTGGTTGCGCTTGCCGCATGCAGGCACATGCTGGTGGGAACAGCCCTGTACAGGGGATCACCCGACCTCCGTGCTGCCCCCGCTTCTAGTTTGATCTCGTTCATCGCATAGAGTTGCATGCTTGTAGGACAGGCCCTTAACACTTGCATAACGCATGCAGTCTGCAGCTTGATGCAGAGTGTTCCTGAGTGATGGATGAAAACAAACATATAATTTAACCAATCCTCCCCAAGTTCACCTCCAGGATCAGCTGAGAGACACGAGGGACTGCTGATGCTGAATTCTGGAAGAACGCAGCAGGTCAACCAATATCTGTAGAGGCAAGGGAATGGTTGACAGTTTGGGTAAAATCCTTGCTTCAGGGCGAAGGGTATCAAGGGGTGATAGCTAGTATATTGAAGTGAGAGGGAAAGACGAGACAAAAGCTGGTATGTGCTAGGTGGAAACAGATAAGATGATGAGGAGGCAGTGGAACTGGCAGGGAAGGGGATAGAAAAAGTGAACAAGGTAGAAAGGTATGTGGATAATGGGCAGATGGAACTAGGTTGGGGAGGCAAATGAATGACAGTCAGATAGGTGGAACCTGACAAGGGGGGGGGGGGGGAATGATGGCCAAATGAAACCTGGTGAGTGGGTTAGATTATCCTGCTCCATTTGGTTTGAACTGCCCAACACCCACCTTTCCACCGGGGTTTCTTTTCTCTTGGCTCCTGTAGATCAGTATCACTCATATTATGAGTCATGCTTTTGTAGTTACGCCTACTAGCTTTACAGTAACTGCTCCTTGCCTGGTTTCCTTAGAATTAGAGACATGCAAGTGTGAAGTCGTTCTTGCTATGTAGTTAATAAAGACTTTGGATCTTTATCATGGTGTAAGGCTCCAGTCATTATACAGCCAAGTCACGACAGCTCTTGTTCCCGACCTGGTTCCATCTACTCATCATCCCTCCCTTATTTGATTCCACTTTTTAGTTAACAACCTCTATGTCTACCTAACTACACCCCCCCCCCCCCCCCCCCCACCCCCCAAATAATTTCAATATGCATAATTCTCCCCCACCTTATCTCTCAGGGAGGTGAGAATGAGATGATTGGTTCAGAAGTCTGATAGCAGTGGGGAAGATGCTGGATGTCTTAGCTTTTGAGCCTCTGCATCTCCTCCCAAAAGGTAGAAGAAAGGAAAGGGAATAGTCAGGGTATCGGATGCTCTTGTCGATACTTCCAGCCTACATGATGCTACAATGTACCATGAAGTTGAATGAATGGAAGTGATGAGCCTGTGATGAAGTGAGATGGGTGCACCACTCTCTGCAGATTTGGACGGTCAAGAGCAGAGCAGTTGCCATACCAGATGGAGATGCATCCTGTCAGATTACTTTCTATAGTGCATCTGTAGAAGTTTGAGAGAATCTCCGTTGACACACTTAATCATCTGAAGCCTAAGAAAGTAAAGATGCTGATTCTCTTCTTTGATTAATTCATCAATGTGATGGGACCAGGGTAAGTTGCTGATGAAGGTAGACACAAAATGCCGGAGTTACTCGGCGGGACAGACAGCAGCTCTGGAGAGAAGGAATGGGTGACATTTCAGGTCGAGATCCTTCTTCAGATTGATGTCAGGGGAGTGGGCGGGACAGAGATAGACTATAGTTGGAGACAGTAAGACTGGTGGGAAAACTGGGAAGAGGTAGGGGATGGAGAGAGAGGGAAAGCAAGGGCTACTTGAAGTTAGAGAAGTCAATGTTCATACCACTAGTGTGTAAGCAACCCATGCAAAATATGAGGTGCTGTTCCTCCATTTTGCACTGGGCCTCACTCTGACAATGGAGAAGGCCCAGGACAGAAAGGTCAGATTGGGAATGGGAGTTAATGTGCTCAGAAACCGGGAGATCAGGTAGGTTAAGGCAGACTGAGTGGAGGTGTTCAGCGAGCCTACACTTGGTCTCGCCAACGTAGAGAAGGTGACACCTAAGAGAGCGGATACAGTAGATGAGGTTGGAAGAGGTGCATATGAATCTCTGCCTCACCTGAAAAGACTGTCGGGGATGGAGTTGAGGGGGGAGGTAAAGGGACAGGTGTTGCATCTCCTGCGGCTGCAGGGGAAAGTACCTGGGGGGGGGGGGGGTGTTTTGGGTTGGAAGGGATGGGTTGACCAGAGAGATGCGGAGGGAATGGTCTTTGCGGAAAGCAGAGAGGGGTGGAGATGGGAAGATGAGGCCAGTAGTGGGATCCCGTTGCAGGTGGTGAAAATGTTGGAGGATTATATGCTGTATGCGACGGCTGATGGGGTGAAAGGTGAGGACAAGGGGGACTCTGTTGTTGCGAATGGGGGGAAGGGGGAGAAAGAGCGGAGCTGCGGGATGTCGTGGAGACCTTAGTGAGAGCCTCATCTATAATGGAAGAGGGGAATCCCTGTTTCCTAAAGAATGAGGACATCTCCGATGATCTAGTATGGAAAACCTCATTCTGGGCGCAGATTCAGCGTAGACTGAAGAATTGGGAGTAGGGGATAGAGTCTTTATGGAAAGTAGGGTGGGAAGAAGTGTAGTCTATATAGCTATGGGAGTCAGTAGGTTTGTAGTAGATGTCAGTCAATAGTCTGTGTCCTGTGATGGATACGATGAGATCCAGAAATGGTAGGGAGATGTCGGAGATGGTCCAAGTGAATTTGAGTGCAGGATGGAAATTAGTTGTGAAGTTGATGAAGTCAGTGAGTTCTGCATGGGTGCAGGAGGCAGCACCAAAACAGTCATCAATGTAGCGGAGGTAGAGTTCGGGGATAAGGCCTGGAGTAGTAATTGTTCGACGTACCCTACAAAGAGGCAGACATAGCTGGGGCCCATGTGAGTACTGATAATATGAATGCCACTGAACTGAAGCTGTCAATTATCTCAACAGCAACACCATTGATGGGGACAGGGTTGTGTTCACCCCTCTGCTTCCTCAGCTCAACAACTGACTCTTTCATGTTACTGACATTAAGGACTGGGCTATAGTCCGGACACCATGACACAAGGTCCTGATCTCTTTCTTGTACTTCGTCTCATCATTGTCACTGATTTGGCCGAGAACAGTGGTATCATCGACAAACTCTCATGGTCTAGTGTGTTAATGACCTGTGTGAGGGAGGAGACCTGTTGATATCGATTGGTCAGCACATTCCTGAAAATTGCTTGATTGCAGCCACCAGTGATGATGGAAAGGACATGCGAATTTGCTGCCTCAAGATGGCCACATGTGACCTTTTTTTCCATTCTGGTCTATCAAGGAACACAGAGAGCCAAATGAAAGAAGGGGACTGTTCTTTTAGATGCCACTCCCCCCCCCCCCCCCCCCCCCCCACACACACAATCCAGGCACAAGATCATTATCTGTTTTTTTTATGACATTTAATATATTTCGACCTTTACGTCAGATGATATAGTTCAGCTGGTTAGAAACATACAAAATAGGTGCAGGAGGAGGCCATTCAGCCCTTCGAGCCAGCACCGTCATTCTATATGATCATGGCTGATCATTCAAAATAGTACTCTGTTCTTTCTTTCTCCCCATATCCTTTGATTCTGTTAGCCTGAAGAGGTCTATCTAACTCTCCGTTGAAAACATCCAGTGAATTGGCCTCCACTGCATTTGTGAGCCATCTAGGCAAATTATACCACACATAAGCACATCAGGTAGCGCAATAAAGAGAAAGGAAATAGAATGCATACAGGCCACTCTAATGGAAAAATATACAAAAGCCATTCAAAGGGAATTAAAGATGAATGTCGGATTAGGAGGACAAAACCTTGGAAGGGTTTGGATAGCTATCTACAGTTAGAGATGGTACTAAGAAGTGACAGGCATAATCAAAGTAGGTATGTTACAATACCTACCTTTAGCAGCACTGCAGTTTTTGCCGCTCCCCGTGTGCGTGACTTTGGCGCCTTTCAGAGGGGGGCGGGTTTAAAATGCCGTTTTTCCCTAGGCAGTCCAAATCGATCCATGTCGGGCGATTTCGTCCCTAAAGAGAAATCGCTCTGACATTTCATTCATGAAGGTATTTTTAAACTACACTAGATTATTTATTAACTAGAGTAGTTTAAATATCATCTTCTAAAGCTGTGAACGCTGACAGCAGAACGGACCTAACGTAGTGGAGAAAATAAAGTGCACAGTATATTTTTACATTAAAACTTGGTTTTTAGGAAGGCTTTAATCACATTTTCATGTTGCGAAAAGGGACCAAAAAAATGTATGAACCGGCTGTATTTTTCACCGCAAACCGCAACGTTCCAATCCACCGCATTCCACTAAAACCCACTCGCTAGTTGATTTAAATGGCCATTCATTTACAGGCATTAAACACTAAATTCCTTCCATTTGGCCTATAAATTCATGAAAATGAGAAATAAAAAATCATGTTATATTGTGGATTATTGTGTGAATGTTATTTGGACACTTAGGTAATTTAAAAAAGTTTATCTTTTCTTAAGAAATGGATAGATGTTTAGATCTAGTAATTGAATTTTGTAATTAGCTACAATTAGATAACTAACTAATTATATGCTTTAATTTCAGGTCATCCAGGTAAGATTGTTTCATATTTGTTTCAGAATGCTTCAATCTATAGTAACTGGAAATTTCATTGAGTTCTCTTAATTTTTAAGAAAGTTATGGGCTTTTGACTGTTCTAGATCACAGCTTTTGAGTTAAGTCAATGGAAAGGCAATGGGGAACAAGATGCTAATTTCCGAGTATGAAAATGGCCATAACGTTTTTAATACTGAAGATATGAAAGTGAATTAGGTGTCAAATTAAACTTCTTTTTATGCTTTATCTGATGAGATAAATTGCAGACTTGATTTTTTTAATCTCAAAATTTTGTAACATTGCTAATCAAAGGTGATCAAAAACATAGATAAACATAAACATGCAGGCAATGGCAGCCACTGGAAATGAAGGTGGCTACAAGAACAGTGACCACCAACAACACAACCACTTCACCAACTGTGGTTCTAAATTGCAGCAAGGAGAAGGAGACCTGCTTTAGGCAATCGATTATTGCCACTGAGTGCAACAACTAAATGCTGAATAATCATTGTGGTTGCTCCTATAAACATGGCACATAGGAAAGAAGTAATACACCCTCAGAACATCTTCAATTGTGTGTGATAATGCAGTGTACATATACAAAATACCCCACCACTATAACGGACAATCAACGTATTTGTGACAAAAGATAAAATCCAGCCTTTGGTATTGATAGTCCATTTACCTTTGCCTTGAAATACCTGCCTAAATCTGAGATTTAACGTTTTACAATTGACTGAGGATCAAGGGCTTTTTGAGAGAAGTTTTCTTCTAATATTTGTTTGAAAGTCTTCCACCAAATATCACCCTAAATGTTGTTTCAATTTTGCTATGCCTCTTATTCTGGACTCCCCTACTAGATGAACCACTTTAGATGTATAAAGGTCAGAGTGAAGGATGTTTAAAAAATGGTGAAATGTAGAAGGGCCCAATACACTTATAGGTATAAGCTATTAAAATATCATGGCCCTGGGGCAATATTGTTAAAAAGGCAAATAGATCATACATATGCACACAAATGTACTCATAATTAGAGGACTGAAATATAAAGGGTTAAACATTTTGTTAATACTTTGCAAAACCTGCTTAGATCATATCTGAAGTACAGAGAGCAGTCTTGGGCACTATATCTTGTAAAGCGTGCAGTGTATCAGTGTAACATCTGGTCTCCAAGGGTTACGTTCCAAGGAGAGATTATTCTCACTGCGATTGTATTCCCTGGATCGTGGAAAGTTCAGGAGTGATCCGATTAAAATTTTGAAGATAATAAGGGAAACGGGCAGTAGGTGGAAGAAAACACTTCAGCTGATTGGATACTTTGGAACGAAGGGACATGGTTTCAAAATTAATGCCAGGCCTTTTATGGTAGGAAATTAGGAAACCTACATGCAAAGAGTGGTAGAAATTCAGAATTTCTCTTCAGTAAACAGTAATTCATTTTAAAGACAAACATTAATTTTATATCTGAGACTGACAAAGATTACTGCTAACTGTAGAGTGCCTGAAGCTGCAGGTGTGGTGAATGCATCCAAGGTGGGAGAGATGCAGGTTGGTGTCTCTCTTTTAAGTAGAGGTGTTCAAGGCAAAATACATTGTGACTGAGGTACTTCTGAGTAGGTCATTCAGCAGTCCTGTATGTTCATGTGCCAGGCCTGGTATCTACAATACCAACCTCCTTCAGGAAGGGGGGTCTCAGCAAGCCTGATTATTCATCAGTGTAAATTATGTTCAGGATTAGCCTGCCGACGCATGTGTCAGAGCCCTGACAGGAGGGTGCAGATAAACTCTTGTGCAGCCTGACCTGCCTGGGATCCCTCTGTAGATCCTCTGCTTCTTTTTCCAAACACCTCAGAGAGGGGAATTCCCATTGGGAAACCTTTTGGCTGCAGTAATGCTGCTGGGAAGGGGACAAAAAACATGGAATAATTGGCACAAAGGCTCATGAGAAGTGCCACTGACAAAAAAAGATCAGAAGGATCAAAAAAATGAATTACCATTGAAGGTTTAATTTACTTACGATGCTCTTTAGGTAAGCTGGCACAACAGTTTGATTCCCTAGCAACGGGAGACTGATTTCACATCAAAGCTCCCACCCGCTTCAGATCAAAGCTTCCCAGAAAATTATCTTCTCTTGGAAACTTGGTGAATTTCTGTCAGGACACGTCTGTTTACCACAACTACTTCCCAAGTTAGTGAGGCACTGTGAGTGGCCATATGAGGAAAACCATCTCCCGTCTAAGAGGATCTGGTCATACAGCTGGGTTCAATGGCTTCAAATGATCACTACAGTTATTGGCAATTGAAGGATTGGTGTGAATTAAGGATGCAATGCATGCTCCCGAGGGGACACACATAGCACAAAAAGGTGCCTACCACTATCAGACAGCGACACCTATGCAGCAATGGTAGGAGAAAGGGGCAGTACAAAGTGTTGGAGTAATGCAGCGGGTCAGGCAACATCTCTGAGAACATGGATAGGCAATGTTTGGGGTCGAGACCTTCTTTTGGGTCTGAAAGAATGGCCCCAACCTGAAACACCACCTATCCATGTTTTCCAGAGATGCTGCATGACCCACTGAGTTACTCCAGCACTTAGTGTATTCTTTTTGTAACCATCATCTGCAAAGTTTCTAAAAAGAGAGCAGTGCTTGCAGAGTCTATTTTAATTTGTAAAATGCTCAGAGCAAAGCTGCCTCAAATTTGTTATATCCTTGGAGACAAAAGAGAGGTTTGGGAGACTACCATCAGGCTTTTTCCTCTCCATCATGCCAATCAGTTGTCGTGCTGCCACCACCCTCCATTTGACTTAGCTAAGAAAATCATGTCTACAACAGCAAGAAATGCTCTTGTAGACCAGAGCACAAACTCTCTTTTTGTTTGCTAGTTTCCCTGACCATCATCACCTAATTCCTACCAGTGGAGGGTTGGTGAAAGATGGTCGAGAAGAGTTGTGCTTGGGAGAGGCATCATGAGGAACTTTAACTGCTGTGTCCATTAAGTGGCTCACATCATTTTTGTTTTGACTAAATTTGGACGGCATAACCAAGTAAGTATGCCACACAAGCCTCAGCTTCGAGAACAAATTCATGTGTAATTCATCTTTTTCAATTAATTAATCTACAGTCATAATGTATTGTGCAGATCAATTATGAGTAATGTAATTATCACTATGATAAACAATATTCATAATGCATTGTAACATAAAGCAGCTCTGCATAAATTCACTGTATAATACATTATAAATTATATTAATGAAAACACAACAAAACTTACAAATAATTGACTCCTTTAAAAGTCCTATTAAAAAACAAATAAATTACAAGTTGTAATAATATTTTCTTTCTTATAAAAACAATTGACATTCTACGTATTACAATAATCTGGAGTACTTCATTATGAATGATTAGAACTGCACATGTAGCCACTGAATAGAGTGGAAGTAAAAACTCCCCTTAATGTTAAACAACTCCCCCCCCAACACAGACAATTACATATACTTCCTGTTGCAAGTTCCATCTTCATTGCATTAATCAGTTCACCACCCACATTTACATGTCCCTCAAATGAAGATTAGGAGGATTAAAACTCATATTTTTTGAGTCAGAAAATGTTTTTTTTACTTTGGCATTCATCAAATGGATTCATCGCTCACTGATCTTACCCTGAGGTAGTTGAGGGTGAAGTTTGTCAACCCCATTCGAGTGATGTTTTTGGACAATTGTTCCAGCACCTGAGGATCTTGTGCCTGAAAAAAAAGCAAACACTTTAAAAAGCAACATATCTGATAAAATAAAAAACTGTTTTGAACTGATTCACAGCAATTTTCTCTGCAAAGATAAGAAACTAATCTTGAAAAGGTTTTTTTTGTAAGATGATGTTATTCTCAAAGAGAAATTGAGGAGCTTCTGATAATGTTATGCTTTACACGATTGCCCTGAACCTACACTACATTTAACACTCTTCCTTTAACATTGGGCAAAGTGAGATCAAATGGATTTTAAACAGTGGACTTTAATGATCACCTCAAGGAGCATGACCTATGAATTCATAAATGGTGGCAATTCCAGAGTCATAGAAACATAGAAACATAGAAAAATAGGTGCGGGAGTAGGCCATTCGGCCCTTCGAGCCTGCACCGTCATTCAATGTGATCATGGCTGATCATCCAACTCAGTATCCTGTACCTGCCTTCTCTCCGTACCCCCTGATCCCTTTAGCCACAAGTGCCACATCTAACGCCCTCTTAAATATAGCCAATGAACTGGCTTCAACTACCTTCTGTGGCAGAGGATTCCAGAGACTCACCACTCTCTGTGTAAAGAATGTTTTCCTCATCTTGGTCCTTAAGGAATTCCCCCTTATCCTTAGACTGTGACCCCTTGTTCTGGACTCCCCCAACATCGGGAACAATCTTCCAGCATCTAGCTTGTCCAACCCCTTAAGAATTTTGTAAGTTTCTATAAGATCCCCCCCAATCTTCTAAATTCCAGCGAGTACAAGCCGAGTCTATCCAATCTTTCCTCATATGAAAGTCCTGACATCCCAGGAATCAGTCTGGTGAATCTTCTCTGTACCCCCTATATGGCAAGGATGTCTTTCCTCAGATTTGGAGACCAAAACTGTACGCAATACTCCAGGTGTGGCCTCACCAAAACCCTGTACAACTGCAGTAGAACCTCCCTGCTCCTGTACTCAAATCCTTTCGCTATGAATGCTAACTTTTATAGAGTCAAGCTTTTATAGATATGAACTGTTGATTTCATGTAGTAGTGAAAATGTTAATACATTATTAAGTTGTTCTGAAGTGCCATGAAGCCACAAGGTTGCCCTGCTCAGGAATAATGGAGATGTCTCATTTCAATGAAAGCACACAACACACATTCAATGGAATTGCCTCACACTTGCATCACTGAACACTAACATCAGTTAGGATTACCTTGAAATTACTTTCAAAAGTAAAATGGCATCACTCATTCAGGTTCAGGAAAAAAATATTTCACCTTTGCCCATCACCTCCTGTAAGAAATTGCTGACCATTTAAAATGAAAATCTAGATGGAGTTATTTTTATCAAATCAAATTTTCAATTGCATTTTCTTTATTTTTCTTAAAGGTTGCAAATAATGGCAATGTTTTTTCCAGTGCGCTGTTGGAAGTGTCTAAAGTTGATTTTATGTTTATAAATTTGTATATTATTATCTACCACTTGTTGTATTTTCTGGAGAAATCACTGTGTTTTGAGAAGTTTATCTGGTTTCAATTGTTAAGTTTTATTTTCTTTGCTCTTTAAGTGCACACTGTTTTCTTCGTAAATTGATATGTTTGCAGTATAACTGACTGTCTGCTGTGAAGTCAGTCTAACTATGACCTCTCGCCTGCCTCCAACTCAATGGCTGACACCATTTTGTCAACAGACTCAAATGGCTTAGAATGTATGAAGTGAATGAAAAGACACGTTAAAATGGCACTGCAGGGAGTAGTGAATGAAATGTGGGGAATGGAGGTTGGAAATCTCACTTTTGACCGTCCTCCAAATTTCTATTGTATACATTAGGAAAGAATTTATACCACAAGTGCTGTGGGTTTCTATAACATGTAGAGTGGAGACTAGAGATTGAAAATAACGGAGGAAGTGAGTTTGGAAATAGTTTGAGGGAAGATGGAAGAAAAAGCAATGGAGCGGCAAGAGAGTCAGTTTTGGGATGGTAGTTGGAAGGATGCTGGTCTTGAGAATATCAGAAGTGCTGTTTTTCAAGAAGATCACTAAAAGAAGGCATCTGCCAAGAAGAAGTTGGATTCATGGCTGCAGACCAAATAGGTCTCCCAATAAAAAAAAGTGGTTTAGGCAAACTACAACCCTCTGGCTAAGGCCTGCTTCAAATGCGAGCCTCATCCATTATATAGGCCTCGTTATGCGATACAATTTTGTGGCTATAACTTTAAAACAAGCATTACACAAGACAACTGGAACAAAACAGAACACTAGAACAAAACAGAACACAATAAAAGTGAGAAAGACGCATGTTGTTTGACAAATAGATATTTTAACAATTCTGTCACGTAGCACACGTGATGGAATTTTTTAGGCCTCTCATATTCTGGGAGATATGTAGTTTATTAATAAGAATGATAATATTTAGAGGCACAAGGTTGTGCAACTGTTGGAAGCTTGAATAAAACACAAAGTGCTGAGTAACACAACAGGTCAGGCAGTATTTGTGGAATGAATAGATGACATTTCAGGTCAGGAGTGATTGTAGTAGGGGAGAGAAAGCTGGAAATGTGGTGGAGGTAGGGCAAAGCCTGGCAATTGGTAGATGGATACATGTGAGGGAGGTTTGATTGGCAGAGATGGATAAAGGCTAAAAGAGACAAACGGATGTTATATAAGGGTGTGAGGGTGAAGGACTAGAGGGTGTGAGCTATAGGGAGGGGTTGAGTAGGCTGGAGCATGAGGGGAGAACTGCAACATGCATCTTCTCTGCGTATCTTAAACTTTCCACAGTCATCACTTCACTCTGTTTCCATTCATACAGGCAGGGTGCTGTGCAAGGACAACCTGAGCCTTGCCACAATGCAGTCCCCGAGCCCTGACTGAAACCTGGGCAAGAACAACAAACACCACAGTCACCTTCCAAACACATGTAGGAAGAAGGAACTGCAGATGCTGGTTTAAACTGAAGATAGACAAAAAGTCTAAAGAAGGGTCTAGTCACCCATTCATTCTCCCAGAGATGTGCCTGTCCCACTGAGTTACTCCAGCATTTTGTGTCTATCTTCACCTTCCAAACATATTCTGTTACATTTTCAGGATCATATTATATAAATCCCTTCAATATAACATTATAGAGATTCAACAAATAATCAGTCCATGAAAAGAAATGAGTAGGAAAGATAAATGTTTATTTTAAAAAGGTAGTTCAAGGTGAAGGGGAAAAGATTTAATAAGAATCCGAGTGGTAACTTTTTCAGACAAAGGGTGGTGGGTGTATGGAACAAGCTGCCAGGGGAGGTAGTTGAGGCTGGGAATACCCAATCGTTTAAGGAACAGTTGGACAGGTACATGGACAGGACAGGTGTGGAGGGATATGGACCAAACGCAGGCAAGTGGAACTAGTGTAGCTGGGACATTGTTGGCCGGTATGGGCGAGTTGAGCCGAAGGGCCTGTTTTCACACTGTATCACACTATGACTATCCCAATTTCTCTGTCTCAACTGCAATTGCTTCCAAGATGAGGCTTTCCAGTGCAGGACATCCAAGATGTTGTGGCGGCACCCGGTGGTGGGGCTAGTAGCTACATGAACCCTCAGCAGTTGGGGGGTAGGGTCACGTGACTGGGCAATAGCAGGGAGGAGTTATCACAGGGTATAGGGGTGTGTCCTGGTATATATGATGAGCTCTCTTCTCTCTCTCTCTCACTTCGAGCTGACCAACTCCCTTCTCTCCAGGGGTGAGTGTCCTTTCATCTCAGCAGGGGCTCAGCTCAAGCCCACGAGGCAACAGCCTCGCAGCAGCAATAACAACTTTTTGTTAGAGGACCAACGTGCATGTATAACGAACCTATAATGCCTGAATAAAGTAACCCATTTGTTCACCATGTTTGGTGCCGCTACATTGGTGACCCCGATGTTCCAAAACAGATATTTTGGATTTCCCGACGCACGCAGCCGACCATCTACCTTGGTGACCTGATGTCTGCAGCCAGCAGCCCAGCTCTACGGTAATAACCGCTATGGATGCAGCCGTCAACTCTGCGCTGCACCCGGACGCCGCCTTGGGCCCAGCTGCCGCGGTCGGGCCACTCAACTCCCGCCTGTGCCTGGTCTAGCCGATGGCAGGCCGCCTGGGTCGTCCGCCCGTATTCTGGGCCCACCGCAGCAGACAGCAGTGCAGCAGCCTTGGACCTCGCTATCTCTCCCACATGACCCGCCCTGAGCCGACCATTGGGGTTGAGAGGTCGCGGCTGCCGCCGCTCCCACACCAGCCGTCACTCCCCCACCCCCCAGCTCCCAGCATCACTGACGCCCACTCGATGGCCCCGGGTGCGGGGAGAGGGCAGGCCCGTCCATAACCCTGCTGGCCGTTGCTCAAGGCCTATCCACCCGATAGAGCGGGCCTACAGATGGCGACTGCCCGAAGACGTCCTCACTAGATCCTGAACGAACGGGCCTACCTGTGATAAGGCTAAATTATGTTAAAAATATAAGATAAACTTACAGCTTATATCTAGTCTCAAATTAGGCTTTTCCCCAGTAGAATAATACAGAAAAGCAAGTCAGGTTACTGTGTATTGAAATAAAGAATGAATTTAAAATGCATCTATTATTTGCCGAGAAAGGAAGCCGAGAGTAATCCCAGTAAGGGGTGTTGGGCCAAATGTCCAATGTTTATGAGGGAGGAGGTTAGATTGATCCCAGTAAGGGGCAATGACAAATGGCTGAAGCCTTTGATGTGACTGAGACCAAACAGGCGCAACCCATTTGTTCACCATGTTTGGTGCCTCTACAATGTCCTTTTTCTTCGGTAAATGTGGTCTCTCCCCTGTTGTTGTGGCTGGATCCATTACCTGTGTCTCTCCTGCAGTTCTGCTCCCGCTCCTCCCAGATAGGACTAAATTCTCCTTGTGTTCTCCTTTCACCCCACCAGTCTCCGCATCCAATACATCATTCCCCAACATTTCCGTCATCTTCAGGGTGATCCCACCATCCCATCCCCACCATTTGTTTTTCGTAAAGACCATTTCCTTCACAACTTGGTTGTCTAGAGCAGGGTCTCGACCTGAAACATCACCCATTCCTTCTCTCCAGATATGCTGCCTGTCCCGCTGAGTTACTCCAGCATTTTGTGTCTATCCTCGATTTACTCACTCCTTCCCGCCCAAACCACTCCCTTCCTAGGTACATTCCCTTGCATCTGCAGGAGGTACAACGCCTGGCCCTACACCTCTCTCACCCACATCCAGGGACCCCAGCAGTAGTGAGACAGAGGTTCACACGCACCTCTTCAAACCTCATCTAATGCATTCGGAGATCCCAACGTGGCCTCTTTTACATTGGTGAGTCCAGACCAAGTGTAGACTAGGCAATTGTTTTGTTCTACACTTGTGCTTGGTCCACCAAGGCCTGCTAGCATTCCCAATTGGTAACCATTTTTACTCCCCTTCCCATACCAACCTTCCTCTCCTGGGCCTCCTCCGTTGCCAGAGTGAGGCCACATGCAATCAGGAGTAACAGCTCCTTATATTCCACTTGGGTAGTACACAATCAAATGGTGTGAACATTGTATACTTCAATTTATGTAACCCCTTTTCTCGCTCTTCCCTGTGCCCCCCTCCACCCGATGTGTACACATTTTGCTCGCTATTCAACCCCTCTCCCCTGCTCCCTCTCCCCGCCCCCTCCCTCTGGCTTTATATTTCATTCCTTTTCTCTCCTTATCTGACATCCTTTTGTCTTCTTTGCGGCTCTAGCTTTTGTCACGTAATCTACCCATATGATAATCAACACCCCCCTCCCCATCAGCTGTCAGGCTTTGTTCCACCCCCACCTCTCAATTCCAGCCCTTTCCCCCTATTTCATTTCAAGGGTCCAGTCCTGAAACATCGCCCATCCATTCCCTCCACAGATGCTGCCTGACCCACTGAGTTACTCAAGCACATTGTGCTTTAATTATGATATTTATTTTCATTGACATAAAATAAACCACATTTCCAAAATGGAGCATAATGTATATTCATCACATGGATATATTTAATACAAGGTACAGAGAAATAAATTCTACCCAATTAAGGTAAAGCAGCTACATATAATACAACTGTAATCTGTGACCTAAACATCTTTGTAAATTTGTAGTACAAGTTAGGTAAATACAATTTTAGTATCCAGTTAAAAATAAGCTGTCTTCAAATTTAGTGCATAAACCCGCGGCTGGGGCCTGTGTCGAACGGAGCCGCAGGTTGTACTGCCGGGGATAAAGGAGGAACCTTTATAGCATGGGGGGAACCGATGTGGGGGGGGGGGGGGGGAATGGGAGAACAAGGAGGTCCCTGTGCAGGATACCTTGCAACTTTATCACATGTGACAATAAAAGTATTCATTTATTGAGTAATTCAATTAATTAATAAAAATAACTTTTTAAATAAAAGAGCAAGCACTGATTTCAATGGAGTTAACACTGCTCAAGTATCTTCCACAAATGGCACTATATATATTATGTCCGCCCAAAGTCATTGCAATTGAAACATATCTCCTCATCAGTGGGACAGGAGTGGAAGAGAGTGTAACCTTGAATTCATCAAAATGTTCATTAATTCATACAACTGCTGCTTCACCATCCCTGAACATAAATATATACATCCATCCCCTTTCATATAAATATTTATTAACTTGCTTCTTGAAAATCAAGAACATCAAAAGTGCTGAGTCTGTTTCACTTTGTAAATGGCTCAAAGTTCAACGCTTCAGGGCCAAATTCCATCGGTATAGATCTAGCTGAATGCACTCCAGGAGATGGGAAGAGGTTAGGTGGTGGTAGTGTTGGTAGTGGGAGGTGGGGGGAAGGGGGGGTGAAAGAATCTCCTCTTGATCATGATTCAGTAATTCATTCTATTTTTCCTTCTGATGGCTGTCTGTATGCCTTGATTACTGATGCCTTTTCAAGCTGTGTAGCAATATGTTACAGAGAGCACACCAGCGAATATCCGCACAGGGAGATGTGATGTGTCAGGCAGATCATTAAATGCTGATGGCAGCAGTGGCTGCCTGAAAAGCAAGACTAGCAGTCTCTTTTTCAATGGATTCTGCTACACATCTAATTATTTTAAATGATGAAACCCACAACGGCATTCAGTAATTACTCCACATCCATTTTCCCGTGTGAATTGAAAGCTGGTGCTATTGGGATATGAACTAGATTGCAATTTAACCAGGGTAAATTTCAAATTATATGAAAAAATTCATGGATCTAAAATTTAGTGAAGTGTCAAGTCTCCTGGAATTGTTCCGAATCTGCTTTCACAGAACTGCAGCAGAGGAAAAGTTTTAGCTGTACAGATAAATCAACTCGCACAAAAAACATAAGGTTTCAGACCATTAACTGAAGCAATTTACTAATTCACAAATTTGATGTGACAAAGCATAATTTATTAAGTAACATTTAATGAGAGCGTTATAATGTTTGAAATAGTGTCAGCGAACACTTGAACAGCGAACAGCTTCCAAAAATGGCAAAGTGATAATGTAGAGATGATTTTTTGGGATCTCTTGCTCCTACCAGTGAGACCTGATGGGACAGATTTTAACATAGGAACATAGAAAATAGGTGCTGGTGTAGGCCATTCGGCCCTTCGAGCCAGTACCCCATTCAAAAGCTAACCAGTATCTTCCACCAATGTGGTTGACTCTTAAATAAAAATGGAAAATATTAAAAATACACAACTATTCAGGCAACATGTGTGGAGTGAGAAACAGTTAATGTTTCACCTTGATTCTTCATCAAAACTGAGAACTTGAGAAAACAAACTAATTTGTTTTTTCTCTTTCCCAGCTCTGATGAAGGATTTTGTAGCTGAAACATTAACTGTGTTTCTCTTTCCTCTGACACTAGCTGTGCTGAATATTTCCATCATTTACTGCTTTTTATTTCCAATTCTCAATATTTGAGATTTTTTATTTTGTAATTTTAAATGGCTGACTCAGTTCAGAGACATTAAGGACAGTAAATGTCCGTATTGGGCAGCACAGTGGTGCAGCTGCTGCCTCATCACTCCAGAGATCTGACCTTGGGTGCTGGATGTGCGGAATTTGCACGTTCCTCTAGTCGCTCTGGTTTCCTCCCACATGCAAAAGATGTACAGGTTTGTATGTTATAATTTGCTGCTATAAATTGCCCCAAATGTGTAGGGAGTGGATGAGACAATGGGAAAACAGATCTATTGTGAATGGGTGATCACTGGTTGGTGTGGACTCGGTGGGCTGCAAGGCCTGTCTCCATTCTGTATCTTTAAACTAAATTAATTGTCAGTTGCATCCATATCTTATGAACAAATAAATAAAAATCATGCTTTGACAGTTGTAGATGATTAGTGCATGTCCCTTTAAATGTAGTTACGTAGCCCTGCTAACCACTCCCCTATAATCAAGTATATCTGTGTCTTCCCATCCCCTAGCTCCCTCTCTAGTGAACGTGACAGACCATGTACAGCTAGGGCAGTAATGCGTGTGTAGTCAATAAAAGCTATAGTAAAGAATTCCTTGTGTACGTGCATGTTCTTTACATGGCGTCAGAAATTTCTTTTCCTGCGTCTCCTGTATATCGGATTTTATTTCTTTAGTCCCAGTTACCCTTCCCTGACTCGCTATGGCTTCCTCCTGCCGTAAGCCAGACCCACTGATCTTCGACGATGACATTGCTCACCGATGGAACATCTTCCGACGTGAATTTGAGCACTATGTCGCAATCGGCCACCCTGCGGTTGCCCCAGCGATTAAAGCCTCCCTCCTTCTAAACCTGGCCGGTCCGGAGGCTCTGGAGCACTCCGAGTCGTTCGTTTTCGGGCTCAACGAGAGCGCCCAGGACCCGGCGTGTTTGGTCGAAAAGTTTACCGAGATGTGTGATGTTCCCACCAACTGCATTCTGGAGCGTTTTAAGTTTTTCGCCCGCCGCCAGAACCCTGGTGAGTCTGTGGACAATTTCGTAGCTGCTTTGCGGCACCTAGCTCGCCGATGTAACCTGGGTGCCGCGACCCCCGATACCCTGACCCACGATGTCTTGGTGTATGGTCTACGGGATGAGAAACTGCGATCAGAGCTCCTGTGCAAGCCAGATCTTACTTTTCACGAGGCTCTGCACACCTCTCGGCTGGCAGAGGCTGTCTCCTCCGCCGTGTCCCCCCCCCGACCATGCGGTCCGCGCGGCTAGTTTCGCCGGCCACCGACCTACTGACCAGAATCGCCGGAAAACAAGCTCTGCCTCCAGCTCAAAAACGGGTCAGCGCTGCCCGAACTGCAACTTCGAGTCGCATTGTTTTAATGTGTGCCCTGCGTTGGGGAAGACCTGCAATTTCTGCCATAAACCCAACCATTTTTCGGCAGCATGTCGTTCCCGTGGGAAACCTGGGCAACAGCAGCATAAGCCTTCCAATTACCCGGTATGGGATGATACCATGTCTGGTTCCTATCAACTGCATGACAACCTCCCACTGTCTGATTCGAGCTCTTCCCAGAGTGAGCTAAGTGTTTTTTCGCTGCGAGGTGCACCTGCGCTGAGAACAGACCCGACCGTGCAAGTTACTGTAAACGGCACAACTTTCTCTGCCAAGGTCGATACTGGGGCCGCTGCAAACGTTATGTCAACAAGCTTATTCAAGAAGATAAGGAATAATGAGCGAGTTACCACTGAACGCTCTGTCCTTCGTGCCTATGGGGGAGGTCTGCTTGTTCCTGTGGGGAAAGCCACTCTCCACTGCAAAGTACTGAAGGCCGTTCGGCCCCTCTCTTTCTTCCTCTGCCGTCATTGAGAAGCTGCGCCGCCACTTCACCACCTTTGGGTCCCCTGCAAGCCTGCAGTCAGACAACGGCAGCCAGTTCACCAGCGCTGAGTTCAAAGACTTTGCTGACTGTTGGAACTTTCGGCACTGCACCAGCAGCCCTGAATACCCTCAAAGCAACGGCTTGGCTGAGCGCGCTGTCCGCAGTGCTAAGGGGTTGCTGGAACGTTGCCGCCTTTCTAAATCAGATATTTACCTTGCTCTCCTGAACCTCCGTAACATTCCCCACGACCACGTCCTGGGGTCCCCGGCGCAGCGCGTCATGTCACGAGTCACGCGCCCTCCTATTCCGGTTGCCCAACAGACCCTCACCCCCTCCGTGCTGAAACCCGCCGTGGTCCGCGAGCGTATTGCTAACAAGCAGTTCATCCAGAAGCGCTCCCATGACCGGTCCTGCCGCATTCTTCCTCCTCCGTCTCCTGGCCAGGTCTACCGTAAGTCACGTCAGCACCTTCGCCTGGTGAATGAGCCTCCACCCCCTCCTGCTATTCCGCATGCCTCCACCATGTCCACTCTGCCGCCTCCGGTTTTCCCTGGCCCTGAGCCCTCCCGGACCGTCCCGGTCCTTCTTCCTGTGCCTGTCCCTGTCTCTCCTCCTGTCTCGCCCCCCTCCTCTCCCTCGTCGCCGCAGCGCTCACCGCCCCGCGACTCTCCTGCCAGGTTTTCCCCTCCCGCTCCGGTTCCGCTCGTTCCCGTGGGGGGAGGAGGTGTGAGCGGGTTGCGGACCCGCTCTGGCCGTCTCGTGCAGCCACCTGACCGTTATGGCGAATATGTATGATTCGGTGCTGCGTTATTGTTTCTTTGTTTTCTATTTGCCCTAGCGCATGAGACATAGTCGGCTGTCACTTTTCTTTCTTTTGTAGAGGAAGGATGTAGATGATTAGTGCATGTCCCTTTAATTGTAGTTACGTAGCCCTGCTAACCACTCCCCTATAATCAAGTATATCTGTGTCTTCCCATCCCCTAGCTCCTTCTCTAGTGAACGTGACAGACCATGTACAGCTAGGGCAGTAATGTGTGTGTAGTCAATAAAAGCTATAGTAAAGAATTCCTTGTGTACGTGCATGTTCTTTACAACAGCCATGATGGAAAGACAGAAATAACAAATCATGAAGTTTCTGTCACTTAGAAGCATAGAAATGCAAGAGTAGGCCGTTCACTCCTTTCCTGCGTTCTCCCCATATCCCTTGATTCTGTTAGCCCTAAGAGCTATATCTAATTCACTTGAAAACATCCAGTGAATTAACCTCCACTGCCTTTTGTGTGAGAAAATGCCACAGATTTACAACTCCCTGGGTGAAAAAGTGTTTCCTCGTCTCAGTCCTAAATGGTCTACCCCTTGTTCTTAAACTGTGGTCCCTTCTGGACTACCCCAACATCGGGAACATATTTTCTGCATTTAGCCTGTCCAATTCCTTAAATTTTTTATATGTTTCCATCAGATCCCCTCTCATCCTTCTAAATTCCAGTAAATATAAGCCCGGTCGATCCATTCTTACATCGTATCTTCATCTTACATCACTTCTTCAAAACATCCTTGACTGAGAGTATTTCTCAGTCAAAAAATACATTTGTTGCAAGTAGGACCTAGAGGATCCCAGTTCAACATCTCAGCCAGAACATTGTTACATGGAGCTTTCAAATGGAGCTTGAAAGCACATTATTTTGACTTGTAGGCACAAGTACATACAGCACTTAATGAGAATGAAAATATAAGCATGGTTCATTATACAATAACTACACAAACAATCACAATATTAACACTGGGATCATGCGCTAGGAAAGAGGGAAAATTACAAGTGATCATTTGTACCAATGGTATAAGTAAGCTTTAGCAAACATTGAGACATTGTGGTGAACACTTCCACAATTATTTGATTCTTATGAGCAGACATCTTTAAATTATGTTTAAGAAATAATTATTGTGGTCCATTGTAATTAAAATAAAGCTTTCAATCTAAACATGGCAGAAACATCCTTTTATTGGTTTTGTATCAATCTACTAATATGAAGTTCAAGAGATGTTTAAAATACATCTTTAGAAATTTGCTAATTTTCTTCCCACCTGACTAAACTAAATATAGTTACTAATGAGAGCAATATAATTTCAAAGCTAATTATTTCATGTGTCATATTTTGCGAAGATTGCAGAGGTAGAAGTAGGAGTTATAATATTTTCTGCCTAGCCGTTGCTATGAGAAATGGGTGCACATTATGTATAGAAAAAGAAGCAATTGTAATGAATTCACCAAACATTTTTCCCAAGTCTTTAAACTACAATTGGTTAATAAAAAGCATTTCGGACAGCATAATTTAGGTGCTGAATATATTTTTATTCCAATCTAATTGCAAACCTACTTAATGCCTTTGTTATTAGGAAAGCAGGCAGCACTCATCGAGATGCAAACACACCAGGCAAACCTGTCTTAATTGCACCGAGGACTTTGGGCTTTTTGCACAAATATTGGGGTTTATAGAAACAAAGAAAAATAGGTGCAGGAGTAGGCCATTCAGCCCTTCGAGCCAGCACCGCCATTCAATATGATCATGGCTGATCATCTAAAATCAGTACCCCATTCCTGCTTTTTCCCATATCCCTTGATTCCTTTCGCCCTAAGAGCAAAATCGAACTCGCTCTAAGTTTTAACTAATTTAATTTGCTTTGGCTATTATGTTATCTATGAGTACTGTGTTTACAGGTCTGTTATGCTGCTGCATTGTTCTGTTGTCAGTACATATGCATTGAACTCCCATTAAATTCCCATCATTTTCAATTTTTGAAAAGATGCAGTACTATAGAAATAAACCTAGTTCACATATTGGGTTTTTTTTTACATTCAAATGTGCTTTTCTACCAATTAAATAATTTTGAAGTGTAAAAGCAGGTAAATTAAAGTTCTATTGCAATATTTATATTGTATTAATTTCACTTCCCATTTCTTTGTTCATTTTGCAATTTCAAGAAACCGCTGTAAACAAACAGGTGATATCCATGTGTAAAAGGTTGAATGTGGGGATTGTTACTTTAATAATGGCAAAACATTTATTCATAGGTTGGGCATTTGTCGTGCTGGATCTCATCAGTAGATAATATTTTGCTTCATGGGAGCAATGAAAGGGTGCTACTTACATGCATGGCAAGAATGCTGCGTGGGATTAACTCTCTGTAGTGCCGGATGGTAAAGTGCCACATCTTTATTCTCATCAGGTCATCGAATGTAAACTCCAGAATCAACCTCCCTTCAGTACAAACCTATCACCAGGATTTTGGGGGAAAAAAATAAGTAGTGAAGAAAATGACAGAAGAGAACTCCTTTCGAACACAATAAAAAGAACACATAAATATTGCATTCAATCATAACATTGAACAGTATGGGTTTTCTCTGCAAACTTTGGCCAATTTATCTACTTTGCAGCTTTCCTCCTTCACCCAAATCTTTAAAAAAAAAGGTCTATGATCTGTTAGAAGGTTGCAATTAAGAAAACATTTGCTGTTTTGTTCAATTCCTTTTACGGTTCTGTGAGCTGTGACATTTTATTACCATGGCAATGGGAACCAGCTGATTAGTTGGCATGGCAACCAGAAAGATGTAATTCCAGCAGAAGCGTTATAATCAATGCTCCCAGCACAGATGGTCTCTGGAGGATCAACAAGAAAGAGTCTAGCAAGTGTGCAACACTTTACTTGGCAACACAAAACTTCACATGTAAAAAAAATCTTAGTTTTAAAGCATTCTATCAAAATATTATTAATTTTTATGTTTGGAAGGCATTCCTGTTTCCGATATAGTTATCCAGTGTCACCATATGCCACATGCTACAGTTTTAATGTAAGATAAATCATCTCCCAGCTTTATTCCAATTATATATCTTAGTTACAACTTTTTAGAGAACACCAATTGACTATTCCAATTCTCCTACCAGACATCCAAATGGACCATGAGATAGCCAACATCATGCTAAGAGGGAACTGTTTGTGCCATGGATTTACAAAAATTCTGGGAAATAGGTGGGAACCAGAAAATAACCAACAACAGCAAAATACCGTGGATGCTGGAAACCTGAAACAAAAATGCTGGAAACATAAAGCAGGTCAGGCAGCATCAGTGAAGAGAGAATGTCATATATCCAATGATCTTTAATCAGAACTGCTCCAATCAAAGTTTACAGGCATAAAATACTAACTCTGTTTCACTCTCCACAAATGCCGTCTGACCTGCTGAGCATCTCCAACTGTTTCTAGTTTCTTCTTATGCATCTGGAGAGAGAGAGTCAAGATGTTTTATTGTCATGTGTCCCAGATAGAACAATGAAATTCTTACACGTTTGGAAGGCATTCCTGTTTCTGATATACAGTTATCCAGTGTCACCATATGCCACATGCTACAGTTTTAATGTAAGATAAATTATCTCCCAGCTTTATTCCAATTATATATCTTAGTTCCAACTTTTTAGAGAACACCAATTGACTATTCCAATTCTCCTACCAAACGAGAGAAAAAAAATGTTCAGTGTGTATATATACACATACCCACAAGTACTAAAGTTAAAATGGCAGCAAACCGATTCAATTTCTTTATGTTTCTTCCTTCATAAATAAAGAACTGATCAGTAATAGTTAAGAATATTTGTTTGCCCAATTTTTTCCCAATACTCTGTGGGCGTATGTGCCATAATTCCACAAGTAGACAGCCATCCTCCTCCACCTTGCCCAATTGTCCACTCACCCAGTGTGATAACAATCCTTCCTGTCGGCAAGCTATTTGGCCCTGGAGGGCTAGGGCTTGTGTTTGATTCAGTTCACACTGGCTCACATTTCTAGCTGTGGTCACTGGTTACAAATTACTCATGGTAATCCAAGTTAATTTTCACCTCTTTGGTTGAGGGTTTTGGGGAAAATTTATAACATTCAGCTCAGAAGGGAGAATCAAAGTTAGGATTTCGTAATCTATAAGATTTGATGCAGCTCTGCACAGCCCCTTTACATACAGAGCAAACGGGGAGTTTGAATTTAAATTGGTTTTATCTCTGAGTCTAACCATTTTGCATATTTCACTGTGAAAATACCCAACTGTTTTTAATTATTTTAGAAAAGTGTACGTCGTCTGTCTGTATTCATGAAGTGCTCCACACTGCGGATATCTAACGTCTGAATTTTGCACTGCTTTTCAGTAAACAGGCTTATCATATGCTGTCAAGCCTTTTGAGCGCAACCCAGGTTGACCAGTCTGCTGACTGTGAAGATGCACTGAACTGTCACTCAGCACTTCCTCTGAATTAAAAACCCTGCACACGAACAATGCAAGGAAGGAGTGAGGAATAAGAGCAGTTCACAAGCCTTTTGGAACTGCGCTGCCAGATTGCATGCCCTGCATGGGAAACATTTCCAAACTTGTACATGAAACCTAAATCCTCATTTCACAGTGCCTGCCAATCGCACGGTACTTCAGATACAGGTTCATTAAGCATTTCGGATGCATCTGGCTTAATGATCAATTTATCAGTCCCTGAGGGGTCATTTTAATTAAGTAATCTGTGCAAGAAATAGGAAGCAATTGACACGGATTCTACAGATACTGATCAAAACTAGAGCACACCACACAAAAGATTGCTCTGACATATGTTGCACCAGCTTCTGAAATCTTCTGAAATGCTAATACCAGGCTTGATAGAATTCCAAACATGTTTTAACCAATGATGTGGTTAGTATACAAAACTCTCTATGAAAATAGTACAGTAATTGATGACCATTTTCTCATAGTTTTGAATTAAAATGCATTTCACCGACATCATCCATCAACTAAAGGTGTGATTGTGGAAGGCACACTTTCTCACATTGGTGCAAGCTACTGTTTTTGGTGCACAACCATTTACAATTGTTTTGGAAGGTGCCACTTTTTATTCAGCCATTTTAAGTATGGATCATAAATAATTTAAACAATACTGTTCTTTCACCTGAAGATAGAGACGGGAGACTCTATGAATAATTAAAATATACAATAGGAGCACCTTTGAGGCTATGCAGTGCTGCATCTCCTATTCCTAGAACCAATAAATGTATCAAAAAATAATATTGGCAAAATCTAATTGTGACACTGCAATTTTTAATTCAAAAATTATACTGATGGGAAATTTGTTACATCTTTGGCTTTGGTGGTTTGTTAAATTTGGATGCCAAAGTTGCAATGTTAAATCATTCCCTGAAGCAGCTTCACAAAACATTTTAAAATGACTGTGCAATGTTCCTGAGATCATAACAAAATTAAGGATGCCAAATTGTAAAGTTATTATCATTGTATTAACTGTTCAAAAGGGGAACAGTGATATATTTGATCATTTGGAATGTGCACAAAACAACGATAAAAGGGGCTTCTTTTGACAGTGCCTAGCATGGTGTTGAGTAATTCAGGCAAATAAATCCTAGTTTTAATTCAGAGCCTGTGTGGAAGTAGACGATCTCCTCACCCTTGGTCCATACCTACACCGTTGACTGCAGCAGCTGCAGAATTATGATTTGGAGTCAAAACCTTGCAAAGTTTCCCTATCTTTAGCAATGCTGAATTTAATTCTCATGTCCTAGCGTGTCACTGCTGCAATCAGCAAGGCCAGCACAGACCAGGAGCTGAACTTGTCAACCTCAACGCACAATACACACTTTCTGAGAAGCCATTGGGACAGCGGCAGATTTTTAATTCAGACTAACATTGTAAAAGATTCTGGTTATTTTTTGGTTAGGTGAGAAAAATCTATTTAGTTACAAAACTGGTTATTTCTGTATTTCAATTAAGATGTATTTGATGTTTTTTAAATATTGTAACATTTCTCAAAGGGTAAACAAAAATTTCTCAAAATAATAATTTTATCTCACCAGATATCCAGGTATGCTGGATATGACGTGACACAATTTGACATAGGAAGATTTTAATATATGTGCTTCTAAAATCGAAAATGCTAAACAACTAAGTATAAATATTTCATATTTACACACGCTATAATTGCTTTAATCAGAGAATCTGGATGAATTAGCAGCCCTATTTTTACAAAAGGCTTTTGTGGTTTTCCAGTGAAGCTTGGCTGACCTGCTTTCCTGACTGTATGAATTTAGCAAAGATAAGCAACGTGTTAGAGGAATGCAGATTTTTTTTTTTAAACATACAACTCAGCCAATACTTAATTTAAAACATCTAAACACATGAAGACAATGGGTCTGCGAGTCTGGGGAGTTTAATAATATTCCAGTATTCGAGATGCTTAAGGGAACGGAAAAATTTAACCCTATTAATATATTCAATGTTGCCACAAATATGCCATAGGGCATGTCTCAAGCTTGGAAAAGAGAGATGCATTAGAAATTCAAAATGTAATTAATATATGCAGAATGTAGTGAGCGCAAGGAATTAAGTTTCTAATTGGAAACAGAAGCAGGTTTAAGGGTGAATTGGTTAGATATTTAAAGGAGAGGGCGATCAAGCATGGCAAATAATTTTGTCATTGAGTAGACACTGCAGGATTTTGCATCCTGTGTTGTCCACTCTTGGTATATTGTCCCTATTTTACCATTTAAAACTTTTATTCAATCGTCATCCCTTCAAAGGAAAGAAACACCACTGACTTTGTTGCATAACTTGTATTTCCACAGGGAAAATAAGAAAATAAGTGAGCCAGGGTATCCTGCCCTTTCCCATGAACTCCCTCATGGACAAAAGTACAGCACCAAAGGAAGAAGCCTGGGAACAAATCCAACAAATCAAACTCACATTGGAAAGAAAATGATTTTTTTCTGCATACATGGAACCCCAAAATAAGAATTCCTACTGTTAGGCACAACTGCATATGTGGGTGCAACTGTAATCAAAATTACAATGACATTCCAAAGTAAAGTTATGGTCCAGGATCCAGCTCATTTAATAATTGCAAGTATAAAACGTTTCATGAACCAGGACACTGATGCCATTTTGGAAGGCTTTTTTTTTTTTAATTTGCACTTTCCTTAATTATCTTAATTATCTTTCCTGAATTAACTTACTGCTATATTATGTAAGATAGAAATGGGCTTTATTTGGCGAGTCCACTCACTATAAGAAAACTGATTTTAAATAACTGCAAACTGCACAGACCCATTTGCTGGTTAAAACAGTGGAACACGAATCACAGACTGCAATAAGCACTGGACACATATTGTACCTTAAATTATTGATATGTTTTGCACAATCAATGGGAGAAGCTGGATGACTTCACCAATTGAGTGGGGGACATAGTTGCAAACTAATTCAGTAACATGGAACTGAAGAAAGTTTATTGGTCAGTGCCTTAATGGTGTCTCACTCCTTTAAATCTCTATCTGCATGCCAGCCCTTTCAATATCTGATTTCTCAAGTTCCCTTATATCACCATGGGCTGAATCTTGTCGGCAGAGGCCAGTGGCTAATCAGCGCTGAAACTGACATGACTTAGACTCATGTCCTGTGAATCATGGGCTTGACAAGAAGTTTGGAGATGGGGAGGGGATGAAGTGGAGGGTGTCTGCATCAGTTCATTTGGCCTATTGCTGGATCTCACAGGGTATCCAATGCTGAGGAAAATAGACTGTTGAATGTTGCCACAGGTCAGATTTTGGAACCTTTTACTGATTTCATTGGGGTTTCTAAGCTTCTAGTTTCAATACAAATATGTACCAGTTACTATAGCTTCTAATAGGGATTCTAGTTTCTATACAAAGTTTAATTTTTTTAATTGTGCATTTGTTTTCATTATCTCCAAATGTTTTTGTTATTTTAATAAGCTTTATTGTTGCCCTCAACACATGGCAATATACACTTTCTGAGAAGCCACTGGAATAACTGCATATTTTTCATTCAAGCTAACAGAGTAAAAGGTTTATGGTTGATTTTTGTTTATGTGAGAAAAATGCATTTCGTGACAAAACTAGTTATTTCTGAATTTTCAATTTAGGTGTATTCAAAGTTGTTAAATTATTGTAACATTTCCCATGGGATAAAACAAATGCTCAAAATAATAATTTTATCTATAGCTTTATGTTTAATCTTTAAATTTGTTACTTATTTCAATTTTAATAGTTTTGAAATACCTCTGAGTGTCATTCAGTTTACATCTCTGATGCAGAGGTCCAGCTAAATATGCATTAATATAAATGTTGAGTCATCTTCCAGTATCTAGTGCACAGCATGACACGATACTCCATCAAATATTCTAGAATGTTTATTTTTTTCTTTCATAATTCATCATCTGCATTAAATATTTATTTGCATCCTCCTCACCAATTTTCTATCTTTCTCTTACCTTTGTAAACAAGGGTTTGCCGTGCTGGGTGACCATGCTACATTGGTCACAGTCCAGTGTGATGGATGAATTATGGTAAGACTCCTTCGAGTGTTTAAGAACATAGTAAAGGTCTGTTACTCCTCCTTCAAAGATTGTACTGAAATATCGAGGAATAAGTGTTCTTCCGATAGCTGTTGGAAAGAAAAATCACAAAATAAACAGGATTAAGTGAAGACATATCATTCCTCTAAATTGGCTATTTTTCATATAATCAACGCACAAAACTACATGAATTTGGTAAAGCAAATTCCCAAAAGCCCATTATACCTAAGTAAAACTTCTTTATACAAACAATATGTAAATCACTTTTGTCTCAAATCCCAATAAAATTGTAAATGTAATGCTTGTCCTTTGTCTTACACTATTGTTTGCACTATTTATTTCCAAAAAAATAATCTTCCACTAATCTGAACACTAGTTGCTCTGATGTGGAATTTTGGCAAATGTATGAGATAATTGTAACCTTATTATCGGACCTTGACTAAATTCCAAAACATAATCAATAAACAACACTGAATATTAGCAGAAGATTTGGATAATGTCAAAGACAATTGTGACCTTCTGATTCCCAGTATGGCGGTTACAACACTAAGCATTCAGCTAAAAGCCAGATACCTTCTCCTAAATGCCATCTCTCTTACAGTGACAGTTTTATCCCAGTATATTCTCTATCACCATACAGGTATCAACTTCTTCCATAAGAGTTCCAATGCAACAGTAAGAAAGGGATACTTTCCAATATCTTGCTGTCAGGTGACTATTAAAATGGGATCAATTGAAATGAGGAGAGAATATGATGCCAACGTGACATTCGTCCCTTGAGAAAAGACAAATCTGTTCCCAAAAAAAAACATTCTTGAGCCACTGAAAGAAGCAATGAACATTAAGGCTGACACAGAAATTAATATCATATTTATATAATAGTATTTTAAATATAGATTTACCATCGACAGAGACACTTAGAGAAGAGTGGGAACGAGAATTAATGATAAAAATTACGAAGGAAACATGGGAAAAGTATTTGATATATATACACAAATGTTCAATTAATATAAGACATAATTTAATTCAATTTAAAATATTACATAGATTATGTTACTCAAAAACTAGACTGAATAAATTCTATCCAAATACTTCCCCCATTTGTGATAAATGTCTATTCCAAAATGCAACTATAACACACTCTTTTGTCTCCTGCATAAAACTTTATAAATTCTGGAGTGATATTTTTGAAATGTAAATTTATTTAAGATAAAAATGGAACCTAATACTGAAATGATTATATTTGGAGTAATGGAAGATGGGAATAAACTGAACACATCTCAAAATTTATTTTTTAATTATGGGTTAATAACAGCAAAAAAACTTATATTTAACTTTTGGAAAAATACAACCATACCAACGCTTAAAATGTGGATTTCAAACATGTTGGACACTGCGCATCTTGAGGAAATGCGATTCCTCCTGATAGATAAATCAGACCAATTTTTAACAGGTCTCCATTTGTCGATTTTTTGGAAGCATATGGTGCAACAAAACCGTAGAAGCTAACTGTTTCAGGATTGGGTGAGGGATGGTCAAGAATATAGATAACGATCTCCTTAATCTCTTACTTTCTACTCTTCTTTCTTTTTTCTTTTTCATTCTCAACTTTCTTTGTTCACACTTTTTTCTTTCTCACACACTACATATCACATGTTTCTCTATCTTTTATTATCTATTCTCTCTTTTTCTTTTTCATTATTAAAAAAAATAAAAAATAAGAAGCTGTACATAAAATGCAATATGTCAATATATATTAGGCACCTTGGTGCCATATTCCTGTACGTACTTCTAATATAATATATATATTTTTTAATTAAAAAAAAACTTACCAAGGCTGGTTTTCAAGAGTAATCCAACGCAATCAGCCTTGAGGCAGTCAGTGAAGACCACCTGGTGTCCACACTAAAACGTTGTTGCCCTACCCAAGAATGCTCCTAATGCTGAGCTGGGAAAGAGCTTCATGTTCCATCAAAGCTGAGAATTTCTTTTAAATAGTTTGCAAATGTCTCTAATATTCAGAGACATTTAAAAACTATTAAGGCATTAGTAAATAGTTTAGAAACTATTGAAACTTTTTTTTGAGATACCAAAGTAACACAAAAAAATAATTTCAAAAAGGAAACTAAAGCAGAATAATTAAGAAAAACTCACCTACCCTAACGCCTCCCATTCAACAAGCCTGGATTCTGCATCAAAATCTATGGGGTCTCAGATCCTATTCAAGGTCCAACTGCTGCAGAATCTGACAGTCAATTTCCCAGCTTTATCCCGGGGACGACCTGTAAGACTCTCAGCCTTTGAGCCGCATGACGGATTCGACCATCGATTGTGTCAACAAACCCCAGACTCGCGACGTGCATGCTTTCAGACATGGATGATTTCCCTTCGAATGGCTGAGCACCGGTAGCTCTCTTCAGAACTGCCACAAGCATCCAGTCTGAATTGCTGCTGCTCTATTGTGCAAGGGTCAGTCATGCCGCACAAGTTTCTCAATGGTGTTGGTTAATAATGAATGGTCTGCATTACGAGAGTTATCCTCGGAACTGCTGTACCATTCCCTGGACTACATTAGTCACTCATAACTCATGGGCCTTTCACATCTGCAAAAGATTACTGACATTGCCAGATCTTACGTACGTAATCACTTCCACACCCAGCCCCCACTGTGTGCACAGAACCAGGTAAAAATATCTTTACTGATTTCATGTATATAACATACTTCCTCAAGAAATAATCAACATTAAGATCATCATCTTGATCTTGTCAAGTTGTCTTGTTGCAGGACAACGATGAGCCTACATGAAGTTGGCAGTTTTTGCCTATTAACTGCTGGCTGCTAGACCTCTGGGATTGAAATTTATTTTGCTGTAAAGCATTTTCTTCCCACAAACTCTTCCATTCTTTCCTTGCTTTACCCAACTGAGCTTCTGTGCATCATCTCCTTTTCACCTTTCAAACTTGGTGCTGTCTAATACAATGGTCTAGCCTCAGCTTTTAAATTATTAAAAACAGCGCTGCAGAAATTAATCATCCACGGCACTTTGCCGAAGTGGAACAGTCCTTGCTGTCTACTTGTACTGGTTTAGTGCATTGTTGTGTTCTATCTAATATTCCCCCTGCATATTGCATATTTATTGTTCATACATATTTTCAGATTCATATTCTTTTGCAAATCTTAACAAAGTTCTAATTATTTTGTAAATAAGACACTCCCATAAGTGGTTAATATAAACCAATCATCAATGGAAATAATCTAAAATTCAATGCATTTTGGTGAGACATTGGTAATTTTCATCCACACACATTTTTTCTTGCTTTTCTGTTTTGAACATTTCATTACAGCACTTCTGCACTCCGGGTCAGTTGCATTCCATCGGTAAGCACCAGTAATATAATTATTAGTTCATAACCCTATGAGTCATAAATTGCTCAAATACTTTGTAAGAACAGGGAACATGCAGACGTTGGTTTACAAAAAATGAACTGCAGAATGAACTGGTTTACAAAAAAAGTCTGAAATTCTGAAGAAGGTCCTGACCCAAAATGCCACCTGTTCATGTTCTCCAGATCTGCTGCCTTTTAGCCTAAGTTACTCCAGCATGTCATTACATTTTTTGTTCAAATACTTTTATTTCCATAGACTATATTGATTGCTAGAATAATATCTAAAAAAGTAATGTAAACAGAGGAATTTCAGATACAATACTTAAAACAAACTTTTTTCATTTACATTTTATTGTATCTTGTAACCTTTCATAAATTCAAACACAGAACATGGATTCTGCTGCCATTTATCCTTATTGCCCTTAAAAATGTGGTAGTGAGCTGTCGGTTAAATACAACACTCATTGCAATGTTCACTATTCTTCAAAATTCTAAATACAATAAGATGAAAGAGTTGATTGTTGACCTATGGAAACAAGAGGGCAAGCACAATCCTGTCCTCATTACTGGAGTGAATGTCGAGATGGTCAACAGCTTCAAATGCTTTGACATCCATATTACCAGCAACCTAATCTGGTCTCCTCACACTGAGTTGATGATCATGAAAGTGCATCAGTTTATATAAGTTCTTAAGGGTCTGAGAAGAATTGCCATGTCCATGACAACTGTACAGAAAATATTCTTACAGGATACTTCTTATCCTCCCTCGTATGGCAATCGCTTTGTTCTTGACCACCTGAAACTGTTTGGAGTGATGAACACAGCGTGGTGCATCACAGATTCATTTTCCAGCCAGCCCATCTTCATGGTAAGGTGCATTGCATCAGGAAAGATGGAAGTATCATTCAGGTTATATGTCACCCTGGCCATTCCCTTTTCTCTCTTCTATCTTCTGGGAGAAGATACAGGAACTCTGACATCTAGACTCAAGAACAGGTCCTTCTCCACTGCTATTAGATCCTTGAACCAATTACCTCTTTCTCACCCCCTTCCTGGAGCCATAGATAATTACTCATTCTTATTTATGCCAACTCATTTGGTTTTCTGTTATTGTACTTTTTTTTTGCACCACTCAGATATTGCCCTACTTTTGCACCACTCTAATATTGTGGACACTTTGTTGATTTTAATTTTTGAATGTATTTATCATTACATCATGTGTACTGTTTACTCTGGGAGCTTCATGCAAACAAGGATTTTCATTGTTTACTAGTGCATCATTAATCAGATTAAAGCTGGAAAGGGTACAGATGAGGGTGTTGCCA
This sequence comes from Raja brachyura, assembly GCA_963514005.1. The sequence goes on along the minus strand of OY740781.1, from coordinate 107,233,884 downwards.
GGACTAGAGGGTGTGAGCTATAGGGAGAGGTTGAGTAGGCTGGGACTCTATTCCTTGGAGCGCAGAAGGATGAGGGGTGATTTTAGAGATGTATAAAATCATGACAGGAATAGATTGCGTGGAGCCTCTTGCCCCAGTAGGTGAATCAAGGACCAGAGGACACAGGTTTAAGGTGAAGGGGAAATGAGTTAACTGCTGGCTGCTAGACCTCTGGGATTGAAATTTATTTTGCTGTAAAACATTTTCTTCCCACAAAATCTTCCATTCTTTCCTTACTTTACTCAACTGAGCTTCTGTGCATCATCTCCTTTTCTCCTTTCAAACTTGGTGCTGTCTAATACAATGGTCCAGCCTCAGCTTTTAAATTATTAAAAACAGCGCTGCAGAAATTAATCATCCATGGCACTTTGCCGAAGTGGAACAGTCCTTGCTGTCTACTTGTACTGGTTTAGTGCATTGTTGTGTTCTATCTAATATTCCCCCTGCATATTGCATATTTATTGTTCATACATATTTTCAGATTCATATTCTTTTGCAAATCTTAACAAAGTTCTAATTATTTTGTAAATAAGACACTCCCATAAGTGGTTAATATAAATCAATCATCAATGGAAATAATCTAAAATTCAATGCATTTTGGTGAGACATTGGTAATTTTCATCCACACACATTTTTTCTTGCTTTTCTGTTTTGAACATTTCATTGCAACACTTCTGCACTCCGGGTCAGTTGCATTCCAATAGTAAGCACCAGTAATATAATTATTAGTTCATAACCCTATGTCATAAATTGCTCAAATACTTTGTAAGAACAGGGAACTGCAGATGTTGGTTAACAAAAAAAAGTCTGAAATTCCGAAGAAGGGTTCTGACCCAAAACGCCACCTGTTCATGTTCTCCAGATCTGCTGCCTTTTAGCCTCTAAGTTACTCCAGCATGTCATGACACTTTTTGTTCAAACACTTTTATTTCCATACACTATATTGATTGCTAGAATAATGTCTAAAAATGTAATGTAAACAGAGAAATTTAAAAACTAAAGTGAAACTATTTTCATTTACATTTGTTGATTTTAATGTATTTATCATTACATCATGTGTACTGTTTACTCTGGGAGCTTCATGCAAACAAGAATTTTCATTGTTTACTGGTGCATCATTAATCAGATTTAAGCTGGAAAGGGTACAGATGAGGGTGTCGCCAGGACTAGAGGGTGTGAGCTATAGGGAGAGGTTGAGTAGGCTGGGACTCTATTCCTTGGAGCGCAGAAGGATGAGGGGTGATCTTAGAGGTGTATAAAATCATGACAGGAATAGATTGCGTGGAGTCTCTTGCCCAGAGTAGGTGAATCAAGGACCAGAGGACACAGGTTTAAGGTGAAGGGGAAAATAGTTAATAGGAATCTGAGGGGTAACCTTTTCACACGAAGGATGGTGAGTGTATGGAACTAGCTGCCAGAGGAGGTAGTTGAAGTTGGGACTATCCCAACATTTAAGAAACAGTTAGACAGGTACATTGATAGGACAGGTTTGGAGGGATATGTACAAAATGTAAGCAGGTGGGACTAGTGTAGCTGGGACATGTTGGTCAGTGTGGGCAAGTTGAGCCAAAGGGCCTGTTTTCACGCTATATCACTCTATGACTATGACTTTATGACTCTAATCTAAACAGTTTGGAAATGAAGTAGCAGAGGGCTCTAGATCTGAAGAGAATGCCAAGCATACTTTTAAAACAATGAGAATATTCGAGCAAGACAATCACTCCATACAATCTGTTGTTTATCTTTGTCATCTACAAAATAAGTATCAGACGTTTTCAAACGAATAATATTCATAAGTTTGTACCCACATTTAGGGCATAGATCTTTATGTAATTCATTTCCTCTCACAAGGATTGAAGTTCTAGTCATACTTTCAATTTAGCAACAGCAACAATTCCTCCCTGCACTAATTTACTCTGCACATCACTCATTAATTTTTGTATTTAATTCAATTTCTGTGCACTGGATATTTACTCTCTTTCATTGAATGATCACTTTCTTTCGCAGGATGAACATTTTCTGAGATATATTTAGTGTAGGTGGCCAACCATGTCAAATGTTGTCCCATTATCCAATTATGCAACAGGCATATGATGATAACTTCACCAAATACTATTCTACCAACTTTATATATTTCAATATATGTTCATAACAGCTATACAACATAACTCTCACCACAATAAAGTTAATCTATTTTTTTGTAATTGCATCCCACCCCTTTTAAATACTAAAGGTTTACAGCCTGGCCAATGCAGAATATTGACAGCATTTTTAACAATACCATTTATATCATGGGTGATATGAATGCACAAAAATAATCTATTTTTTCTCAATTTCATGAGCTGTATAGACAACTTGTACAGTTAAATTTGTACTGTCATATTAACCTACAGGAAAGATTCAATGGAATCAGTGGTCATTCAAATCAAATAACAACAGCATTGGCCAGGCTGTAAACCTTTAGTATTTAAAAGGGGTGGAATGCAATTGCAAAAAAAGATGGACTTTTTTGTGCTGAGAGTTATGTTGTATAACTGTTATCAACATATATTGAAATTTATAAAGATGGTAGAATAGTATTTGGTGAAGTTAACATCATATGCCTGTTGGGCCACAAATAGACTCCCGGACTCTGGATGGTTCTACAAAAGGCAAAGAGCTGATTTGCACCCTGGGAATTCTTAGAACCTTTCCTGCCCTCCCAGACTGCGACTGAATTTTATTTTCAGAAACATTTGCTTGCATCTTATATCCACTTTCAGCAATTTTCTATAAATCTACAACATTGGTGTTTTGAAGTTGCTACCCACTTATTTAAAAAAATCACAGTAAATGATCACAGTAATTACAACAAAACTGATTGTATGGAGACACTAGATACGACAGCTGCTGTAATCTTGGGCAACAAACAATGTGCTGGAAGAACTCAGTGGGTCAGGCAGCATCTGTGCTTGGAATTTACAGACAAACTTTCAGGCAGGGACATTTCTTCAGACTGATGGAGTAGGGTCAAGAACACTGGAAAAGAGGGCGAGGGGAAGGAGTGATGCACAAATTTGATATTCATTAACGAATTGATTAATTTTCTGTTCCAGTAACTTATTTATGGATAGTGTTAAGGTGTTAAAGTTGAATAGTGTTAATGGAGTTAGGAAGAGAGTTAAGGAAAAGAACCGCAAAGATAACAATCTCAGGATTACTTTCTGTGCCACGAGACAGTGAGAGTAGGAATGGAGCGAGGTGGAGGATAAATGCCTGGCTGAAGGACTGGTGCAGAGGGCAGGGTTCAAGTTTCTGGATCAATGGAACCTCTTTTGGGGAAGGAGTGACCTGTATAAAAAGGACGGGTTGCACTTTAACCCGAGGGGGACCAGTATCCTGGCAGGGAAATTTGCAAAGGCTACCGGGGGGACTTTAAACCAGAACGGTTGGGGGGAGGGACTCAAATAGAGAAAGCCAGTAGACAGGGTCAGAGGCAGGAGGCAGAGAAGGGAAGTGGTGGATGTGTTATATTTAGACCTTCAGAAGGCTTTCAACAAGGTCCCACATAAGAGATTAGTATACAAACTTAAAGCACACGGTATTGGGGGTTCAGTATTGATGTGGATAGAGAACTGGCTGGCAGACAGGAAGCAAAGGGTAGGAGTAAACGGGTCCTTTTCAGAATGGCAGGCAGAGACTAGTGGGGTGCCGAAAGCCTCAGTGCTGGGACCCCAGCTATTTACAATATATATTAATGATTTAGATGAGGGAATTGAATGCAACATCTCCAAGTTTGCAGATGACACTAAGCTGCGGGGTAGTGTTAGGTGTGAGGAGAATGCTAGGAGGCTGCAGGGTGACTTGGATAGGCTGGGTGAGTGGGCAAATGCATGGCAGATGCAGTATAATATGGATAAATGTGAGGTGGCAAAAACAGGAGGGTAGACTATTATCTGAATGGTGGCAAATTAGGAAAAGGGGAGATGCAACGAGACCTGGGTGTCATGGTACACCAATCATTGAAAGCAGGCATGCAGGTGCACAGGCAGTGAAGAAAGCAAATGGTATGTTAGCATTCATAGCAAAAGGATTTGAGTATAGGAGCAGGGAGGTTCTACTGCAGTTGTACAGGGTTTTGGTGAGACCACACCTGGAGTATTGTGTACAGTTTTGGTCTCCAAATCTGAGAAAAGACATTCTTGCCATAGAGGGGGTACAGAGAAGGTTCACCAGGCTGATTCCTGGGATGTCAGGACTTTCATATGAGGAAAGTCTTGATAGACTTGGCTTGTACTCGCTAGAACTTAGAAGACTGAGGGGGGAACCTTATAGAAACTTACAAAATTCTTAAGGGGTTGGATAGGCTAGATGCAGGAAGATTGTTCCCGATGTTGGGGAGGTCCAGAACAAGGGGTCACAGTCTAAGGATAAGGGGGAATTCCTTTAGGACCGAGATGAGGAAAACATTTTTCGCACAGAGTGGTGAGTCTCTGGAATTCTCTGCCACAGAACGTAGTTGAGGCCAGTTCATTGGCTATATTTATCAGGGATAAATATAGGGATCGGGGGTATGGAGAGAAGGCAGGTACAGGATGCTCAGCCATGATCATACTGAATGGCGGTGCAGTCTCGAAGGGCCGAATGGCCTAATCCTACACCTATTTTCCATGTTTCTATGATCATTTCATTGAAATGAAACAGCTCATAGTAATTCAATGTCAAACATTACGACATAGGTAAATAAGGAAATCAGATGTTTCCGACTTACCCGAAGAATTTGGTTTACAGATAGTTGTCTGGAATGTAACCAGGGGACTTGCTGTATTTTCCTCCCGTTGCTTAAACACCTCATTCTTTGTGCTCCCAATCTTGTTTGAATGCACATTAAATACACAATAATAGAAAGGATAGAAAATTGAAGGCAATAACGTAATGATTACAGCTATTATCTGTTAACTGATTGTTCATAAGTCTCAATGGTTTAGCATCTGGCTCACCAGGTGTTGATTCCTGCACTCACTTCAACACACTGTGCCCAGATCCTTGTGCTTGTGTTGAGGTCATTGGGGTTCCGTTCAAGCACTGCCTTGAAACTTGTAAAGTCCTGCTTCCTATCCTCCCTTGAATGTTACCAGGTTCACTGGGAAATTAATTATGGGATAAGATCTTAAAAAAAAATATATATAAGGGTGTTGGAGTATTAAATGGAAAAACAAAGTTCTAAGCATACTGCATTAACAGAGTTTTATTGTATTCTTACACACTGCTGTGTAACAAGTCTGATGAGGTGTTGCATTAGTGAAGGTCAGTTTGACAGTCCAATTGAGTGATGGGATTACACACAGTTAGGAGTGATTATTTATTGTATTTAATATGACTGTAATAAAAAAGAATACCGTTATAATCACATAGTGAGATAGAAAATAATCCTCACTCATATGTTGATTAGAATGTGGTATTCTTTGTGAAAAACTTGCGTTTATTTCTTATTTATACCCGAGAAAATATATCCAGGACAGGCGGTAGAAAACCGCATTTTAAACCCACCCCCGCCCCCCCTCAAAGGAGCCAAAGTCGCGCACACAGCCAGTGACAGAACTGCAGCGCCGCTGAAGGTAAGTTTTGTAACATACGTACCTTCTGCGTGATGCGCAAATGACTCCCAATGGGCCAAGCTTATCCACGTCAACTCTGTCTATCCCTTTCATCATTTTAAAGACCTCAATCAAGTCCCCCCTTAACTTTCTGCGCTCCAAAGAATAAAGACCTAACTTGTTCAACCTTTCTCTGTAACTTAGTTGCTGGAACCCAGGCAACATTCTAGTAAATCTCCTCTGTACTCTCTCTATTTTGTTGACATCCTTCCTATAATTAGCGACCAAAATTGTACACCATACTCCAGAATTGTTCTCACCAATGCCTTGTACAATTTTAACATTACTTCCCTACTCCTATATTCAATGCTCTGATTTATAAAGGCCAGCACACCAAAAGCTTTCTTTACCACCCTATCTACATGCGATTCCACCTTCAGGGAACAATGCACAGTTATTCCTAGATCCCTCTGTTCCACAGCATTCCTCAATTCCCTACCATTTACCATGTACGTCCTATTTTGATTTGCCCTGCCAAGATGTAGCACCTCACACTTATCAGTATTAAACTCCATCTGCCATCTTTCAGCCCACTCTTCCAAATGGCCCAAATCTCTCTGTAGACCTTGAAAATCTACTTCATTATCCACAGCACCATCTATCTTACTATCATCTGCATACTTACTTATCCAATTTTCCACCCCATCATCTAGATCATTGATGTACATGACAAACAAGAGTGAACCCAACACAGATCCCTGAGGCACCCCACTGGTCACCGGCTTCCAACCTGACAAATAGCCATCCACCATTACTCTCTGGCATCTCCCATTCAGCCACTGTTGAATCCATCTTGCTACTCTGCCATTAACACCCAAAGATTGAACCTTCTTAACCAACCTTCCATGGGGAACCTTGTCAAAGGCCTTACTGAAATTCATATAGACAAGATCCACTGCTTTACCCTCATCAATTTCCCTAGTAACCTCTTCAACAAATTCGAGAAGGTTTGTCAAACATGACCTTCCAGGCACAAATCCATGTTGACTGTTCTTGATCAAACCCTGTTTATCCAGATGCTTATATATATTATCTCTAAGTATCCTTTCCATTAATTTGCCCACCACTGACGTCAAACTAACAGGTCTATAATTGCTAGGTTTATTGTTTGAACCCTTTTTAAACAATGGAACAACATGCGCAGTACGCCAATCCTCCGGCACTATTCCCGTTTCTAATGACATTTGAAATATTTCTGTCATGGCCCCTGCTATTTCTACACTAACTTCCCTCAATGTCCTAGGGAATATCCTGTCATGACCTGGAGACTTATCCACTTTTATATTTTTCAAAAGTGTCAGTACTTCCTCCTCTTTGAATCTCATAGTTTCCATAGCTACTCTACTTTTTTCCCTTACCTCACAGAGTTCAATATCATTCTCCTTGGTGAATACCGAAGAAAAGAAATTGTTCAATATCCCCCCATCTCTTTTGGCTCTGCAGATAGCTGTCCATTCTGGCTCTCTAATGGTCCAATTTTATCCCTTGTTATCCTTTTGCTATTAATATAGCTGTAGAAACCCTTTGGATTTACTTTCACCTTTCTTGCCAAAGCAACCTCATATCTTCTTTTAGCTTTTCTTATTTCTTTCTTAAGATTCTTTTTACATTCTTTATACTCATCTAGCACCTAATTTACTCCATGCCCCCTATAATTATTGCAGATATCTCTCTTTTTTCGAATCAAGTGTCCAATTTCCCTTGAAAACCATGGCTCTTTCTGATTTTTACCATTTCCTTTCAACCGAACAGGGACATAAAGATTCTGTACTCTTACAATTTCCCCTTTAAATGTCCTCCATTTCTCTTCTACATCCTTCCCATAAAACAAAAAGTCCCAATTCACTCCTTTTAAATCAATACGCATTCCCTCAAAGTTAGCCTTTCTCCAATCAAAAATCTCAACCCTAGGTCCAGTTCTGACTCTCTCCATAATTATATTGAAACTAATGGTATTGTGATCACTGGTCCCGAAGTGCTCACCAACGCATACCTCCGTCACCTGACCTGCCTCATTTCCTAACAGGAGGTCCAGCACTGCTCCTTCTCTGGTCGATACCTCTATGTATTGCTGAAAAAACTATCCTGCACACATTTAACAAACTCCAAACCATCCAGCCCATTTACAGAATGTGTTTCCCAGTCTATTTTTGTAAAATTGAAATCTCCCACAATAACTTGTGCTTACTACTAATATCTGCTATCTCCTTACATGTTAGCTCTTCCAATTCTCGCTCCCCATTCAGCAGTCTATAATACACCCCTAAAAGTGTTGCTACACCGTTCCTACTTCTCAGTTCCACCCAAATAGCCTCCCTAGACGAGCCCTCTAATCTATCCTGCCAAAGCACTGCTGCAATATCTTCTCTGACAAGCAATGCAACACCTCCACCTCTGGTCCCTCCAATTCTATCACACCTGAAGCAACAAAATCCTGGAATATTTAGTTTCTAATCACAACCCTCCCGCAACCATGTTTCACTGATTGCCACAACATCATATTTTCAGGAGTCAATCCAGGCTCTAAGTTCATCCAACTCTCTTACAATGCTCTTAGCATTAAAATATACACATTTTAGAAACCCACCATCCCTTATTGTCTGTTTATTATCTTTTTCCTCTTTCTCGCCTACATTTTGGGTCCGAGTGCTTCCCTTCTCTGCCTCTTGCCCCTCACCCTGTCCTCTAGCCCCCTCTACCCGAGTCCCTCCCCCCAGCCTTTCTAGTTTAAATTTGCAAATCTCCCCGCCAGGATATTGGTTCCCCTCGGGTTCAAGTGCAACCCGTCCTTTTTATACAGATTATGCCTTCCCCAAAAGAGGTACCAGTGATCAAGAAACTTGAATGCTGCATATATGCTGCTGCAATAATAAGACAGATCAAGGTTACCACACTGAAAGTAGGCAGGCTATCTTTTTTTTTCCATGTTTTTTCCAAATGATGCTCGCTTGCTTGGATTAATGGAAAATTTTACATTTCTTATAATGAACTGGAACTCAAACTTGAACAAAAACAACATTACTGTAAAACCAGTGCAGTTTATGAAAGGAATATTCAATTGTGCCCAGGGCAGGGCACGGTCTTTTTCATCCTTAAGGTCAATAAGTGGTCTCAGTCAAATGCTATCTTGTTTCTATTAAGTAAGCATGTGATTACACTTCCCAATTTGTTTAGTTTATTGTGTAGGAAGGAACTGCAGATGCTGGTTTAAACAGAAGATAGACACAAAAAGCTGGAGTAACTCAGCCAGACAGGCACAATCTCTGGAGAGAAGGAATGGGTGACGATTCGGATCGAGACCTGAGCCCTGAAACGTCACCCATTCCTTCTCTCCAGAGATGTTGCCTGTCCCGCTGAGTTACTCCAGCTTTTTGTGTCTATCTTTAGTTTAGTTTATTATAGTCTTGTGTACTGAGGTACAGTGAAAAGCTTAATTGTGTATATTATAAATATACTACAGTATTGTGGTATTATGGGAATGCAGTGGCCGGAGGTGACGTGGGAACCCGGGGGTGTGGCAGTTAGGGAGTTGCCGGGCAAGGACACAAGCAGGCGGCTGCTGTACAGAGTTGCTAATTAAAGATATACTCTGTTTACGTCGTGGTACGAGCTTTATTATACTAACAAACGCGACATGGTGTCAGACAAGGGATCCTTGTAAGCAAAAAAAAAAGAAGAGGAAGGGGTATCGTTTTGGCGCGAAATGGGAGACGAGCCTGCAGATATGGCGCAACCCACACCAACTGCTACGTTCACAATACAACCTCCAGAGCCATTCGATTTCACCAAGCCTCAAGAATGGGAGCGTTGGATAAGGAGATTCGACCGCTTTCGGCTTGCAAGCAATTTAAACGCGACGTCGGCAGAAAACCAGGTGAACACGTTAGTGTATTGCATGGGCGATGAAGCCGAAGATGTGCTAAAAGGGCTAACGCTAACTGCAGATGAGAGGAGGGAGTACACGGATGTCAAGGCGGGCTTTGATGCATTTTTTGTACCTAAAAAGAATGTAATCTATGAAAGAGCCAAGTTCAATCAGCGTGTGCAACTGCCAGGAGAAACGGTGGATTCCTTCATCACTGCTCTATACGGATTAGCTGAACACTGCAACTATGGACAGTTACAGAACGAGCTGATCCGCGACAGGTTAGTGGTCGGGCTGAGAGACGTCTCATTGTCAGAAAAGCTACAGCTAGACAGAGACCTAACCCTGGCAACTGCAATAACAAAAACAAGGCAGTCTGCAGAAGTTAGACGACAGTGGTCTGACTTAAGAGGAGAAAATAGCGGTGCTAGCAAGTGCTCTAATGTTGATGCTGTGCATGCTAAAAGCTACAGAAAACCCAAATTTCCCTCAAAGCCTCAGCCACAAGCACAAACACCAAGCAAAAATAGATTTAATACACGGCCTCAGCCTGGTTCAAAGGCCTGTTATAGATGTGGAAAAATGCCCTCGCATGGGAAATGGGAATGCCCTGCTAAAGATGCTGTGTGTCACAACTGTGGCAAAAAGGGACATTATGGTAGACTGTGCAGAAACAGTGCAAAATCTCTCAATGCTGTCACTACAGAGGAAGAAGAGAGCTTTTTCCTGGGAGCCGTGGATGCTGGAAAAGACCCGTGGACGGTGCAGCTAGAAGTGAGAAAAAAAAAGTGTGCTTTAAAATAGACACTGGTGCTGATGTCACCGCCATGCCAGCCGAGGTGTACCATAACATTACAGGGGGGCATGATGTGAAGCGCCTGGCAGTGTCGACACGCCCATTGTTTGGGCCAGGGGGCAATGCACTCTCTGTCCTGGGTGTAGCCAGAGAAACACTGCGCAGAGGCAAAAAGACAACCATAGAAAACATTTATGTAGTAAAAGACCTGCACACTGCACTGTTGGGAAGGCCTGCCATAGAACGGCTTCAGCTTGTGTGCAGGGTTAACGGTATCACCGTGGAATCAGTGAAACAACAATATCCGAAGCTGTGTAGCGGCTTGGGTCTTGTTCGGAGGCCATACTCAATTAAATTGAAGCCAGAGGCTGTGCCCTTCTCTCTCCACACGCCACGCAGAGTCCCTCTGCCGCTTATGGGAAAAGTGAGGAAGGAGATAGACCGTATGGAGAAGATGGGCGTAATCACCAAGATTGAGGAGCCGACTGATTGGTGTGCCGGGATGGTGGTGGTGCCGAAGAAAACAGGTGATGTTCGCATTTGTGTGGACTTCACGATGATGAATGGATCAGTATGCAGAGAAAAGTTTATCCTGCCTTCTGTCGAGCACACTCTGGGCATGCTAGCTGGCGCAACAGTATTCAGCAAATTAGATGCCAACATGGGCTTTTGGCAAGTACCATTGACAAAAGAGTCTGCCAAATACACCACCTTCATCACGCCTTTTGGGCGCTACTATTTTAATCGTCTACCCTTTGGCATAGCATCAGCCCCCGAGCACTTTCAAAGGATGATGATGACAGAAGTGACCGGTGGCCTGGAGGGGGTACTGTGTCACATGGATGACATCCTGGTCTGGGGACAGACGCAGGAGGAGCATGATGTGCGGTTGCATGCGGTGCTAGAGAAGGCATATAAGGCCGGCATTACGCTCAACATGGACAAATGTGAGCTCACACGCCACACAGTCAGATTCCTGGGTCATGTGATTTCAGCAGATGGAGTGAAGCCAGATCCAGAGAAGACGAGAGCAGTACAATAAATGGATGCACCCAAAAACGTCAGCGAACTCAGGAGTTTTCTGGGCATGGTCAATCAGCTGGGTCGCTTCTTGCCTAACCTGGCTGAAAAAGACAAAGTGCTACGAGACCTGCTGTCCAAGAAGAACCACTGGTACTGGGGGACAGAGCAGCAGGCCGCCTTTGATCAGTTAAAAACAGAGCTGTCATCCACACCGGTACTCACATTATACAACCCAAACAGTGCTCTAAAGATCTCTGCTGATGCTTCTTCCTTTGGCCTGGGGGCAGTCCTGCTGCAGAAAAGCAATGCCATGTGGTCACCTGCGGCATATGCGTCCAGGTCAATGACACCAACAGAGCAGCGTTATGCTCAAGTAGAGAAGGAGGCATTGGCAGCGACGTGGGCATGTGAAAGGTTCAGCTGTTTCATCCTGGGAAGACCATTCGAGCTGGAAACTGACCACAAGCCGTTGGTGAGTCTGCTGGGAGGGAAAGCTTTGGATGACCTCCCACCAAGAATCCAAAGATTTAGGATGAGACTCATGAGGTACAACTATACAGTCAATCATGTCCCTGGCAAAAGCATGGGGACAGCCGACACCCTATCGCGTGCTCCTCTGAGAGCCGCAAGAACACGCACAGACACAAGCCTATTAGAGGACACCAACATCTATGTAGACTCTGTCATCAGCAACATTCCTGTCAGTGGAGATTATCTGAGCAGCCTACGTGAGCACCTGCGGGCAGACAGCACATGCTCTGCACTGATGGAGTACTGCACAGACGGCTGGCCCGACAAAAGGCAACTGCAGGGAGTGCTGAGACATTACTGGGCTGATAGAGCAGTGCTGACTGTGCACGATGGGCTGCTGCTGCGGGGCACGAGGCTCGTCATCCCATCAGCCTTACAAGGTAATGTGCTGCAGAGACTACATGAGGGACACCTGGGGGTGACAAAGTGCAGGGGCCGGGCCAAACAGACGGTATGATGGCCAGGACTCAGCAGCCAGCTGAATGATATGGTGCTGAAATGTAGAACCTGCATCCAAGAGAGAAGGAATGTCAAAGAGCCGCTGATGCCAACGGAGATGCCAGACAGGCCTTGGCAAACTTTGGGAGCTGACCTATTCACGCTGAAAGACAAGACTTATCTACTAGTAGTAGATTATTTCTCCAGGTATGTGGAAGTTGCTCTGCTGTCACCCACAAGGTCCACAGATGTGGTGGTACACCTGAAATCCATGTTTTCTCGTCATGGAATTGGTGAAGTTCTTAAAAGTGACAATGGGCCCCAGTTTTCAGGTAGCCACTTTAAAGCCTTTGCAGCAGAGTATGGCTTTGTGCACATCACGAGCAGCCCCAGGTTTCCTCAAAGCAATGGTGAGGCGGAACGCGCTGTACAAACCGTGAAAAACCTGCTAACAAAGGCGTCAGACCCATATCTTGCATTGCTGGCGTACAGAGCAACCCCTCTACAGAACGGCTATAGCCCGGCCGAGCTGTTGATGGGGCGCCGCCTCCGCACTACTGTTCCTGCCCTTCCAACCCTACTGAATCTAGTTTTGCCTGACTACAACGCGCTGCGGGCCAAAGAAAGGGAGAAGAGGTGGAACGACGCAAGATCCTTCGACAAGAGGCACGGAGCGAGAAATCTGGAGCCACTAGTACCTGGGGAGGAGGTGTGGATCACCGATGCACAAGTCCAGGGCAAAGTGCTATCTACACACAATACCCCTCGCTCCTATATCGTCCAGGTGCCGCAGGGCACACTGAGGAGGAACCGGCAGCACTTGGTGTCGCTGCAGACCAACAGTGGGGTAGTCGACGCTGATGAGCCACCGGTGGGAGAAGAGCCAGCTCCACCAGAGCCAGCTCCACCAGAGCCAGCTCCACCAGTGACAACATCACCCACCAGAGAGGGCCCCACCACAGAGACTGTGCGGACCAGGTGTGGGAGAGAGGTTAGAAAGCCGAAGAGACTTGATTTGTGATGTGAAATTGTTCTGTAAACCTGGTACATTTACCTGAAACCTGAGAGTTTAAGTTTTGAAGAACACAGCCTGCTAAAGTAATAGTTCACAGTATGGTAATGCAGAAGTTATTTTATTTCTACTTTGCATGCTTGAATCAAGGACAGGTCTTCCAGCAAAAGGGCAGAATAAACCCCTTAAGACCTGCAGAGACAAAGGTAGTCCACCCTTTGTTCTCAAAGAAAGGGAGATGTGGTATTATGGGAATGCAGTGGCCGGAGGTGACGTGGAAACCCGGGGGTGTGGCAGTTAGGGAGTTGCCGGGCAAGGACACAAGCAGGCGGCTGCTGTACAGAGTTGCTAATTAAAGATATACTCTGTTTACGTCGTGGTACGAGCTTTATTATACTAACAAACGCGACAAGTATCACTTGAAATTCAGCAACTCTATAGGATAAATGACAGTATTTTCTTGATGATATCTGTAAACACAACTCCAAAATTGTAATTTTGTGTCATGAAAAAAATGTGTTCATTTCAGATCTTTATAGTATGATTTTTACATCTATATTGCTAAAAGTCTGATCTTGACCACTTCCTGTTGTTCTGTATATTGATTTTAGAACAAAAACGCTGCTGCTTATGGCTGTGAGTTTTGGCCATCATACTCAGAGTCCCCCTCTGCTGCGCAGGACAAGAGGATTTTTCCCATCGATTAAAAATAAAAGAGTTATTATTGTTTAAAAAATGTTGAGATTCTCTCTCCTGAAGGCTACGCCCCTTCCGGAGGGACTATAAAACCCGGAAGTGTTGAGTGCCTCAGTCAGTCTCTGCAAGATGGGGGGGGGGGCGAGTGGGTCACATCTCTCAGTCTGAGCTGTGAATAACACTGAATACATGTCTACTAAACTGTGAGTGGTTTTACTGACCTGTCATTGCCCTTAATGTGGTTTGAAAATATAGCTTGGAAATGCTAAAGCTGTGTTGCCTTTGGTTTGGAAATGCTAAAGCTGTGTTGCCTAATTCAAGTTGCCTTGCCTAATTAAAGTTGTCTTGCCTAATTAAAGAGGCCTTGCCTAATTAAAGTTGCCTTGCCCAATTAAGGTTGCCTTGCCTAATTAAAGTTGCCTTGCCTTCTATATAATTAAAAGTCTAATCTTGACCACTTCCTGATGGCGCTTTATATTGATTTTAGAAAAAATGCTACCTCATACGTCTGTGATTTTTGGCCATCTTACATATAGTCACCCTCCGCTCATCAGGTGCCGAGGATTTTTCCCATCGATGAAAGATAAAAGAGTTATTAGTGTTTAAAAAACGTTGATATTCTCTCTCCTGTCAATCATGCCATGAAGGCCACGCACCTTCTGGTGGGAGGGGGGGTGTCACTATAAAACCCAGAAGTGTGTGCGTGGCTCAGTCTCTGCAAGATGGAGGAGGGAGAGGTCACGACTCTCTGTCTTTAGTGGCCTTGCACCCTGCTTGAAATGGTATGAAAATGCACTTGAATTTGGTGGCCTTGCACCCAGCTTGAAATGGAATTTCAAGGAATAGCCGTAAGTCAACTGCCAGCCCACAAGGCGTGAGTGAGTGAGCTGCCAGCCAAACAGGCTTGAGTGACTGAGCCGCCAGTCCAAGAATCCATTCGGCCCACAATGTCCATACTAGCCCTCTGGAAAACCAGCCCCTTCAGCCCACAACACCCATACTAGCACTCCAGAAAGCCCCCCCCCCCCCCCCAACCTCTCACTGGCCAACAATATTGGAATTCGTGGAGAGGTGGAATATTGTGTTGGGGGACCTGCCTTCCCATGTGATGCTGGGACCCAGTCTAGTTTTTCCAAAAGCACTGTCTTCTATTTCTAAGGTTCTGCAGTTATTACACTCTGCTCAGAGAAAACAAATGAGAAACTGCCTATTTTGATCAACAAGGTTACTACTTGTGTATTTCTTTACATCCATTCACAGTTTTTAAATTTCCCATTATGTCCTTTATGTTCTGTATCTTCCTGTGTAAAAGTAAAGAAATAACTACAGAAGAATTGTTCCGATGGCCATTCTGTGAATTTTGTTTTTAACTCTCTGGACAATTTCAGCGCTGGAGCAAAATAAAAAGCTGCTTCTAAAGCCGTCAACGCCGATAACCGGGACGAATTTCAGGTACCGGGCAGCTAAAGGAAAGCTGTTTATTTTACATATAAACTTGCTTCTTAGGATTACCTTAATCCACATTTTACGTTGTGTAAAGGTGATTTAGGCCCCATACGAAGCGATAGTATTTTTCCTGCCGATATGGGGTTTAAATTCACCGCAACCGCCATGTTCCAAACGATCGCGTTCCACAAAATCCCACTCGCAAGATGATTTAAATGGCCATTCATTTACAGGAATTAAATACTAAATTCCTTCCATTTGGCCTATAAGTTCATGACAATGCGATTTTAAAATCATGTTGTATTGTGAATTCTTGTGTGAATGTTATTTGGACACTTAGGCTATTTAAAAATGTTAATATTTTCTTAAGAAATGGATAGATGTTTAGATCTAGTAATTGCATTTTGTAATTAGCTACAATTGGGTAACTAACTAATTATATGCTTTAATTTCAGGTCATCCAAATAAGATTGTTTCATATTTGTGTCGGAATGCTTCAATCTATAATAACTGAAAATTTATTTCAGTTCTCTTAATTTTTAAGAAGGTTATGGGCTTTTGGCTGTTCTAGATCACAGCTTTTGTGTTAAGTGAATGGAAAAGCAATAGGGAACAAGATCCTAATTTCCGAGTATGAAAATGCCATAACTTTTTTAATACTGAAGATATGAAAGAGAATTAGGTGTCAAATTAAACTTCTTTTTATGCTTTATCTGACGGGATAAATTGCAGACATGATTTTTAAAATGTCAACATTTTGTAACATTGCTACAGATGGCGCGCAAAGATTTTGTACATCCAAAAATCCTGGGGCTCCGCGCACGACCGCATGTCGCTGCCTACGTTACCATGCACCATGCGAGCATAGTGTGCACCATGCGCGCATCACGTGCGTGTCACGACGCACACGTCGTGCGTTGTGACGTGTAAATGATGTTGCGTAAATGACGCCCAAGTGGGACAGGCCCTTTCCTGGGACAGGCCCTTTTCACTGGGCTCTAAACCAGCACACTTGTCTTAACAATAAACACGCACACATGTATGCAGAAACCCATTTCAAATTTTTCTTTAATCGCCTCAGTTACTGTCACCACTATGATTTCAGTCAGTTGCTGAAAACATTTCTCTAACCAGACATCCCTATGATCAGTGCTGGATATAACTTGCACTCAGGCCCTTTCATAAATGAACTGAGGCTCAGGCCGATTTCAATTTTAGAGGCTCCCAAACCAAGATCAAGCAGAGACCACTTAATTTTAGAGGCCCCCAAATCAAGATCTCTTTGAAGCAGACAAGTGCTGGCTCAAAGGGCCGAATGGCCTACTCCTGCACCTATTTTTCTATGTTTCTAAATCTGAACGGTTGAACCTCTAAAAGCAGTCACAAGATCTTGTTCACGGGAAAGAATCCTAGCCAGTTGTTCTGAAATGTACGTGATGCATGGGGGAAAAACCAAATGAAAAATGAGCCGTCAGGAAATTCCGATTAAATTCATTATTCGGTGCAATTTTAGCTTAATTTTCATGCCAATGATTTTTTATTTCATGTTTAAGTAGCTGGAGAAACATGGATCTCAAGATGCTGGTTTACAAGTTCCTGGATTTAGAACCAGCACCACTGAAGGACCTAAATTTAGTTTAGTTTAGTTTAAAGATACAGCATGGAAACAGGCCCTTCGGCCTACCGAGTCCGCACCGACCAGCGATCCCCGCACATTAACACTACCCCACACACAAGAGGGACAATTTTACTTTGATACCAAGCCAATTAACCTACAAACCTGTACGTCTTTCGAGTGTGGAAAGAAACCAAAGATCGCGGAGAAATCCCTCGCAGGTCAAGGGGAGCACATACAAACTCCGTACAGACAGACCTATAGTCAGGATCGAACCCGGGTCTCTGGTGCTGTAACGTAGTAGCTCTACTGCTACACCACCGTGTCGCCCTGGAATTCCCCCCTCACACTATGGGAAGACCTTTACCAGAAGGCAGTATATTGCAACCTTCTCATGCACAATGTGGCTAATAAATGTAGGTCTTGTAGAGATGCCCGTATGCTATAAACCAATAAATTATCCATTAAATCACATTGTCCAAGTTTTTCTACTTTCACAAGATCAGAGAGAATTAGTATCCATTCCGATGCATGAACTGAAAGCCAAGAAGGTTGCAATTAGATAGAAATTAAACATGAAATAAATGTTGCTTTGCTGTTTACAGTTTCAATCTTGTTATCATTACAGCACAACATGGTTTCCCACAGGATTATATTCGAAAATAGTGAGATTTCTGTGGACACTTTATGTTGAATGGAGCACTCAGGAGACGAGATTAGCAATTTGTTGTTTCACCAAATGTTTAAAAGAGACTTAACAAATGTGTATCCACCTATGCACAGTTCAGAAATAATTAACATTGTGGTAATTAGTCACATTAATTTACGCTACTGTATTTAATTATTTCCTGAGACACATTAGGAAAGAAGCCAGCAATTTAAACCAAAGCATGTGAAACGGCACTTCAGGTTTTAGTAAGTGCTTTCTCTGAGTAACACTACATCTACATGGCAGCTGGCAACAGAGAAACAGACTGCCTGGTACAAAGAACCAGCAGCAATATCAATACCGACAGAACATTTAGATTTGTTATGCCTGTTCATTGGATCCTACAAGAGTACACAGAGGTCTATAATGGTACTTGTAGCACATATGCATTATTCTGGCACTGGCTCTGCCAAATGTTATTTTAATGAGGAACATTAGAAAACAGACACATGAGATTAGGCATTTTGGCCCCACCATTCAATATGGTCATGACACATTCTAACAACTGAATTAACACATTGTAATTGAACGACCACTGGGAGTAAAGTACACTTTCTGGGTTATGACATTGACCAGCTTGTAATTCAAACAAGTGTCAGTACAAGTTAGAGAAGTCTACATGAAATGGTACGACAGGTAATGAGGATTAGTGACTGAACTGACGTTTCAACACAAGCCAGTTTGCGTTCAGACACGTACAATGCTTCTCTCTAGGAACTTATCTTACAGCATCACTGGATGCATGAGCAGAGGGCACAGGCCCATGGAAGGCCAGGAGTGGGGTTGAGGTGGTTGAAGGAAGGACTCGCATCAAGAAGATATGTCCACAAAGTGTGCACAGAGCATAACTATCCTCTGTGAAACTTAGCAAGGAGCAATCTAGAAGACACTTGCACTTCCATAAAGATGACTCATTGAAATCTGCCGATTGCCTTGTTCCTAACTCCATTATATTGGAATATAGGAATTCTGACAATACCCCTGCATACTGACCAGGAACATTTTTAACAGAGCCACATATATAGGTGTTGTGCAAACAATTCTAGCTCCTACACCATTTATTTTAAATTGTAATCTGTTCTCATTTGATGTGCTAAACACACACAGATTCTTCCTAGAGGAGACACAGGAAAGCTTTTAATCAATTCCACAACCTTTAAGTCGATTAGGATACAAGAGAAGGCAGAGAATAATGACTAAAGGTGAGAATCTGAGTTTGGAATTCTGATAACATTTAGGATTCTTGAGTCTGAACAGGGGTCCAGCCCAAAACGTCAGTCGTCCCTTTTCTCCAGAGATGCTGTCTGACCCACTGTCTATTTTAAGGATTCATACTATTATCTTCAGTTCAATGTTAATTGGAATCAAGGTGAAATTTCTCCTCGGTCATAACACTGACCATATGATGTGGCAACGTATAGATTCAATAGCATCTAACTTTGTAAGTGAAGTATAACATACTGCCAGAGCACACATTAAGTGGATCCGTCCAGAGTGAATTTCTACCCAGTTCTATTCAAGTTCAAGAGAGTTTATATCATGTGTCCCAGATAGGACAATGACATTCTTGCTTTGCTTCAGCACAACAGAATATAGAAGGCATGAATACAGAACAGATCAGTGTGTCCATATACCATTGTATAAATATATACACCTGTGAATAAATAAAACAGATAAAGTGCAAATAAACAGATAATGGACTATTAATGTTCAGAGGGTTACACAAAAAGCTGGAGAAACTCAGCGGGTGCAGCAGCATCTAAGGAGCGAAGGAGATAGGCGACGTTTCGGGTCGAGACCCTTCTTCAGACTGGTCAGGGATCAGGGAAACGAGAGATATAAACAGTGATGTGGAGAGATAAGGAACAATGAGTGAAAGATATGCAAAAAAGTATTGGTGATAAAGGAAGCAGGCCATTGTAAGCTGTTTGTGGTGTGAAAATGAGAAGCTAGTGCGACTGGGGGGGGGGGGGGGGGGGAGATGGAGAAGGAATGTCAGGGCCAGAGGGCTGAGGGAGAGGTGGGGGGGGAGGCAGTCTGGGTTAACAGAATTGAGAAAATTCAATGTTTAAGCCCAGAGGATGCAGACTCCCCAAGCGGAATATGAGGTGCTGTTCCTCCAACTTGCGGTGTTGATCACTCTGGCCGTGGAGGAGGCCCAGGACCGAGAGGTCGGATACGGAGTGGGAGGGGGAGTTGAAGTGCTGAGCCACCGGGAGGTCGGGTTGGTTATTGCGGACCGAGCGGAGGTGTTCGGCGAAACGATCGCCCAGCCTCCGCTTGGTCTCACCGATGTAGATCAGCTGGCATCTGGAGCAACGGATGCAGTAGATGAGGTTGGAGGAGGTGCAGGTGAACCTCTGTCGGACTTGGAATGACTGCTTGGGTCCCTGAAAGGAGTGGATGGGGGAGGTGAAGGGACAAGTGTAGCATCTCTTGCGGTTGCAAGGGAAAGTGCCCGGGGAAGGAGTGGAGCGGGAGGGAAGGGAAGAATTGACGAGGGAGTTGCGGAGGGAGCGGTCTTTGCGGAAGGCAGACAGGGGGGGAGATGGGAAGATGTGGCGAGTGGAGGGGTCACGTTGGAGGTGACGAAACTGGCGGAGGACTATCTGTTGTATGCGCTGGCTGGTGGGGTGAAAGGTGAGGACCAGGGGGACTCGGCCCTTGTTGTGAGTGGGGGAATGGGGAGAGAGGGCAGTGTTGCGGGGTATGGAGGGGACCCTGGTGCGAGCCTCATCTATAGTGGGGGAGGGGAAACCCCGTTCTCTGAAGAACGAGGACATTTGCGATGACCTGGTGTGGAACACGTCATCCTGGGAGCAGATGCGGCGTAGACGGAGGAATTGGGAATAGGGGATGGAGTCCTTACAGGAAGCAGGGTGGGAGGAAGAGTAGTCCAGGTAGCTGTGGGAGTCAGTTGGTTTGTAGTGGATGTCAGTCAGGAGTGTATCACCTGCAATAGAGATGGTGAGGTCAAGGAATGGTAGGGAAATGTCGGAAATGGTCCAAGTATATTTGAGTGCCGGATGGAAGTTGGTGGTGAAATGGATGAAGTCAGTCAGTTCTGCGTGGGTGCAGGAGGTGACACCAAAGCAGTCGTCAATGTAACGGAGGTAAAGGTCGGGGGTGGGGCCCTGGTACGCCGAGAACAAAGATTGTTCGACGTGCCCGACAAAGAGGCAGGCGTAGCTAGGGCCCATGCGAGTGCCCATAGCTACGCCTTGTGTTTGGAGGAAATGGGAGGAGTCAAAAGAGAAGTTGTTGAGGGTAAGGACCAACTCCGCTAGGCGGAGGAGGGTGTCAGTGGATGGGTATGGATTGCTCCTCTGGTCGAGGAAGTACCGGAGGGCTTTGAGACCATCCTGGTGGGGGATGCAGGTGTATAGTGACTGGATGTCCATGGTGAAGATGAGAGGATGGGGGCCTGGACAACGGAATGTGCGGAGCCGACGGAGAGTGTCTGAGGTGTCTTGAACATAGGTGGGGAGGGATTTAACAAAGGGGGATAGGATGGAGTCAAGGTATGTGGAAATGTGTTCGGTGGGGCACGAACAGGCAGAGACAATGGGTCTGCCGGGGCAGTCGGGTTTGTGGATTTTGGGGAGAAGGTAAAATCGGGCTGTGCGGGGCTGGGGAACGATGAGGTTGGAGGCTCGGGGGGGTAGGGAGCCGGAGTTGATGAAGCCGATTATGGTGCTCGAGATGGTGGCCTGGTGCTCGTCAGTGGGGTCATGGTCCAGGGGTAAGTAGGAGGAGGTGTCCGAGAGTTGGCGCGTGGCCTCTGCTTTGTAGAGATCGACGCGCCAGACTACCACAGCACCTCCCTTGTCGGCGGGTTTGATAACCCAGTCTGGGTTGTTGCGGAGTGAGTCGATGGCAATACGTTCGGAGGGGGAGAGATTGGAGTGAGACAGGGGAGTGGAGAAGTCGAGGCGGTTGATGTCCCGACGGCAGTTCTGAATAAAGAGTTCTAAAGCTGGAGGGCCACGAGGGGGGGTCCACGAGGAGGGGGTACGTGGGAGACAGGAAAAGGGATCATCAGTGGGGGGCGAGGACTTGTTCCCGTGGAAAAACGCTGTGAGGCGGAGGCGACGGTAGAAGAGCTCCAAGTCGTGGTGGGCGCGAAACTCATTGAGGTGGGGACGGAGGGGGACAAAGGTAAGACCTGCGCCTCCACCTATTAATGTTCAGAGTTTGTTTGAGTTGAGTTCAACAGCCTGATGACTGTGGGGAAGAGGCTGTTTCTGAACCTGGACGTTGCAGTCTTCAGGCTCCTGTACCTTCTACCTGAATGTAGCGGGAAGATGAGTGTGTGGCCAGGATGGTGTGGGTCCTTGATGATGCTGGCAGCCTTTTTGAGGCAGCGACTGCGATGGATGGATCCCCTCGATGGTAGGGAGGTCAGAGCCGATGATGGACTGGGCAGTGTTTACTACTTTTAGTAGTCTTTTTCGCTCCTGGGTACTCAAGTTGCGAACCAAGCCACAATGCAACCGGTCAGCATGCTCTCTACTGTGCACCTGTAGAAGTTAGAGAGGGTCCTCCTTGACATACTGACTCTCCGTAATCTTCTCAGGAAGTAGAGGTGCTGATGTGCTTTCTTTATAATAGCATCAGTGTTCTCAGACGAGGAGAGATCTTCAGAGATGTGCACGCCCAGAAATTTGAAGCTCTTGACCCTTTCCACCATCGACCCGTTGATATAAATGGGACTGTGGGTCACCATCCTACCCCTTCCAAAGTTCACAATCAGTTCCTTGGTTTTGCTGGTGTAGGGCCAGGTTATTGTGCTGGCACCATTTGATCAGTCGGTCGATCTCACTTCCATAATCTGACTCGTCCCATTCAGTGATACGTCCCACAACAGTGAGAAAATCATTTATGATTATAAAGATGCTCCTATGTTGAATATATACTTTTTTTAAACTCAGTGAAAAATCATACATTTCCTTTGAATTCCAAGTAGAGCTCTCTGAAATGCTTTGAATTTCCTCCAAAGGGGATGATTACAATGACGTTTTCTATGTTAATACGTTAATATTAGTTATTATTAACGTTTTAACATAGTATAATAACTTATAAGAAAACTTCCACCACCGGGGCAAAACCGGGGGCGCCACCATTGGTCATTCATTCGTTTGTGCCGCTGCCAGCTGGATCAGTCTTCTCCAAGATCTATTTTAGAAAGAAGTGCAGATGGTAGACAAAAAAAATCGAAGGTAGACAAAAAATGCTGGAGAAACTCAGCGGGTGAGGCAGCATCTATGGAGAGGAATAGGCGACGTTTCGGCGGGGAAAGGAAGAGGCGGAGACAGTAGGACTAGTATGGAGAGCTGGGAAGTGGAGGGGGATAAGGAAAAAGACAAGGTTATCTAAAATTAGAGAAGTCAATGGGGTGTAGACTACCCAAGCGAAATACCCAAGCTTGTCTCTTCACTACATTTACTGCTGGCTCTAGTCACAAATCTGAGTTTGAGTGATCTGTGCAAGGCATTCATTGATACTGGAATTCCACTGTGGAAATTGGAAAACAAACCTCTCAGAGGTTTTTCAGAGGAATACACAGAGGAACATAGACCAAGTGAGTCATCATTACGGAAAAATTATGTTGACAGCAATCTTCAACATTGTTGTGCAGAAAATTAGAGATGAAGTTGCATGCAACAAAATATGGATCTCAATAGACGAGACAAGTGAACCATCAAATAATTATTTGTTGACATCAGAGGTATTAGAGAA
Source organism: Raja brachyura (assembly GCA_963514005.1). The sequence continues at coordinate 107,210,339 of OY740781.1, read as the reverse complement.
GTCAAACAGTTCAACTATTGCTCAGTTGCTTACATCTTCACTTGCTGTACTTTGCCAGTAAGTATAAACCAGTAGAATGTTCTTCTGTTTGTGACTTAAAGTTTTAATCCCCAAAATGTTGCATTTGACATGCTTAGCTCAAGGACTTCGTAAAATTGCCTAGCACATACATAACTTGTTTCCAAATGTCGATCGCTTAGTTTCCAATGTCAAGGAAATCTTCCTCAGAGCACCGTCAAGTGTGCAGTTGTTCAAGGAAATGGCACCCGAGATTCCGCTACCTCCTCAGCCCGTTTTGACTAGCTGGGGTACATGGCTCTCCGCTACACTCTACTATGCTGTAAATTTTGAAAAGGTAAAATAAGTCGCCAACTGTTTTGAAGAAGAAGAATCTGCTGCAGTCAGGATAGTCAGTGAAATCATGCAGAAAAAGTCCCTCCTTCGTGATCTTGTGGTTATTGCTTCCAATTTTGCAAACTCCCCACAAGCTATCACTTCCTTTGAGAAATGTGGCGAAACATTAGAGAATAACTTGCAGGTTTTTAACAAAGTAACTGACGATATTCACAAAGTTGCTGGCGATGTAGGTAAAGACATACAAGGAAAATGTGAGAGCGTGGTTTTAGCAAACAAAGATCTTGAAGAAATAGAAGACATAGCTAAAGTGCTCAAAAGTAGTTGTAATGCACAAGATATCAACATGAATATAGAGTCTGTAGCTTGTTCCGGGTATGCACCAGCGACCCGAGGTGGAAGATTGCAACCTTCACGTGTTCCACCCTGTTTCAACAAATGTAATCGTACCAGCGTGCACAATCAAATAATATCAAGTAGAACAAGTTGTCCTACAACTTCCATGTCCTACAACTGAAGCATATTCTCTCTGACAAATGGCATAACTTAACACCAGATAAATTGAAAAAAATGCAAGTAATTACGTGCAACCAGGTAACTTTGGTCATTTAATATAGTATACCTTTATATTATCATTTTTAACCAAATTTTGGTGGAGGAAATAAATGCCTTTTGATGCCTTTTATTGTCAATAAATGCCTTTCTCGTACCTTTTTTGTAATTTTATTATGCTTTTTGCTTGCATATTTCAGAGTTTTTTTAGAGCCTAACCATCCTGGCTCTAATAATGAACAACATAATTTTAAAAATGTTAAGAGATCTGCACGACTTGTCCTTAATCCATAAGATTAATCATATTTTTTCATTATTATATATATTTCCTGGGCCATATTATGGTTTGGAAATGGGCCTGGAAACCAGAATCTGAATAGTACTGCATCACTCTGAAGGTTTAAAGCAAGTCCAGTTCATGCAGCAAAATAATCTTCAGAGCACAATTCTGCAAACAACACATGTAAATAGGTTTAGATGAAGTGATACTACGATAGCAATTTTAAAAAAAGCAATTGCATTAAAAAGTAGGAATTTACATTGTGTCATGAGTGCAGAGATGTCAAACTGAATACATCAAATAAGCAACAAAAACTGAGAGCACACGAAAGGGAACAGGATATGAATTTGTTCTCAAATGTCAGGGATATAGTCTGAGAAATAGCAGTCACCAAACAAAAGAGGCATGCATTTTTATACTTTATGCGGGAAGCCTGAATTTTTCATCTTCGTTCTTACTTAATCTAGTTTCTTTCGGTTAGGAAGGATTGCATTAAAATTCTACTCCGATTTAATGAACATCTGCAGAAATGCATTTCTCATATCTCATAAATCTTGTAAAGTCAGTATTGCTCTGTTGATCTCTTATAAATGTGGAACATATGAAAAGCAAATGAAAGAGCGAAGCTTGCCAAATTCATTGTCTGGAAATAGCTGGGCTGGCAATATTGAGGTCACATACCATTACATTAGACAGTGTGCCGCCTGATCATTCCGCTGGTGACTCTGCAGTGCAAGTTACCGCCAAAGATATTTAACATGTGTTGCAATGAGCTTGGCGGTTGTTACGGAGCCATGCAACCAATGCATGCCGCATATTCAAGCCAGCAGAGTATTATACAAAAGAGGACATCAGGTTATTTCAAAAAAGTTTTTTTCTTGAGAGACCATCAACCTGAATTCAGATTTTCTCATCACATATGCCGCTTGGCGTGCTGAATACTTCCATCACAGACAGATTTTTGCTTTTAGGTTATTGGATAGTCTGGGTTGAATAGTCAGTGACCAAGGTATGATGCCTTTTGCTGATTCCAGAAAAAAATGGTCCACAAAGCTTGGACAGGTCCTGTGGCATGGAAGATTTCTTTTTTGGTATAAGCCTCAAATTTAAAGAAAAAATTACTGCTTTTTATTTCAGAGGTCATGGAGTATTCATGTTATCTGAAATAATGCTAGGTGGGGGATAGTCGTCGAGCCCCCTTCTCTCTCCTTACGGTGCTGTCGCTTTATCTCTGCGACACAGCATAGTTCAGTTTCATGATGTGCAGCTCCTTCCTGCACGGATTTCCTCCAGGAGCGCCTGTCCAGTGCAATGTGCTCCCAATTGCTCGATGTGATGTGGAATTTCTCCAAACTGCTCTTGATGCTGTCCTTGAAGCGTTTCTTTGGCCCGCCGGATGCTCGCCGACCTTCCTTCAATTGAGAGTACAGGATTTATTTAGGGAGACGTGTGTTTGACATGCGGGTGACATGGCCAGTCCATCGAAGTTGGTGCTGCATTATTGTGGTGGTTATGCTGGTCATGTTGGCATCCTCCAAAATGCTGATGTTGGCGCGTTTGTCTTCCCAGCTGGTCCTCAGAATCTTTCATAAGGCTCTTTGAAGGTACTGTTCCAGGGCTCTCAGGTGCCTGCTGTAGGTGGTCCATGACTCGGCTCCATACAACAGGATGGGGAGGACAACGGCAGCAGTTTTGTTTGAGCTTTTAGGTCTCGGTCTTCAAAGACTCTTTTCCTGAGTCTGGCATAGGCCCCACTGGCACAACTCAGGTGATGGTCGATATCAGCTTTTGAGGAAAGAATGCTGCCAAAGTAGGGGAAGTGGTCAACGTTTTCAAGAGTGGTGTCGTCTACTTTTATAGTGGGCTGGTTAAATGGCTGGTTGGGTGGAGGTTGACGTAGGACCTGGGTCTTCTTGATATTTCAGGCTAGACCCATGGCTCTGTATGCCTTGGCAAAGGCATTCAGAATGCCCTGGAGGTCTTCTGCGGAGTGCGTTGCAATGGCGCAGTTGTCCACGTACTGATGACTTTGCTCTTGGCCTTCAACCTATTAAGGTTGAAGAGCCCACTGTCAGTTCTAGAAACATAAAAACATAGACACATAGAAAATAGGTGCAGGAGGAGGCCATTTGGCCCTTCGAGCCAGCACCGCCATTCATTGTGATCATGGCTGATCAGCCCCTAACAATAACCCGTGCCTGCCTTCTCCCCATATCCCTTGACTCCATTAGCCCCTAGAGCTCTATCTAACTCTCTCTTAAATCCATCCAGTGACTTGACCTCCACTGCCCTCTGTGGCAGGGAATTCCATAAATTCACAACTCTCTGGGTGAAAACGTTTTTTCTCATCTCAGTCTTAAATGACCTCCCCATTATTCTAAGACTGTGGCCCCTGGTTCTGGACTCGCCCCACATTGGGAACATTTTTCCTGCATCTAGCATGTCCAGTCCTTTTATAATGTTATATCGTTCTATAAGATCCCCCCTCATCCTTCTAAACTCCAGTGAATACAAGCCTGGTCTTTTCAATCTTTCCTCATATGACAGTCCCGCCATCCCCGAGATCAATCTCGTGAACCTACGCTGCACTGCCTCAATCACAAGGATGTCCTTCCTCAAATTAGGAGACCAAAACTGTACACAATACTCCAGATGTGGTCTCACCAGAGCCCTATACAACTGCAGAAGAACCTCTTTACTCCTATACTGAATTCCTCTTGTTATGAAGGCCAACATTCCATTAACTTTCTTCACTGCCTGCTGTACCTGTAAGCCAACTTTCAGTGACCGGTGTACAAGGACGCCCAGGTCTCGCTGCACCTCCCCCTTACCTAACCTAACCCCATTGAGATAATAATCTGCCCCCTTGTTTTTGCCGCCAAAGTGGATAACCTCACATTTATCTATATTATACTCATCTGCCACACATCTGCCCACTCACTCAACCTGTCCAGGTCACCCTGCAACCTCCTAACATCCTCTTCACAGTTCATACTGCCACCCAGCTTTGTGCCATCCGCAAACTTGCTAGTGTTGCTCCTAATTCCCTCTTCCAAATCATTAATATATATGGTAAACAGTTGCGGCCCCAACACCGAGCCTTGCGGCACTCCACTCGCCACTGCCTGCCATTCTGAAAAGGACCCATTCACTCCTACTCTTTGCTTCCGGTCTGTCAACCAATTTTCTATCCATGTCAACACCCTACCCCCAATACCATGTGCTCTAATTTTAGTCACCATTCTCCCGTGCGGGACCTTATCAAAGGCTTATCTAGATACACTACATCCACTGGCGCCTCTTCATCCATTTTACTTGTAGAGGATTGGAATCCTCTGTGGCAGCTCTTCACCAATGAGGTGAAGTATGGCAGCAATAAAGATGACAGGGTGGGTGTGATGATGCATCCCTGTTTGACCCCCATTTCCACAGTGAAGGGTTCAGACTCAGAGCCACAGTTGCTGAGCACAGTGACCGACATGCCATCATGTAGAAGCCTCAATATTCTACAAGTGGGATGACTGCACTTTGACAAGATAGGGATGAACCAGTAATTAAGAATTTAAATTAAGCAAGAGGGTGGAGGAGGCCAATTTATTAACATTAGGAAAGGTCTGGGATTGGGAGCATCTACTTGCAATTAAGTCTGCATCTGCACAATGGAAGTAATGGAAGGTGAAATAGCAAGAGGTCAAGGCCAACACGTCCCTGCCGGGGTAAAAGCCAAGGATAACAAGTACATGGAAACCTGAATGTAAAGGGATACTGAAAATTACATAACGTGAAAAAAACAAAAGACAGGTATAAGAAATTAATAACAAAGGGAGGCCTGTAATGAATAGAGTCATAGAGTGATACAGTATGGAAAAAGGTCCTTCGACCCAACTCGCCAACACTGGCCAGCAATGTCCCAGCTACACTGGTCCCACTTGCCTGCACTTCGTCCATATAATGTGAAGGGAGGTGCTTAAATTGGAATCAGGAAGGTGAAGATTGGTCACAAAGAATCACTGGCAGACATGATTGGGGTAAATCTGAAGGAATTCTGTAAGTATACTAAATATCTGGTTCTTGATTCTGCTACTCTGAGTCAAAGACTCTCTGTATTCAACCTACCTATTCTCCTCATTATTTTATACACCTCCTCATTATTTTATGCACCTCTATAAGATCTCCCTGAGCTACCTGTGCTCCAAGGTGTTAAATCCTAGCCTGCCCAGCCTCATCCTAAAGCACAGCTCCTCAAATCCTGGCAACAGCCTTGTAAATCTTCACAATAATAACATCTTTCCTATAACAGGGTGACTAAGGCTCTTAGGCTGTTGAGAAATATTGATGTGTTGTTGAAATAGGCTGAAAAATGGCAGGCAGAGGTTAATCCAGCCAAATGTGAGCTGATGTATTTAGGGAATACAGATGAAACTAAGACATATACTATGAATCGTTGGGTCTTAGTGAATATTAAAGAACACTGGAACGTTTGGAGTATAAATCCTAAGATCCTTGAAGATGGCAACATTGGTAGTTAACAATTACTAAGGCATATAAGATAGTGACCTTCATACACTGGGGCAATTAATACAGAAGTAGGAAGATTTTGCTCTGAATTTATTAGGCCTTGGTGAGACCCATGTGCAGTCTGGTCACCATGTATAGCAAATGTGTAATAGCTCTGGAATGGGGGCCGAGGAGATTCACCAGGATGTTGCCTGGGTTGGAGCACTTCAGTTGGAAGGAGAGATTGGAGGCGCCAGGTTTGTTCACTTTGAACTGGTGCAGGTGGAGAGGAGATATGATTGAGCTGTATATAATTATAAGGAGTACAGTTTAGAAGAATTAGGGGGGACCTCATTGAAACATACAGAATAGTGAAAGGCTTGGCTAGAGTGGATGTGGAGAGGACGTTTCCACTTGTGGGCGGGTCTAGGACCAGAGGTCATAGCCTCAGAATTAAAGGACATTCTTTTAGAAAGGAGAAGAGGAGAAATTTCTTTAGTCAGAGGGTGGTGAATCTGTGGAATTCTTTGCCACAGAGGGGTGTGGAGGTCAAGTCTGTGGATATTTTTAAGGCAGAGATAGATTCTTGATCAGTACAGGTGTCAGAGGTTATGGGGAGAAGGCTGGATATTGGGGTTAGGAGGTAGATCATCCATGATTGAATGGCAGAGTAGATGATGGGCCGAATGGCCTAATTCTACACCTATTCCTTATGACCTATGAGTATAGATATGATAGACTGCAGGCAAGTTTTCCCCACAGAAGTAGATGACATTAGAGAAGATAGGTTTCAGGTAAGTGAAAGAGATTCAGAAAAGATACGAGGAGGACCTTCTTCACCCAGAGTGTGATAAGTGGTTGAACCTGGGTCGCTGACAACACTTAAGAAGGGACTAGATGAACACTTGAATCTCGTTGGCATCAAAGGCTATGGACAGTGCTGGGCAAGGGATTAATGCGGAAGGGGCTCACTGATTGGTATGGATGAGGTGCACTGAATACTTGTTTCTATCCTGAACAATTTTATGAGGAATGAGATTTTGTATGAACAAAAAATAGTTTTTTAACATCAAATGCATAATCTACTGGCAAACTGAACATTGAGCACCATTACGGATTTTGCTACATCTCACGGAACAGTTTTATTGTACAAAATAGAAAATGAAAAGTTGATCAGAATTAGAAACTGTGAAGATTGGAAAGGAGCCAGACCAGAATGTAATTGTCAGCAACTTTAGGTTTCCCCATCTGCCTACATACGTGCATACAACAGAATTAGTTGTGAGTTTTATAGAATAATGGCAGTAAATATGGACAATTTTATCATTATTACAACCCCCATTTTCAAGATCAATATTTCCATCCAACTTGAACAACTACACAATTTGTAAATGTTTCTCACTTTCACATTTTAAGAATCATTAAATCTTAGTGTAGTATTGATTTGTATTTGGAAACTATTTTGCTTGCTTAAGGTAGGAACTGCATTGAAAAGAGGTGCTTACTTCTTTTGAACTGAGCTTCACATTTGATAATCTGCCTTGTCAGACAGTAGTTGGCCTATTCAAGGAAAGCTGTGACACTGAAGTCGATTTGTTATCGAGTTCTGCCTGGGTTTCTAGGCAACTTAGCCTAGAGTGTGCTTTCCTGAGTGCATCTTTCCCGTGTCCAGCCAAGCATGGACATGGGCACCTGCACGGTGCTGGTACTATAGCAATGTTACAAAACCTACCTTCAGCAGCGCTGCAGATCTGCCACGGGCTGTGTGTGCGACCGGCGCCTTTGAGGGGCGGGAGGGGGGGATGGTATTAAAATGCAGGTTTATATCACTTGTCGGAGAGGGATTTCCTCGGGCTGCTCATTGATGAAGAAAAATCGATCGGACTTCCGTTCCTGTTTTTTTATTTTATTTTTAAACTGCTGAACAATTTAATAGTTGGATTAAAGTAAAAAGCGATTTCGAACGCCCTCAACGCCTTCAACGTGACGGATCGTAACATCAAGACAAAACAAAAGGTAAGTCGTATATTTCACATATAATCTTGCTTCTTGTGGTGGCTTTAGTCTAATTTTACAATGTGAAAATGTTATTTAGTCCCAAAACGATTCGGCCATGTCTTTGCCTGCCGATATGGGGTTAAAATTCACGGCAATGGCAACGCTCCAATCGATCACATTCCAGAAACACCCACTCGCAAGATGATTAAAATTCTCTTTTTTTGGACAATCATGTCATAAATGGTCTATATTTGGTGTAATTGTCTATCCATAATCAATAGTTTTGTACTAAATATCCACAACAGTTTTAGTCACATGTATTGTGCAAAATATAATAATTTTGATTATATTGAGAGTGGATGTTTCTAGATTAATTTATGGGAATTAAACATTAAATTCCTTCCGTTTGGCATATAAATTCATGCCAGACTGATTAAAAAATCATGTTATATTGTGAATTCTTATGTGAATGGGATTTGTTTGTTATTTGGATACTTAGGCTATTTTAAAAATGTAGCCTTTTCTAAAGAAATTGATAGATGTTTAAATCTAGTAATTGAATTTAGATGAATTTAATTGATTTGATGAAACTGATGAATATGAATTTTTTGTTGGGCATTTACTATTTGTTTTAGCATTTAACTTTATCATTTCTACCTTTTTTCTAAACATGCAAATAATCTGTTACTGTTAATGCTGTTCAGTGTTTTTTTCCCTTTACATTTTAAACAGATGTCTCCGAAGAAGTAATGCAAAATTGTTCATCCAAATACCCAGCAAAAGAGACTGGTTTAAACAGCATTCGCAGAGATTATCCGAATTTGGACTACTCCAAATGTGATGATCTACAGGACATTCTTAATGGGAAAGTACTGGGCAGAAAGGCATGTCATGCGTGGTTTGATGAGCAAAAACTTATAGTTTACAATGCCAAAATTGAAAAGTTGAGGAAAAACAAGGTGTACAGAGTTGCTTATTGGTTATAATCTGAGGAGTATGATGATGCTACTGATTATGATATGCCAATGTACCAGATAGCAACTGATCTTCTCCATAAAGACTTGGTCTATTGCTAGAAATTGTAATTTATTTACCTATCTGTTGCAGACTTACAGCATATAATACAATAATATTAAAGTTCTGATCTTGAGAATATCACATTTTTTAATTTTCCAGGCAGTCTGGGTGTTTATTACTATTTCCGTCACAACGGTCAATTTTGTAATTAGCTACAATTAGGTAATTAAATAATTATATGCTTTTATTTCAGGTCATCCAAGTAAGATGTTTCATATTTGTATCAGAATATTTCAATCTATAATAACTGAAAATGTAATTCAGTTCTCTTAATTATTGTCGCTTTCATACCCCCTTGACTCCATTCAAGGACCCAAGCAGTCTTTCCAAGTGCAGCAGAGGTTCACCTGCACCTCCTCCAACCTCATCTATTGCATCCGCTGCTCTAGATGTCAGCTGCTCTACATCGGTGAGACCAAGAATAGGCTTGGCGATCGCTTCGCCAAACACCTCAGCTCGGTTTGCAATAAGCAACCTGATCTCCCGGTGGCTCAGCACTTCAACGACCCCTCCCATTCCGAATCCGACCTTTCTGTCCTCGGCATACTCCATGGCCAGAGTCAGGACCACTGTAAATTGGAGGAGCAGCACCTCATATTTTGCTTGGGCAGTTTGTACCCCAGCGGTATGAACATTGACTTCTCTAATTTCAGGTAGTCCTTATTTTCTCCTCCCCTTCTTAGCTCTCCTTCAGCCCACTGGCTCCTCCTCTTTCTTCCTTCTTCCCCCCCCCCCCCCCCCCCCCCCCCTCACATCAGTCTGAAGAAGGGTTTTGGCATGAAACATTGCTTATTTCCTTCGCTCCATAGATGCAGCCTGAGTTTCTCCAGCATTTTTGTCTACATTCGATTTTCCAGCATCCGCAGTTCCAACACAGGGTAACATGGTTGCTGGGAGAAAGTATGGTACTGATACAATTAAGTTAGTTAAAGTGTTTTAAATTGGGTTTTAACTTGGCCATTTGTTTAATTAATGGTTCTAATTTTTCTGCTGCTTTCTTAACTTTCACTGGATTCAGAGTGATATTGAATCCCAGTAAATGTGGGAGCTTTTTATGCACTGGTAATGGGGTTGTTAGTTTATCGAATTTTTGTTTCTTATATATTATCCACATACACTGTGTTTACAGGCCTGTTAAACTGTTGCAAGTAAGAATTGCATCGTTCTGTTGTCAGTATCTATCTATCGTTCTGTGGTCAGTATCTATCTGTCTGTCTGTCTGTCTGTCTGTCTGTCTGTCTGTCTGTCTGTCTGTCTGTCTGTCTGTCTGTCTGTCTGTCTGTCTGTCTGTCTGTCTGTCTGTCTGTCTGTCTATCTATCTATCTATCTACCTAGCTATCTAGCTATCTATCTATCTTTAAAACTCTGATCTTGTTATCTTCCGGATTGGCGGTCTTTCTATTTGCACAAAAACGGTTCGCAATAGCACTATGATTTTCCGTCATTTCACACACCGTTCTCCTGTGCTGCGAGTAGGCCAAATTTCGTACCGATCGGTTGAATGTCGTAAAGGTAATGAGGTTTAAAAACCTTAAAAAACGTGCGAGCACAGATCGATCTCTTCTCCTGCCAGTCGGCACCACGCGGATTAGACTCTTCCCCTGTCACTCCCCGGGACGGTCCGCCCCTTCCTGCGCCATCGCGTCTTTAGTGGAGCTGAGGCTGGCCGGCGGAGGTTTCCAACTGACTTTCGGAGGGTCTCGAAGCAGCCCAGCCCAGCCCAGCCCTGAGCAGCAGCCCCGCCCCGAGCAGCAGCCCAGTGTCAGAGACCCGGCCCAGCCCAGCCAAGCATGGGAGTTCCGACCCAGCCCAGCCGGAGACCCAGCCCAGAGCCGGAGACCCAGCCCATAGCCGGAGACCCAGCCCAGAGCCAGAGACCCAGCCCTGAGCCAGAGACCCAGCCCGGAGCCGGAGACCCAGCCCGGAGCCGGAGACCCAGCCCAGAGCCGGAGACCCAGCCCAGGCCAGGCCAGCCCATAGCCGGAGACCCAGCCCAGAGCCAGAGACCCAGCCCAGAGCCAGAGACCCAGCCCGGAGCCGGAGACCCAGCCCAGGCCAGGCCAGCCCAGAGCCGGAGACCCAGCCCAGAGCCAGAGACCCAGCCCAGCCGGAGACCCAGCCCAGAGCCAGAGACCCAGCCCGGAGCCGGAGACCCAGCCCAGGCCAGGCCAGCCCAGAGCCGGAGACCCAGCCCAGAGCCAGAGACCCAGCCCAGCCGGAGACCCAGCCCAGAGCCAGAGACCCAGCCCAGAGCCGGAGACCCAGCCCATAGCCGGAGACCCAGCCCAGAGCCGGAGACCCAGCCCAGAGCCAGAGACCCAGCCCAGAGCCGGAGACCCAGCCCAGAGCCGGAGACCCAGCCCAGGCCAGGCCAGCCCAGAGCCAGAGACCCAGCCCAGGCCAGGCCAGCCCAGAGTCGGAGACCCAGACCAGAGTCAGAGATGTCGCCAAACGGAACGCGGAGACTCTGATCCCAGCAGAGGAGAACAACCAGTGACCAGCACCCGCTGTGAGTCCCCATCGTACCACCAATTCCAGCCACCACCCCTCTGGTCCCCCTCGCTGGCTCCTCCCCCCCTCCCCTGTGATGCCCCCCCTCTCCCCCATGGCTCTTCCCCTGTCTTTTCTATGAGCTCACTCCCCCCCTCGCACACACACCACTCTTCTCCAACAACTCCCCCCACCCACAAACCCTTCCACCCCACAAGCCCACACCCCCTGCCCACACAGACACCTCACCCCCGTCCACACACACCCATGAAGAGGAGGGGGAGGGAGTGCTCGGTGATGAGGGGAAATGAGCTGCGCCTGCGTAGTTAGGGGCTATGGATTAGTGGTGGAATATTGCGTTGGGGGAAACGGGTCAGTGGTGGAATATTGCGTTGGGGAATGGGTTGCGTTGGCGGACCAGGCCTCCCATGTGACTGGAACCCAACGTGTCCCACTTAGGCTAGTGACAAGTAAACACTGTTGACTCTTGAAGTTTGGCAGCTGATGACAGCTTGTTCCAGGTGAGTTCAGCGGTGTGGTCTCACCGCCTGTCAAAGGCAACTCATAAGCGAGTTCGGTATTCTGAAAAATGCAAGGAATCATGGGATTTGTCAAAGGTCAAATTCTATAAATAATAATCGAACGATGCGCTGTAGATACAGTGAGTATAGTTTTTTGTCTTTTTCAAGTTTGTATTTGTCAGGGGGCAGACTGAGGGGCAGATGCGAGTGGGAGATCGTGAGGAGGGGGTGGAGAGTGGGGGGGAGAGACGGGACCGGTGGAGCCATTCTCGGCAGCTGCACGTACACAGACCTGCGCCTCATCTGCAGCCAGGATTGCACCCATCCACTGGACCGTCCCCGTCCCCATCCCCATCCCCCCGCTCGAGTGTCCCATCCCCACCCAGGGGGCGGCTGGAGACATCTGGACTGACTGGACACCGGCCCCCAGGCACACAGCCAGTGCAGAGAAGTACCAACCCCAGCTCATCTCCGCCTCTCCCGCTGGGGCAACCAACAGCCCCGGACCAATGCCACCAGCGGCTCCAGGCCCACAGCCAGCAGCAAAGATTATAGAGGAGCAAGATGCGCCACTCAGTGGAAATCCAATGGACTGGTGTGTTGTACGTAACGGAACGTCACGGCCACCATTTTGGCGGATTGCCTCCCCATGTGTAATCCGCTCCAAAGCTACAGAGCAGTTGTAAACAAAGATTATAGAGGAGCAAGATGCATTAGAAAGTTATTAGATTTATTTGTAATAGATCTTTACTTATCTCTCGATCCCTCTCTATCCCCTCTCTTCTCTCGATCCCTCTCTACTCTCGATCCCTCTCTCTCCCCCCTCTCGGTCTTTCTCTCCCCTCTCTTTTCTCGATCTTTCTCTCTCTCTCTTCTCTCGATCCCTCTCTCTCCCTCTCTTCTCTCGATCTTTCCCTCACTCTCTTTCAATCTCTCTCTCCCCTCGATCCCTCTCTCCCCTCTTTTCTCGATCTCTCTCTCTCTCTCTCTTCTCTCTCCCCCTCTTCTCTCAATCCCTCTCTTTCGATCTCTCTCTCCCCCTCTCTTCTCTCTCTCCCCTCGATCCCTCTCTTCTCTCGATCTCTCTCTCCCTTCTCTTTTCTCAATCTCTCTCACTCTCTTCTCTCTCTCCCCTCTCCTCTCTCGATCCCTCTCTCTCCCCTCTGTTCTCTCGATCCCTCTCCTCTCGATCTCTCTTCCCTCTTGATCTCCCTCCTTCCCTCTCTCTCCCTTCTCTCTTTCCCTTTGCCTTTTCCTCCTGTTCCCCCATTTCCCTCGCATCTTTCCTCCCCAGCCCCCACCTTTGCGTAGTTTCCCTTGAATTGCATAATACAGCTTCCCTTGTATTGCTTTAACACACACTGTGCGCAAAATTACAGGCACACACAAACACACATTAATATAAATATATGGTGGGACAGATAGAAGAGCTTATTAAAATCTTCTTACAAAGACCATAATGTAATTTATTTCTATCCTCTTTTGGGCCTAAAGCATAGCAGGGCTGCTAACTCTCACACAGAGGGAAGGGAGGGAGAGAGGGAAATCAAGAAGAGAGGGGAGAGAAAGAGATCGAGAGGGGAGAGAGAGTGATCGAGAGGGGAGAGAGAGTGATCGAGAGGGGAGAGAGAGTGATCGAGAGGGAGAAAGAGTGATCGAGAGAGAGAGTGATCGAGAGGGGAGAGAAAGAGATCGAGAGGGGAGAGAGAGCGATAGAGAGGGGAGAGAGAGCGATAGAGAGAAGAGAGGGAGATAGTGAGAAGAGAGGGATCGAGAGGTAAGTAAAGATCTATTACAAATAAATCTAATAACTTTCTAATGCATCTTGCTCCTCTATAATCTTTGCTTGCAACTGCTCTGTAGCTTTGGAGCGGATTACACAGTGGGAGATCGAGAGACAAAGATTATAGAGAAGCCCAGTTTCCCAGTAGACGCCATAGTCGACGCCATCTCTGGTCCGCTAATATGGCGTTGACAATCACACATGTGATACTACGCCTTTTCCACGGAGTGGCGCATCTTGCTCCTCTATAATCTTTGGCCAGCACGGAGAAGATGCGCCAACTCCAGCCCTACCCCGCTTCAACTCCAGAGCAACCCGCTCCCTGATGAGCCGCTACTCGCTCCTCAACCGCCACCCCAAGTACAAGACGGAGCCGTGCAGCACCTTGCACACCACCGGCTTCTGCCCCTACTGTACCCGCTGCACAACCCCGAGGAGGAGCGAGGGCCCCGGCCTCGCCTGTGCCAGAACGCCAGCCTGGTTTCGGCCTCCTCCGGCCCGGCACTCGACTGGGCTGCGCTGGAGTTGGAGCTGGCCCGGACTTTGGCCTTGGGGCTGGGCAAGGGAGGAGGAGGAGATTGCTGCTGCCGCCAGCACCACCAACAGCACCAGCAGTTCGGGCTGGCGCCCAGCCTGCCCATGGCCGGCAGGAGCCCATCCACTGACTCTCTCTCTGACCAGGACGACCCCAGCAGCAACGGCTCCATCGCCGGTCTTCAAACAAGGCCGGTGGCTGCTCATCTTCAGCGGGATCTCGGTGTCAGACACAGGGGAGGGAGGTGGAGGGCTGCCAGCCAACCCGGCGGGACAGGCAGAGCCGCGCTGGAGCCAGGGACGCGACACCGGGGAGGGGACAGGGAAGCCCCAGCAGCAACTCAACATCACCCGCAGCGACCCCGACCACGGACGAAACGCAAGCCTGCACACAATGCAGCACCACCGTTGCAGAGGCTGTTTATAGCTGGTGACCTGGGCATGCACAGTCAGAATACCAAACTCGCTTCTTTCACGGAGAGGCCCCTGCACAGTGCTGGTCCTGCCAATGAGCTGGAACACAAAGGCTCTCTGCAAAACCCCACCTCATGCCACCTCCAGAATTAACAGTGTGGTCCTTGGATGAGGCAGTAGAAGATCCACCCCATTAAAGGAAGGCAGATTTATCAAAGTTTAATTATGGTATCTAGTTGTAGAGTTTCCAAACAAATCAGTACAACGCACATAATAGGGTAACTCAAATATATCTGTATTTACGTATACACCTCTCTGTCAATAGTTCAAATCCAGAGAACTTCATGCTCTCAGTGGCAAAGCACTCCTGGGAAATGAATAATTTACTCTTTACCATTTTGTTCACCGTGACAATAATTCATGCAATGAAATGTCGCCATTGACAATGAGGGAGATATGATTGCGGTCAATATTTTATAGTGAGTCGTACAGTAGTACCATCGTATTATGGAGGGGCATGTGCAATGCCATGTTATATTTATGCCACAATTTGTTGGTGTTTGTGCACTATATCAGAGGTGAAACCCACTGACAGGTCAACTCCCTGGTACAGAGTTAAAGCAAATTCAAGTTTAATGTATGCAGTCATGGTGATTAAAGTTTGATTGGAGACAAAACATGCAGCAAGGCATTTTCTTATCTCAAACTCTCCAGTCCCGATAACATCCTTACAAAGCATAATATCTATACAATTGGTGTTGTCTTTGTAGTTATTTTGGATCACAGTGATGTCAAAGGAAAGAAATAAAAATCCAAAATTGTGCGTTTGCACAGTCTGACTGCTGATAATTAGAAAAAGCTGTTCAAGCTCTGTTTGTCGGAATGAAAAAAAAGAAAGCTTTTGCAGTGAAGAAGCAAGTTAAATCCATCACCTGTCAAATATTGCATCAACAACAATGTTTGCGCCATAATTCGTAAGATACACTCAGGCAAAAGGGCTACTTGAAACTAGCAATCTCCAGTCAACTATCAACCCTAACATACTCAATCAAATTCAAATGCTTAGAATTTCCTTGGCACTTGTAAAGGAGTGTCAATTGTTCAATTGTAAATTCATTGTGACTGAGTCTGAAACATTGGCATTACATCTGCATCTAATGGAGAAAATGACCTGTAGAAACAAGGAGCTGCAGATGCTGGGTTTTTAACGTGGAGAAGGGAGAGGGAAAGGGGGCGGGGTTAATGACTCACTGTGCCACTGAAACCACTTGACACAAAATATGACTTTTCCCCTATGCACTGGACAAGAGATGGGGCCCCAGCCAGCTGCGGAATGTCGCAGGAGAGACAGAGAGTGTCAATGAGGGTCAAGGATTGTGGAGGAGGCAGTCATATCAGAAGAGAAGTTGGGGCAACGATCAGCTGCTTGTGAATAGCAATTACTGTGATTATCTTTCATGTAAAGGAAGGATGCTTGAGTGGTTGAAGAGGTTTGTGGAGAGACTCCATGAATTGGGTAGGACTGGAGAACTGATTGGTGCGGTGCAGGAGTCAGGCAAAGGTAGGGAGTTTGGCCTTGAGGTAAAAGGAGGCAGTGGACGGTGAGGTTAGCTGGTGTTACAGAGGCACAGGAGAACTAACAAGTAAACCAGGTATGTTACAAAACTTACCTTCAGCGGCGCTGCAGTTCTGCCACTCCCCGTGTGCGCGACTTTGGCGCCTTTCAGAGGGGGCGGGTTTAAAATGCCGTTTTTCTCCAGACAATTCAAATCGTTCCATCTCAGGGGATTTCGTTGCTAAAGAGAAATCGCTCCGACATTTGTTTTATGAAGGTATTTTTAAACTACGCTAGATCATTTATTAGCAAGAGTAATTTAAAAATCATCTTCTAAAGCCGTGAACGCCGACAATGGGACGGATTTTATGTAGGGGATAAAAGAAGGTACACAGTTTATTTTTACATAAAAACGTGGTTCTTAGGAAGCCTTTAATCAAATTTTCATGTTGCGAAAAGGGGACAAAAAATATATAGGAACCGGCAGTATTTTTCCTGCCGACTGTGGGTTAAATTCACCACAAACCGCAACGTTCCAATCCACCGCGTTCCACTAAAACCCACTCGCAAGTTGATTTAAATGGCCATTAATTTACAGGAATTAAACACTAAATTCCTTCCATTTGGCCTATAAATTCATCAAAATGAGATTTTAAAATCATGTTATATTGTGAATTATTGTGTGAATGTTATTTGGACACTTGGGCAATTTAAAAATGTTTATCTTTTCTTAAGAAATGGATAGATGTTTAGATCTAGTAATTGAATTTTGTAATTAGCTACAATTAGGTAACTAACTAATTAAATGCTTTAATTTCAGGTCATCCAAGTAAGATTGTTTCATATTTGTTTCAGAATGCTTCAATCTATAATAACTGAAAATTGCATTGAGCTCTTAATTTTTAAGAAAGTTATGGGCTTTTGACTGTCCTTGATCACAGCTTTTGTGTTAGGTCAATGGAAAGGCAATGGGGAACAAGATGCTAATTTATGGGATAAATTGCAGACTTGATTTTTAAAATCTCAAAATTTTGTAACATTGCTGAGTAAACCCTGCAACCCACCAGTGAAATTCTCAGAACACAGGAAAGCACTCTGTAAATGACACCACTGCAGGAAAAATGAAGGCCTACTTGCATTGTGGTTGGTCACAGATGGACACAATTTGGATCAACATTACTTTCTTCCAAAAAAGCTCTAAACAAACATTGCGCAAGGAACAGCATTACATCCGCATCCAACGGAGAAAGCAGTTTTCTATGGGATCAAGGCAAGGAACATCCAGTTGAAGCTTAACTGTGGGAAACCTGCACTGTGTTTCAGAAAACAGCGGGTTTTCACATGTCACACGCTAAAAATGGGAGTGCTGCAAGACCAACCGATAGGCAAGAGGCATTGTGTCGGGTTTTGAACCAAAACTCTTGGCCTGGAACTGGAACAAGGTCAAGAGAAATGAAATCAAAACTCAAATCTCCCAGTCATAGCGCCGGGAGAACACATGTAGACTTTGCCCACTCCAGATTTCTGGAATTCATTTTCTGTGGCAATTTACATTCCAGTGCTTATTATCTCAGATAGCCTACTTCAGTGCCAACATATTAACATTTATAAAGTGTAAAATTTTCACCTTTTAGCAGTGTACATTTCCGTATGTAGTCAGAAAGAAAATGGTGTAATTAATTAATGCATTCAGGTGCCAACTCCTTAAGCGGGCTCTAATTGATGTTTAATTTCCTGAAAATGATAGCCTCTGAAATCATAATGAAAGAGCCTGTAACTCTGCAGGATTCACTGAAGCATCCCAGCACTCTACATGAAAAAGTTTGACAAAATACCGTTACAGTTATAGAATAAGTAATTGTTAATCAGGCCCAACATCAGCGGAAATGCTGCTGCTGGTCACCCACAAAATGATGCCATACCATCAACGGGAAACGAATAACAATGCCCTTAAAGTTACCAAGTCAAAAGCGTTGTTTATTGAAATTAGGAGGTAAAGGGGTGAACCCAAGCCTATCCTCAACAACATAGTTGCTGTAGAGATGGTTGACAACTTCAAATTCCTAGGCATACTACTCAACCTAACCTGGTCCCTTCACACTGATGCAATGATTGAGAAACATATTGGTGGAGCTGAGCAGAACAGAGATGGCTAAGCGGACTCACTCATAGAGTCAGTGAGATCAGCTGGTGACCACCCTCACCCTGCCTGCTCGCTCTCCTCACAGCTGTTTGTGTGAACCCCTCCTACACACTATTATTGTCATTTCTGACTTACGAATAGGTCACAAATATTTATCAGGAGCAGGACCCTATAGTCCTGTAAGTTGTAGAGATCACTTCATGAATTCTTTCCTTGGTCCAATGCATTGGAACGGAGGAGCAAATCACTGCTTACACTTCCACCATTCCACAAGATTTCTAAGTTGAAATGCTTTGCTGAAATGGGGGAGACAATGGAGGGATTGTCACAACAGCCTCCTCTCTCTCCATCCCCTCCCCCACATAAATCGTACCAGCTTCAAAGTTGTCTTCTTGTCTCATTGTCAGTAACTCGTTTTCACAGAGCCCATTTTTCATCTAACAATGGCCAGTTTCCTTTATCATCGTTACTTTTTTGCATATCTTTCATTCATTTGTTCTATACCTCTCTGCATCACCCGTCTATAGTTCTTGTTTCCCTCTCCCCAGACTCTCAGTCTGAAGAAGGGTCTAGACCCAAAACGTCACCTATTCCTTTTCTCCAGCAATGCTGCCTGACCCGTTGAGCTACTCCAGCTTTGTGTGTCTATCTGCACCACCCTTTATTAGGTACCGGTTACTGCACACTTTAACTTCCCCTCCCATTCCCACACTGACCTTTCTGTCCTGAGCCTCCTCCATTGTCAGAGTGAGGCCCAGCGCAAATTGGAGGAACACCACCTCATATTTCGCTTGGGTAGTTTACATCCCAGCAGTATGAATATTGACTTCTCTAACTTCAAGTAACCCTTGCTTTCCCTCTCTCTCCATCCCTCCCCGGTTCTCCCACCAGTCTTACTGTCTCGGACTACATTTTATTTCTGTTTGCTTTGTTGTTATCTTTTCCCAGCTAACAATGATCTATTCTCCATTTGGTGGTGCTGTTACTGGCTGCTAACCTTTTATTTATGTTTAAAGATGGTATCGTAATGGGGAAACCGTCCTTCAGTCACTTCCTGGCGAGGATGCGACTATTATCCGAGCCGCGCCCTCGCCCCCCTCCTCGCGGCCTACCAACTGGATTGGCGCGGTCTTTGCTGCCGGAACCGACCGGAACTTCAGCAGCAGCGGCACAGCACTGGATACATTGCAGAGCGGGCAATGCCTCACCTGGGATCGCTGTTTGGAGCTTGCCTGATGAGGGAAATTCAGTGTTTAATCAAAAACAAGAAGGATGCATGGGACTTGTATTGGCAGCTGGGAACAAGTGCATCACTGGACGAGTTTCGGGAACTGAGGAGTAAACTAAAAAAGGAAATCAGAAGGGCAAAAAGGGGCCAGGAGATAGCTCTGACAGGTAGCATTAAGGGCAATCCCAAAAAATGTTATAAATACTTAAGGGGGAAAAGGGTAACTAGAGAGAGAGAGTGGCACCTTTCAGGAATCAAAGCGGTCACCTCTGCGTGGAGTCACAGGAGATGGGCAAGGTCCTAAATGAGTATTTATCAGTATTTACCAAGGAGAAAGACAGTAGGACAGAGGAAATTGGAGCAGTCACTGTAAGTGTCTTGAGAGCAGTCAGGGTTACTCAGGGCCGGATTTAGATGAAGAGAGGCCCTAGGCTATTCTACTTGTGAGGCCCCTCTTAATCCCCCACCCCCATGACGAGAGGAAGATGGAAGAGTCCACCAGATTGACACCGATGTGCAGCTGAGCATGGCCAATGAGATAAGGGCTGGAAAGCTACGCCTTTTATTTATTGCCAGTGCTAGTATCGAATTATCGGCTTAAAACACTATTATTCTGAAATGGAAGGCAAGGAAAATTACTGAAGTGTTGAGAGACTACAGTGCGTTATGACAGCATATCTAAGAAAGAACTATGATAGTGTAAAAAATATTAAACACCAGGCCCGTATGAAGCTTTTCGAAAAGGGGGGTGGCATGGCAGGATTACAAAAATGTTATGTGAAATAAGTGCAGGCAGCGCATATCACAAGCGCGAAGCTCAAAGACCTTGCGGCCGGGGTCCAGGAAGCTCTGGGGTTTTAGATGCTCTCTGGTGCCTGAGCCTTATTTTGGAGCATTTTTGCACCAAATTCATGACCAATATTTCAGAAATAATTTTGGTTGAGTCAAGAGTATTGAGTGGTTGGAATGGGATGATTGGGGTCATTGTTGTATACATTTTTTTTAAATCAAGAATTGCTGTCCTAGTTTTAATAATCAAATTGTAATGTAAAATGTTATGTAAAATGTTACAAAGGAGAATGCAAACACTGCAAATAAAATACTGTATGTTTTTGCAGTAAATAAAACCATTTTTTTGAAAATGTTTTGTGTGTTGATTTGATTGCCTGTTACTGTTCGATTTTGTGTGTGCACATTAAAAATGATGCAAAATGAAAGTCGCAAGCTATGGAATACATTTTTTTCAGTATTGTTATCAAGGAAAAGAAGGCAGTTCCAATTGTTTGACATTATTTATATGGAGGAGAAAATATAATTGCTCTTAAACCTACCTTAATTTTGCAATCTCACTAAAGATAATCCCCCTTTCCCTCTCCTCCTTCCCCCTCCCTTTCCCTCTCCCTCTCTCTCCCTCCCCATCTCTCTCTCCCCCTCCCCCCTTCTCCTCCCCCCCTTCCCCTCTCCTCTCCCCCCTCTCCTCACCCCCCTCCCCCTCTCCCCCTCCCTCCCTCCCCCCTCTGTCTCAACCCCCCCTTTCCCCCTCTCACATCCGTCTCTCTCTCTCCCTCCTACGCAGCGAGGCTCCAACCCAACGCCGCAGACACCGCAGCACCCCCCCGGCCTGGAGAAACAGGCACTCCCGCAAAGCAATATTCTACTACTTACTTGGAGTAGACACCTAGGATCTTTGGTAGACAAGAGGCATCGAGGTGATTGTGTAGAGTGCAAATGGAGATCTGAACCCGCCCAGGCCCACTGCGCATACACGGAGAGATAGCATCATTTTGCGTCGCTACTGTGTCCCCAGCTTCCTCCGACTGTGCAGATGGTCGCAATTTTTTTCCACAAAACTTCCAGTGGGCCGGAACCAGAATTTTGGGTAATTTCCGTCAAAGTGATGATAGCTGATAGCGCACCAATTTTATTTTTCTCTGGATTTTTTTTACTCTGGGAAGAAAACACCTTGGCCGGAGGCCCCCTAGATTTTGTCGTCCTAGGCTTCAGCCTATGAAACATAGAGGTAAATCCGGCCCTGCCAAGGCCCCCCTAGATCTCGAGGCCCTAAGCTTAAGCTTGTGAAGCTTATACGTAAATCCGGCCCTGGGGTTACTGTCGAAGAAGTATTGACGGTACTGTCGTGTTTGAAGGTAGACAAATCTCCAAGGCCTGAACAGATATATCTGTGGACATTGTGGGAAACTAGAGAGGAAATTGCAGGAGCCCTGGATGAAATTTACGAGTCGTTCTTAAATACAGGACTGGTGCTGGAAGACTGGAGGGTGGCTAATGTTGTGCCTCTTTTCAAGAAGGGCTGCAGGAAAAAGGCTGGGTGAGCTTAACATCTGTAGTTAAAAAGTTACTGGAGAGTATTCTGAGGGATAGATTATACAGGCATTTGAATGGCAAGGCTGATTAGGAATAGCCAGCATGGTTTTGTACGTGGGAGGTCGTGATTAATTTTTTTGAAGACGTGACCAAAAAGGTCGACGAGGGCAGAGCTGTAGATGTTGTATACATGGATTTCAGTAAGGCATTCAACAAGGTTCCGCATGGTAGGCTGCTCTGGAAAGTTATGAGATCCAATGAGAGATAGCTGAATGGATAGCAAATTGGCTCCATGGAAAGAAGCAGAGAGTGATGGTGGAAGGTTGCTTCACGGACTGGAGGCCTGTGACTAGTGGTGTGTCTCAAGGTTCGGTGCTGGGCCTGTTACTGTTTGTCATCTACATCAATGATTTGGAAGAGAACATACAGGGCAAGATTAGCAAGTTTACTGATGATATAAATGTTAGTGGTTTTGCAGATAGTGAGGATGGTTGTGAAAGATTGCAGAAGGATCTGGATCAATTTGCCAGGTGGGCGGAGGAATGGTTGATGGAATTTAATACAGAAAAGAGTGATTGTTGCATTTTGGGACGTCTAACAAGGGCACGACCTACACTGTAAATGGCAGGCCTCTGGGTAGTATTGTAGAGCAGAGGGATCAATGGCTACAGGTGCATAGTTCTTTGAAGGTCGAGTCGCAGGTAGAAAAGGTGGTCAAAAAGGCTTTTTGCACTTTGGCCTTTATCAGTTAGAGTATTGAGTATAGAAGTTAGGAGGTCATGATGCAGTTGTATAAGACATTGGTGAGACCGCATTTAGAACATTGTGTTCAGTTCTGGGCACCATGTTATTGGAAAGTATTGTCAAGCTTGAAAGGGTTCAGAAAAGATTTACAAAGATATTGCCAGGACTAGAGAGTGTGAGCTATCGGGAAAGTTTGAGTAACCTGGGTCTCTGTTCCATGGAGTGCAGGAGGATGAGGGGAGATCTTTTGTATAAGGGAGATCTTTTGTATAGGGGAGATCTTATACAAAAGATCTCCCCTATACAAAATCATGAGAGGAATAGATTGGGTAGATGCACAGTCTTTTGCCCAGAGTAGGGGGATCGAGAACCAGAGGACATGGGTTCAAGGTGAAGGGAAAAAGATTTAATAGGAATCCGAGGGATACTTTTTTCACACAAAAGGTGGTGGGTGCATGGAACAAGCTGCCAGAGGAGGTAGTTGAGGTTGGGACTATCCCATCGTTTATAACCAGTTTGACTGGGACATGGATAGGACGGGTTTGGAGTAATATGGACCAAGCGCAGGCCAGTGGGACTGGTGTAGCTGGGACAATGTTGGCCGGTGTGGGCAATTTGAGCTGAAGGGTCTTTTTCCACACTGTATCACTCTATGACTCTGTGACTGTGACAGTGCTTAAGATGATGATGTTTTCTTTTTAACTGTAGACAGGGGTCAGGTCGTGGAAGTGAATTGCACTTCAATGATGAAGCCATAAATTACTAAGCAAACTGGAGGGGTTATTATTTTCACTGGAAAATTTAGAACAAATCATTGACAAGTGTTTCAGATATTATAGAATGTACAGAAGATAAACTATGTTGCCAAATAGAAACCATAAAATTAAGCCAATGACACTTGCCAATGATAGTTCTAAATTTTGAGGTGAAAGTAATAATCCCTATAGTTTGACAGCAGATTAAACCTTTAAATATTGGCCCAAAGGCTTACATCAGATACAGTGAAAGATATGTCAGATGATAAAGACTATCTTTTACAGAGTTTCACACTATTAAAATGTTTCCTTCCCTCCGGGCAAATGGAAGATAAAAAGTGTAGGAAATGGATTTTAACGTTGTGCACGGCTGATTTATCAGTGTGGTCTCTGGTTACTGTCAGGTCTGGATAATTAGTTAACAGATGAAGAATAATCAACTCACAGTGTCTTTGATGAGGTGAGATTTTGGGCAGAGTTTCACTAATTGCTTCCATTCTTGTAATTCATAAGCTTTAGTTGCATTTCTCATTATCTACATTGTTTTATCCACTCATAACTATTAGCAACCTTTATATTGTTCGGAAAGGTACAGGGCTCCAAGTCCTAACAATCCTTGTTCTCGGTGTACCAGGGCCCCATCCCCGACCTCTACCTCTGTTACATCGACGACTGCTTTGGTGTCACCTCCTGCACCCACACACAACTGACTGACTTCATCCATTTCACCACCAACTTCCATCCGGCACTCAAATACACTTGGACCATTTCCAACATTTCCCTACCATTCCTTGACCTCACCATCTCTATTGCAGGTGATACACTCCTGACTGACATCCACTACAAACCAACTGACTCCCACAGCTACCTGGACTACTCTTCCTCCCACCCTGCTTCCTGTAAGGACTCCATCCCCTATTCCCAATTCCTTCGTCTGCGCCGCATCTGCTCCCAGGATGAGGTGTTCCACACCAGGTCATCACAAATGTCCTCGTTCTTCAGAGAACGTGGATTCCCCTCCCCCACTATAGATGAGGCTCGCACCAGGGTCTCCTCCATACCCCGCAACACTGCCCTCTCTCCCCATTCCCCCACTCGCAACAAGGGCAGAGTCCCCCTGGTTCTCACCTTTCACCCCACCAGCCGGCACATACAACACATAGTCCTCCGCCAGTTTCGCCACCTCAAACGTGACCCCACCACTCGCCACATCTTCCCATCTCCCCCCCTGTCTGCCTTACGCAAAGACTGCTCCTTCTGCAACTCCTTGTCAATTCTACCCTTCCCTCCCGCTCCACCCCTTCCCCGGGCACTTTCCCTTGCAACCGCAAGAGATGCTACACTTGTCCCTTCACCTCCCCCCTCCACTCCTTTCAGGGACCCAAGCAGTCCTTCCAGGTCCGACAGAGGTTCACCTGCACCTCCTCCAACCTCATCTACTGCATCCGCTGCTCTAGATGCCAGTTGATCTATATCGGTGAGACCAAGCGGAGGCTTGGCGATCGTTTCGCCGAACACGTCCGCTCGGTCCGCAATAACCAACCCGACCTCCCGGTGGCTCAGCACTTCAAATCCCCCTCTCATTCCGTATCCGACCTCTCTGTCCTGGGCCTCCTCCACGGCCAGAGTGAGCAACACCGCAAATTGGAGGAACAGCACCTCATATTCCGCTTGGGGAGTCTGCATTGAATTGAATGGGGCTTGAACATTGAATTTTCTCAATTCTGTTAACCCTTGCTGTCTCCTCCCCTTCCCACTTCTCCCCCAGCCCTTGGGCTCCTCCTCCTCCTTTTTCCTTTCTTCTCCCCGCCCCCCCCCACCTCCCACCAGTCTGAAGAAGGGTTTCGGCCTGAAACGTTGCCTATCTCCTTCGCTCCTTAGATGCTGCTGCACCCGCTGAGTTTCTCCAGCCTTTTGTGTACCCCCAGGGCTCCAAGTCAGTCTGCTGAGCTTCAGTTAGTTGACAGCACACAAACACCAGTGTTAGCCCAGGAGGAAGCACAGGTCATACAACATGAATCTATTCTCAAAAAAAGTCCACAGAAAGAATTGTAATTAAATAAAACCTACGTATAGTGAAATACTTGTTTTGCATACAGTTTAGTAAAGTATTGCCATACCTAATAAGTGCAATCCGCAATTGGTGCAAGTTGCATAGTCCAGTGAGAATGCATTCAAGTTGCCAGGTTTTGGCGCCATTTTCAAAGGCCAGACTGGTGGTCTTGCGGAGCAGCGCCCAATCCAGGCGAATCCCAGGCTGGTACAGGGCCTCCAGCCATCACCTCTGTCAAGATTGTCCAGCGAACTGTCGTCCTTTACCTCGCCTGACCCCTATCAGCCTTTGTGCCCCGGGGGCGCCTCCCACAGCCGGCCTTGAGGGCGCAGAAAGTAAGACCCTGGTTTACACTCTTGCCGGCCCTACAATAGCATCCACCCTCGCTGGCTCCCTCCATCCTCCTCTCCGGTTTTCTGGTCCTCAGAGGATGAGCAGGGGCCAGCTCAGACACTCCTGCCTTAATGATTTCGCACTAATTAATAATGATGTCCCACTGGAGATATCTTTTAAAATATTGTAAAGTATGCAACAAATGCTCATAGAAGATATACCTGCATTGAGTACAGATTAAAGAAACCTACACTCAAAGTTACTCTGCAGCCTGTATAACAACTTGCATTTATGTGGTGTATTTGATTCAGCCAAAAGGGTCCAACGTGTTTAACCTGGGGTGAAACCAAGGGGAGAGTTAAAAGAGATGGAGTTTTGGAAGTCTTTGAAAGTGGAGAAATAATTAGCAAGTCTGAGAGAAAGAATGTCAAAGTGGAGATCCGGACAGCTGACAGCACAGTCCCCGCTGTGTAGCGATTAATGTTGGGGAAGTCCTGCAGCCCGAATTAGTAGTGTGCAGAGATTCCAGAGGCTTTGCACACACCACTGAGTACATAATCGTTCAGCACAAGAGATGGGTGATAAGAACTTTGAGCAAGTTAAGATGAGCTCACGTTTTAATGGTGGAAGGTTGGCCAGGAGAACGCTGGAACAATTAAACTGGTGGAAGCAAAAACATAGAGCATCTGCCAACTGGTCTCATCACCAATTCATTGATGAACAGTAGCACTGAGTGTAATTAAATACTCAACTACAAATTCACTTGTCAAAATAATTAGACAAAATAACTTCAATAAAGTAAATTGTAAAATCTGTGCAATTTGTTGGTGAAGAAGAAGTTCACCTCAGGTCTAACAGCAATAAGGCAACTCCAAAAGGCTATAGCTTCCTTGCCAGTGCTGGAAAAATATATCCGGAGAGAGAGAGAGGGAGAGAGGGGAGGGGGAGAAGGGGAGATGGGGGGGGAGAGAGAGCAAGAGAGAGGGGAGGCACAGTCTGGATGTCATTCTCTTCACAGCCAGTGACCGACCTTTCCCAAGAACATGCATAAATTATTTTGTCTGCTGAAACCAGAGCATTTGCTGCATCTAATGAGAAGTGACACCTTAAGAAAGGAGAAAAAATGATAATGTATTCATAATGAGCTTGACTTAAAACCAAAAGTATAGTTGGTACACATTTTTAAAAATAGAAAGAGCGAATTCCACACTCCAGTTAAGTAATCCATGATTTACCAATCATATTTTTTAAGGGCTGATTTTCTCAGTTTGCCTCATTAGCATTGTTTTGCAAAGGAAGGGAATAACTATTTTTTGTATTCTCTTAATCCCACTCGTGGCAATGTAAATGAATGGTGTTTGATTATTGTCATTTTTTAAGCAGTTCTGAACTACAACTGCCCTGTTCCAATGCAAACACATTTATGTTGTAAAATCTATACATTCATATATGCCATGATACAAAATTGGTAATGTACTTGTACATTTTGCACATGCAATTTTAAATAAATCTTTGAACTGATTTAGCACAGGGATGGTTGGAATTAGCATACCAGATATTTCAGGTATCATTTATGCACTGTATGTTTTAGTTATTTAGTGTAAGAAAAATAAAGCAGACAGGATAATCAAAACCAGGTTTATGTACAACATAAAGCCCAGAAAATAACCATCAAGTAGTATTATTATCAAGCTTGATAATAATAGATGATTATGGGTTTGTGTATTGCAAACTGTTATTGTGCTGTCATTGAGTACAGTAAGTGCCTAGAAATATAAATGTCACTATAGTAACCAATAGGATATGCCTTGACTTTGAAGCTTAGAGAATGTTAAAGCTCTGAAGAGACGTGGTACTATGATGGTATTTTTAAGTGACTTTCATCACTTCACGAATCATACACAACATAACAGAAACAAAAGGGTGGAATTTTTATCATAATTCAATCAGATTATCATCTTTACATCTAAATGGCAACCAATACTTAGGTATATTACAAAACCTACCTTCAGCAGCGCTGCAGTTCTGTCACTGGCCATGTGCGCGACTTCGGCGCCTTTGAGGGGGAGGGGCGGGGTTAAAATGCCGTTTTCTCCTCCCTGTCCAAGATATATTTTCTCGGGCTGGTAGCTAATGCTGAAGGATTGTTCCGACTGCCGTTCCGTGAAACTTTTTTTTAAACCGTGGGACAACTTCAGCGCTGGAGTAAAATAAAAATCCACTTCTAACGCCGTCAACGGGACGGATCTCCCGTACGGGACAAATAAAGGTAAGCCGTTTATTTTACATATAAACTTGCTTCTTAGGATTACCTTAATCCAAATTTTACGTTACGAAAAGGTGATTTAGGCCCCATACGAACCGGCAGTGTTTTTCCTGCCGATATTGGGTTCAAATTCACTGCAAACCGCAACGTTCCAATCGATCGCGTTCCACAAAATCCCACTCACAAGATGATTTAAATGGCCGTTTACGGGAATTAAACACTAAATTCCTTCCTTTTGGCCTATAAATTCATGACAATGAGATTTAAAGATCATGTTATATTGTGAATTCTTGTGTGAATGTTATTTGGACACTTAGGCTATTTAAAAATACGAATCTTTTCTTAAGAAATGGATAGATGTTTAGATCTAGTAATTGAATTTTGTAATTAGCTACAATTAGGTAACTAACTAATTATATGCTTTAATTTCAGGTCATCCAAGTAAGATTGTTCCATATTTGTTTCAGAATGCTTCAATCTAAAATAACTGAAAATTTATTTCAGTTCTCTTACTTTTTAAAAAGTTATGGGCTTTTGACTGTCCTCGATCATAGCTTTTGTGTTAAATCATTGGAAAAACAATAGGGAACAAGATGCTAATTTCCGATTAGCATCTTGAAAATGGCCATAGCTTTTTTAATACTGAAGATATGAAAGTGAATTAGGTGTCAAATTAAACTTCTTTTTATGCTTTATTTGATGGGGTGAAATGCAGACTTGATTTTTAAAATTTCAAAATTTTGTAACCTGTGTTTGTAACACAATTAAATATGGCAGCTATTTGTACAGAGATTACACAGCTGTAAGTAATAAGATTAAACACAGTTTCCTTTCAAGGATCTGAATGCACAAACCAACAATAAAGTGTAATGAGTGGTGCCTCAAGGTATATATCTGAATGTATCTAGGCACTTCTAGTTTATCACCCTCAATTTTCCTTCCTGTCAGTGCCAATCCACTACGGAACCTTCCTGCAGGTAACTATAATCTCTTGACCTTAAACTAAATGGCTACACTTCACCTGGGGCTCAACAATGAACATCAGTGGGCAAATTGGCGCAGGAGTCGGAAAGCATCTTGGCTAAACCATGCCCTTATCCTGATCACCATTTCCCAGCAGGGACCATAAGAATGCAGCAGCAACCTTGTCTGATGTTCTAACATTAGGAACGTTAATTCCACCGAGAAGAGCAATCAGTTAAAAATAAAAAAATGCTGGAGGAAATCAACGGGTCAGACAGCATCTGTGGATGAAATGGACAGGTCGAGGCACTTCTTCAGACTGATCAGCCTGAGGAATGGTCCTGTCCCGAAACCTTGTCTGTCCATTCCCTCCACAAATGTTGCCTAATGCACTTCTTTGCTCAAGATTCCAGCATCTACAGTCTATTGTGTCTCCTCAACAGCAATCAGTACCTTGCCACAGAGCAAAATATTGAAATTGAAGGAAAACAGAAAACATTGGAAAAGATCAGCAGGTCAGGCAGCATCTGTTGTGTTGTGTTCTGATGAAAGGTCATGAATCTAAAACATAAAGCACCTTATGTCAGGAACTGTGAGATTAAGAAGGTTCTTTCAAAGAACACATGATGTTATGGGCCTTCCCCTACTGCTAGGCTGAAGCTTGTATGTTCTAAAATCAAATAAAGTGCATGCAAACAGCACAATTGGTAAAGTACTTTTCTTGCAAAGTAATTTTGCTGATTAATTACACACTTACAACATTGTCCTATGCCGGGCCATAGCTTGGAAGTGTGTCATCTTTCCATGTTTGGATGTTGTGTGAGCTTCACTGATCAAATCACTGCAACACCAATCAAACTCCACATTGCTGATCATTTATTGATACCCCAACACATTCCTCCCTACCTGTTCCACTTTAAACCTTCCACGGCAACTTTCCTTCCTTTATGAATGACAAAATAATCATGAGATCAAATTTATTACTGTGGAGAAATGCCTAGATATAACAAGACTTTAGATTGCGGCATCTGGGACATATATGTACATAATGTTGTGAAAAGACTGGAGTGCTGGAGGATCACATTGAGCTCAGCACAGATCCTGACATACTCCAGGCATCACAAAGTATCTTGTCACATTAAGTCTGTTTGAATGTGGGCAAGGAATATATCCTTCTATCATTTTGTGTGTTTTATGACCTTTTTCTAGGACTACATATGGTGTTGTCAATACTGCCAATGGACATAGAACATAGAACAGTACTGCACAGAAACCGACCCTTCATCCCACGATGTTTATGCTGAACATGATGCCAAGGTGAACTGATTTAATCTGCCTGTACATGATCCATATCCCTCTATTCCCTGCACTTCCATGTCCTTTTCTAAAAGCCTCCTAAATCATATCTGCCACCACCACCACCACCTAGCAATGTGTACCAGGCTCCCACCACTCTCTGTGTAAAAAAAACTTGCTCCGTACATCTCCATTAAACTCTCCCCCTCTCACCTTATAGTTATGTTCTCTAGTATTGGACATTTCCCCCTGGAGAAAAGGAGTCTGACTGTCAACCTCATATAATTTTCTATACTTCTATTAAGTCTCCCCTCAACTAGAGCAGGTTTTTGATTACTAGAGGAGTCAAGAGATACAAGACTGCAAAGTGGAGTTGAGGTAAAAGACCAGCCATAGTCATTGCATGATGACAATGGCTTCACAAAAGGCAACCTTCTGTTCCCTTTATGTTCTTAAATTGGCAACGCATTGCTCACAAACAGCAGCATCCTGCTGAGTGAGTGGGTGTGGTAGTGATGAAACCAATACAAAGAGTGCAACATATTTCTAACGATGCAGACGATGAGGACTAAGCAAGGAACACAGGAGTGCACTCTCAAAAACAGCATTGCATGAAACGGCTGAGAAAATCGTGCGCCTTTAATATGGTAAAATGGCACAATGAACCTGAAAGTAATCAGGCAACAACTGATGCAGGCCAAAGGAGATAATGTGGAAAAATGAAAAAGGAATCCCTGTTCCTCTTTCGTGAGAGAGGAACTGAGCTTGGTACTTGTAAAATATAAGAGCCATGTTAGCTGGTTTACTGCTGGTTGCAGGCAAGACAATTTTGCACCTATCTCCCACATGCCCCAGGCACATGGAGAGACTTGCCACCTGTTTTTGTCACTTGCATGTGCAGCACCCTGTAGAGATTGTTGCTGGGAAAATGATATGTGCATCCAACATATGTCAGACATCGGCTAATCTATACGGAATGTCTTCATTCGTCCTGTTTCCCTACACTCATTAAATAATGCATATAGAGAGCTTACAAAACAACCCAGCTCTTCAAATAGACTTTTCATTGTCTGGATTGACAGTAGTGCACCAGATCAACAACAGTGTGTGGGTGTTGTATTTGGAACAATCCCTTGCACGCTCACCTTTTGTACCTGCTGAAATGCCTGACAATGCCTCGGTGCCCTCTGAAGACATTAAATGAAGTGGAATGCTTAGCTTAGCAAAGAAAATAAACTGTTAACAATGCATGAAAACAAAAATAAGCAACTGTAGTGCCCAAAAAATGCATTTTCACTTCCCAAATGTCATCACATTAACAAAGGAAAATAGGGAAAAAGGAAAGAAGCGTCATAGAAAGCACCTTTCTCCATAAATGAAAATGGATATACTTTGCTGACAACTTCAGTACCACAAGAGAGGTGTTGCGTGGATTACGCTAACATTGGTGGGTAATGAGGCCTTGGTTTGAGATAAGTAAAAGGCCTTGCCCCAAGTATGCTATTTATGGAAAACTGTACATGCCTAACACACACTATTAATTCACTGAGACTTCCGAGCGATGTGACTACCTGCACCGACAGAGACATGAAAATTATATTTATCTTCGAGTATATATGGTTTGAACCATTTGTTAACTGAATTAGTTAATATAGTTATACAGAACAGAAGCAGGCCCTTCAGCCAAACGGATCCATGCCAACCAAGACGTCTATCTCAGCTAGTCTCACTTTCCTGCTTCACCCCATATCCTTGATAACTGTCCAAATGTCTTTCAAAAACTGTAAATTGCACCTGCCTCTACATGTTCTTCTACAGTGGAGAAATGACAATAAATTTCAAATTCAGCATGGTTTGTCCACCGTAGAAACAAAGTCAATCGGTTTGTATTCGCTGGAGAGGCTGCAGAATGTATGAGAATGTTGCCAGGAGTCTGAGCCTGAGGTTCAGACTCAGGGTCTGTTTTAAGGGAAGAAGTTGAGCAGGTAGAACTATATTCTTTGGAGTGCAAGAGGAAAACGGGCGATCTTATTGAGGTGCACAAAATCATGAGAGGAATAGATTGGATAAACGCACAGTCTCTTGCTCAGAGATGTGGAACTGAGAATCAGAATTCCACATTCCACATGTTTCTGGGTTTTTTTATTCCTGGGGTTTTGAAGTGGGAGAAATACGAAGATCTTGGAGAAAACCCTCGCAGGTCACAGGACCAACGTACAATCTCCGTACAGACAGCACCCGTAGTCGGGATTGAACCCGGGTCTCCGGCGCTGCATTCGCTGTAAGGCAGCAACTCGACCACTGCGCCACTGCATCCGCCCTTTTGTTTCTTGATTACTTAGGGTATCAGGGGTTTATGGTGCGATGACAGGAGAATGGGGTTAGGAGGGAGAGATGATTGAATGGCAAAGTAGACTGGATGGGCCGAATGGCCTAATTCTGCTCCTAGGACTTATGAACGTAGGCGAGGAGGAGTTTGATAGGCAGATGTATGGCAAAGGCGAGAGATGAACAGGAGACAAAAGTCTGTCAGATAAGGAGGGAGGAGGAATGAAACGTAAAGCCTGAGGAAGGGAGATAGGTGAAAATTAAGTGGAGGAGGGGAAGTAGGGAAATGAAGTACTAGTTATGTGGAGGGTTTGGTGACACAGGAATTGCAAACCCCCAAAAAAGATTTTGGACAGGTTTTCTGAAACAAAATGGAGGTATCTGGAAACCTAGTGGGAAGAAACTGTCTCCACTGGCAAATGATGATCACCAGGGGCTAAAATAATACTTCACAGAGGAAATTAGAAATTATTTCACTCAGATCTTTGATAGAATCTGAAACACCTTACTGGAAGGACTAAGGGAACCAAATCCGCAGCAGATATAAACAGGCGAGGTTAGTTTATGACGTACGTCATAGTGTGTGTATCATTCTGTGCATCTGTGCAGCCTGCAAAAACACCAGCCACATTGTTTAGAACGCTCCATGTTACCCTTGTTCACTCTGCACACTCAGCATGCATATTGGACTGTTTTCTCAAATTTAGATTAGTTTCTCTGGAACATTGAACATTGAGGGGCGACCTGATGGAATGATATAACATTCTGAGAGGTATAGATAGGGTAAACAATCAGAACCTTTGACATGTCAAATACTAGAAGGCAAACCAAAGATGTGCAGGACAAGGTGGTGCACAGACGGTGGTGGCCAGGGGTGGTGGTGGAGACAGAAATTATAGTGGGTGTTTAAGAGTCTTTTAGATACGCACATAGATATGCAGGGAATGAAGGTATATGGATCATGCGCAGGCAGGTGATATTAGTTTATCTTGGCATCATACCAGACAGATATTGTGGGCCGATGGGTTTGTTCTTACGCTGCACTGTTTTATGATCCGTGTACACCACCATAAGCTCGAACACACAGGGAATACATATGGCTATCGGGACAGGGTGGAAAATAACTGAAAGTACATAAAGTGACAAAGCAATTGGATGCATTTGGTAACCTCAAATTCATGTTGGGAGGGTGTCTAAAAACTCAGGTTCAGTGTAGATGCAGGCGAGGGAATTGTGTTCAGACCCAAACATGGGAGAAATAAAGAGCCGTGCACACTAATCAACCTGTATAAGCCATGCAAATGTTGAAAGGGGTACGATGCAAGGTAGCTTTGTCTGGAGCTTTGGCATTGACAATAAAGCAATTTGATGAAGTTACAAATTCAGGCTCAAACTCCAGCTTTGTCAAGGCTATAAGTGATTAAATTGTGGTCATCTGGAATCATTCCTGGCAGTGTAATTCTGTGGCCTTTCTCAAAGTGCTGTAGGAGAAAGTTGTGTGCAATTTGCCAGAAAATACAGTTTAATCCAAATCGATAAATGTACCAACTTTCATTCAAACATGCAAGTAAAATTACCACATTAACAAATTTGGCTCCCAAAATCAGTAAAGAAAAATGCCAGCACTTTCTCAGTGCAAGAGCACCATTAATATAAAAAAGCCACAAAATATAGCACTGTACAACATTGAGATGGCAATAATGGAAAATACAACAATTTTTTGATTCCTCTGAAAACCAATGAAAAATACTGATATGAACATAGCGCCACTGTAGACTGTTTCATTATTTGGCGAAGATATGTATATTACATATTACATATATATATATGTATATGTATATATGTTCAATAAAGTGCATTAACAAAAACCAAACGTAAAGACATATTCTAACGAGACACCTCTCATTATGAGAGATTACCCATCATCTCTGACCTAGACCAACGCCCCAGGTCAGAGCAATGGGTAAACTCTGATAATGGCTAAATAGTAAAATAACCATAGTAACTGGCAAAACAAACAGGCTAAGTTTAATCAAAAACATTATTTCAAAGAATTTGAAGTGGATTGGAGGAATGTATTTGGCGTGACTACTTTACAACCAAGTTAAGCTTCAAGAGCAACAGGCAGAGATAATCAAAGGATTTTTTAAATGCTGGCTTACGGGACACAAACATACCTGCATTATGCCAAACATAATTTGAATGGACTGGAACCAAGCTAAAGGCTATAGTACAAGAAGTACAGATATGTGAGCCGCAGGAGCAGAGGCTGGCTGGCAGTCCGCTTTACAAGGACTGCAAGGTAATCCTTAACCGAACTGCTGAGAAAGAACAATAGCCATTTCCAGGATCTATAAGGTGAACTGGCATGGGTTTAGGTCTTTATGAAAAAGAGAGGATCACACTCATACACTAAATTAAATGTAGATAACAAAAAAAAACATTATCTAACAAGGGGATTCATATACCCAGTTTCCTTAAGGTATGAAGTAATCACAAAATATTTCAGGTTAACTAAGACAAACTGTTAAAAGAAAACCAAAACTGTCTGGCAATTGTTACAAAGAAGGCTTCAGAAGCATTATGTTAAAGAAGGAACTGCAGATGCTGGAGAATCGAGGGTTACACAAAAAGCTGGAGAAACTCAGCGGGTGAAGAAGGGTCTCGACCCGAAACGTCGCCTATCTCCTTCACTCCTTAGATGCTGCTGCACCCGCTGAGTTTCTCCAGCTTTTTGTGTAACCTTCAGAAGCATTATGTTAAGTTCAAGGTAAGGAATTGATCTTCTGTATATTGAAGATACCCAAAGAGAGATAGCTGAATGGATAGCAAATTGGCTCCATGGAAGGAAGCTGAGAGTAATGGTGGAAAGTTGCTTCTCAAACTGGATGCCTGTGACCCGTGGTGTGCCTCAGGGTTCGATGCTGGGCCCGTTACTGTTTGTCATCTACAACAATGATTTGGATGAGATCATACAGGGCAAGATTAGCAAGTTTGCTGATGATACAAAAGTTAGTGGTTTTGCAGATAGTGAATATGGTTGTGAAAAATTACAGCAGGATCTGGATCGATTGGCCAGGTGGGCGGAGGAATGGTCGATGGAATTTAATACAGAGAAGTGTGAGGTGTTGTATTTTGGGACGTCCAACAAGGGCACAACCTGCACAGTGAATGGTGGGCCCCTGGGTAGTGTTGTAGAGCAGAGGGATCTAGGAGTACAAGTGCACGGTTCCTTGAAGATTGAGTCGCAAGTTGATAAGGTGGTCAAAAAGGCTGTTTGTACTTTGGCCTTCATCAGTCAGAGTATTGAGTATAGAAGTTGGGAGGTCATGTTGCAGTTGTATAAGATGCTCGTGAGACAGCATTTAGAGTATTGTGTTCAGTGCTCGGCACCACGTTACTGTATAGGAAAGATATTGTCAAGCTTGAAAGGGTTCCGAAAAGATATATGAGGATGTTGCTAGAACTAGAGGGGGTGAGTTATTGGGAGAGGTTGAGTAGGCTGTGTCTCTATTCCATGTAGCACAGGAGGATAAGAGGTGATCTTATAGAGGTGTATAAGATCGGAATAGATCGGGTAGATGCATAGAGACTTGCCCAAAGCAGGGGAATTGAGGACCAGAGGACATAGATTCAAGGTGAAGGGGAAAAGATTTAATAGGAATCCGAGGGGTACCTTTTCCACACAAATGGTGGTGAGTGTATGGAACAAGCTGCCAGAGGAGGTAGTTGAGGCTGGGAATATCCCATCATTTAAGAACCAGTTAGACAGGTACATGGATAGGACAGGTTTGGAAGGGATATGGACCAAGCGCAGGCAAGTGGGACTAGTGTAGCTGGGACATTGTTGGCTGG
Source organism: Raja brachyura (assembly GCA_963514005.1). The sequence continues at coordinate 107,173,995 of OY740781.1, read as the reverse complement.
TTTGAGTGGTATGGGCCAAAAGGCCTGTTTCCACACTGTATCTCTCTATGACTCTAAATGTGTATTTGGTCCTTAGGGTGGATGCGCCCCATCTGGAATTACTTAAGGATTATGCTGGGGACATTGTTTAGGATAGAATATCTGATCTTCCCTCAATAGAATGCATTCTTAACGCAGGTTTATTCTGGACATTGCAGTGGGACAAATAACAATACATTTGCTGTTGATGAATTCGTGAAGGAACACCAGCAAAAAAATGTCCAGTCAAAAAGTGATATCTTCACCGAGTTCAGAGGTTGTGACTACATTGATGATACCTTCTAAATCCAGGATCAATACACCCAGCATTAATGTACAGTTATGAAGATTGATGAGAACTTAAAAACAGTTAATCAGTTAAACTCCTAAATTTATAAATGTTGTTATCTAGTTTGCCTTGTTTGCTTCTTTTTAAGGGGTGAAAGGCAGTATACCTGTAAGTAATAAAATGCAATGCCATTACACAAAGTGATGGAGTAACTCAGCAGGTCACGCAGCATCTCTGGAGAACCCGTCAGGACCCTTCTTCAGACAACTCAGGAGAACATGGATAGGTGATATTTTGGGTCGGGACCCTTCTTCAAACCCGCATCTGCAGTTCCTTCTCTCTGTTATTACATAGCGTGTTTGATTGTGTGCATCATGACGTGCATGTGTATCCTCCAACAACTCAGTGAAGCTTTCAGCATTCCACTTCATTACTCTGCATATTATTTCTTGATAAATTTTGACCTGCAAGGAATCTATACATTGCAGGATTCAAGATGAACTTCCTCAAAACAAGTAGACAACAAATTGAAGAATATCAATTCGCAGAAAGATGACCAGATTGGACAACACTCTCAAAAGATTCAGCACTGATCTACAAAGTGCACAGGAGGATAATGCCTAGAGCTGGGATTCCATTGCAGATGGGCATAAAGATCCACATGGACGTGGTGGGTAGAAGGGCCTGCTCTGTGCTGAGGGACTCCATGAGCCAAATTGCTTCTTCTTTGATTTAGATTCCATAATTAGAAGTAGCACAGATAATGAATCAATGAGGTTGGGGTTTGTTTCTGTTAAACTTCCATCCAAAGACATTAGCAACAGACTGAGAAGCATCCTGAGCGGAATCCTGTCATTTAGGTCTTAGTACAAACACAGGTAAGCTTGAACAATTAGGTTTAAGGGTTGAATGTACAATAAATCTTGGAAATCCCACACCATGTTTAGTGGATGCATGCTTTATATTTTGCACAAAATCTTCCATTTCAATCAGGCCAAATACAAAGATGGCTACGTAATGGTGGAAAATCTTCAATCATTGGACCATGTTTCTTCAATGCCCTTCTTGGGACTTCCCAATATATTCTATAAACTGTCATGGTCCAAACTGGAATCTGGTCAAAACTCGGCCATCTCTCTTATTCCATACTGAGAATCACTTGTACGAGCGCTGATCTGCCTATACTCCCAGCAGATTGAGGATACTGAACATTTGAATGTAGGCTATCATCCTTTGATGCCAATTGGGAAACATTTCTGCAACACCAAAGCAAATTGTTGTTATTTGCTCAACAAACTAATATTATACATAGATTCAGCACTTTTGCAGCTGTTATGATGTAGGTGAACCAATTAACATAAAATACAGATACATTAATAATACAGCTTGCTTTGTGCATGAATATACAAAAATGCTTGGCAATGTCAGTCATTCATCAAAGTAGTCAAGTGGAATCAGGCTTGCACTGAGAATTCTAAAATGTCTTGTCAGACGTATAGCACAACACGGCATATTGTACAACTTGTGAGGCTTTGACCAACCTTCAAGTTCGTACAGCTGAAAAACTACTCAGCGTGAAGCACACCATCCTGTAACAAGAACAATAAAACCTGGATGGCTGGATGTTTCACGGAAGATAATTAACCTCCTTGGGATACTCCACCATGTCTGCAGAAAAGTATGCATTATTAAATCAGTTGGAATAACTTGAACTGAACACTTGCAGAAGGAAAAACATTTTTAGTTGAACTACTTTAACATTTCTTAGCTCTCACTGCCAGCCCATCCCTATTCTTGCTTATACTATAAACATTAGAGCAGGAATCTGGAATATAGATTTACGGTGAAATACCGTCAGAACTGCATTGCTGTCAATGTTAATATATTATAGGGCACCAAATAATCAGCATTCTTTGAACCGCGCCTGAAGAAGGGTCTCAACCCAAAACGTCACCCATTCCTTCCCTCCAGAGATGCTGCCTGTCCCGCTGAGTTATTCCAGCTTTTTGAGTCTATCTTCTTTGAACCGGATATTTTAGTGACAAACATAATGTATCTGATGCTCTGAGGAATGTCAGACCAAAAATGCCAAAGCTTGGAACAACCGACCACATCAGTGTATGGTTTTCAAATTTTAACATAGCCTCTTGCAGTTGTACAGAGCCCTAGTGAGACCACATCTGGAGTATTGTGTGCAGTTTTGGTCCCCTAATTTGAGGAAAGACATTCTTGTTATTGAGGGAGTGCAGCGTAGGTTTACAAGGTTAATTCCCGGGATGGCGGGACTGTCATACGGGCTTGAAATTAGCCGCTGGGCAACCTAAACGCCGACTCATTTTGCCCGGCTTGGCAAGCAAATGCTGGTTTATACCGATAGACACAAAAAACTGGAGTAACTCCGCGGATCAGGCAGCATCTCTGGAGAATAGGAGCGTGACATTCCGTGTCGATGGCAGCTGCTGTATTCCTCTAGTATCTTTGATTGCGATGCAAAAATACCAGGTGCGTGGTGACGAAGGGTCGGAGCGAACGACGGGTCTCGAACAGCGGCAGCAGCGGCCGCTCCTCCCGCACCCCGCCCGGCGGAAGGAGGCCACCCTTTCTCTCCCTCTCCTTCCTCCCGGCCACGGCGTGCGAGAAGGGTTGTTTTGAAAGCGCAGTTGGTGGATTTGCAGCAGTAGCTTTTGATTTGCAGGCAGCGGCCGCTATTGCCCTGATAACAGCCGCTGCCTGCAAACCCGTTAACGACGCCTTCTAAACAACCCCTCTCGCACACCGAGGCCGGGAGGAGGGAGGGAGGGGAAGAGGGGGAGAGAGGGAGGGGGGGGAGAGAGAGAGAGAGAGAGAGAGAGAGAGAGAGAGAGAGAGAGAGAGAGAGAGAGAGAGAGAGAGAGAGAGAGAGAGAGAGAGAGAGAGAGAGAGAGAGAGAGAGAGAGAGAGAGAGAGAGAGAGAGAGAGAGAGAGGTCGTGTTTTCTTCTCAGCTCTGCAGTTGAGAAGGATTGGAGCAGCCTTTCCAGGATTTTGCCGTTGGAGAGGGCACAGACCCAGGGGGGCTTCATAGTTCAACTTATTGTTGGGCTGTTGAAGCTTTTCTCTGGTCTGGGGAGCCTCCATCTGTGTGAAGATTCCTGAGTTTCTCCACATTGTCGAGGGTGCGGTTGGCGTTGGCGGATTGCCAAGAGTGCCTGTGATCTCAGTGGGCTGAAGTTGTGCGGTGTCTTTGTCGTTTTTGGCTCCGCTTCTCTGCCCTAAAGTCATTTTGTCAGTGCGGCTGCCTGGCTTAATGTGAAGAAGGTACTTTTGCGTCCAGCGCGACTGGGATCGAGTTTCCCGTAAGCTGCTCTTGGCTGTGGACGAACCTGGGGACTTTCCTGCTTCAGCTGGAGGTTTCTGTTTTCTGCTGCCTGTCTTTGACTGTGACTGTCTCTGGGACTTAACTTGGAGCTGTGCTGCTGAGGGGCTTGGAGCTGGTTTGTGCCTCTGTGAGGATGGCGATGGAAGGGGCGCGGCCGAAGGTCCGGACCTACGCAGCGACGGCATCAGTGGCGGGTGCGAGGCCATCTGAGCTTGAGCCTCATGTTGACTTGGATGGGGACAGTTTTGGTATTTCTGTTCAAACTGGGCCTATGATGTCTAGGGGGGTAATTACGAAGGCCATGAATGAACTTCTTGGGAGGGGGGCTATTGTCTCTTCTGAGCTCGAAAGGGGAAAGGTGGAGATGATACTTAAGACCCGGGAGTGTGTGGCCCGAGCGTTGGAGGAGGGGATCTCAGTGGGGGGGGTCCACGTACAGGTGGATCCGTGGGTATCCAGGGTGAGACCGGTTCTCCTGCGGAGCTGCCCCACTTATTTTTCGGAGGCAGTGCTTATTCCACACCTGTCCAAGTTCGGGGAGGTGCGGTCTAAGTGCTTTAGGCTCTTGCATCCTGGGGGGGACCCGGAGGAAAAAGGGGTCTTCAGTTTCAAGAGGAGGGTGTTCATGAAGGTGGGTGAGGGGGATGGTGCCGAGGGGAGTTTTGAGGTGGTGCATAAGGGGGTACCCAGAACCGTGCGTTGGAGTTGGGGAAAGGCACGGTGTTATGCGTGCGGCGAATTTGGACATCTCCGTAGGGAGTGTCTTTTTCGCGGGGGCACTGCTAGAGGTTCTAGTGCAGTGGCCCAGGAAAGCGCTGCTGGCCCATCTGGGGTGGCTGGTCAAACCTCAGCGGCGCGGGGTGGTACTGCTGACCCGGCTGAGGTTGCCAGTTCTGCCTTGGTGACCCGGGGCGGCAGTGCTAAGCCTTCTGGGTCCAGAGGTTCCGCTTTGGGGACCCTGGGCAGTGAGAGCCCAAGCCCCCCACGTCCCCTACGTCTTGCGCCTGTGGCGGTGGATGGAGGTGGGGCGCAGGAGGAGGGGAGTGTTGAGGGGGGGTTTTGGGAGAAGCAGGGGAAGCATAATAAGAAGAAGGAGAGGGATAGGGCTGCCCGAGCGAAGAAAGTGCAATCGGGTGAGTTTGGCTCCAGTGTGGTGCAGACTGCACCTGCTGGGGCCCAGGGGGGGGTTGTGGTGGCTCGGAAGGGGGGAAAGAAGTCTAAACGTGTGGGTGGCAAAGTGGTTGGGGGTAATGTGGAGGCGGATGACCCTTCCCTTATGGAGGTTACCGCACCTCCGCATGCGAGTGGGACTAAAAGGAGGCATTTGCCTGGTGAAGAGGAGGAAGGGCGTGGGTCCAGAGCGAAGGGGATGTCTTTCTCCGAGCTTTCCACCACTGAGGTGGCTGAAAGTGGTCTTGACCCGGTGTCTTCTGGGTCGGTGGTTGGGCCTTCTCTTCATGGATCTACAGCGGGTGTCACCGGACTGGGTGCTGAAGTTGATTCCGGTGGAGTTGTGTCCACTGGGCGGGAGTCTGTCCCTTCATCTCAGGGGCCCTCTGAGGGAGTTATCTCGGCGGATGCTGTGGTTAGCTCCCTTGGGTGTGTACCCTCTGGGTCGGATGAGGTCCCCTCGTTTCAGAGGCCTACTGAGGGTGCTAGCACGGTAGATGACGTGGTTGGCTCCTCTGGTAGTGTGCCCTCTGTGACGGGGGATGGGCAGAGTCAGGCTGAGGGGGGAGTTTCGGGGGTGTTGTCGTTCAAGTCTGTGCTCCATATCAGTGCCAGTGGAGGTGCTGGGGGGCGGGATGCCTCACCGGATGAGTTGTCTGGGGTGAGGTTAATGGCAGGTGGTGATTCTCTGGGTGATGCCTGTGGAGAGGGCACTCTGGATGATGTGGAGGTCAGGGCTGTTATGGGACGTGATCCTCTTTCAGACTCCGAGGGTGCCAGTGTTCCACAGGCCCTGGGGATGCCTCTTGTTGTTGCTTCCCCAGGCCCAGAGGAGGAGGGTGATGGTAGCGTGCAGGAGCCCAGCCATTCAGAGGGCTGCGAGTCTCAGGTAGGGGTGTTGGGACCCACCCCCAGCATTGATCCGGGTGGTCGTGTCATGGCTGTGGAGGAGGATAGCGATGCGGCCAGTGGGGGGGGCTCAGAGAGTGTTGTGTCAGACAGTTCTGGTCTTTCTGAGGTTGTTGATTCAGGTGCGAGCGGGTTGGCTGAGAGCCCAGACTCCAAGGCCGTGTCTGAGGCGAACCTTATTGTTGAGGTGCGAGAGTTCTTAAAAATAAGTCGTGCTCCCAAAACATTATGGTGGGCCGTTACAAGGAGATGGGAGGATTGGCCAGAAGTGCGGGAGAGTCTCGAGGCTATCCTTAGTAACAAGGATAGTGGTCTTTCTGACTCGGATTTGGGGCAGTTTCGGGGTTTGTTGAAGGTCCTCAGAAAAGGACCTCCTGTGACTACAGGGAGTGTGAGGGTCACAATCTAATGTGTCTACACATTCACAGTAGCTACATTAAATTTAAATGGGAGTAGAGCGAGTTTTCGAAGATTTCAGCTCTTATCAGCCCTAAGGGAGGGGAGATTTGCAGTTTGTTATCTGCAAGAGACACATACCGTTGCTAGTGATGAACCTACCTGGCAACTGGAGTGGGAAGGGAGGGTTTATATGAGCCATCTCAGCTCAAATTCGAGTGGGGTGGCTTTTCTGTTGGCCCCAAATTTTCTGCCAAGCATTTTAAAAGTGCAGGAAGTGGTGCCAGGACGTTTGCTCCATCTGGCCGTGAGCCTGGATGGCATGCCGTTGCATTTCATTAACGTGTATGCCCCTAGCTCCGGCACGATGCAGGCCGGCCTGCTTCGGGAGGTGAATGCTCTGTTGGGCACTATTGATAGGGGAGAGTGTGTCTTCCTTGGTGGGGACTTTAATTGCACACTTGAGGTGCGGGACCGTTCTGGTACTCAGTGTGCGCCTGCTGTAGCGAAGAAGCTGAGAGGCTTGATTGACTCCTTTGAGTTGGTTGATGTTTGGAGGGACCTTCACCCTGATTCCACTGCTTTTTCGCGGAGGTCTGAGGGCGGTGGTTCCCGCATTGATCGGTTTTATATTTCCCGAGCGTTTGTTTCCCGTGTCTCAGCGGCCTCAATGCGGCTGGTGCCGTGCTCGGACCATTGTCTGGTGCGTGTGGATTTCAATCCAGCGTGCGCTCGGGCTGGGTCCGCGTACTGGCACTTTAACAACAGGCTGCTGGAGGACCGGTGTTTCCGGGAGTCATTCACTCGGTTTTGGGTGAAGTGGAGAGAGAGGCAGAGGTGCTTCTCTTCCCTTAGGCAGTGGTGGGATGTGGGTAAAGCTCACATCCGTCTCTTTTGTAAGGAATATACATGGGGGTCGACTGGGAGGCGGGACTCAGCGGTCGAGAAGCTGGAGAGGGAGATACAGGACGCTGAGTCTCGCCTGGGTCAGTTTGGTGAAGACTCCAGCGAATGGGGAGAGTTTCAGAGGAAGAAGGAGGTTTTGAGGAGTCTGCTGCTTGAGCGATCTCGAGGCGCTTATGTGAGGTCTCGGGTCCAGATGCTGCACGAGCTGGACCGAGCGTCGCCTTTCTTTTTCTCTTTGGAGAAGGGGCGGGGAGCTCGAAAACAGCTCGTGGAGTTGCTTGCAGATGACGGCTCCTCTGTCACTGATCCAGAGAGGATTAATGCCTTGGTTAGGTCCTTTTATGGGACCCTGTTCTCTGCGGAAGGATTCAGTGTGGAGGCTCAGCAAGATCTGTGGGAGGGTCTACCGACCGTAGATAGGGGGGAGGCTGATCTTCTTGATGGCCCCTTATCTTTGGAGGAGTTGACTCGCGCCTTGCATCAGCTCAGGAGGGGTAAGTCCCCCGGGCTGGATGGGTTGACGGTGGAGTTTGTTAGAGCATTCTGGGACGTCCTAGGGGGTGACTATATGTTGGTTTTGGGGGAGAGCCTGGCGACTGGAGTGATGCCTCTCTCGTGGCGTAGGACGGTTGTTGTCTTGCTGCCTAAGAAGGGCGAACTCCGTTTGTTGAAGAACTGGCGTCCAGTCTCTCTCCTTTGCACAGAATATAAAATTTTTGCACGGGCAATGGCAAATCGCCTGGGCTCCGTGCTGCATCAAGTGAGTCATCCTGATCAATCTTATACAGTCCCTGGCCGGTCCATCCAGGATAACATCCACCTGGTTAGGGACCTGATTCATTTAGTCCAGGGTACTGGTGAGTCAGCTGCTTTTCTGTCTCTTGATCAGGAGAAGGCTTTTGATAGGGTAGAGCATGAATACCTATTTGGGACGTTGCAAGCGTTTGGGTTTGGACCACACTTCGTGGCCCGGGTCCGGCTTTTGTACGCTGCGGCGGAGTGTCTTGTAAAGGTTAATGGCGCGGTGCTATCTCCTTTTCATTTTGGGAGGGGGGTCCGCCAGGGGTGCCCTATGTCGGGCCAGTTGTATTCGGTCTGTGTGGAGCCGTTCCTGTGTCTTCTTCGGAGGAGGTTGACAGGCCTGGCCCTACCTGGCCCGCGGGTTGAGGTGATTCTATCGGCGTATGCCGATGACGTACTTCTTATGTTCACTGATCCTGGTGACCTGCGGAGGATGCGTGACTGCCAGGAGATATTCTCGGCTGCATCTTCTGCTAGGATTAACTGGAGTAAGTGCTCTGGACTTTTGGTGGGTCAGTGGCGGGTAGACTCCCTGCCGGAGGAGATGGCATTGTATGCGTGGAGTACCACGCACCTCCTCTATCTGGGGGTGTACCTGAGTCCCACTGAGGATGTTTGGCCGGCAAACTGGCAAGAGTTGGAGACGAAGGTGGTTGCTCGGCTGGGGCGCTGGTCAGGCCTGCTTGGAGTTCTCTCCTTTCGGGGGAGGGTGCTGGTCATAAACCAGCTGGTGGCCTCTATGTTATGGTACCGGCTGGCTACTCTTGTCCCGCCCTCTATATTTGTAACTGCTATACAGAAGAAGCTGGTGGATTTCTTTTGGGGAAATAGGAAGCATTGGATTTCCGCGGCGGTCCTGAGTCTTCCGTTAGAGGAGGGCGGCCAGTCCTTGGTGTGCGTGCGCACCCAGGTGGCGGCTCTCCGTCTCAGGACTCTGCGGAGATACATGTATGTAGAGAACCCTCCCAGATGGCACGCTCTGGCCACGTATTTTTTTCGTCAGGGTCGTTGCCTAAGGGGGGTCTCGCGGCTCCCGGTGGCGGGTGTCAGTCGACCCGCTCTAAGGGGCTTGCCTGTTTTCTATAGGGATGTGTTAAGAGTGAGGAATTTGGTGGTGTTCAGCCAGAGTGTTGTTCCACGAGGAGAGGGGGATGTTGTGGCTGCGGGTGTGGCTGGTCCTCATCCTGTCATGGTGGTTGTCGAGGAGAGGCGCGAGCCTAGAGTGGTTCAGATAGAGCTTACCCCTGCTCCGTCAGATCTGCTCATCGGGCCTAGGCTTCGGGATATTTCTCGGCCTCCGGCTCCGCATAATCTGAGCTGCCTTTCTGAGATGACCAGCATGCCATTTTGTGATGCAAGGAGACGCGCACTGTACAGGATGCTCCTGCACATTCTGAACCACCGTGCCTTCGTCTCCCGTCCTGACTCACCATGGAGGACGGTGTTACCATCCGAAGGCGGCGGGGGGCCCCAGTGGGGGTCCTTCTATAAGGGAGTTGTACCCCTTTATATTGGGGACCTGGGGTGGAGAGTGCTGCATGGAGCGGTGGTTTGTAATAAACTTTTGAGTCGGTTCACGGGCTCGTCTGCCGCATGTATTTTCTGCGGAGAGGAGGAGACCGTATTCCATGTGTATATGGAGTGTGTGAGGTTACTGCCCCTGTACCAATATCTGAAGGGGCTGTTCCTCAAGTTCTGGCTGCATTTTAGCCCCACAATCCTGGTGTTTGGACACAAGGCGGGGAGTGGGGAGAGCCGAGTGTGGGGGGGGGACTTACCTGTCGGTTTGCTCCTTGGCCTGGCCAAGATGGCCATTCGTGGGTCCAGGCAGCGGGCGGTCGACGGTCTGGCGAGAGTCGGCTGCCTGCCCCTCTTTCGGGCCTACGCCCGTGCACGTGTGTCCCTGGAGAGGGAACACGCGGTGTTCACGGGGACTCTGGAGGCCTTCCGTCAGCGCTGGTCGCCGCGTGGGGTTGAGGCGATTATAAATGAATGTACTGCTGTACTACAATGATCTGTTCATTATAGTGTGATTTTTGATTGTGTTTTGATGTGTTGTATTTTATGATTTGTGTTGAATAAAGTTTTTGAAATGAAAAAAAAAAAAAAAAAAAAAAAAAGAGAGAGAGAGAGAGAGAGAGAGAGAGAGAGAGGAGAGAGAAGCAAAGATCTTAGAGCTGTAGGATCTTGGCCCTGCACCTTCAACACTTCCAAATGTGAAACCATGCGTGTCACCAGAAAGAGGATTCCAGGCGTCACAACATACTTCGTGTCACCCTTGAAGAATCCAAACAAACCAAGTATCTTGGTATCAAATTCCAGAATGATCTACGTTGGAATGGTCAGACTCATCGTGTAACAGTGAAAGCAACAGGTGACCTAAACTTCCTGAGGCGCACTTCCATCATATTTCACCCTCATAGACCTCATCTGGACTACGCAGTTGCAGCTTGGGACCCATACACAGATAAAAACATTTCATCCATCGAACGTGTCCAAAGACAGGCCGCTCGATTTGTTACTTACACCTACGAGAGAGAAGCGAGTGTCACCAAACTTCTGAATTCTCTGGGGTGGAACCCTCTCCAAGACAGAGGAAGCTCACCGTTTGACCTGTTTTTACAAAATGTTAAATGGTCAGCTAGACATGGATCACAAGACCTACACCAACCCCAAACCAATTAGGAGCAGACGAGGGCATTCGATCCAATTTGTGGTCCCAGCCTCAAATACAGACGTGTACAGCAATTCGTTCTTTCCACGCACTATTCAAGTATGGAATAATCTCCACCAAGCCATGGTTGCCCAGCCAGATGCAACTAAATTTAAAGTGGCACTTTCTTCCCAATAACCCTCTCTGGCTAAACCCCTTCCTTCACCACCTCCAGTTTAAATTCCAGTTGGGATATTTTGGAGGACCAAGTAACCACGAAGAACCTTGTTGTCGGCTGGCGGAGGAGGGGAGGCGGTGGCGACGAGTTCCCAACCCCCCCCCCCCATGGCGGCGGCACTTTGGCGTTGGACAGGGACGGCCAAGGCAGCGCGGCGATGTTGTCCGAGGAACGCTGATCTTCCACCCTCCCCATCTCCTCCTCTCTCCCTCTCCCTCTCCCTCTCCCTCTCCCTCTCCCCTCTCTCTCTCTCTCTCTCTCTCTCTCTCTCTCTCTCTCTCTCTCGTACGCCCCCCTCCACCCTGGGACCCTCCTCTCCATCCCGCACTGATCCCCATTCTCTCCTCTATTCAGTCCTCACTAACATCCCCTGTGCTCCCCTCCCCATCTACCCCCTCCCAATCTATTCATCACCCTACCCACCTCGCATTGATTCTCCTGCTGCCCCCATCTATCCCACACTAGTCCCCCAATTCATCCTGTACTGACCCCCCTTCCCATCCATCCCGTACTGATCCCCCGTGCTCTCCCCTCACAATTTTACATACTCCAACCAACACGTACTAATTCACCTGCCTCAATCCATCCATTCCGCACTGATTGCCTTCTCAAACCCCCCTCCCCCCCGCCATCTATCCACCCCACACTGATTCACACACCCCCTGACCCTATTGTGATTCATGGTCTTCAGAGCAAACATTGACTGTTTGATAACGGAATGCAATCAAATGTGTTTTAATTCCCAATGTTATTATTTGTTTTGACACCTTTAAACATATTACCAAAAGAACATTTGCTGCAGTTATGTCCTTTGACCATCTCTTGCCAGTTAGTGTAATGTTTAACCTGTCAGATGGGTATAGTCGGTTTCAACATTATCATAAAATGCCTTTAGAAATTTCCTTGCAACCTGTATATTTTCTTATGGATAAATTATGGGGGAAGCCAGAGTGTTTCTGTGCTAATAGCAATAATTACCCATGCTATGGTCATTTTCTGTCCATCAGAGAAAACATGCTTGCATCAATCTGTAGTGTGCATGGTCCAGGATTTATTGACACAGGTTGATCATTTGCTGAGTAATCCAACCACATTTTTGTTTGGAAGTGGAAAGAACTAAGAGAAATTGCATTAATTGCAATATGTAAAAAGAGTTGAGATATTGTAGTACAATTTTGCTGCATGTCATTGTGGTATATATCATGTCTTGATTGGTGAGTATGTTCAGTTTGTGAGTTATTTGAAGCAGAAATAATATGTGAATGTAGACAAAAGTGCTGGAGAAACTAGGCGGATGCGGCAGCATCTATGGAGCGAGGGAAAGAGGCAGTCCTTCTCCAGACTGATGGGTTTCGGCCTGAAACTTTGCCTTCGCTCCATAGATGCTGCTGCACCCGCTGAGTTTCTCCAGCACTTTTGACTACCTTCGATTTTCCAGCATCTGCAGTTCCTTCTTGAACATAATATGTGAATGCTTCATTGAGCATTATTCTGGCTGGTAACTACGCACTTCGTCCGAGCACATTATCGCACGTGTCATGCAAACCATCTTAAATGACCACATAAACTGTCATTTGGCAACCTAAAAATGAGCAACAGGGAAAAAAGTTAAGCGAGACCCTGTCATATGCTGCGAGAATGGAGCAGCTGGTCTTGTACACTCTGGAGTTTAGAAGGATGAGAGGGGATCTCATTGAAATATGTAAGATTGTTATGGGTTTGGACATGCTAGAGGCAGGAAACATGTTCCCGATGTTGGAGGAGGCCAGAACCAGGGGCCACAGTTTATGAATAATGATTAAACCATTTAGAACGGAGATGAGGAAACACTTTTTCCTCACAGAGAGTGGTGAGTCTGTGGAATTCTCTGCCTCAGAGGGCGGTGGAGGCAGGTTCTCTGGATGCTTTCAAGAGAGAGCTAGATAGGCTCTTAAAAATAGCGGTGTCAGGGGATATGGGGGAAGGCAGGAACTGGGTACTGATTGGGGATGATCAGCCATGATCACATTGAATGGCGATGCTGGCTTGAAGGGCCGAATGGCCTACTCCTGCACCTATTGTCTATTGTCTCTCGGATTGAAAGTTTGAGGGTAATTCACAAAAGCAACTGATCCACCCTTCATGCACATAAATGCTTTCTGTGTTTTCAACCACTCCTGATATGGCATTCCCAAGGACCTGTTGCACTACCGTCTGGAACATAGTGTCAGTGATGGAAGGGGAAACAGAGCTAACACTGCAGGAAGTCTGAAGGAGAGTATGCATTATTAAATCAATTGGAATATCTTGAGAAAACTGAATACTCGCAGAAGGAAGGAGATTTCGAGTGGAAAGCGTTTAATATTTCAGTTTCATGAGATAGGCTGGAATTTGAAAATAAGCGGTGTTTGGAAACTTGCCCACACTGCAGAGAGAAGAATAACTCACTGGTACATTGCGGGTCAATGCACATTTTGTGTGAAGGTTCACTGTTACACAGCATTCAAATACTCAGGTGTTGTGAACAACTGAATAGCCCTTGTTCATATTTAACGAGGCATAATGTGAGATCAGGAGGATTGCAAGATATTAATTGGTCTGGTAATGGGAGAGGCCCAAGGAAAGGAGGACATTAACTAAACGTTGACCTATCAGTATGAGCACCAATAAGTGCTGGAGAAACTCAGGAGATCAGGCAGCATCTGTCGAGGAAATGGACAGGCGATGTTTTAGATGAGTTTTCCCCAGCATATTTGCTCAAGATTGAGCATCTGCAGTTTCTTGCGTCAACAATAGGGTGAAGTTGGGTTAGCATACAGGGGGTAGTAGTTGCCCAAGTGTCTCCGTGTTTTTTCGTGAGGCTAGGGAGCCAAGTCAAGATGTGGTGCCAATTGGGGAGGGCAGTGACCGGGCCAGATCAGAGCAGCGTGAGCCTCAAAGGAGAGTCAGAATGAAAAGCAAAAGATTAAACACTCACATTAAATGGGTTCTTCCTGCAAGTGTGTTCTAAGCACAAGTTCAGACCTGGTCAGTCAGGTCCCCTTTAAGTAAATCCAGCGAATGCCTTCATTGCTCCTGTGTGAGTACTCGCAGGCCACATGGGCACAATGGAAGTTAACAAATCTCGACATACATTGTGCATGGAAAACCATTCTACGTGACCGGACATCTCAGAAACACACACACATAGAGGCCAGAAGCAAAATTGGGAGGGGGGAGGAGGGGTTTCACTGACCCTATATTAAGCACCAGATCATTTTTTTACAATCAATGTTCTGAAGAAATTCAATACATTGATAACTCCCAAGCAGTGAGGAATTGTTCCCGGGAACGAGAGCGCTAATGGGGAAGTAGGTATGAAGAGGAGGTGTTGCAGTACAATAACTGATGTTGTTGTAGATATTGTAGAGAGATGAGCTATAGTGAGAGGCTGGGCAGGCTCGGACTTTATTCCTTGGAGTGCAGAAGGATGGGGGGTGATCTTTTTGAGGTGTATGAGACCATGAGGGGAATCTTTGAGGTAAATGCACAGAGACTTTTACCAGAGTAAAAGCGAACCAGGAGACATAAGGTCAAGGTGAGAAGGGAAAGATTTAATAGGAATCTGAGGAGCAACATTTTCACACACAGAGGGTGGTGGGTATCTGGAACGAGCTGCCAGAGGAAATTATTGAGACAGGTGCTGTAACAACATTTAAAATACATTTGGACAGTTACATGGATAGGAAAGGAATATGAGGAATATGAATAGGAGAGGAATATGGGCCAAACATGAGCAGGTGGTACTGGTGTAGATGGGGCATTTGGTCAGCATGGACAAGTTGGGCCGAAGGGCCTGTTTTGGTGCAGTATGACTCAATGACTCCCACATTAGGAACCTGGCACTCCCCCAGTCATGAATCTGCCATTGGTCCAATGGCTATCTGGGGAACTGGTGCTGGGCAGCTGCTCAGCAGAGAGTTGTGAATCTGTGGAATTCTCTGCCACAGAAGGCAGTGGAGGCCAATCACAGGATTATGGGGAGAAAGCAGCAAAGAGGTACTGAGTTTGGATGATCAGCCATGATCATATTGAATGGCTCGAATGGTCTACCCCGCATCTATTTTCTGTGCTTCTGACTGCGGCGCGGCGAGAACTTTAAATCTTCGACCGCCGGCCTGCGGCCTACACCAACCTGAAGCCGCGGTCTCCGGTGGGGAGGCAACGATTCAGGACTTAACTGGACTTTACCTTGTCTACTCATCTGGACGCCCTCAGTGGCGGATGCGGAAGGTTGAAGTCCCGACAACGGGGGAAAATGGAGGAGAACTGGCCAAATGTTGTGCCTTCCACCACAGTGATGAATGCTGTGGATGTTTGTGTTAAATTTTTATTGTGTTTTTGTGTGTTCTATTTCATTGTACCGCTGCTGGCAAATTCATTTCACTGCACTTTATGTGCAAGTGATGAATAAAACTGATTGATTGATTGATTGATTCTCTATGTGGGGCTCCGAGATGCCTCTGGCATGCATGGAATGGGTGGGCCACTGCTGGTGACTGGCAACACCTGTTCCATGTGACGATCGTCTCCGCACTCATTCGCTGTTGCTTGTGATGGAAAGTGCCACGTCCTTCCTGTCCTTGTTTGGCTGTACAACCCCTTCCCATCCTGGGTGGGAATTTCTCTGCCATAACACGCTCAATAGCCAGCGATCACTACTGAGCTTGTCGCCAGAAAGAAATCTATGGACTGAAGGGGAGCTGTGGTGAGCGGAGTGGGGAACAGACAACAACTTCCATCCCCTCCAAGTGGTGAGAAGGACCTTAGGAGATGGTTCGTCAGTCAGTACATGGAGCTGCCTGTGCTCAGCAATGGGCCAGAACCACCATGCCCCCCCCCATGTCAGCACTGAGCGGCTACACCCTATCCCCTGACCACCCCAACCTCTGCCCCTGCAGTCAAGGGGAGGTGCCCCCACGGGGAGCTTGCAGGGGAGCAGCTTGCAACCCAATAAGCTGCTATAGAGAAGGTAGACAAAAATGCTGAAGAAACTCAGCGGGTGAGGCAGCATCCATGGAGCAAAGGAATAGGTGACGTTTCGGGGCGATACCGTTCTTCAGACTGATGTCTGATCTACAAAGTATATCACTGTGCATACCCCTGGCCGTATGGACTGGAAGAACAGGGAAGCATGAAGCACGTAGGCACTGTGTTAGCTGCTAGAATTCCCCACTGTTTCTTTAAAACCAGGTTGGGTTTTGAATCTACAGGTTGCAAAATTCACCACAATTGTATTCCAGTCAGCTCATCTGTTAATATTACCAGCAAACAGAAGAGATTCATTGTTTTACCAAATGGAGAAACAAGACACTGTAGATGTTGGTATCTGGAGCAAAAAAACAAACTGGTGAAGGAACTCAGCAGGTCAGGCAGCATCTGTGGAGGGAAACAAACAGATCGAACAAGGAATCTGTTATCTGTCCATTTGCCTCCACAGAATACAGCCAGTACTGTGTGCATTGCTCATTTTTACTACATTCTTTTGTTGGCCAAACACAGATGTAACAGGAATTAACTGTTAACGCATTCAAAGTAAAGCAAGTTCTCTTATTTAAAAAGGTTGAATGCTGCACTGCAGATGAAAGCAGTAAATATATCATCAATGTTTTACCATAAGCTGGGAGCAAAACAGAAATTTTGAATAAAAGGATCAGCACGGGGGAGATGTCTGGAAAATAATTAATTACCCAGAGACATTCTTCTGTATTTTCTAAAATATTTATTAATTCTGGATAGGTAAATTGTGTTTTAATTAAACCAAGGGGAATTCAACTCTATGAATAGATGAAAAATCTGGTATTTCAGAGCCCCAGCTATCAGCTTTTTTTTCATTGAAAAATACCCATTGCAATTATAAAACTCATTACTGATTTATTTCATTCTCATGTATATATTTCTGTCATTTAAGATTCATTCTGATTCAGTAGAAGGGGCTGAAAAGTTAGAACTCATTACATCTTCTGTTGTGTAAATTTGTTTCTGAAGCTGCTCTCAGTGCAGAGAACATCCCAACCCTCCCCCCCCCCCCACCCCACCCCACCAGCAAGATGGAAAATATGTTGGTCTTGCAGCAGCCGTAAGTGGAAATCATAAAATTAGAAGAATAGTCATGGTGCCATATACCATGCAAACAGGTCCTTCAGCCCATCGAGTCGACATGAATGTGGGATGTTTAGTTTAGTGTAGTATATTGTCATGTGTACTAATGTACAGTGAAGAGCTTTTATTACATGCTATCCAGGGATGTGATCCAGGGGCATCCAGAAGTAACAGACACAGGGAGAACATGCAAACTCCACTAAGCCATCGCCCAATTCCATTTGATTGCCCACCCTGCTACATTGCTGACTTCCTGTCTACCCTCTACTGGTCAGGCCTGGCCTCTGATCAGCATTTTATTTTCCCCTCCCTGCCAAAAGCACTTATAGATCTTAAATGTGTGCTTGGAAAATCACGCGGTTTGTGCTTTGCTTTCTCATTCTTTGTCGCTGAAGCTTTCTCCTTTTCATTCTTTTGTTATTCTTTTGCAATTATCTATTTTGGCTTTTCAGGACTGCTGCCTTTGCTTCGGTTAAAGCTTGCTCCACTGGAAACCAAAAGAATGTAGAAAACATCAAAAGCTCTGCACATCACCACAGTTGTTTCTGGTGTTTGACCTGGTGTTTGCTGGCTCACTTAGAAATGCCAATGGTGAGAACCTTCAGTGAAGGTCCTTCATTTTATTTTGAGTGAAAGACACAGTGCGGAAACAGTCCACCAGATCTACGCCAACCATCGATCACCCGTTCACACTAGTTCTATGTTATTCCACTTTCACATCTATTCCCTCACATCAGGTAGAATTTAGAGGCCAATTAACCTGCAAACCCACATGTCTTTTGGATATGGGAGGAAATTGGAGCACCAAGAGGAAACCCACTCGATCACTGGGAGAACATGCAAACTCCACACAGATGGCACCCAAGCACCAGATTGAACCCGGGTCTCTGGCACTAGGTAGCAGCTCCAACAAGTGTTCTGGTTATTGATTTGTACTATCACTGTTTCTGTTTAGTGCTGATTCATTTTTGAATGTTTCTTAATATTTGTTTTTACAGTGCGTACACAATTCTTAAGCCAAATTATACATAAAACATTAAAAATATTCCTTCCATGTATAGTTGTGCACAGCCAAATTGAATATGCCACAATATCATAATCATTTGGTACCTTTCTCTTACGCGGTGGCTGTAGTCTTAAGGACTCATTCTTGAGAAATAGGCAGTGGGCCTATGCTTTCGATTGCACAGTAAAAAGGACATTGAAATTAGTGTTTGGAAGAATTGATCACATGACGCTCTCCACAGCATGTCTGTACAAGGAACATCAACGTTTCAAAGATTGTCTGAAGTTTCATTAGTCAGAGGGTGATGAATCTGTGGAATTCTTTGCCACAGAAGGTTGTGGAGGCCAAGTCAGTGGATATTTTTAAGGCAGAGATAGATAGATTCTTGATTAGTACAGGTGTCAGAGGTTATGGGGAAAAAGCAGGAGAATGGGGTTAGGAAGGAGATTTAGATCAGCCATGATTGAATGGCGGAGTAGACTTGATGGATGAATGGCCTAATTCTACTCCTATTGCTTATGACCTCATGACTGTCCTTGCATTTCATTAATTAATTAACACATGGTAAGGTTCTCAAATACTTCCTTAACATGGACTGAAGCTATGCCACAGCATGCCATGCAAAGCTCGTCCATCTATCAATAAAACATAATCATAAGATCATTAGACATTCAGCTCATCAAGTCTGCTCCACCATTTGGTCATGGCTGATCTATGTTTCCCTCTCAACCTCGTGCCTTCGCCCCAAACCTTTGACACCCTTACTAATCAAGAACCTATCAATCTCTGCTTTAAAAATAACCAATGTTCTTTCATGGTGACAAAAAAACATAATCTGGACTATAAATAGCCAATAATGTTTGGTCTACAGATTTCGGCAAGTGACCTATGATAACTGGAACATTTAATGTAGCAGAATACACTGCATCACAAAAACAAGATTGCAAATAAGGGACACAAGAATGAGGAAAATATAATGTTTTAATATCTATTATTATTTAATAGATTATTTATTTAATTGTATTTTATCATGCAGATTTCCCTAAACATATGCCTCAAAAATGGTAGAAGGTTATACATACTTCATGCAAGGAATGTCAGCTGCAAGGTATCAAATTTGATGGATTAGAAGAATCAGGAAGAGCTCATCAGGAGCAAAGCTCTGAAGTTTCAGGAGCAAAGCTCTGAACAATGATGCAATCATGAATAAAGTATACCTGACCACCTTCTAGACTGCATTGGGAATGTTTCAAGAAGATACTAAAGTGAAAGGAGAAAACACAAGAGCCTCATTCTTAAAAATAAGATGCATGCAATTCTTACAGAACTTGTTCTTGCTGAACTTATTGTTTTGCCAAACGTGAACTTTCCTAGACACAAGAATACATGTTAAAACATTCTACAGTGACACTGAACATGTGGATCACTTAATAAATTACTTTGCACGGTATTGATCTCATATGAAATGCAAATGATGTTGAAGTTTGCAATTAAAACTTTAAATTGTCCTAAACCCGTTTCGGGCAGTGTTCTAATTTTCCACAACATTAACGCTACATTTTGAATTTGCTGTTATGCCTTGTTTCTCATTAGCATGGCACTCCTTTCTTAATAATGGAGATCACACTCAACAACAATGTTCTTTTAAACAACAGAATTTATGGGGTAGAGTGGTAATGCCTGCATCAAATACAGCTGCCACTAACTAGAGCAGAGAATGGAATTTTTGGGGGGTAAATATTTACTTTCAGAAATGTATTGATCACCAGATTAATATCCGAGTAAATGTACTCAGGGATATGGGGTTCCTCAAATCTGTTTAAAGTAACTTGTGAAGCAATTGAGCTGTAAGTTCATAAAACTAATTTTGTTAACTAAAGAATTCACATATATTTATGGACTTTGTGTGCTGTCGTAAACAAATGCCTTTTATCTTGGCCATATGAAATGGAGGTTTTCAGACATTGAAGACTGATGTGACTTAGTTCTTATGCATTTTTATTTTGCTCTCATATCTTCAATCACAGTTAATCTCCAAGCTGACAGCAGCTTCTTGCCTACTGGTCATTCCTTACAACAACAAATCGACACACTTTTCTTAGGGCTTTAGTGTGAAGAGAAATAAAGATTCACAGTGCTGGAGCAACTCAGCTTGTCAGGCAGCAAATCTGGAGATTTGCCCAGGTGTAGGCACACAGCCATCAGGCTATTAAACTTGGCTCGGACAAAGCTCTGAACATTAATAGCCCATTATCTGTTTATTTGCATTTTATCAGTTTGTTTTTTCTTGAATCCTCCTCCCTTTTAATCATGGTTGATCTATCTTTCCCTCTTAACGCCATTCTCCTGCTTTCTGCCCATAACCCCTGTGACCCTTGCAAATCAAGAATCTGTCAATTTCCACCTTAAAAATATCCATTGACTTGGCCTTCACAGCCTTTAGTGGCAATGAATTCCCCAGATTCACCATCCTCTGATTAAAGGCAGGACAAAGCGTGGCAGGTAAAAGGTGGCCACAGGTGAGGAGGGTTTTTGATAAACAGATCGTTGGAGCAAAGGCCGGAGATTAAAACAGAAGATATGAGACAAAAAGATTGAAGAGTTGCGAATTGTGAAGCCAGAGAAGGAATGTGGGTGGAGGCAGATGGGAGAAATTAGTTCAAGTCCATGTGGGCACAGGGGAGATGGGGGAAAGAAGGTGGGGTTAATGGAGTGTAAATGGATTGGCTGATGTACTTAGACATGGTTATATAAGTGGCCCTTTTCCCCTGTCGGACAATATGCCTCTTAAAGGTCACTTATTAGTGGAAAGACAGGGCATCTACGTGAGGATGCTCTTCATAGACTATAGCTCTGCCTTCAATACGGTCATCCCCACCAAGCTCACCACCAAACTCCACCAGCTAGGCCTCAGCTCACTGATATGCAACTGGATCCTGAATTTTCTGACGGAGCGACCTTAGGCAGTGAGACTGGGGCCGCACCTGTCCTCCACTATCACCCTGAGCACCAGCACACCACAGGGCTGTGTACTGAGCCCCATGCTCTACTCCCTCTTCACTCACGACTGTGTTCCTGCATTCGACACCAACACCATTGTCAAATTTGCAGACGGTACAACGGTGATCGGGCTGATCACCAACGGTGACGAAACAAACTACAGAGCGGAGGTGCAGAACCTGGCGGACTGGTGCTCACGGAAGAACTTGTTCCTAAACACCTCCAAGACCCAAGGAGCTGATTATTGACTTCAGGAGGTCGCAGAATGGGGAATATGCCTCAATCTCCATCTACAGGGACAGTGTGGAGAGAGTGTCCAGCTTCAAGTTTCTGGGCACTCACATCTCAGAGGACCTCACATGGTCCACCAACACCGCTGTGCTGGTCAAAAAGGCACAGCAATGACTGTTCTTCCTAAGAACATTGAAACGGACTGGTCTGCCCCAACAGCTGCTGACGACCTTCTACCACTGCACGACAGAGAGCATACTAACGTATGGCATCTCTGTGTGGTATCTCAGCTGCACGGAGGCGGAGAGGAGAGCTCTTCAGCGCGTCGTTCACAGAGCGCAAAAGATCAATGGGACACCATTACCAGCCTTGGAGGGCATCTACCACACACGGTGCCTTAGGAAGGCCGTCAGCATCCATAACGACTCCTCTCACCCTTGTAATGGACTGTTCGAACTACTCCCTTCCGGCAGACGCTACAAGGCCTTCTACGCCCGCACCTCCAGACTCAGGAACAGCTTCATTCCCAGAGCTATAGCGGCTCTGAACGGGCCCTGCTGAGTGCCCCCCCACCCCCATAGACTGTTTCCCTCGGATGGTCACGTCACAGACACATCTGTACTTTAGTCTGTTTTACTGTTCTAATGTTCTTTTCACAAACCTTGTTCTCGGGGAATCTAAACCTAACTTTTATTAGTCGTTTAAGTTATGACATCGCATGAAGTTGCAAACCAAATCTCGTTGCACTTATGTGTAATGACAATAAAAGATGTTATTATTATTATTATTAGATCACCCACAAATCTCACCTTTGCATCTGAGTACCTTATGTAGTGTCGAAGATACGAAGATATTACCTGAAATAATATTAAATCCCCAACAATATCAAATTCAAATCAAGAATAAATGCAACATCAGCAAAGCTCAGACAAACAAGGAAGTCATAAAGTAATTAGTGACTACCACCTGTCAATGGAGTAATGAGAATAGCATATTAAAAGCCTCAGTGATAATCCAGGCACAATCTGAATGCTTAATTAGCTTCAATGCAGGATGAGTAGATTTCTGAGAAGTTAAATGTCATATTTTAATTGTGACACAATATAAAAAGAAAAAATCATAGAATTATTGGAATTTACAGCACAAAATGGGCCCTTTTGACCCACCTCCCCATGCTGACAGCCAGCAATGCCTATCCATGCTGATCCAGTTTGCCCACATTCAGACAACGTGCCTCAATGTCTTCCCTATTCAAGTGCACGTCTAAACAGCATTTGAATATGGTAAGTGCATCTGTGTCACCACCTCATCTGGCAGGTGACTCCAGATATTCACCACAACCCCCCCCACCCGCCACCCCCCGCCACCACTACCCCAACCAAACAGAGCTCCTTTACATCTCTACCGTCTCACCTTAAACGTGAGTTCTCTAGTTTCAGACTCCCCTGCCCTAGGAAAAAAAGATTCTGACTATTTCATCTACCAATGCCCCTCAAAACTTTACAATCCCAGTGCCGTCAAGCGTTCATCATATGTTAGCCCACTAATTCCTGGGATCAATCTTGTAAATCTTCGTCATCCTTCGTCAGATATGATGCCCAAAATTGCTCACAATACTCCAAATGTGGCTGAACCAGTGCCTTATAGAGCCTCAGTATTATATCCCTGTTTTCATAGTCTAGCCCTCTTGAAATAAATGCTAGCATTGCGTATGCTTTCTTTACTACCCATTCGACTTTTAGATTTAGTTTTTGGGAATCCTGCACCAGCACTCCCAAGTCCCTGTGCACCTCCGATTTCTGATTCTCACCCCATTTAGAAAATAATCTATGCCTTTATTCCTACTACCAAAATGCATGACTCCACACTTTACCACACTATATTCCATCCTCCACTTCTCTGTCCACTCTCCCAACCAGTCCAAGTCCTTCTGCAGAGTCCCTGCTTTCTCTACACTATCTGCCCCACCACCTATTTTCATATAATCTGCAAACTTGGCCACAAAGCCTTCAATCCCTTCGTTCAAATCATAAATATGCAACGTGAAGAGTAGAAGCCCCAGCACCGATCCCTGCGGAAATCCACTAGTCATTGGCAGCCAATCTGAAAAAGCCCCCTTTATTGCCAGCTTCAGTGTTCTCTGGGTGCATGGGCTCCAGCCCAAGTCTATCATCCCAATTTCTCTTGCTCCACTTTAAGCAGAAATGGGACAGAGATTCCCTCGAGCTGGATACACTCGCTTACTTCGGCACTGAACCTTAGTGCTTGCACTCTGGTGTTGCATGCAATCCACTAAAAGAGTTACTGACCATTTATCACTGCTGTCTGTCGGCTCTGAGGAAGACATAATTTGTACTCCCACAAAATCATTGATGCTACAGGTTAAACAACAATTCATTTGTTGCAACACACAAAGGGATAAGAAATTTAGCAACTTAAATTAAATCTTTTTCATTTCCAACAATGTTCTCTAAAAAATGTGTGATGGTTATATTAATTTCCCCCTAAACAGAAGTCAATCAGTGACTGTGATGTGCTTCTTGGTTGTGATGTGCTTCTTTGTGTGATACCACCTCAATGCTTAAAATTCCTAGAATGTAGAATTCTTGCTGGAGATCGGGGACCAAGCATCCAAGTTTGCTTATTAAGTTGGAACATGCAGGTAGATTGGCTTCAGGGAAAAGCCAATAATAATACAAATAACTTTAAATGTTGAAGGAAGAGCTTGCACTTTCGAGAAAGCTGCACGCCGGATATATAAAAAGCACAATTACAAATTGAGATAAGTGAGACAAAAGTTAACCAGGATCAAAAACAAACAAAAACAAAATTAAAATTATTTTCAATTAAAATAAAATACAGTGTTCGATCAAATTAAATCTTGCCCCGTTGTGATGTTAGTTCAACTAAGCACCATCTGAGGAACATTTCTAACATTTGCTCTTGCTTCATTTGTGATGTTCAGCGATGACTTCTGTTGAATTCTCTGCCTGTGGGCAGTAGAGGCAGGTTCTTTCGATGCTTTCAAGAGAGAGCTAGATAGGGCTTTTAAAAATAGCGTAGTCAGGGGATATGGGGGAAAGGCATGAACGGGGTACCGATTGGGTGTGATCAGCCATGATCACATTAAATGGCGGTGCTGTCTCGAAGGGCCGAAAGGCCTACTCCTGCTCCTATTGTCTATTGACTTACGATAGGCTTTATAACAGTAGTGCACACAAGTGTACTTCCAGGCAGGAGTCACTAAATTCCTTTGGGCTGTGCACTGCCAACCTGACAGATACGAAGTGATGTAACAAGTCATACAGTGTAACAATGTAAAAGGCCATCGCAATGCTACACTCCTTATACATCACCTCCGTTGCCATGAACAGAGATTGAGAGATGTAGAAAGTTCATTTTGCATTCACACTTGAGTCAAAATAATTACTCCCATTCATTCACAGCCAACTCCCCATGGTCAGACTTTAAGACCAGTTCATTTCTTTTTAGATCAATACAATCTAAATTCTGTGTGGTCTGAATTCATGGTGGTCTGAAAATATCATCCTTTGCTTCAGAAATACTGCTGACTACAATGTTGCTGCAGCACATAAATATTGACTCGGAAACATCTCAGTGCTCGCCATGCACAGCCTTTGCCCTTGATAGAAACATACAAACTTATTCCAAAGAGAATGATGTTCTTGCTTAGAAGACAGTTCTTGTCTATGGTAACAAGCATAGTTTTATAAGGGGTTGAAGGTGATCAATACGAGATATCACCAGTGGATGCCAAGATTTTAAGTGCAAGGAAACACATTGAGTATGTCCCCAAAGTAATGGGTAAGCTTTTCAACTGGGAAAGAACAAGAGCAGGTCTGCAGTGAAAGAGATAAATCAGACTTTTCAATACTTGAGAGCAAACTACTTGTCCTTCCATTTCTCAGGAGCAAACTATAATCAGACACCATCTGACTGGAAAAGATTTTTTTTTCCAAAGCCGACTATATTCATGACCTGCATGCAACACGAAGAAAGCAAATTCTTACTTGCTCTACTAATTTGATACCATTTTAAGATCTACAAGCATTGAAAACAAAACCCTGCCCTAATTGTGGTGCTGGTAACTCGTTGATAAATCTTTTAAGTAGATGTGTTTCATCATCTAATATATCATTTATCAGCAAAGCACATTCATCGTACTCTTTTGCACAAAGCATCGGGTTGATGACCACAGTAACATACACTACAGGAGACATGGTCAGCTGCACATTGCTGCACAAAACCTCACCATTCAGACCCCCCCCCCCCCCCCACAACCCCAATTCTCCTGCTGATGAATAATTGTTGGCCCCACAACATGGGATCTGCCATATACGGCATGTGTGTGCAACTCAGATTAGACTGCATCTATTCTCTCAATGCACACGATTGCGAGAGGATCAGCAGGAAAGTAACAAGACTTCCCACTTCACAAGAGCTCAGAATGGAAAGAAGGAGTAATAAATAAGTAACAAAGGAGTAACAACGGGGTATCTGGTCATACATCAGGCTGAAATGGTGCCTCATATTCTCAACACAAAATCTGGGATGTCATCAAATATTCAGCAATTAACCCACATTAAAATAAAAATGAAGGCAATAAATGTCAGGCTGATCAACATTCACATGGGCAGAAATATGAAAAATTAATATGGTTTAGTTGATTAACTCCTCAAGTAGCTCATTTTAGTTTATGATTCAACAAGGTTAACACCTTAAGTAGATTAACAGTTTTATATGTTAACAGTTTAGGTAAAGTTCCTTCATTGTATTTCAGATTTCCATCATTTCCGTTCCTTGTACTCACTGAAATATTGAGAGACATTATTATTCGGCCACAGTCCAAGAGTGTCATCTGATAGCTTGAATTCTGTGCATGATAGACAATAGACAATAGGTGCAGGAGTAGGAAATTCGGCCCTTCGAGTCAGCACCGCCATTCAATGTGATCATGGCTGATCATCCCCAATCAGTACCCCGTTCCTGCCTTCTCCCCATATCCTCTGACTCCGCTATCTTTGAGAGCCCTATCCAGCTCTTGAAAGCATCCGGAGAACCTGCCTCCACCGCCCTCTGAGGCAGAGAATGCCATACACTCACAACTCTCTCCGAACTAAGCTCCGAACTACATAGTCTAGGGGGGCATTGCTTTAGTCTTTGTACTATTATTGTTTGTTTTTTATATACTGAACTTTTTATTGATTATCATGGTTTTACAGTCATACGTTTACATATCTGTTGTGGTGTTCCAAGTTAGAATTTCATTGTTCTGTTTCAGTACATATGACAATAAAACACCCTTGACTAATCTCAGCAATACAGTCATGGAGAGTCAACAGGCTCTGCTGGATGGACTACTATTCTCTTTCAGGAGAAGAGGAAAAACTCAGTGGGCATATGCTGCATTTTATATGACAAATGTTCAAGTCATTGGGGATAAAAAACAACTTTGGGATCACAAATATTATAAGTATTATGAATAAGCTTAACATGCAAATGGAATGCTGATTGCTTCCAGTGGAAGAGGTTCTGCTTCACTTGAAAACAAAATGCAGAAATAGTTTATAAACAGCTGCATGGAAATACATGAGATCTGACAATACATGTGAGATGGCCTGCTTGTGTGGAATTCATTTATTTGAGTATAGATAGAATTGACACAAAGTGGAATATATGTAATGTAATTACAACTAGCACTTTATGATATAAAAGATAGTATCTTGAGAATTCACACTGGGTCATAACTTCTCAATATTTACCAGGGCCAGGGTCAGAGAATATAACTTCTCAAGATCTACCAATATTTACCAGGCCCATTTTGAAAAGATTGAACAAACACATGCAGAGACAACGAGCAAAATGGATTTTGACAAAATGATCAAAGCAGAAACTGTAGCTTAAGATGTGCTATTGATTTATTGTATTTGGGAGCAAGCCTAAAAGCAGCAAATAATAAGATTGATTGTGATTTAATTATGTAGCATTGATTTGGTTTAATAGTTTGAAAATACTGTTGGGATATACGAACAATCAAATATTTGAAAAGCAGAGGAGATCACTTCATTGAAAAGCAACTGATACTTAAATATAAATTGGGAGGGCAACAGACAGGCGAGCATCTTTAAATAGTTGTAACTAGATCCGTTTTCTCCCTAACAAGGTAACCAGACTTTACTCTTCTACAAGCAGCACCTTATTACTCTGGATAAAACTTTGAAGGTAAAATGACTAACCGTAAACTTGCTGAAGAAAGCATTCCCTTGCAATTATGTAATTTCACCAGAAATGCACAAAACTTTGAAGTTTTATCGATGAACTTCATTCTCCCTGAATAGCAATATTCTTGGAAACCAAGAACGCCAGAGCCTGACAAGTACACCAGGAAAAAAAATCAATGGCAACAAGGCAAGCATACATAACTGCACTTCCAAACAATATTTAATGTCACAAGGACTGCAGATACTGAAACCTTGAGTAAAAATAAACTACAAATAAATAAATAGTTTGAACCTCATGAAAAATTGGTTGGAACGGCATATGTTCTTGTGAGGTTCCCATACAATTTCAGAATTGAATGCAAACTTGCTTAGGAAAGCATTGTTTTGCAATCAAGTAATTTCAACAGAAATGTACATTAAAATCTCCCAGCCAACAAATTTTACTAAACTAATATATATAATGAGCGAACAAGTAGTAAACATCAAAACATTTCACACCAATATACCGACCGTGCGTAATTCCTAATCAATTAGGACTCAGATACCTGAAGTAATCCTGCAGTTTCCTAGAGCACACTGAACACCTCCACACTGCCATAGCCAAACTCAGGCAAGGATTGCTTGGGAAACATGGAGGACAGAGTACAGGCCAAAAGGCAGTAACTTAGACTACAAACTGCCTCCAAGATGATAAGCAATTTCTGACCAGAAAATTTTACATTCACAGATCCGTTCAAAAAATAAGCTGCTGAATTGACACACGCTTGTGCATAAGAGGAATACTGTAGGTCATCCAAATTTAAGATGGCCGTTTAACTTGGTTTGCAATAAATTAGAAGCTCATATGAATGCAAAATTAGCAAGACTCAAGTAGGACCAGAGATTAGAAGGTTTTCTGCACCTCTCCAGAGGAGCTGTTTTGTGGGGAAAAATTGCTAGCAAAAGAAATTGATATGCTGGCTCCAGCAAAAAAAACTGTTTGAAATATACATATGCATTATAAATGTCAAACTTTAAAAAACAACTGAAAGCATCAGTGAAGAATAAATACAAAGAAACTGTCAGCTGTATGAAGTAATTGCTCAGATCATGCAAGTTTGGTCTACTGCTGGGTAGTGCAATAAAGTTGGGACTGCTGCACAAGAGCCTAAACCCTGCAATTATTTTCTGAGCTTGCCTTGTGATTTTCTGGCTGTACCAACACTGCTTGAATTCCCAGCACTTCATTCCTCTCTCTGGCAACATTTAAAGTTGCATTGGACTGTTTGCAGCTTTAGTGTTATATAAGGAAGCCCAGGATGACTTTCAGAACAGATATCTATACCATCTACCAAACTGCTTTGTTTCTCTTCCAGAACACTGCCCAACACAAAAGGCTCTTTTATCCATACACCTCTATTACTAACTTCCTCATCTATGCCATCATTATGTGGCCGCCTGCCTTAAGTAAATGTGATGCCATTCACGACATGCCATCCATGTCCAAGTCCTGATCAATCAACTTCCCTACAGATACTACCTGAACCTGTCATGTTTAAGCAATCCTTAAGCATTAAGCAAACTGAATTTCATTACATGAAGTAATATTAAAGAACATTCTGTTCGAGTTTGTGGAAGAACTTCCTATCTCTTCACTTTTGTGATGGCTGACATGACTCTGAAAAAACAAAATTGAAATGGGTACAGACAATTTTACTTCGGAGTCACGTGAGTGACTACGTGAAGAAGCCCCGCCTGGCGCTGGATCGGCATTACGTCGACGTTATCGGCAGAGAAAGAGCTGCAGAGCGCAGCTCCACACAGCGGTAAGGAACCGGCCCGCAGGTAAGAGAGTTTTCGGAATTTTAGGGCGGGTTCCAGAACTCCGTGCCTGGTGGGTAAACCAAAAAACAAAATGGAGAAAGCCAAAAAACAGCGGGTAAAACATGCGTCCCGGGGTGATGAGTCGGGACAAGAGTTTATTGCGGAGCTGGTTCCGATACCGGTGGCCGTTGAAATACCCGTTGGTGAGGCTTTGATTGCTCCACAAACAGAAACTTTGGAAGGAGTCTTCTCAGTGCCTAAAAAATGTAAAAGAAAATCTGAAAGGCCTGTGGGTTCTGATGAATCTGATTCAGAAGGTCCAGATAGAAAAGCCTTATGGCTCAGAATGGACCAAATGGAGAAAATGCTCCAAAATTATCAACCAAGGGTCTAAGAACCCAGAATATTCCCAGGCAGTCCCTAAGGGGGTTCCATATCATGAATATGGTGCCAGTTTGAATTGGGAATTTGAAACTCCAGTGCCTGGGATTGGACTGGAGGAAGACAAGTTTCAGGAGTACCAGGGCTGTATGAGACAGACCCTGAAAGTGGTGATTGCGGTCCGGAGTACACACCACAATACAATTATATGGATCCAGGTGTGCCTGATGTGGCACAAAGTTTTGCTATACCTGGAGGAGGCGGTGAGGCCATGGAAGAAAACCTGGCGGCCAATATTAATTATATGGCCTCTCACCCACTTCAAGAAGCTGTTATGGTTGAGACAGCAGAAATGTATAAAACACCTATCAATTGTGCCTCATTGAAGGTACCTACGGTGAATCCGGCTGTTTGGGCGCCAATGTCATCGATAATGCGGGCGCAGGAGATTCGATTTCAAAGAGTCCTCAAGCTGATTTCAGCTGGCATTACTGCATTTGGTAGACAAGTGGAAGGTTGTGGAATGACCAAAGTGCAGAAACATATGTTGGCTTTATTTTGCAACTCATTTTTTGAGATAAATTGCATGAGGAAGATTGCCATTCGGCCTCTGTTACATCCAAGATTTGCAGGGTTGTGTAAACCAAGCAATGTTCAAACTCCTGGTTATTTGTTCGGAGAGGATTTGTCTAAGCAAATTAAAGAAATGGATGAAGAGGCAAAGACTTTTGGTCGTATGAAACCCTTCAGCTTTGGCCAGAGATGGACTGGCTATATGAAAAGGGGATTTGATTTTGGAGCTGGTACAAGCCGAGGCAGGAGTATGATAAGGAAAAACTTCCAGCCAACACAGCTGAATGTACGCCCATTCATTGGGAAAAGGAGATCATTTCGTCCAGTTGGAGAGGTACATAAACATTATCCTATTAAAGAAGAATGTTTGGATGAGCCACAGATTGGTGGTAGACTCCAAATGTTTTATAAGGAATGGGACAATATAACAGCTGATCATGTTGTATTAGATACTGTGCTAGGATCTACCATTGATTTTGTAGAAGGTATGGATCCATTGGGACAGAATGAGCCTAGTCATTCTTTGATGTTCTCAGATCTTGAGAAAATTCAAATTGACAAAGAGGTTAAGAATTTGAGTAAAAAAGGAGTTATTGAGAAAACAGGAGAGGATCCACAACAATTTGTATCAAATATTTTTCCCAGACCAAAGAAAGATGGGGGTTGTAGAAACATTTTAGATCTCACACTTTTGAATACATTTGTCCAGTATAAACATTTTAAAATGGACACATTCTACACTGCAATGCAGTTGGTATCGACAGGCTGTTATATGGCTACAATAGATTTGAAGGATGCATATTATTCGGTCCCATCATAGTTTTCGCAGGTATTTAAAGTTTAAATGGATGGGACAGCTGTGGCAATACAAAGCTTTGCCTAATGGATTAAGGTCAGCACCTAGATAGTTCACTAAATTGTTGAAGCCAGCACTTGCACTGCTAAGGGCACAAAAACACATCGTTATGGCTTATCTAGATGACATTTTAATTGTCAATGCTAATCAGGAATCAGCTGAAAAATCAGTCTCAGCAACTACAAGCTTGTTTGAGAAGTTGGGTTCCTGATCCATCCAACAAAATCTAAGTTACAGCCATCCCAAACCATTGAATATCTGGGGTTTGTGAGAAACTCAGTTACCATGTTGGTAACTTTACCAATGGATAAGGTGTTAGATTTGACAAATGTGTGTCAGAACCTGATTAACAAACCTTATCCCTCCATCCGAGAGATTGCCAAGGATATTGGTAAATTGGTAGCAGCATTTCCAGCAGTAGAGTTTGGTCGTCTACATTACCAAAATCTTCAAAGGGCAAAAACTAAAGCGCTTATTCAGCGAGCAGGCCATTTTGATAGGCCAATGCAATTGCCTAAGGAAGCTTTATCAGAATTACATTGGTGGATTGAGAATGTTCCACAAGCTAGTAAGAACATTTTAGTTCATCAGCCAGTAGTGTTTTTGCAAACTGATGCAAGTTCTCTCGGATGGGGGGCTACGGATAATGAGACCAGCTGTGGAGGCAGATGGGCTGTCCAAGAGGATTTGTTGCTCCAAACATATGCTATTAATTATTTGGAGCTACTGGGAGCATTTTATGGATTAAAAGCTTATTGCTCTTCATTAAAAGATTTGCATGTCCAAGTACAAATAGATAATACCACAGCTGTGGCATATATCAATCACATGGGTGGTGTCAGATCAATATCATGTGATCATCTGGTAAACCAGATGTGGCAATGGTGTATGGCAAAAGAAAATATTTGGCTTTCAGCTATTTATCTCCCAGGGAGAGACAATGTTGTGGCAGACAAAAGATCACGAATATTTAAAGACAATACAGAATGGATGTTAAATCCACAAATTTTCAAAAATATTGTCAGTCGGTATGGAGTACCGGACATTGATCTGTTTGCATCTAGATTGAATCACCAATTGCCGAAATACGTGTCTTGGGAACACGATCCAGGGGCAGTAGCGGTGGATGCTTTCTCGCTACACTGGGGGAATACGGTCTTTTATGCTTTTCCCCCATTCTGTCTCATTGGACAATGTCTCAAGAAAATAGCGCAAGACGCTGCCAAAGGCATTTTGGTGGTGCCAAATTGGCCCACGCAGTCATGGTTCCCATTGATGCTAAAAATGATTATTGAACCATGTTGCGACAATCTGTTGACACAACCAGTAACAAAAGAAATTCATCCATTGCATGATCATATGAATTTGTTAATCTGCAGGTTCTGACCAGACCATTGCAAGAGTTTGAACTGTCGGACAGGACCATGGATGTTATAGATGCAGCTTGGAGCACTAAAAAACAATATATGTTGTATATAAGGAAATGGGAAGCTTTTTGTACACAGTCAAAGATATCTTATCATACTGCAAACATTTCAAATGTATTGGAGTTCCTTGCTGGGTTACACTTTGATGAGCATTTGAGTTATAGTGCCATTAATTATGCTCGTGGTGCATTGTCATCCTATTTAGGACAAAATTCGGATCGGGATTCAGTTGGGTCTCACCCATTAGTATCCCGATTCATGAAAGGTATTTTCAATAAAAATCCTCCCAAGCCCAGATATACAGAAATTTGGGATGTTAGCATTGTTCTCACTTTGCTTAAACAATGGACTCCAATTAATTCAATGTCTTTGCAGAAATTAACATTCAAGGTGGTTATGTTAATGGCATTGGTATCAGCTCAAAGAGTACAAACTTTGCAATTGTTACGGTTGGATTGCATGCATGTGACTACAGATAACATTGTGTTTTATGTTTATGACTTGATCAAACAAAGCAGACCAGGAAGAACTGGAATGAAGGTAATGTTTAAAGCATATCCTATTGATGAAACATTGTGTGTAGTTAAGCATTTAACTCAATACATTGAGGTAACCAAAAATCTCAGAGGTTCTGAGAAAGCGTTATTGATAACACACAAAGAGCCACATACAAAAGTTTCAGTTCAAACCATTTCTAGATGGTTAAAACAGGTTTTGGGTCTAGCAGGAATAGACACTGATGTGTTTAAATCTCACTCCACTAGGGCGGCAGCTACATCCGCGGCGAAGGTACAGGATGTACCACTCGATCAAATTTTAGAGGCCGCAGGGTGGTCTAGAGAAGAAACCTTTTCAAAGTTCTACAATAAACCTGTTGTCACGGTGCCAGGATTTGGACACGCAGTACTGGGTTCTCTTTAAATGCTTGCTTTGTTTTATATTATCGATTTATATTATCGATTTATGTTACCATTGACATAATTTATCAATTTATTTTGTAATTTTCCCCTGTGATAGAGGGGTTATTATTAAAAAATTTGTTCTTTTTATGATTAAAGGACTTATTACATAAATTGTAACAATGTGTTAAAATACTATTTACTCACTACTGTTTTGACTAAACAGAGAGTCGTATGAAATGAATTTATGACTATTTTACTTCGGCTATTGGTTCTGTGTTTTTCATGCCACTGCTTTGAAGTATGCCGATCCAGCGCCAGGCGGGGCTTCTTCACGTAATCCCTCATCGTAACTCCTCATAAAATAAAGATCAAACTTCGAACAGGTAAGTTCTCGTTTAATCTCACTATTAATGGGTACAGACAATGGATGCAGAAAAAAAACACAAAATGCTGGTGAAACTCAGTGGGTCAGGCAGCATCTCTAGAGAACATGAACAGATGATGTATAGGGTCGGGACTCATTATTATGGAGGCAGATTCCTCCATCAGGCACACATGGGTACAAGAAAAAAAAGTGTTTAATTATCAGACATCATCCATCTTACATTGTTGTATCCTATTTGTAGCAATAATAAAAAGCCACAGAGGAATTTTGAGCGTAATGCTTTCTAGATATGTGTGTTCTTTTCACTTCTGAGAATTAAACAAAGTACTGAATCTATTTGGAGCTTAAAATGATTCAAAAATAACCTATCAATCACTTTGGTTTGAACCAGCATCTGCAATTCCTTCTTACTCATTTATGTTTTCTGTTGGAGGAATAAACCATCCATGTACTTCTCTAACCTCCTCCCAAAGTGCAAATTATAACAGAAAGAGTAAATATGGCTGATGACCGTAACAGCTGATGATGTAACACTTGAGCCAGCTAAAACAGTAACTACTCCTTGGCTAATGATTCCAACATCCATGATTCACACTGAACAGAATGAAAGTGGCAAATTTAAATGTTTATTATTAAAAATAAATTTACCCTCTGAATGAACACTATGAATGCTAATTATTTCCCGTCTCCATTTCCAGGAGGGCTTTGATTTGTAGTATTTTCTCTCAGGGAGAATAACTGAAAGGTTTGTGTGATATTGGGGCTGGCCAAGCAGGTTTTTCCTTCTTCTCGTTTCCTAAATCCCTATGTATCCTCTCGTGTTCCAATAGCTTGACTTTATGTTAACTATAAACACAAGAATAAATGCATAATTATTGAGTAATTTCTGAATTACTAAAGCAAATGTGAAAACAATGTGCAAACTATGATTTTATGAAGAAGTGCCATGCAGCTTCAGATGAATGTGGAATAAACGTGCTATCAAGAAGAAACCAGCAGTTTATTTGGAATTGTTGACTTCCAAGCCACACACCAATCCTAAATCATTCCCCATTCTTCACGATGTATGAATAATATGAAAAGTTGATCATACACAAGGAGAAATGTAGTTAATGAAAACTTTTTAATCTCATGAACTGCATGTGACTCATATCAGGGGTGAATTTTGCAATTTCATTCGGACATTATTAATATGCTAAATTTAGTGTAGTGGTTAAGAAATCCAATGTTAACAGCAAACCGTAATGTAAAAAATTGCCTTAAAATAACTCAGCATTTGGTGAAAGCACCATATTTATGAAAACCTAATTTAAACAGTAAGAGGTTATCATTTATACATACATGTACAATCCCATACATGAAGTAAAAGGCTACTTAACTAAGACCAATTTAAAATTACATTATAAATCTGTGGAGCCTTTCCAGAGGACTCGTTGTCTTGCCAGTCCGCTTGAAACCCAGCTGTTTTTGTAATTGTGTGCTGAAAACGGAGGCGACTTCCAAAGTAATTTTGGCTGATCGCGTATTCAGTGCTATAAGGAAAATATTAGTGGATAATAACAATAATACCACATTGCTCTATTTAATCACATATCTTCTTCAATAAAGTGGGACAGCAGGCAATGCCAAATATATTAATAATTGATGTTAGTACTGTGCCAATTATTTTTCGGAGTTGTACTCGCTTGCTGGAAGGAAGCAAAATTAGACGCTGCTCACACTTTTAATTCTTCCAAAGCTGCTGGAGATCTGAGTCACCAATTAAAATGGGAAATGTGAGTTACTGGTGCAAGAAAGTATTATAAGCACAGATGAGCGGTGCTGTGAAATAAATCCAGCCACTCCCCTCCCAACACTTACCCCTACGGTGGAAGCAAATTAAAAATAGGGCAGTGCAACAAATCTAATTTTAACCGGCAGACTCAGAAATAAATGAGCAACGCACCCCCACTCTCACTACCCCGTTAGGCAAATTATTCCTGAGAGGGCTGCAGCTTGTCGAAGCCAGTCGCAATGCCGGCACAGAGAAGAATGCTTACACTTTAATTGGATTCATGATGACTGGATACCCAATTGGAAAGAATTGTCTCCCTGCAGCATGTGGCAGCTCAGTGAAAACAAATCTTCACTCATCTGAGCGTAGTCATGTTCACTTTCAATACCTGAGGGTTTATTAAGATTTAAACAAAATTGCTTGGGAAGGGGCGGTGGGATGGAGCAAGGGAGGGGATGGCAGTAGATTCATTCATACGAGTCATCCCCAGGTTATGGCAGGGTTCCCTTCCTGAGAACAATTCGTAATCCGAACAGCTAGCAAGTCAAAAATGCAGTCACAAAGCAAATTGCCCCTTGGCGGAAGATGCCTGCAGCCTCTCAGCCCCATGGCAAATCCATCCCGCTGGTCCCCAAAACATTGGATCGTGGGTATGGACTGTATTTCAGCCGAGTGCTGGTATATTGGGAAGATCCTGTTCTGATGCCCCGCTACCTGAATTCTCATCAACATGATGTTTCTATCATTCCTTCAACAGCAGCAACGTATTTCGGTTGTGCATCTAACAGCAAAAATGTCCACAAGGTTTTACATGGAGATTTCTTAAACAAAAGCCGACACAGAGGCACATGAGAGAAGTGCCTCATGCGCCAAAGAAGATAGTGCATGAGGCTCACTGTGTGGAAGGAGTCAAAAGAGGTGGAGGCGCGATGTCAGTGCCAGTGCCTTGAGAAGGACCAAGAATAATGGTCTGATTGAACTGGAGGATCATCTAGATTTAGAGGGATGTATATATCTCAGGCTTATGGATTTGTAAGAGGATACAGACAGAAATGGAAGAGAATGTCAATATCACGGCATTTTGTAACTATAAGCCAATGTGAAAACCACAGAGAAGTAATAAAAGCATGGACACGATGTACTATAACACAGCGGTGGAAAATGGTGATCACAGATGTGTGATCCTTGCCTATTTGGGCTTTAAAATATTACCAAGGATGCAAACAATCCCGTTCAGATAGAGGCAGCTGCTCGGGTGCTGTCAGCGACCAAGGAACAGAGTTCTGGATACCGGACATAAACTCTGACAATTTACTGACAGTGGAGTGGTCAAGAGAGATGGCAGGTGGGCATTATCAATATAAATATAGAAACTTATGCCAATTTTTTCAGAAGTCGGTGCAAAAGGTTAGCATGTACAGTATATGAGACAAATGAGAGGGTCAAGAATGGATACTTGGTACACATTCAACATAATGGGATAGATGGTTAGACAATTGGCTTCATGGAAGGAAGCAGAGGGTGGTGGTGGAAGGGTGTTTTTTGAACTAGAGGTCTGTGCCTCAGGGTTCAGTGCTGGGCCCAATGCTGATTGTGGTTTATGAGAATGCAGATGGCATGATTAGCAATTTTGCAGATGACACTAAAATGGATGGCATCGTAGGTAGTGAAGATGGTTATCAAAAATCACAACAGGATCTTGATCAGCTGGACAATTGGGCTGACAAATAGGTAATGGAGTTTAATACAGATAAGTGCGAGATGTTGCATTTTGGGGTTAAACCAGGTCAGGACCTTCATAGTGGATGGTAGTGTCGTGGGGAATGTTGTAGAACAAAGGGATCTGGGAGTACTGGTCCATAGTTCCCTGAAAGCGGCAACACCGGTAGATAGTGTGGCTAAGAAGGCTTTTGATACATTGATACTCAATATCTTGACTGATGAAGGCCAAAGTTTGGACATTATGCAACAGTTATGTAAACATTGGTGAGGCCACATTTGGAGTATTGTGTTCAGTTTTGGTCACCCTGCAATAGGAAGGATGTTGTTAAACCAGAAAGAGTACAGAGAAAATTTACTCGGAGGACTTGTGGACCTGAGCTATAGGGAGAGATTGGATGGGCTAAGGCTTTATTTCTTGGAACAAAAGAGGTTGAGGGTGATCTTATAGAGGTATATAAAATCACTTGGGGAATAGATAGGGTGAACGCACAGTTTTTTATCCGGGGTAGGGGAATCAAAAACCAGAGGTGAGAGAGGCAAGATTTGACAGGAACCTGAGGGGCAACGTTTTCCGGGGAATATGTGGAATAAGCTGCCAGAGGACGTAGTTGAGGCAGATTATTGTAAGCTACCTGCTTAAGAGGACAAGCTATGAGTAGTCAGAATTCCTGTTTATTCAAATACTGCCCTGAAAACCTCAGCTCACAGAGATTCACCAGGGAGAAGCAACATTTCTCAATGACTGAGTCGGTGCACTTTATTCCAATAAACAGAGAGCAATGGACAATTTGAAAAGAATTGAATCATAAATTGCCTGTCAAATCTCAAGCAATTTATCACCGCCTGAATTGCCATTACCTTTATTGCAAGTGGCCTGTCTCTTTTTACATTGTAGACGTATGTACACCCTGGCCACGAGATTAGGACGTGGGATAATCAAGCATGAGTGCTCTTCCACTCCATTTAAATGTTTATTGTTCAGTGAACATTTTCTCACATGTATCAATTCAGGTCTACATTACATCTCATTTGATACTTGTCTCGCCCATCGACACTAAACTGTTTACAACCTCCCAAAATCTATTTGTATTATTCACAGTTAATCAGACTTCTGATGCTAATTTCTGTCATGTGTGAAGTTTGATATGGCATTCCCTACTCCCAAGTCCATATTATTGTACATACAGTAAAAGCTCCCAGAAGAACATATCACAATTTACATCCCTTTGGCTTGAAAATAATTGATTGCCTATGACTCATTTCCGCACGTTCGCAGAATTCCTAACTATGCTTCCACGTCCCCAATACAAGGCAACAAGCAGTGTTTCAAGCAGCCAGTTGGTGCACTGAAGCCCACTCATTTTTCAATATCTGCAGAGAGCCAAGGCAAGCCACGCTCCTCTCTAGGTCATGCTGTTCCTGAAATGAGTTTGTTTACAACTTGCAGCAGATGGAAATACTTCCACATATAAATATGTATCTAGTATAAACACAACATAGTCCAAGATGGTGTGAGTGTTAGTTTTGTCAGGGCCACAATCTGCATTGGTTTAGGCCTCATGGTCTATTGCAGAAGCAATAAAAAGGATGGCAATGCAGGGATAGGTGAATTTAACAGGATAAAGAAACTTGAAGCCATTTGGTCCAACAGTTCTATGATGCTGGCTATGCAACTTATTTCATCCCAAATAACAAAACCTCTATCTGTCTCCCTACCCACCCTATCCTTAAAAACATTAGCACTATTTACACACCATTCTCCCATAACAGCGGGTTCAGAATTCTAAAAAACATTTTCAATTTCTTATTGGTGGCAAACCCGCTTTTTCCCCACTGTTTCCTGCTTTGCAAAACACCACACTGATCTTAAAAGAATTTAGGAGGTTTGGAGATTGTAAAAGGAACTGCATAAATGCACTTAGTTATTTTCAAATGCAATAATGATAAACGAGCATCTTACTATCCATTACCAATTGAAATTATTTGGCATAATATCTGATTTACACAAAAATCATTTCTCTTCAAAAATTTAGTGCTTGATTCAGCACATTGATCAGGACGTATTTTCTTGAAAATGTAACTGCTATGCAAGTAAAATTATTGTATCACAGCAATAGCATTATTTGTATCGCTCCACATATAAATATATATTTAACATAAAAACACGATGGTCCAAGACAGTAACTGATTTAATTTTATAGAATTGGCACACTCAGCCTCACGGAATATTCCAGACGTGAAAACCTGTAACCTGACAGAATAATCTCCCGTCAGGGACTACAATGTCCAAACTGTTTTCAACCAGAAATGAAGGGGTGAACATCACTAGAGTCTGGATTAGGGTGAGCTGTAGGGGTGCAAAATAGTGTTTTGTTGTTAAAACAGACCAACCTAATTATATTTCAAGTAAAGTAAGTCAGAAAAAAAGATTGGAAGAAATAGTGGTTGTCAATATTTTTGACTTTTTATCTATTTTTCCACTTCTACGCACAATTGCACCCAATTAGAAAAAATAAAACAAATAATACAGAAGCTAGTTTTCAGTGATATAAAATCAGCTCACAAAATGAGCTCTGTAATTTGACAAATGCACGTCCAAAACAAATGCCGGTGACACATCTTTGCCAATGACATGAAGAGACAGGATCAGCTGCAGAACATCTTGACAGTCTTGGACTGCAGATTCCACTCAACCTCTAGGAATGTGGGTGAAAACAGATCATCACTAATCCATTTTCTACCCGAGGTGGTCAAGTAATCCAGTGCTGTGGACTGACTTGATCTTCCAACACCCAGATTCATTATTGGAATGTTGACAGATGCACAAGAAAGGCTCGGAGAAAGAGAAGGTATTCAATCTAATCCAGTGCCCAGAGATGCCAGCTGTGGTCCTTGCCCACACATGTCTCATCTGCGAGGGAAGGCCCATTCTTGCTGAGTCCTGGTGACCCGGAGTCAGGTGGGCGTGGACACCTTGCCCCAGAACTACAAGAAAATCCGTGGATGAAACGTGGCATCCTGTCAAATATATCAATGGCTTCAATAGTTTCTAAATGTCTCCAGCCAAAATGACATCCAGACATTAAAAATGATATAAAGGATTTAAACAAGCAAAAAGTATTTATTTCCAAATGGAAAGTTAATATAACATAAATAATTTAACAAGTAAAAGCATGACGAAAATTGCTAGCATTTACCTGCTGAGCTGCAGGCAGAACATCCCCATTGAAGGGATGAAAGGTCAGGTGCAGCAACAGCATTGCAGTGGAGAATGGCAGCAAGATGGGGCTCTGCTGCTCAGCTTCATGGGCACTCCACTAATGGAGGACAGTGCAAGGTAATGTCACAGGCAACTTAGCAAGCTTCGGACTTGATTAAGTTTCAAAGACTGAGATACACTGTCTCCGGCTGGAAGCACTGCCTCCAGCAAGGGATGATTAACTCTGCGGGGAAAATCATGAGCAAGTAATCTTCACAAAACGTTTATCATGACAATGATGACAGGGTGCTCCATCTGCTCTCTTACACATTTGGCAAACAGTTAAAATATACCAAAACTTTTTAGTTTAGTTTAGAGATAATTTGGAAAAAGTTACGGCTCTTTAGGTGACTCGAGGAGACAACTCACGACCATACAGGCATCACCCCACAACCATGTGGCGACTGCCTAGTCGCATGCAGTCGCTGAAAAAAATCGCTTAAATGGGACAGGCCCTTTACAGAAAAAACAATTCATCTGCGGCTGACAAGGGAAATAAATTGTTAAGTCTAAGGAAGAGACTTATAACGTTGTCAGAAATAAGAGTAGGCCTGAAGATTAGGAGCATCTTAGAACAGACAAAAGGAGGACCAAGGAATTGATGAAGAAAGGGCAGGTGGAATGTGAGAAAGGACCGAAACAATGAAATAAACCATAGAAGACTTTAAAAAAAAGATTAGCAAATGTGAGCTCCTTACTGGCAGAGGCAGGAGAATTTATAATGAAGCATAAGGAAATGTTCAGAGATATTAAACAATTTATCTGCACCTGTCTTCATAGAAGGTAGAACAGTACAGCACCTGAACAGGCTCTTTAGCCCACTATGCCTGTGCTGAACATGAAGCCAAGCTAATCTCATCTGGCTGCACGTGATCAATATCCCTCCATTTCCAGCATATCCATATGCCCATCTAGAAGTTTCTTAAATGCCACTATTGTATCTGTTTCCACCACCGCCACCACTATCAGCATGTTTCAGGCACCAACACCCTATTTTTATATCTTCTT
Source organism: Raja brachyura (assembly GCA_963514005.1). The sequence continues at coordinate 107,132,570 of OY740781.1, read as the reverse complement.
CGTGGAAAAAGTTATGAAAGTAACCTGATGGATATGTTAGAGAACCAAGAGTAAGCAAAAATAAAAACTCGAGAAACCAGGTATTTGTCAAAAAGTTGGACGAGAGAACTTGGTAAGCTTGAAAGCTGATGGACCCCTATGATTTAAGGAGATATTGCACAGATGGCCCTTTAATCATTAGAGTTTCAAAGAATGAGAGATAATCTCATTGAAACTTTAAAAATGAATTAAAATCTTTGGAGGCTAGATTCCCCTGGCTGAGAAATCTACATCAGGAGACAGAGTTTCCATCTAGGCAGAGGTAGGGAGTAATTTCTTCACTCAGAGCACAGTGAACCTTTGGAATCATCTATACACGAGGGCTGCAGAGGCTCAGTATTTGTATTGATCTAAAACAGATATGAATAGATTTCTAGGCATTAAGTGAACCAAGGAAGGTGAAAAAAATACTGGGAAATGCTGCTGAAGGAGGAGATTTGCCATGATCTTGAATGAATGGCAGAGCAAGCTCAAAGACCCAGGTGGCCTATTGCTGCTCCTAAATCCAATATCCTTAATACATAGCTGCACAATAAATGTCCGAGGAGTACATGATTTCAAATTCTCATAGTGTTTGCATCCGTCCATCTGCGAGAGATGATGATGCGGCTTTAACATTGTCCTGCTTGGAGAGGGGAATGTTTCATCTGTTGCTGCATTTCCTGCTGTGGCTGACTAAGCCTATCCTTGACAGGCAGATCCTCCCACAGCTTCCACAGGTGAAGTTTTCTCTGGCCATTGGATTGGGGAACATGTTGCTGTAGCCATTGACTACTATGCAGCATTGGCTCCTGGCCTCCAGGGTCTTGTACCACATGTTGCTGCGGCACTTCAGACCTACCTGGAGGTCCTTTCTCCATCTCCCCAGTCCTCAGCAGCTGCTTCCCAATTGTCAGTGCCAATGTTAAAATGTTCTCATACATTCCTGGATATTTTCCGAAGGATCAGAGGTTTCATTTTATTGGCAATATCCACAAATGTACTTTTGAGAACTAAATATACATATTGACTGCACACGTCCTGGTTTTTCACTTTAGTCTTTAGGGATACAGCGTGGAACAGGCACTTCAGCCCACCGAGTCTGCTCCGACCAGTGATCACCCCGTACACTATTCTACTCATCAGGGACAATTTACAATTTACAAAGCCAATTAACTCATATACCCTCACGTCTCTTTGGAATGTAGGAGGAAAGCAGAGCACCTGGAGAAAAACCCACGTGGTCACAGGGAGAACGTACTAACTATGTACCCGTAGCCAGGATCAAACTGAGGTCTCTGGCACTGTAAGGCAAAAACTACCACTGCGCCACTGTGCTATCGAAATATTCACTTTTATTGAGCTGTTGACAACATCAGCAAAATACATAAAAGCTGAGAGCTTTATCAAAAGCAAAACGGACATTTCCACAAGTGGAGTTAATCGTTATTATTTAGTAATGCTTAAATACATTAGGATATTAATTGTCTCATTAATGAGTTACAAAGGTTGCATTTAATTAACACAGTACAGTTCTCAGTAATTACAACTGGTGCTCTTTGTAGATTAATAAATCTACTCTATTTCTAATCTGTGTTCTGGGCACGTTTCCCTGGACTGAATCTAATTTCTCTGGTTTCTGGACTTTGCACTAACCTTTGCTTTTCCATTCATGTCTGCCAGAACTGATCTCTACCCTGGAGCAGACCTGCTGCTGATCAGCTTCTGAGGTGGAATAAAAAGGAACTGCAGATGCTGGTTTATACCAAAGATAGACAAAAATGCTGGAGTAATGCAGTAAGGCAGCATCACAGGAAAAATGGATAGGTGTTGTTTCGGGTCAGGGCCATTCTACATGACTTCAGCTACTGAGAGGGCTCTTCCTGCTCCACTCTTCATCCACTCTGATGCCAAATGATTGTGCCTGCACTACTGCCTCATTTTCTGTGGCCATTGCACCATACGGACATCAAACGCAAACCTCTTCCAAGGAGGAATTGGACGTGCTTGTTAACTGCAAATCAAACTTGATAACAGATCCTTTTCTATATAAAGACAATATTACCCATCTTCATAAGCTTGCTCACTTAAATGTTTCAAAACTCACAATCATATTTTTGTCAAATCCGGGCTCAAAAAGCCTAGAAAAAATTGTGCACAGCCCATGTTGCTTATGCCCTGCATAAGTGAATGGAATCAATTGTGAAATGAGATAGACGCACACTCGTGAACTAAAGTGACTTTGAACCGCATGCTTCCCTGACAAATTTATGCCTCAACATTGCTGTACACACAGCAACACCATCCATTGATCAGTATGCAATGCAAGACTGGTCACAGGTACATAACCAAGAAACTGCATGGGACTCAACCAAGAAAGAAGGACCTAATGAAAAGAAGATAGACACAAAAAGCTGGAGTAACTCCACGGCTCAGGCAGCATCTCTGGAGAGAAGGAATGGTTGACGTTTCGGGTCGAGACCCTTCTTCAGACTGGTTAGGGATAAGGGAAACAAGAGATATAGATGGTGATGTGGGGAGATAAACAACAATGAATGAAAGATGAGCAAAACAGTAACGATGATAAAGGAAACAGGTTAAGCTGTATTTAGGGTGAAAATGAGAAGCTAATGCGACTTGGGATGGGGTAGAGAGAGAGAGAGGGAATGCCAGGACTACCTGGTGAGATAAATCAATATTCATAAAACTGGGCTATAAGCTGCCCTAATGAAAAGAAACAGGAATGAAAGATCATAATTGCACTGGTACTGGGGGTCTGAATAGAAGACAATGGTAGGATCAGCTGCACTGCAGAAAAGGAGGTTTTATAATATTTTACTGGCGGGCCTTTCTAACGTTGTTTTTTATGTATAAAGAAAGGGGGCCCGCAACACTCAACACTCTTTTTCAACACTATTGTTATGTGTTTAGAATGTGTTGTTTTTTAGGAGATATAACAATGTTGATGCATGAACATGATAAATGTTCTGAATTGTTAATGTTGCTGCAAAAGAAACATTGGATAAATATTGGACAATAATAATTCAACCCAGCTGAAGTGTAAAGCAGGATTCTGTCTAAAGAAACCCGCTTGTCAAAAATAAAATGTTCAAGACCAACCTTTCACCACAGAACGTAACAGGAAAATGCCTGACTTAAAATGCCTGACTTTACATTGGTGATCTGTGCTCTCTGCTCGCAAGGTCGAGCTCTGTGATTGGCAGGAACCCGGGGCGAGGTGCCAAGGTCAGCAACATGATTGCACAAAATGATGTGTTATTAAAATTGACCCCTCTGGAAAATTTGAATATCTGCATAAAGGACTACACTGGGTGGAAGGTAAGCTCCAGGATATATTTTAATGAGTATGTCACATTTTTAACAACTTCAATACATTTCTATTTTTTTTAAACAGAAATCAACAGCCTCTTAGTGTGTACTGTGCTCTGCTTTTTTTTCTTTGCACCAGAAGTTAATGTCAATCCCAAACAAAATATCTGCAAAGTTCTGCATCGATCAACTAATGATACAAAATTCAGGCTTGAAGTGTGATTCATCATGAGTAAATTCCTTCATCTTGTGTTTCATCCATCACGGCACAGATGTTGTGGGGCGAAGGGCCTGTTCCTGTGCTGTACTATTCTTTGTTCAATTACAGGATGAAGGGTAAGTTGTAGCTTCACTGTACTAAAGTGAAATACTAATTTTTGATTCTGTAAGATCAAATTGCTATTAGTGTCATCCGTATAATTTTTTTAAACCTTTCCAAAACTGAAACAGCTAGCAGATTTCAACTAAAGGAGAAATGCAAACATTTAAATGCAGAAGCTTCAAAAGTACAATTACATTAGTTTTAAGTACCAGTGCTGACAGGTAATCATTCAGCCTGGCAGTGTTCCCCAGTCAGCAAAGGGTGTAAATACTTTTCAAAGTCTGCTTGATGTAGAAAATGCAGTTTGCTACATATTTACAATCCCAAACTTTCAAACTGGGAGACAGCATTGTGACCTGCACACATTAGAGGGAGTTGTGACTGGCTGTAGGTCAGACACTAGTTGTGGAAGCCATTAAGCTGCTGCATTCAGGCTGTAGTCTTAAGTAAGGAACGTAAGAAGGAACTGCAGATGCTGGTTTAAACCGAAGGTAGACACAAACTGCTGGAGTAATTCAGCAGGACAGGCAGCATCTCTGGAGAGAAGCAATGGGTGACGTTTCGGGTCGAGACCCTGCTCACCATGTTTCAGCATGTATTTGGATAAAACCTTCCCCCTCTCTACCCCAATACAATGATAATTTCACGTTTCCACACCCCATCCCCCCCACTGAGACCAGTTACTTTGCCCCTTGCAACCTGCACAATCTGAGCATTAGTCACAAGGTGAACAAGAAGGGATTAATGAATAAGTAAGAAAGAAGCACTGTGTGCTATGCAAACCTGGAAAGAAACTTCCAGGTTAAGCCTTGACATAAGGGAGAACAAGTCAATTATAAAGTGTCAAGTTAAAATACAAGTTAATGTCATGAGTGCGTGGAAGAGTCAATGAACTAATTTGAAATAGAGTTGTACAATATCTGCCTGAGGACAGAACAAAGGTCATGAGGGTAAACAGATGAACAAGCTCTTGTATGGAACTCAGCAGTTCGCACATCTCTGAGATCATGTTTAAGTTATCTGTGGATCACAAGTGATCTTAGGCTGTGCAGATGGCTTCTGTGGGTTAAATATTCTGCAGCTATTCCCTTGGAGGTCAGAGAGAAATTATTGGAAGCTTTTTCTGCAGGCAGTGAGGGGACATGGGTCAAAACCATGACTGGAAAATGATATACAGTCAGTGGAGGGAACGAGCTGAATCATTTTTGATTATTCTACAGAATTGCCGATGGTGCGTGGGGAAATTATGCAGTTTAGAACTGGTGATCATTTTGCCATTATTACTTCCACCTTTACAGTACAGCTGTCAGCTGCAGCATTTCTGCTGGTTTAGCTCAAAGAGTTTACTTTTACAGATTCATCTCAATACTCTCACTGGGCATTGTGTGCAAAAGATTGTTTCAACAAATATCACTTTCAAAACAGATTATATATTTTGAGTGTCTGATTGGGTGATTTCCCTGACCTCCTTAACAGGGTGAATTAATGCAAGATGAGTACAGGCAACAAAACATGTCAATGACCAGGCTCTACAGGGACTCTTCCACTCTCTAATCAAAGTATCAGCAGGAAATTGTGGGAATTCCTAGGAAAATGGTGCTAATCAGAAAGATATGACAGGCAATCGAACAAGACTTCAGCATCCATGTTTATTTGAAAGCTGCTTAAAATCCCCACTCAGTGTTGCTGGCAAGGATGCTGTTCAGGCCCTGATGACCTTTGCTCCTGGTTATATTTCGCTTTGCTAGGCTTGCATCTGAGAAAATGGAAGGAATAAATGAAATATGGAAGTGTAACGTTGGCCTGGAAAAAAAAATCCTGATAAAGTGATATCACTGTGAACTGGAAACCAATGTTTTGAAGATTACCTTTTAACAAGCCCCAAATATATAAATTTTGTTCATGTGTTATAAATAACCTTTTATTTTAATTATATATCCACAAGCCTGAAATTGATGGGAAACTTCAAATATGTATCTGGTGTTTTGATTTTTCCTTTTATTCCTTTTCACCACAACATCAGAAGGAAATTTTGATGGGTGAAATTGCTAGAACAATTTTTTCCTCCCCCTTGGTGATTTACTGGTGTGTTAGTGATTTTGTATTCTGCAAACATGAGTGTGGACACATAGGGGTATTTTCTTCTCCTTATTTACAAATGGGAAAGAGGCAATTGCTAGTGTCAGTGCCGATATAGGAGAGCTTCAGACATGTCAGCCTGAATGGGGAAGAGCAGGCACTTCTATTTGTTAACTGAGCATAGTTGTGCTGGAAACCATTAAGTCCAAACACCAGCAACGAAGAATACATCAGACCAGGAGGGAAAATTATACCAACCAGAAATACCTAAACACAGTGGGATACCTTTTGTACTTGAAAAGAATTGGAAATGATGGGCAACCATGGCCTGGCCGAATCCAGTTCAGTCATGCACATTATGGACAATGGACCTTTGCAAGCGAGATAGACCCGCTACAATATTATTTATTTCTCCAAATCCTGTACAGCTGCTACTCCACACTCAAATCAGTTCTCTTTTGTCTCATTATTTGAATTGCATTTTAATATTCTCTTGGAATGATTTTCATACTATGCACCTGTTAAAAAAACAATTTGAAGAGAGATCCAGCATCTTTAAAATGTAATAAATAAAAATAAATAATTAAAAGTGAAACAGAGGTACAGTAAGCATACATTATGGTGGGTAGCACCATTGAGTAAGGCAGCTTCGCCTGCAGCTGTTCGTCCTTTCATCCTTTTTAAAATTTTTAGTCTGTGAAAATATTTTGTTTTGGAGGTCTTTTAGTCTTTTTATGTAAGGTTTGGGAGGGGGAAGGGGGGAAACTGTTTTTCTCAGTCACTACCTGGTCGAGGATGCGTCTTTCGTCCAAGCCGCAACTTTGCCCCCTCCTCGTGGCCTACCATCTGGATTGGGCGGCCTTTCCTGCCGGAGACCGGCCAGAGCTTCAGCTTCAGCAGCGGCTCAGCGCTGAAGTACCATCGCGGAGCGGGCGATGCCTTACTGGGGTTGCCGTGTGGAGCTCCGGAGTGCTGGGACTAACATCGTGAGCTGTGGTCTACGGAGCTTCCAGCCGCGGGCGGCACTGACTTTAACATCGCGGAGTCCTGCAATCGCTTTGCCGAGGGCTGCCAGTGTCGAATCCCCGCCCAGCTCGGCCTGTAGACTTCGGGAGGAGGCGGCCGATTTGGAACTCTAAGCTGCTGTGAATGTTCTTCCTTTCCGATGTCAGAGTTTCGATCATCCTGGTGAAAGGGCCTGAACATCGGGCCGCCATAGCGGCAACTATGGAGGGCTCGAGGTCCCGACCACGGGTGAACATAGAAGAAAGAAGATGACTGAATGTTACTGCCTTTCCTCACAGTGGGAAACGTTGATTCCGCTGTGTGGGGATGTTCATGTTAAATTCTGTCGTGTGTTGTGTTTTTTTATTCGTATGGCTGTCTGGTAACTCAAATCTCACTGTACCGATTAGTACAATGACAATAAATGTAAACTTGAAACTTGAATAGATAGGTCAATTGTCTTCTACCAGTTTTTTTCTGAAGCAGGGCAAAATGTATTAAAGATGAAAGCCTTGAATGCCATATAACCCAATAAAGTAATATATATCTTAACGTTCAGAAACAATTTTTATTTCTAACTTTCATGTGTTTAAATACTGACAATTAACACGTCTACTTCTGTTGAACTAAAATCAAGCCAGGTCATCACAAATTAGTAGACTCTCTGATAAGTAATGCAGTTTATTTTATTGAACACTGAAGAATTAGAAAAAATGGATGGTTATCATTCTGCTAGTGACACCCTCCCGTAGCAAATAATAGATATTCCCAGCCTTTGATGTTAATGGAGACAATTCAATGTTTACACACTTCATTAGAATATTAACATCCACTGCAGAAGCACAATGGCACAGAAAAAAACTGTGATTGTGAGATCCCAGAAAATGTATATTAAAACAGTGATGTTTACAATGAACAGCTGAATGATGGTAACACTAGATTACAATTTTGACGAGCACATAAAACAATTTTTTCAGATAGTCTCGTTTCTAGTGCAAACAAAGCAGTAAAAGGAGCAAAATAAATTTCTCCCAACAATACACTCCATCATTGTTTTACAGTGAGACTGTAGGCCATTGTGTTTAGAATCAGAACCAGCAGGATAATTTTTATCTGGGTTGATTCTCACCAGCTCTTTGATAACATCATTTTATTTCAAACAAAATAAAGATGGGATTAAGATCTTATTAAAAATATTTCACATGAAAATCATTTGAGTACTTCTACACCTATTCAGATTAACTAATCGGCAAAGATTACTTCTAGATTGTGTTGCATTGAAAATATTTCTGATACTGACAGGACTTTCAGTGCTTAGATAGGTTGATAATCAACATCATAAGACATCCGTACCCTCAGGCAATCAATGTACAACATAGTAATCTATGCCTTAATTCTTGTTCTCGGTTGAACTGTACAACATGTAACAATGGTAGATAATTCTGAACACTGAAGGATATTTGCAATGACAATCCCAAATAAACATCAACAAAACTAGAGAGATACAAACAGAGAAAATGTAGCCTCCAAGCTCTCTTCCTGGTTATTCTACGGGAGCAGGATTCACAAACGACAAGTCCCAAGTCAGAAGCTGTCATTCAGCTGTCAGCCCGCAGTGCTTCACTGCAGCTCCCCATCACTGGGCTGCCAGCGCTGCAGTTGACGGCCTGCATTCAGAGAGCACACTCAGGGATGCCAGTCAACTCCTCCACTCATGTCAGCCCCAGAAATGACCTGGCCCAGGCACTTGGGAACGTTTGAACTTATGTGAACCTGGCAAGTCAGGGTCTTCAAAATAATGGTGTGCTTTGTTCTGAAGTTAAGGACATAGGGACATAACAAATAGGAGTAGAATTAGACTATTCTGCCAATCGAGTCTACTCCGCCATTCAATCATGGCTGATCTATCTCTCCCTCCTGACACCCGTACTAATCAAGAATCTATCTATCTCTGCCTTAAAAATATCCATTGACGGCCTCTACAACCTTCCTGAGCGAGGGAATGTGGTCAGCAAGTGATCAACTGGTTCCAAGCAGCGGTGTTAAAAGGATACTGACCATAGTGATGTTAGGGTACAAATGTCAGGCTTTAAAGAAACTAATGGTCTGAAGATCAGAGGAAATTTTATGATACTGGATTAAGCACTGGTTTAATACTGATTGGACAGACTGCAGAGTTCAGTCAAATCTAAAACCAAGAATAGTGTTAAAGGAAGTACTATCAATTAAAATCCAAGAACACAAGAAAATAAGAGCAGAGGGTGAACTGGCCGCATGGGCCTGCTCTGCCATTCAATATGATCATGGCTAATCTTGCTGGGCTCAACTTGTCCTCAGTGCAAGTTCCTCTCACCCCTTCATCGTTCAAACATTTATTAATACTGACCTTAAACATATCTAAAGATCTGACCTCCACCACCCAGTGCCAGAGAATTCCATCCATCCATTTCTTCATCTGAATCAAGAAATTGCTACCCAGTTTTAAATGACTGGCCCCGCATTTTGTAACTATGTTCTGTTGTGTGTCTCCCACTGTGTAAAAACCTCTCAACATCGATCCTTCAACCCCCCCTTAGGATTTTATATGAACTCCTGGAAATACAGACCCAAACTGTCTAGCTTCTCCTGATACTCTGACCCCATGAAATCCCATGATCCCAATGATTCCTTCCAATGCTACTATATCCTTTATAAGGTAGGGGGCAGGGGCAAAATCTGCACAGTATTGCTGGTGTGGTTTCACCAACACCCTGCACAACTCTAGCAAGATCTCCTTTTCTAAAACTAGAAACCTTTTACAATGAAGGCCCACATGCTTTTTGCTTCCTTAACTACATGTTAACTTTGTGATTTATACATTAGAACATCAAGATCCCTTTGCACATCACTCATTCGCAGTCTCTCTTTACTTAGATAATAATCTTCCTCCTGATTCCTTTCACATTACCTCACATTTTCCCACATTAAACTTAGAAATTGCCAGTAATTCAATGCATTTATATCCCAAGTAAAATCACACTGTTCTCATCAAAACCTGCCCTTCCATCTATTTTCACATTATCAGCAAAATTGGAAACTTTACAGTCTGCTCACTCTTCCAATGATGGATCAAGAATAGTCTACTAGTTGTATCCCTCTAACCTGAAAAAGTCCCATTTATTCCCACTGACAGGCAGTTTTCAACCCATGCTAATGCACTCTCTCCAATATTTTTTACTCTTAATTTTTGCCTTTTGGAAATTTAAATACACTGCATTTACCGATTCCCCTCTCTCAACTCTTCCTGTCACAGCCTCAAAGAATTTGAATTTGCTAAACATGACTTCCTTCATAAAACCATGCTGGCTATGCTTAACTTCAGCTTTCTTAAAAGTATACATAGAACAGTAGAGCACAGGAACAGGCCCCTCAGCCCACAATGTACATGCCAATCATAATGCCAAGTTAAATTAATCTCCTCAGCCACCATGTGATCCATATCCCTCCATTCCTTGTATATCCATGGGACTAACCACATTATAAAAAGAGTAGTGAGTGATTTTTTTTTAAATTATTTTTTCATACATTGCTTCCTCCTTTTTTTATCATCAAGCTTTCATGGGTCAAGCTTATTAAAGGTGAATTAATAGTCAACTGGTTCAGGACGCTTCTCTTTGATAAACCATCAGCTGGAATTTTGTACGAGTGAACCTGAATTGATTTTCCTTTCCATGGTAGGTAGAAAGCATTTGAGGTTTGACTTCTCCCTGCTTTTGGCATCATGGATCAGGTTTAGAATACACGACTGGATAAGAATAAGGGCAGATTCTTGTTGGACACCTTAACAACACCATTTAAGTGTGGCATTCATATTTAAGTTATGGGTGGCACAGTGGTACCTCACAGCTCCAACAACCATGACTCAATTCTGACCTGCAGTGCTGTCTGTGCAGGAGAGTTTATATGTTCTCCATGTGACCACATGGGTGTCCTCATGGTGCTCCTGTTTCCTCCCACAACCCGATGACCTGCAGGTTGGTTGGTTAATTGGCCATTGGAATACAATCGTTTGTCGGTGATTGGTAGATCCTTTTTATGGGGTGGAGTATGGGGGTGGGGGGAGGGGTGGCAAAGAGTTGATGGGAATTTGGAGATTTAAAATTGGATTGTATAAATGGGTGATTGATGGTCAGCATGTAAACTCTAGTAAACTCAAGGGGCCATTTCCCTGATGTATGACTATGAATCTATCAGAAATTCAGCATAAATTAATGGAAAAAAGCTTTCCCAGTATAGACAATTGTATATACATTTTCGCCAGCACCCTTCTAACAATCCTGTTTTCTGGCAGAGTGCTCAATCTGAAGATCCCTTAGATGTGCCTGCTTTGGGATTTCCCTCTTAACAAATTACCATTGTCAACGGTGGTGCATTTTTTACATATATACATGAAATGCCGTAAAGTATTACATCACGGTTGAATGCTTCATTTTGTTTTCACCAGTGTCATTATGATGGCACCATTCTCAACACCATTTCAATCGGACCATCATATCGGGGTGAATCCTTGGTTGGCTGGATCTCTCAAGACCTGCCCATTCCCGAGAACTGCCCTAGTTCCAGTAGAGTAGTTTCTGCAATGTTAACATGTATTCCAGATGAAAGTATATCAAAATGTATTCCCAAATGAAAACTGTAAAAATGCCACAATGCTCTTTGATGCACAACACAACTTTCACAACTTGTGTCTGAGCTACAAAATGAACAGTTGTGATGGATGGTAGATGAAAAACCCATTGATGTATTTCTGAGCACTTTATATATTGCGGCACAGCACAACACTTAAATTGGTGCGTTGAAATATGTTAATGGACCTCTTACCAATATATCTTATAATCGCAGTAGTTATACAATGCAACAGTAGCACTTGAATAAAGTGGTCTAAAGAGACAACTGAATGCTGCAGGGCAGCACATATATTTCAGCATTTTCAAAGTACAACATTCTTCCTAGTCTGCTCCTAAGGTACTCAACTCGGTGTTGTGAATATGGTGTTGTGATGGAAGGCTCCACAATGGAGCCTGATCTTGTTTATGCATACACGAACATCTGCTCTTTCCTGCAGGAATCACTGAACAGTAATCAGGAATGGAAACGCCAGGTTTTCCCTGGACTTCTTGTAGGCTGCTTGTAGTTCCTTTGATTGCTCACCTCTCTGTGGGGATGTCAAGAATTGAAGAAAACTTGTCTCCTCTCAAGAGTTATGGAACCAATTGTACAAGCAAGCAGTGTCTTGCATACAAAAACAAACAGCAGTAAACATTCATAACATGAAGGGGTCTTATTTTATATTCATAGCAAGTTGCAGGTCGTTTGGCGAACGCTGAGGAACTTGCTCCGGGAAGGAATTTGACTATAACTGAAACTTGCAATTTGTGCAGAATAATGGCACAATCAATTCTAGAATATGGCGCAGAGCTTGAGATGCTAACTCATGATGGGTACTGAAGGATTCAAGACTTCAGGAAGCAAGGAACGAGGGTATGTACTGGGAAAGTAATCCAAAGGCTTGCATTAATAACTTCTCGGCATGAGTTCAAATCTCACCATGGCAACTACAAATTTAAAATGCAGTTAAGTTTTAAGTTAGAACAAAAAAATGTAAGTTAGTATAAAAAGCTAGCATTACTAATGTTCATTTTGAAACTATCTAATTGTCTTAAAACTCCATAGAGTTTACTGATGTAATTTACGAAACAAAATCTGTCAAATTTAGAGTCTTGCTGAAGTGTATTCGCAGATTCATTGAAATTTGATTCGTTCTGAATTGCCGTTTAAAATGCCAGAATTTGCTACCGTGTTCCAGGATAATTAGAGATGGACAATAAATACGTCATGCCAGGAAGATCCACATTGTGTAAATAAATAAAGATAAAACCATAATTATGAAAAACATCAGTGAGCAACATGTTTGGCAAAGCAAGGAATGTGGATTACTTGAACCACAGGGCGTCACGGTGTGCTGCGGCAGAGTTGCTGCCTTACAGCGCGTGCAGCGGCAGAGGCCCGGGTTTGATCACAACTATATGTGCTGTCTGTATGGAGTTTGTACGTTCTCCCCATGACCTGCATGGGTTTTCTTCGAGATCTTTGGATTCCTCCCATACTCCAAAGACGTACAGGTTTGCAGGTTAATTGGCTTGATATACATGCAAATTGTCCCTAGTGTGTGCAGGATAGTGTTAATGTGCAGGGATCGCTGGTCGGTGCAGCCTCGGTGGGCCGAAAGGCCTGTTATCTCTAGACTAAACTAAACATGTCTGTGATCTTTCCACCATTGCTGCTGGAATACTGTACATTTGGAAAGCAGCTTGCAACACACATCCGCGCGTGTGTAGACACACACTCACAGAATACACATAGTGTGGAAAGAAAAACATTCATCACTTAGTAAGTTCTGATCTGGATTTCCAACACACTTTAGTAGGTCTCTTATCCTAGACTCATTATAATATGTATTTAAGCATTTATCTGTATCCCTGTAAGTTACAAACTTGAAATTCAGTTTATCTATGCACCTAACGAGATGTATTCAGAATTTATTCTTACTAACCAAATCCAGCACCCGGTACATGACACCACAACCTGAAAACATTTTCATTTAACAAACCATACAGATCCACTGACAAGATAGGTTGAAGACTGTCACATCGGTTTTACACTACACAGATGGCACAAAGATGTTATTCTATAACAAGCCCTTTTTGCTGGAACTCAGTTCACAAGAAAGGTTGCACGAGCATATATGACCACATGTTAATTGCTTTTTCACTGATAGCTTCTGAGCCTTGCTGGCTGATTAGATAGCATACAAATAACAAGAATGGATCCTAATCAAATTCTATCACCTACAAATGCAAGGTGCAATTTCAGGATCTTTGCGGAATTATCTATGGCTATGAAAGAGGTGCACTGAAAACCATCAACACTGAGTTCAAGTTTAAGTTCAAGTTCAAGTGAGTTTATTGTCATGTGTCCCTGATAGGACAATGAAATTCTTGCTTTGCTTTGGCAGACAAAACTTAGTAGGCATTTACTACAAAATAGATCAGTGTGTCCATATATCATTATATAAATACAGACACACATGAATAAATAAACTGATAAAGTGCAAATAACAGATAACAGATAATGGGTTATTAGTGATCATAGTTTTGTCGGAGCCAGGTTTAATAGCCTGATCGCTGTGGGGAAGGGCAGTGATGCCCTTCCTAACACTAAAGTGGTTGTTGCTATTGTTCAAACACACTGCTCTACCCAGGTACAGAAAAAGGGAAACCTGTTAGATATATTTTAAATCCGCCGACACCTCTCTTCAGTTATAAGCTTCCACTTACACAATTCATCTGTATTCTGAGTTTCACAAACAGCCCATTTCTATATCACACGCATTTCATTCTGAATGTTTATTGTAGATTCATACAATTTCATGGCCTGCAACCATGCCCTTCGAAACAACTCTTCCATACCAATCAAGATACCTGTCTATGCTGAACCCGTTTACCTGCATTTGACTCATAACACACCAAACCTTTCCTATCCATTGCTTGTCCAAATGGCTTTTTACCATTGTAATTAAACCTGTCTCTAATACTTCCTCTGACAGCTCTTTCCACCCACAATTCCCATCAGATTCCCTGTAAATCTGCCATCTGACCTGAAGCCCATACCCTTTTAGACTTGTCTCCCCTTGGGGAAAGGGCTGTGACTATCAACCTTGTCGTTACCCCTTGTTATTTTATACTCCTCTGTAAGGTCAGGGAAAACAGTCCTCGTTTATCAAATACTCCAAATGGACATTGCTTTATCTTTGAAACAGGATATAATAACAACGAAAACCCATATCCAAAATTGAAGGACTGAAAAGAAAGAAAGTTCTGGGTAGATACAAGTGCTTGGCTGCTTGGATTAACTGGGCATTACAGCACCACCTGTGCATTGCCCCTATTCCGAATAGGATTTCAAAAGCAGTTCACAGTTCAGTTCACAGCTGCCATCGTTTTAGACCTCCACAGAAACAACAAGGATGAATTTTGACCCTCCAGTGTCACTCTGCCAATTGTTCTGTATCCAGAATAGCCCACATGGAACACTCCTATCCAAGATGAATTAAAGTTAATTCGGAGAAATTGAAAAACATCAGACAATTTGAAATAAAAACAGAAAATTCTGGAGTACTCAGCAGGTCCGACAGCAATTCTACAGTCACGTATATAATTTTTTTTTAAAGCTGACAGTGCTTCTTTTTCCAATCACTAAACGATAACATTAATTCCTTAAACACCAATTCTGTTTCTATCTTGGCAGATGTTACCTGATGTGCTGAGTATTTCCAAGACTTTGCTTCTATTGCATCTCAAACGTCCACCAGTTAACAAATCAGGCACGTCCATATTCGTGCAAAAGTGCTGGAAATACTTAGCTGCCCATCAAAACTCAAGCAGTGGGGATTGGAAGGAGTTGGTTGCATGGGACGCTAGGGCAGGGTGGAAGTAAAAATAAAGTAGCAAATTACTATCGATATACTCTTAGTTTCATCAGGTGACATAGCTACAGTTCTGGAATTGAAAACTTTGTTTGAAGTCTTGGACCCTAACCTCCCTAAATGACAAGATTGACACAGGGGAAAGTTGAAAGTGTAGAGGTGAAAATTGTAAATGAAGGGTTGTTGTAATGCTCGGCTGAAGAAACATCAAATGCAATTATGTTCCCTTAAGGAGATGCTTCCTTCCAAGATCACGAGCTAATGACTTTCACAGATGTATAAATCCACAAAACACCAAATAAATCTAGATTCAAGATCTTGAAAGTGAGTTTGTTATCTTGGTGTCCACGGCTAAAATCATAAAAATGCACAAAAAACCCACTATTTCTGTTGAAGAATAGATATTCAACTTAATCATTCAAGGACTAATTTAATTTTAATCATTACTGCATTAGTTAATGTTTTTTCCTCCAATTTCTTTATTTATATGCACACACCAAACCTTTTATCAGAAGATCAGAAGAACACAATTGCACTATGTTCAATCCCATTCACAACTCCTTGAAAATGAAAAACACAGCTGCATTAGAGTTGTGCGAGTCAGTTCAAACGTCTGATGGTTGTATGATAGTGGTTGTTGCTGAACATGATGTCGTGGGACTTCAGACTTCTAGACCACAAGAAAAGGGCATAGCCCGGATGGTTGGATTCTTGATGACAGAAGATGCCTACTTGAGGCAGTGCTTCATGTAGATGCTTTTAATGGTGGAATGGCTGTGTCTACGATGAGCTGGGCTGAGTCCACAACTCTCTGCAGCCTATTGCATTCTTGTGCATTGGAATTGTCGTACCAGGCCATGATGCTGTTTATAGGTGTTTATAGATAGGTGCATAGATAAGCATCTCCTTAATGAAACATAATTGCATTTGATGTTTCTCCAGCCTGAAATTAAAGCCCTGTCCCACTGTACAAGCTCGGGGACGTCTCTTAGCAGCTCGTAACGCCAATGGCAGGTACTTGGGAAACGCGGTAAACTTGGGTAGACGCGTGAAGATGTTTGAACATGTTGAAAAATGTCCACGAGAGCCCTGAGTACCTGCGATCGGCCATTACCGTAAATCTCCGAGTTCGAATCAGGGCAAAATTCGGGAGAGCTCTTGAATGAACTCGTACAGTGGGACAGGGCTATTACGTTGAAGAGTGTTTGGATCAGTAACAGCAATCCTTCCCCTTAAACTTCCTCTTAAACTTCTCAGAATGTACAGGCACTGCATCATTACATCTACATGCTTGGTCTGAGCAGACCATCAGAATTGTTATTGCCCAGGAGTTTGAACACAAATAAGTCAAATAATATTGCCCAAGAGTTTGAAGTAGCCAACTCTCTCCACCATTGACCCACCAATGAAAACTGCTGCAGAAAAATAGTATCTGCTGTTGACTTGAAGTGCCGATCGGCAAACAGAAATGGATCCAGGTAATTTCTGAAGCAGGAGTTGACTTGAACCATAACCAACTCTTTGGAGCTCTTCATTATGGTAGATATAAGTGCTACCAGCTGGTAGTCATTAGGGCAGGTCACCGTGCTCTTCATGGGCATCAGTACAATAAATGTCCTTTTAAACCATTTTGACCCTCAGGTCACAGAAGTGAGAAAATGAAGTTGTTCTTTAATACTCCAGCTAGTTGATCTGCACTGATTTTTATCACTCAGCCAGGTATGCCATCTGGTCTGGACATTTGCCTTGGATTTATCCCGTGAAGGATATTCCAATGTCAGCCTTGGGGACTGGGATCACAGTCATGAGGAGCTATGGAGGCTTGTGTAGATATGTTCTCACAAAGTGTGAGAAGTTTAAAGTGTGCATAAAAAGCGTTGAGCTCATCCGGAAGCGATGAATTGTTGCCACTTACACTACCCGGTTTTGTCTTGTAGGAAATGATAGTATGCAAGGAGCCAAATGTTGATTGTTCTTCTGTGACTTCCGTTTAGTCTAAAATTATCTCTTTGCACTCACGATGACCTTGAGATGGGCGAGCCTGGACTTTGTGTATGACTCTGGATCACTAGTCCTTAACACAACACAGGTGTAGTCTTCAACAGATTACAATTCTCCTGGTTCACCTATGGCTATGGCTGCTGATTAAGGAAAACTCAATGTTTTCCAGGTACACACCAGTCCACTGATTTTTTGTATGGGGTTGGTGACAACTGCGGCATATTCATTCATGTCCAAGAATGAACCCTTGAACATGGCCCCGTCCACAGATCTGATGCAGTTCTGTAATTGCTTCTCCACCCTCTTTGGCCAGCTCTTCGTAGGCCACTTCACTGGTGCCACGCTTCTCAGTCTCTGCCTGTAAATGGATAGAATAAATCGGCACAGCCAGGTGGTCAAGTTTTCCAAAGTGCAGGTGAGGGATGGAGCAGTAAGCAATCGTGATGGAGGTGTAGCAATGGTTGGGTGTTTTGGGTCCTCTTCAAGCTAGCTGGTTGAAGTCCGTAGTGATGATGATAATGATGAAGATGGCCAGGTACGCTGCTTCATGCTTGTTGATCGCTGCACTCAATTCCTCAAGTGCTGGCGTGACTCGGGGTGTAAACTGCCGTCAGGATGAAGGCCGAACAAACGGTCGCTCGAGTGGTCAGCATTTAATCACCAGATGTCCCAGGTTGGGTCAACAAGCATTATATTTTAGGCAAAACCATATTTTAGGCAAAAGTTTATCCATCTTTCTACTAGGATTGAATTGTCCGAAAAATTGATAAACTTTTGCCTAAAATATGGTTTTGCCTAAATTATAATGCTTGTTGACTTGCTATCCAGAATCAGAGTTCACAGTTTAAGAAGTTTAAGGAGTAAGCCATTTAGAACGGAGACGAGGAAACACTTTTTCTCACAGAGAGTGGTGAGTCTGTGGAATTCTCTGCCTCAGAGGGCGGTGGAGGCGGGTTCTCTGGATGCTTTCAGGAGAGAGCTAGATAGGGCTCTTAAAAATAGCGGAATCAGGGGATATGGGGAGAAGGTAGGAACGGGGTATTGATTGGGGATGATCAGCCATGATCACATTGAATGGTGGTGCTGGCTCAAAGGGTCGAATGGCCTACTCCTGCACCTATTGTCTATTGTCTATTACCCATTGCTCCTATAGATGCACTCAAGATGAAGATGCTCCTGAAGATGCACTCAACATCCTGCGATATTACTTTATTGTTCATAGGTCTTCTACATGCATCATCCTGGCAGGGACTGAGTAGAAGCTCTCTTCACCCAAAGCATGTGGACAGCCTTTGTTCTCTCTCCAGCCGAACCTAATCCGGAACCAAAATCCAGCTCGGCAATGATTACTGTGTTCAGATAACTGGCTGTCAAGGGGTTGGTTTCCATCGGCGTTCTGCCTCTTCCCAACCCCAGCACATTGCTGCAACCCCTATCTTCCATAACTGACCATGTGTGTTATTAAATTCGGATGGCAATCTGTTTGAGGGTTGGGGCTAATGTGTACAGAAATGACTTTCTGATTCTATGGACGATGGTCATTGTTTTTTTCTGACAGGTTTTCAGCAAATTCCTGAGCACATAAGTCATCACATGCTACAAGTGCTTTTCCCAGTATCTTAACAATGAGGAATAAAACCAAGATGTTTATTTTTTAATGTACGATGTTTCAGTTAGTGGGATGAGATTTAATAATACAGAGGTAATTACTTGACTTTCCACAATGGTGATAACATGGGATGCCTGCCAGATTTCCTGTCTCTCTCCAAGGGCCAAGCCTCAATACCAAACCAAACCAGTGATCTGGTCAGAGTTAATTACAAACTTAATAATGTACAGAAGCTGTGAGACTCAAGATACCTAGTGCAATAATTGTGGCTAAATGATACATGTTTCAAATAATACGAAGTTCAAACCATTGTTTTCCCTTTTCAATCGATTCAAAAATCACGAGGTATCCTCATCTCCATGAACTACACAAAACCCATTTCATGAAGAAACACTGACTGTATCCCCATCAATTTACATAAATGTTAATCCAAATAACTACTCCCCATGTGTTTTGCTATGATGAGTGAATAGGTTTTAATACATTGAAACAGGCATTTCCTTGTCATCTCATTGTTGTTTTTTTTTATACGTAGCTGCAAGTGAATCCACAAACTGGGCAGAGTGATTGAAATATCATCAGCATTCAAAAAGATTATTATTTTCGTATAATATGCATCCATCAATGCATCTAACATCTCAAATATGCTGTCCTAGCCATGAAAACAATTGAATTAATTTGTTTCTGACAATGCCACTGACTGTTTCCACAGCTACTTCCATTCTAACTGGTAAGTATTTTGAAAATAATATTATTGTCACAATGTTTTCTGACTAACAAATGTTCCTTCATACAAATGTTCCTGATGATAGATTACCTCCTCATTCACTACATAATTAAACTGTAAACACTGGTTGAAACCCCAACAAATATTTACACATGTTACTCTAAGTCAAATAAAATGCCTTCTTACTGTATCTCTTTGGTCCGTCTTCCAAACAGAATGAAAGTGTTAGCGTTGCATCATCTTCAAAAAACTCAGTCGCAAATGCGTCCCACCACAGGTTGTCACTGTCCTGAGGACAAACAATTTCAAAAGGCATGTCATTAATGCTGTGTTTAAATAAATTATATATAAAAACACAAATCTGTACAGAAAATGTAGTCAATTTGAAATTTAGTCACTTTGACAAATAAAGAAAAGTACATTGTTACATTTCTTGCAGTTGGATGCTTGTCTTTACCACATGGTTGGTAATATTGGCAAGTGGATCACCCAATGTATACTGAACCCATTCATCATTTGTTGCATCAATGACACAGATATTGAGAGATTAATGAGCTTGGTTTGGAACAGCACTCAAGTGATTTCCATATCAATTACCATTCTTTCTGAGAAGGAAATATTTCTACTGTTGTCACTGTGTTAGTAAAACAGTGGGATTGAGAGTTCTCAGAATGAGGATCGACAGTCCTCCCATTCTTCAAAGGTGATATATTCACCTTCATGAATGCACAAAAGGAATAGCTTCAGGAAGATTCAGACAATATTCTATCCATTGGACATGGCCATCATTGGCAATGCTATTGCTTATTGTCAATACATGGCTGTGCACAAGATGGATTCGTATTTGTGTAAAATGAAACCACAGATGCTGACACATAATGCTGGAGTAATTTAGCGGGTCAGACAGCATCTTTGGAGAAAAGGATTTGTATTTAATTACTTCAGTTTTAATTCCAAGCTGGTGATGAGATTTGAACTTGCGTGCCTCGATCATCGATCTGGAGCACTGCTTGCTCATCCAGTATTCTTTACGTAGCTTTATTTTGGAAGCCCCATCATTATAAGTAAACTGTCATCTCACCAACCTGAGAGCGATCTTAACTTCCCATCTACCTCATTGGAGACTTTCAAACTATCTTTAATCAGACTTTACCTTGCACTAAACATTATACCCGTTATCTGTATCTGTATACTGTGGACGGCTTGATTGTAATCATGTATAGTCTTTTCGTTGACTGGATGGCATTCAACAAAAATGTTTTTCACGGTACCTCGGTACACATGACAATAATAAACTAAACAAAAAAATAATATAAAGGTCATCACAAACTAGGGAAACTAGTTTGGGCTCTGAATACAGTTCTCCCAGTTTCAACATGATCCACATGTTAATGTTATTTAAACTATTTTGGAAATGCTATAAAATTTTAACTTATCACATATTTTAATTCTATAGATTCTACTTTCTTACATTCGCTCTGACCCAGTTTGAATGTTATCCTCATCATCCTTTAACGCAACCAAACAGGGAGCTACATTTGTAACAGATACATAGGAAGAAAGACTGGATAGCTTCTGCTTTGGATACACTCAGCAATACAAGCATAAACTGTTCTCAAAAATGGCGCTAGTTTTCCATTACCGTATCTTTTTAAAGACTAAATATTAATTTTCCACGAACAAATGCTTTCGGATATATATTTTGCAATGTAAAATATTTAGAAATATTTCGGAGTTAATGCAAAAAACAAGCATATTTGAATGTTCTATATTTCCACTGTGTAATCCAACTAAATACATTGAAATCAAAAACAGAAAATGCTGGAAACACTGCCGCAGATCAGGCAGCATTTCTATGGAAAGAGAAACGGTGTTAATGCTTCTTGTCAAAGGCTGTTCATCATAATTGAGAAAGTGATGAAACAAGTTTGTTCTGTGCTGTAGAAAGAGGGAATAGGGGTGGAATTGGACAAAGGAAAAATCCACCATTGCCAGATGATCCCCATGTTTGCAGAGCTGCCTGGTTTTAGATTAATGTAGACAGCAAGAGAGGGCTACAAACAAAAGCCCATGTTAAAATTATGAAATTAAAGCCAAACCTGTTGCCAAAACTCAAATTCACAAGTGGAAAGCTTAGTAGATCAGGCATTGTGTTTGAAGGGAGAAAGAATGAGTTCATCAGACAATTAGTAATATCCTTACAGAGCAAGTTGTCTGAAATTATTGATATCAATATTATGCTGGAATATGCCGAGGTAGAAGATGTATTCAACAAACATATTTTGGCTGCAAACTCCAACATAATTTAATTCTGTAGCATTAACTCAGTTTTTCTCCCCTCCATAGATATGTCCTGATCTGCTGGGCACTTCCACTTTGTCAATTTGGTTTCAGTTTAGATGATACCTACATTTATTTCATTTCGGAGTCACGTGAGTGACTTCGTGAAGAGCCCGCCGGCGCGCATGCTCGACATATCGTCGTACCGCGTTGCTGCGACGGCTGGCGGTGGAGCGCGCTCCTCGCCAGCCCTTCATAAGGGGCCACGGAGGTAAGTATTCTACCTTTAGTTGGTGGTCCTTGTTGTCTGATTATGTCTTGCAGCAAGGACATGGATGGGAGTTCGAAGGGCCGGAGGACGTCAGGACGAGTTCGCCGGTCAACAGTTCCGGGGCCGTTACCATCGGCAGTACCTGCAGCGCAGGCCGGGACTCAGGCGGAGATGTGGGTAAGCCCTGTGTTCACAGGTCCAGATCCGCCAGCACACCACAGCTCGGAGGAGTTCGACGAGGAGGAGTGTGGTGTGCCGCCAGAGCAGGGGGACCCTGCCATGGCAGTCAGGTCGTCAGCGGGCTCGCTGGCGGCCTCGAGCAGGGCACGTGCCGTTGCACGGCCTGTTCCACTCAGCCCTCCGAGAAGGGGGAGGGCAGGAGCCCAGAAGCCTAACCCTGTCAGGGCTAAGGCATTGCCTGCCGCGGAGGAGCGGTCAGGTTCCAGGGCGAGACCCGGGGCGGCTGTGAGGTCCAGCCGGCACACCCCGACTCTCGACGCCGGGACGGGTCGGTCGAGTCGGGTCTCGTCACGGTCGCCAAGCCCCCCATGGATGGGTGGGCGAGACCATGCGTCGGCTACGTCCACGATGTGGGCGGCCGGCAAGACTGCGCGGGCCCCAGGCAGCCATGCTTCGGCTGGTGCCGACACCTCGCCGCAAGTGCCCTTAGTGGCAGCGGCTTCAGCTCCCGCTAAACGGAGGCGGTTGAACACGCCCGCGCAGGAATCGCGCAGTTTCGCCTCGGCGGCTGTTAGTGACAACTACCGGCACCGGCAGGGCCTCGACGAGGTGCGGGCCGATGACAGGAGCCCGGTTTTCTTTTCAGAGCCGGAGGACTCCGACCACCTGAGTGTTCAGGGTGAAGGGCGTATTGACCGTATGGAGCGGCTGCTGGAGCTCCTGCTTCAACGTCAACATCAGCAGGGCAGCAACAGGCACAGGGCGTCTTCACCAACATCTACTACCAGCCTGGAGCAGCAGGAGGAGGAGGTTCTGGTGGAGCCTGTACCACCTCCGTTGGAGGTGCCAGCGGAGGAACTCTTGGATGTGGCGACCAAATTCGCGGCCCCACATACGGCTGGTCTTCCTCTAAATACAAAGCTGGCAGCCACAGTGGACTTTCTTAATAATCAGGTGCTGCAGGAAGAAGTCCTCATCCAGGCTATGAGCCGTCACAAGGCTCCATCAAACTGCAACTCCCTCAACGTGCCTGTGGTCAATACGCCAATATGGGGCAACATCAGTGCGGCTATCCGTCAACAGGAGCTAAAATTGCAGCGGATCCTGAAACTCCTCACGGCCGGTATTACCGCCTTTGCGCGGTCGGTGGACGGGGACGAACTGAATTTGGACCAGGAAGATGCTCTGGCCTTATTGTGCGCGACCCAGCACGAAATCAACGGGTTTCGCAAAAACAGCATCCGCCCAGCACTCAACCCGAAGTTTGCA
Organism: Raja brachyura; assembly: GCA_963514005.1. The sequence goes on along the minus strand of OY740781.1, from coordinate 107,108,955 downwards.
GGATTGTGCAAACCACCGCCACCGCCGCCGCCCCGTCAGCTCTTTGGTGAGGACCTCTCGAAGAGAGTCAAAGAGCTTGACGAACAAGCCAAAACGGTGGGGATCATGCGCTCTCAGAGTGCCCCCACACCGTCAGGCTCAAAAGCTCCATACATTCGCTCACGAGGGTCGGCCAGTGCCTCGACGAGGACTCACCCTCTAGCTCCACAACGACAACAGCACCAAAACCAGCACCAAGGGTCCTTTTTAGGACAGGGTCGGCAGAGACCTTTGTGGAAATCGAAGACGCCGCGCCCTCAAGCCAACCCAGCACCTCCACGGCCACCCACACGTGTCAAGGACCGCCGGTAACCACGGAGGTGAGGGGGTCTGGTTCTCTTTTTTCTCTCTGTTTAACTTCCCATGTTGGTGGTCGTTTACGGTCGTTTTTGGGTGCATGGGGTAATTTTACTGGTGATGAGTATGTGTTGCGGAATATTCAGGGGCATAAAATTGAGTTTATTAATGGCGACATTCCTCCATCCCAGCACATGCCTGGTCGTACGTTCAAATTGTCTGCTGCAGAACAGGCAGCAGGTTATAAGGAAATTTTAAGTCTGGAACAGAAGGGTGTGATTGAGAAAACGGTGCATGAGCCAATTGAGTTTGTTTCGAACATATTTACTAGACCTAAGAAGGATGGAGGCTGTCGTGTCATTATTGATCTAACCCGTTTGAATACGTTTGTAACATATACTCATTTTAAAATGGATACGTTTGAAACAGCCAAATCATTGATTTCTCATGGCTGCTTTATGGCATGCATTGATTTGAGGGATGCATATTATTCAGTATCCATCCAGAAATATGATAGAAGGTTTTTGAAATTTATCTGGATGGGGCAACTTTGGCAGTATAAGGCTTTGCCTAATGGGCTCACTACAGCCCCTAGATTGTTCACTAAATTGGTGAAGCCAATCATGGCTTATTTGAGACAACGACATCATATAGTTATGGCCTATTTAGATGATGTCTTTATTGTGGGCCACACCCTGCAATTGGCTGAACAGGGTGTTGCAGCTGCTGTCAATATATTTCAACAATTAGGATTCATTGTCCATCCAGAGAAATCGAAGTTCTGCCCTGCCCAGGTAATTAATTACCTAGGGTTCACGGTGAACTCAATGAGCATGAGGATAACTATACCAATTAACAAAATTGAGGAAGTCACTCAGGTGTGCAGAGATTTAATTGGCACCAATATACCATCGATTCGGCATACAGCCACAGTAATTGGCAAGCTAGTGGCTTTGTTTCCGGCAGCACGATATGGACCTTTGCATTATCAGAATTTGCAAAGAGCTAAAATTACTGCGTTAAAACGGAACGCTGGTCATTACGATCGATCAATGCAGCTGCTGTCCGAAGCGATAACTGAGTTGCAATGGTGGGTGTGTCACATTAGCAACTCATTCAAGCCTGTTAGGGAGGCTAATCCGGTGGTATATTTACAGACTGATGCAAGCTCCAATGGCTGGGGAGCTACTGATAATTGCTCTAGTTGTGGGGGCAGATGGGACACCCTTGAGTCATCGATGTTGTTGACTCAAGGGATTAACTATTTGGAGTTGCTGGCAGCATTCCACGGACTTCGTGCATATTGTTCCAAGCTTGTTGGAGCACACGTCCGTCTCCAAATAGACAACACCACAGCTGTGGCATATTTAAACCATATGGGTGGTACCAGGTCAGTTTCGTGTGACAAATTGGTTAACTCAATTTGGCTCTGGTGTGTTCAAAGAGACATTTGGATTTCAGCTACCTATTTGCCAGGTGAGCTTAATACTGTGGCGGACACCAGGTCACGCAAATTTAATGACAATATTGAATGGATGTTGCATCCTGAGATTTTTTCTAAAGTCACAGCCAAATTTGGTAAACCGGACATTGACCTTTTTGCGTCACAGTTAAACCATCAGGTACCAGCCTACGTTTCATGGGAACCAGATCCTGGGGCAATAGCGCTAGATGCATTCTCGCTGGACTGGGGGAATTGGTTTTTCTATGCCTTCCCTCCGTTTTGCCTCATCAGTCGGGCATTGCGAAAGATTCAGGCAGATGCTGCCAAGGGCATCCTTATTATACCCGACTGGCCCACACAGCCTTGGTATCCGGTGGTCTTTGACATGCTCAACGAACCCTGGGTCCTTTTGAAGGGTTGCCCACAATTGGTTACTCACCCTGTCTCAGGGGAGCCACATCCCTGCCATGGCTATTTAAATTTGTTGGCTTGCAGGTTCTGAACAGGCCGTTAGTCCAATACGGCCTCTCGGCTCGGACCATGGATACCATTGGGGCGTCGTGTCGAGAGTCCACAAGGCAAAGATACCGCTCGCATATTAAGAAGTGGGAAGCCTACTGCAGCCGCTCTCGCATCACGTACGATGACGTGGCAATAACCGACGTCCTGGAATTCCTCGCGGGGTTGCACCATGATGAACACTTAAGTTACAGTGCCATCAACAGCGCCAGAAGTGCGCTATCATTCTACCTCAATATTGGGGTAGGATCCAACAGGCTAGTGTCCAGACTCATGCGGGGTATATTCAATATGAATCCGCCTACACCTCGCTATAATATCACCTGGGATGTCAGGGACGTATTAACCCTGCTCAGGATGTGGTCTCCCATGGAAGGGCTCCAACTGGACCAACTCACCATGAAGCTGGTGATGTTACTAGCGCTGACTTCAGCTCAGAGGGTACAGACACTACACAAACTTCGTGTCGACAGAATGACATCTACCCCTACAGAAGTAGTATTTTTCATTGACGAGCTACTAAAGCAGCATAGACCTGGGTGCACAGGGCTGCAGCTGAAGTTCCCGGCATACCCCGCAGATGCTAGGCTATGTTTAGCCTCACATATCCGCCACTATGTCAACGTGACGGCACGCATCAGAGGAATGGAGAGATACCTGCTTGTCACTCATAAGAGACCTCATCATCGAGTGACAGTCCAGACGATATCCAGGTGGCTTCGAGTCGTCTTGGGTAAGTCAGGTATCGACACTAATGTGTTCAAGTCTCATTCCACCAGGGCTGCATCGACGTCAGCGGCGAGGGTCATGGAGGTGCCCATGGACCAAATTCTCGCCACAGCAGGATGGGCTAATGAAGCTGTGTTCCAGCGTTTTTATAACAAACCTGTTGCTGCTCCTCTACAGTTCGCAGAAGCCGTGCTGAATGCAGGTCAAGAACGTGGAGATGTCCCCGCATGAGGGGTTTTGATTTGTTATTAATAAATATGCTCTTGTTTTGCAGTATGAACTATTGAGCAAGTTTGTTCCTCCCATCCATCCCTGGTAGTGGTGTGTCAGCATGGACGTGGTCCAGGGCGTGTAATCACAGAAGCTTTGAAGTCTTCACGAAGTCACTCACGTGACTCCGAAATGAAATAGTAAGATTGAACGAGAACTTACCAGTTCGAAGGTTGATCTTTATTTTATGAGGAGTCGAAGTGAGGGATTTCGTGCCCTCCTCGCCCAACCCTCAGTCACCTTCATCTGGTAATCTTAGTCAATTCAATCATACTATGCGAAGTCATTTCTATTGTTGGTTCTGTGATTCCACGCCGCTACTTTGAAGTATGTCGAGCATGCGCGCTGGCGGGCTCTTCACGAAATCCCTCACTTCGACTCCTCATAAAATAAAGATCAACCTTCGAACTGGTAAATTCTCGTTCAATCTTACTAATCTTGGACGTAATCTGTATTTGGAATCTCTTTATTCATAGCATGGATTTTACATTTCTAATGATGTAGTCTCCACATCCAGAGCTTTACTACCCTCTGTGAGAAGAAATTTCTATGCACCTCAATTTCAAATGGCATCCTCCTTATCTTGAAATTATATCCCCTTCAAGTCTCACCCATGAATTATATCCGCTTCAAGTCTCACCTTCTGAATCCACCCTGCCATGTCCCTTGGAATCTTCAATAAGGTCATAAGTTCATAAGTGATAGGAGCTGAATTAGGCCATTAAGCATAACTTAAGCTAGTTATGGGATCAAGTACTCAAGCCGTCACATGTTAACAAAGAGCTGCAAACAGTGATCAAAAAACTAACAGGATGCTGCAGGTTTATACATATGAAGTGACTAAAAACCCTCATTTAATTATTCCCTTCAATTTGGTTGCATTACTTTAAGAAAAATGTACTTGCCTTTCATTGAGTGTGACAGCACATAATAATGGTAAAAGACTGGGTGAATCCTAATTTACTGCACTTTCTCCACATATTAATGATATTATTTGAGTAAATGATCAAACCAAAGAACAGATTAGACAGAAAACTCTTTCCTCCAGAACAAGAGCCCAAGTCTCAGTATTGAAGCAGGGTAAAAATTGGATTGTAGGCCAAATTGGCTTCTTGGGTCAGCAGTCACATAATTCCCACTCTTGTAGCTCACATGCAGGCTCAAAACTGACAAGAATAATACAGCTACCTGTAAGTAACAGCTAAAATTTGTGCTGGCTACGGAATCAGACAGCAAACAAGACAGACAAAACACAAGGGTGAGTTAAGGAAGTCCAGGCCATCAGGTTAAAATATAATTATGCGTGAGATTAAAATAGCATGGGCATACCTCTGGTTTAACCGGGACATGACTGTCATTAATGAAGCTGCTACTGCTGTGCGATAAACAACTTTACTTTAGTCAAGCAAAAAGTTAAAAAAAAATCAAAACAAAATGCAGATGTTGGAAATCCAAAATAAAAGTAGAAAATACTGGAAATATTCAGCAGATAAGATAGACAATAGGTGAAGGAGTAGGCCATTCGAGCCAGCACTGCCATTCAATGTGATCATGGCTGATTATCCCCAAACAGTACCACATTCCTGCCTTCTCCCCATATTCCCTGATTCCGCTATCTTTAGCCCAATCCAGCTCTCTCTTGAAAGTATCCAGAGAACCGGCCTCCACCTCCCTGTGAGGCAGAGAATTCCACAGACTCACAACTCTCTGTGTGAAAAATGGTTTCCTCATCTCCGTTCCAAATGACTTACCCCTTATTCTTAAACTGTGACCCCTGGTTCTGGACTCCCACAACATCGGGAACATGTTTCCTGCCTCTAGTGTGTCCAAGCCTTTAATAATCTTATATATTTCAATAAGATCCCGCTCATCCTTCTAAACTCCAGAGTGTACAAGCCCAGCTGCTCCATTCTCTCAGCATATGACAGTCCCTCCATTCCGGGAATTAACCTTGTGAACCTACGCTGCACTACCTCTAGAGCAAGAATGTCCTTCCTCAAATTTGGAGACCAAAACTGCACACAATACTCCAGGTGTGGTCTCACTAGGACCCTGTACAACTACAGAAGAACCCCTTTGCTCCTATACTCAACTCCTCTTTTTTATGAAGGCCAATATGCCATTCGCTTTCTGTGAAAAGAGAAACAGACTTAACATATCAAGTCATCACAGCTGTCTGGCCTCTCCTATCTTTCTAGCATTTCTGGTTATTTTACTTGTGTGTTGGAGAGAATTATCCATCTTTCTGAAATCCACTGCTGCGCCCCCTCCACGAGAGCCAACAACGCCACCACTGCCCCCGTTCCCTCTCCATTCTCCCCCACTTCTGTCAGATGGCTGGAATTAATATAAATTCCATAATGTTTGGATTTGGACTCAGTACATCTAAAAGTGAGCTGTGGAGAATTTTCATTATACAGTAAACACTCATTATAATGGACCATAGGGACGGGAATGGTGTCATGTACTGCCGATTGTCCGCTATAACCGAGAAAGGTATTATCATTGTATCAAGCAGCAGAAACAAACAAATGCATCTGTTGGGTAATACGTGAGGATGCAAAGTGACTTAGCAGCATCTCTGGACAACATGGATAAGTGACGTTTCTTCAGACTCTCGGTCCGGAACTGGACCTGGAGTCCGGGCGAGTTGGTGACCCTGGCCTGCTGGCAGTCGGAGGAGAGGCGTGAATCGGCCGGGTCAATGTTCACGGGCCCCGTACCGCTGGTGTGCAGGCAAGGGTTGCCAGGCCAAGGGTGGTGCCAGGCGCGGCCCAGAGGCGGCTGTGGGAGCTGATTGGACCGGCAATGGCAGCAGTAGGTCTGACCTGCAAACGGCCATGGAGGTGATGTGGGCCAGCAGTGGCGTAGGCAGCCCAGCTGGAAGCGCCCAGGGATGGTGTCGGCAGTCGTCAGTATGTCAATTTTCTATAACCTAAATCCGTTTTTAAAGAGGTCCGTTAAAACGAGGGGTTACTGTACATGCAGACGCAACAATGTGGCACGGCCTGTTGCAGATGGAGTAAAGATAGGATTCAAATTGCAAATGAGCTTACCAAAAAGCGCAGTAAGGTAATTGAGGCAAAAGGTCCATTTTTATCTCTCCAATAAGAATGAGCTCCTACCACTGTGGAAGTTTAGCAAACAAGTACTGCCATTTCATAAACCAAAAAATCTGGAAAGGGTAAATAAATGAAGGGAAAAAGCTGCGGCCCACCCTGACATCAAAGCAGGTAGGATTTTACATAATTCATGCTGGCTGATGTTGACCCTGTTGGATGCCAAATAAATGACAGTGCTGAACATATGTTGCACTGTGATCTGCCGTGCCAGTTGAAATGTCGGGACTTCACGGTTTACAAGCATTGTATCGATCCAAATTGTCGCGCTTTACAAAGCAATACACGCAGGCCATCACAGACCGAGAAAAATTTGTAAAAAGTTAACAAAGTAGCAGAGAAAGCATAAAGAGACATGGTCCCATTTTTGTCCCACTGTGAAGAACCAGCATTAATAGCTGAATCTGTTTTCATTGTGAAGGTTGGTCGATGTTTCAAATTCCTTGAGACTTAAGGCAACCCGCATTGGTGTGAACATCACGTTCCTTCCCTCTGCTATATGGAAATGTCTTGTGACAGATAAAACTTCATCCATTTTAATCCAGTCCAGTTTGACATCAAGATTATAGAGATAAATACGTGCTTAATTCACCAAATGACCCAGAAGGAAACCAAAGTAAAATTTCAATTTGTTTAGCTCTTTGCATATTACTTTCAGAATGCTCCGCAGCACGTAACAACTAATTAAGTACTTCTGAAACCTGACTGTCCTGGCAGACCTATTGTTTTTGCTTGTTCTTGTCCCACCAAACTTATTTCCACATACCTCGACTCCATCCTATCCCCCCTGGTCAAATCCCTCCCTACCTATGTCCAATTCACCTCACATGCTCATCATCTCGTTCATGACTTCCATTTCCCAGGCCCCCACTCCCTCATCTTCAGCATAGATGGTCAGTCACTCTACAACTACATCCCCCACCAGAGGGTCTTAAAGCCCTCCGTTTCTTCCTTGATCGCAGAACCAACCAGTTCCTGTCTACTAATGCTCTCCTTCGCCTAGCGGAGCTGGTCTTTACCCTCAACAACTTTTCCTTTGACTCCTCTCATTTCCCCCAAATCCAAGGCGTAGCTATGGGCATGACAATGGGCCCCAGTTATGCCTGCCTCTTTGTAGGGTACGTCGAATAATCCTTGATCGAGGCCTACCGTGGCCCTATCCCTGAACTCTACCTCCACTACATTGACGACTGCATAGGTGCTACCTCCTGCACCTATACAGAACTCACTGACTTCATCCATTTCACCACTAACTTCCATCCGGCAGTCAAATTCACCTGGACCATTTCCAACATTTTTCCCTACCGTTTCTAGACCTCACTATCTCCATCGCAAATAACAGACTACTGACGAACATCAACTACAAACTCATTGACTCCCATGGCTATCTGGACTACACTACACTTATTCCCATCCTGCTTTCTGTAAGGACACCATCCCCTACTCCCAATTCGTCCGTCTATGCCGCATCTGCACCCAGGATGAGGTGTTCCAAACCAGGGCATCGGAGATGTCCTCATTCTTTAGGGAATGGGGTTCCCCTCATCGACTATAGATGAGGCTCCCCCCAGGGTCTCCCCTATATCCTGTAATTCAGCTCTCACTCCCCATCCCCCCACTCCTAACAAGGGCAGAGTCCCCCTTGTCCTCATCTTCCACCCTACCAGTCACATATAACATATAATTCTCTGACATTTTCACCACCTCCAATGGTACCCCACCACTGGCCACATCTTCCCATCTCCTCCCCTTTCTGCTTTCTGCAGAGACCGTTCCCTCCATAACTCCATGATCAATTCGTCCCTTCCCACCCAAACCACCCCCTCCCCTGGTACTTTCCCTTGCAACCACAGGAAATGCTACACATGGCGGTTTACCTCCCCCTCGACCATCCAAGGACCCAAGCAGTCTTTGCAGGAGAGGCAGAGGTTCACCTACACCTCCTCCAACTTCATCTATTGCATCCGCTGTTCCAGGTGTCAACTGCTCTACATCGATGAGACCAAGCGCAGGCTTGGAGATTGCTTCGCCCAACACCTCCGCTCAGTTTGCAATAACCAACCTGATCTCCCGGTGGCTCAGCACTTCCCCTCCCATTCCAAATCTGACCTTTCTGTCCCGGGCCTTCTCCATGGTCCGAACACAAATTGGAGGAGCAACTCCTCATATGGGTAGTTTACAGCCCAGCGGTATGAACATTGACTTCTCCAATCACAGGTAGTCCTTGCTTTTTCCCTCCTTCCCCTCCCCTTCCCAACACTCCTACAGCCAATTGTCTCCACCTCTTCCTTTCTTTTTCATATTCCTCGCCACCCCAGTTTTGAATCGCCCTCCCCGTATTGAAACCCATCATATAAGCATCAGAAATTCAATCCTCCATTTCCAAATAGTGGTTGAAACGTTTAATTCAGTGGCTTTGTAACAACCAAGATCTTTTTGCCTTGGAAATACGGAAATTCAATGGTACATCTCGGTTGGGTCCATAAAATCCATTCAAATGCAATTCCCCAGCACTATATAATAATTCTGCTTCTGACATTGCGCACACCTACAATAATATATTGTGCAAAAGCTGGGGAAGACTCATCAGAGAAGATGACCAATATTGGTTAGATTATTTGTGATGTGACGAGATCTCATCCAACCACAAAGCATTTCTGCAAAGTAATCCCAATGGAACATTATTGACCCATAACATTTTTCCTCCCCACAGATTCTGTCTGACGTGCTGAGAACATGCAATGTATTCTTTTTTACCTGCAAATATTCGTTTGTACGTTCTCCCATTAATCACATAGATTTTATCTGTGTGCTCAGGTTTCAGTAGACAATAGGTGCAGGAGTAGGCCATTTGGCCTTCGCGCCAGCACCTCCATTCACTGTGATCATGGCTGATCATCCACAATCAGTACCCCGTTCCTGCCTTCTCCCTATATCTCTTGACTCCGCTATCTTTAAGAGTTCTATCTAAATCGCTCTTGAAAGCATCCAGAGAATCGGCCTCCAATGCCTTCTGAGGCAGAGAATTCCACAGATTCACAACTCTCGGGGTGAAAAAGCTTTTCCTCATCTCCATACTAAATGGCCTACCCCTTTTTCTTAAACTGTGGCCCTTGGTTCTGGACTCCCCTAACATCGGGAACGTTTCCTGTCTCTAGCATGTCCAATCCCTTAATAATCTTATATGTGTCAATAGGATCTCCTCTCATCCTTCTAAATTCTAGTGTATACCAGCCCAGTCGCTCCATTTTTTCAACATATGGCAGTCCTGCCATTTCCTCACACATTCCAAAATTGTGCAGGTTTGTAGGGTTAATTGGCTTCTGTAAATTATCCCTACTGTGTGGGATAGAACTAGTGTATTTAGAACCATCTAATATTAACCTTTTTTTGTTCTCCTCACATTTTCATCAACCTTGCTCAGATACTGTCACTCATTCAAAATGGACAACCAGGGGCGCTGGGAAGATGGCCGCCCTGCTGGCAGTCATTTTTTCATTCTTTTTGTTATTTTTTAGTGTGTTAAAAGTTTGTTTGAATGTTCTTCGGTTTGTTTTATGTGGGGAGGGGGGAGGGGATCAGGGGAAACTTTTTATGCAAGTTCCTACCTTCCCGGAGATGTGATTAATTTTCGGATCACATGTTCCAGGCTTTGCGGCCTACCATCGCTGGGGCATGGATTTAACATCGGAGCTGATCCCTTACCTGGGATCACTCCCACCGCGGACTTTACCATCAAGAGCTCGCAGTCTTCGGGAGAGGCTAGTCAGGAGCTCCAACGCCGCAGAAGGTTCGACCAGTCCCAACGCAAGGTACGATCATCCAGTGCAGGGGAGCTAACATCGATGCGGGAGCGGATCGCCTCGACACGGAGGGCCCAAAAAGCCGGTGGCTATGGGAGTCAAGATCGTCCCGTCAATGGGGGCTTGAGGCCCATGACCGAGGAAGAACTAATGGAAAGGACTTGAACTTTATTTCGCCTTCCATCACAGTGAGGAATGTGTAGGAGTCACTGTGGTGGATGTTCATGTTAAAATGTGTTTTTGAGTGATCTGTTGCTTTTAATTGAATGACCTGGCCAATGAAATTCCTTGTGTGTTGCAAAACTTACTTGGCGAATAAAGTGTGATTCTGATTCTGATTCTAATCTAAAACACACTCGTCTTTGGGATGCGGGGGGAAACTGGAGCACATGGAGGAAACGCATGTGATCACAACGAAAACGTGCAAACTCCACACGGTAAGCAACTGAGGTCAGGAATAAACTACTATATCTGGTGTTGTGAAGTAGCTCTGCTGTAAATTACTCCTTAGTGTTTTCTGCTCCAAGAATAACAGAGGGGGTCGCCGGGGGTCGCGCTCCGTTCGCTGGCCCGCGGCAGCCTGACGAGGTCGGAACCTGAGTTGATCTGCGGAGCTCCAGCTGGCACTGCGACCGGAGCCTGGTTTCCCTCGTTGGGGACCCGGGAGGAGAAGAGCTCGGCGCGGCAGAGACTTACCATCCGGAGCCTGGGATCCCTCGCCAGGAATCGCTGGAGAGGAGCTCACGACCGCCGGCCCTGCAGTCTGCGGTGCTTCTTGCTGCGGCACGGCGGGGACTCTAGATCTGCGGCCTACGCCATCTTGAAGCCGCGGTCTCCGGTGGGGAGGCACCGATTCAGGACTTACCTGGACTTTACCTTGTCTGAACATCTGGGCTCCCGCAGCGACGACTGCGGAGGGTTGAGGTCCCGACCATGGGGGAAAATGGAGGAGGACTGGACAAAATGTTGTGCCTTCCACCACCGTGATGAATGTTGTGGTGGATGGTTGTGTTACATTTTTATTGTGTATTGTGTGTTCTTTTTTTATTGTACTGCTGCTGACAAATTCATTTCAATTGCACTTTATGTAGGTATGTTACAAAACTTACCTTGAGCAGCGCTGCAGTTCTGCCGCTCCCCATGTGCGTGACTTTGGCGCCTTTCAGAGGGGGGCGGGCTTAAAGTGCCGTTTTTCAACAGACATGGAAAATCGATGAATGTCGGGCGATTTCGTTGCGGAAGGAAAATCACTCCGACATTTCATGAATGAGGGTATTTTTAAATTACTCTAAATTATTTATTAACTAGAGTAATTTAAAAATCACCTTCAAAAGCCGTGAGCACCGACAACCGGAAGGATTTTGCGTAGGGGAGAAAAAAAGGTAAATAGTTTATTTTTATATTAAAAGTTGGTTTTTCGGGAGGCTTTAATAATATTTTCATGTTGCGAAATGGGGTCCAAAAAAATGTATGAACAAACAGCATTTTTTCCTCCCGACTTCACCGCTAACCGCAACGTTCTAATCCACCACATTCCACTAAAACCCACTCGCAAGTTGATTTAAATGGCAATTAATTTACAGGCATAAAACACTAAATTCCTTCCATTTGGCCCAGAAATTCATGAAAATTAGATTTAAAAATTATGTTATATTGTGGATTATTGCGTGAATGTTATTTGGACACTTAGGCAATTTAAAAAAAGTTTATCTTTTCTTAAGAAATGGATGGATGTGTAGATCTACTCATTGAATTTTGTAATTAGCTCCAATTAGATAACTAACTAATTATATGCTTTAATTTCAGGTCATCCAAGTAAGATTGTTTCATATTTGTTTCAGAATGCTTCAACCTATAATAACTGAAAATGTCATTGAGTTCTCTTAATTTTTAAGAAAGTTATGGGCTTTTAACTGTTCCAGATCACAGCTTTTGGGTTAAGTCAATTGAAAGGCAATGGGGAACAAGATGCTAATTTCCGTGTATGAAAATGGCCATAACTTTCTTAATACTGAAGATATGAAAGTGAATTAGGTGTCAAATTAAACTTCTTTTTATGCTTTATCTGATGGGATAAATTGCAGACTTGATTTTTAAAATCTCAAAATTTTGTAACATTGCTACTTTATGCGCAAGTGACGAATAAAACTTAACTTGACTATATTCTGTAATCTGACGGTACAAGTCGCAACATCTTGCTTCTCTGTTGATGGTCAATGTAACAAAAATTCCATCCACCCAATTAACCATTTAGACTTTTAAAAATAACTTATTCCAGCACTTTCAGCACTGCTGATAGCCATAATGACAAGTAATGTGGTGATAAACTAGAGCAATGTTAAAACTGTCATCACCACAACCACAGTACCTCACAGTTTCACTCTTTACACATTCATCAGTCCTGGGAATAACCTTGCAATCTCTTCTCGTGCTGGTGGAGCACCACCCACCTCACACTGGTTTGTGCAACATTCACTGTGTTCACTGTTTCAGATAACGCGAGCTGGACTTGAAGTAATACCAGATGTGTAAATTTAAACAGTCAAGTCTTGAAACAAGAAACACTAAAGGAAACCATATTTTGTCCGAAATCACTAAACTTGCTCAAAAGAATTGGCAAAATCCAAATTGTTAGCAATCCAACATGTGTTCGAATGTGTTTTTCCATTTCAACTTGGATGATCTCACCTTTTGCAACAACCCTCCACCCCACCCACCAGCAGCAAAACTGTAGATCCCAGAGAGCATCCAAAACAGTGGCAAACAAATACATGTGGCGGCACCTGGTGGCAACCCATGGGCACAACGAACCATCAGCTCTGGAGGGCGGCGTCTTGGTGTGGGAGGCGCTAGTCACGGGGCCAGTACCTGAGTTGGTATTTAAGGCCGGGCAACGTCCGTGATCTTGAGGGAGTAGGGTGTTGTATAGGAGAGAATAAACACGTCCGATTAGTTTTTGGCTGAAGGTGTCCGGCGGCTGGAAGTCGTGCGGAGACTACCATCATCTGCAGGACTTCTCAGCCCATCTGGCCGGGATTAGGTTCTTCTCCAAGAACGACCTAGTCCGGGAAATCGCCAGATCCCCATGGAGGATGTCCCCAAGACAGCAATTATCACCCCGTTTGGGTTGTTCGAGTTCCTGCGGATGCGTGGTGCGTAGGTGCAACTTCCTATTTTCTACTTGGACGACATCCTCCTGGCAAGTCGCCTGCGAGTGAAACACTGCGCCCACCTGCATCTACCCTTCCAGCACCTCAGTGACCATGCCCTCGTAATTAACCCTGGCAAGTGTCAATTCGGCCTTCGGGCCATCAACTTCCTGGGGCATCGGGTGACACGCCACGGAGCAGTGCCTCTGCTGGACAGAGTTGAGGCAATCTGCCAATTCCCGCGGCCTGCTACGGTACGTGGCCTCCAGGTGTTCATAGGAATGGTCACATTTTACCACCGGTTTGTTCCGGCGGCTGCCAAACTTTTGTGGCCGCTTTTCCATTTGCTGACAGGCATGCAATGGGAGATACAGTGGGACGCTGTCAACACAGCGGCATTTGAAGGGGCGAAGGAGGCCTTGGCTCGGGCAAGTATGCTCGTGCATCTGTCGTCCGACACCCCCACAGCCCTTAACGTGGATGCCTCACACTCCGCGATCGGCAGCGTTTTGGAACAGTCAGTTAACAGCCGATGGCGGCCTCTCGCCTTCTTTAGTCGTCACATGAGCGCTACAGCGTTTTCGACCAGGAGATGCTTGCCTTACACCTCGCAGTGCGGCACTTCCGGTACTTCCTCGAGGGCCGTTTCTTCGTAGCCTTCACAGACCACAAGCCCCTCACGTTTGATATCGCGAAGGTATTGGATCTTTGATCAGCCCGTCAGCAGCGCCACCTGGCAGCTATTTCGGAGTAAACAACAGACGTCTGACACATCGCCGGAAAATGCAACCTCGTGCGGATATTTTGTCCCATCTGGCAATTGTAGCCGTGCTTAATCCGGACTCGGGGATAGATTACTCCGCCTTGGCGGCGATCCAGCTGGCGAACAATGAGATGCCGGCTTACCGCACCGCAATCTCCGGCTTGGTCACGAGGACGTGCTGTTGGGTCCCTCGGGTTTCAGCCTCTGTATCCATGGGTCAGCCGAGGCCTATCGTTCCAGTGACCTGGCACCGTCACATCTTTGAGGTGATCCACAGGCTGGCCCACCCATCCATCCGGGCCACGGTCACTATGGTGGCCGCAAGGTTTACGTGGCATGGACGTCGGAGGCAGGTCGCTCGCTGGGCCCGGGCGTGCATCCCGTGCCAGACATCAAAGGTGCATTAACATGTCTGGGCGCCCATTCAAGACAGGGCGCAGTGTCACGTGCACGCGACGTGGACATCGTGGGGCCACTACCTCCGTCCCAGGGTGTTTCACACCTGCTTACGGTGGTTGACCATTTTATGCGGTGGCCGGAGGCCATCCCGCTCACAGACACTTCAAATCAGTCGTGCGCTTGTGCCCTCGTGGCCACTTGGATTGCCCGCTTTGGGGTTTCACTTCACATCACATTCGACCGGGGCATCCAGTTCATGTCTGAACTGTGGTCCACCATGGCCCGCCTGTTAGGGACGCAGCTCCACCACTCGACGGCGTACCATCTCCAGTCAAATGGGTTGGTGGAGCGGTTCCACCGCTATCTGAAGGCCGCCCTGAAGGCTCATCTCACGGGACCTGGCCCACAAGGAGGATCTGTCATCATCCTCCATGGAGTTGGTGTATGGTGCTATGCTCACCATTCCAGGGGAGTTTGACCCTGCTGCTGATGGGTCCCAGGAACCCCCATCAATGGTGCTGATCCGCTTGTGGGAGAGGGTCAGCGTCCTGTCTTCCATCCCAACGTCGCGTCATGGAGTGGCCCCTTCCCATGTGCCACTGCCGCTGATGGGCTGCCCGTACGTTTTTCTTCGCCGTGACTCCCACAAGTCACCCTTGCAGTGCCCGCATAAAGGTCCCTTTCGCGTGCGTGGCATTGGCCTACTATTCGATTTGGACAAGGGAGGCTGGCATGAAACTGTGTCTGTGGCTCGTTGGAAACCGACCCACTTGGAACTGAGTGAGCCAGACCACCCCGTCGCGGGCGTCCGCTGACCCGGGCTCCTGGAGATTCATCCGATCCGAGCAAGCCCCTGTGGCGT
Organism: Raja brachyura; assembly: GCA_963514005.1. The sequence continues at coordinate 107,093,562 of OY740781.1, read as the reverse complement.
GGGATTGTATCTACGAGTTCAGGCTGCCTCGTTCGCCGTCCCATCCGGTTTGGTGCCTGATTCTGCGGGGGGGGGGGTCATGTGGCGGCACCTGGGGGCAAACAAAGGCCACAGCGAACCATCGGTTCTGGAGGAAGGCGTCTTGGTGTGGGAGGCGCTAGTCACGGGGTCGGTACCTGAGTTGGTATTTAAGGCCGGGCAACGCCTGTGACCTTGGGGGAGTAGGGAGCCATTGGAGAGAATAAACACGTCTAGTGCACGCAACTCGTGTCCAATTAGTTTTTAGCTGGAATCTTTCAAGTCCCCGCCACATACTAAAATTAAAAAGAACCAGTCACAATTTGTTCCTGCATTGAACTACTTTTTAACAAATGTGTTCTTTTTTGAAAATGGACGTGATGAGTTTTGGATTTATGTTAATTGTACATCTTGAAACTTGGCTGCAGGAAACTTGTTGAAAGGATATTTATCAATGTTAGTCGACAATTGGTACATTCTCCAGCTTGAGCCCTATTCAATTACAGAGCTCTTGACGGGATGCTACATCAAGCCAACTGGCATGAAAGTCCACTCAATGACAGCTGATAAACGGATATCGATTTTTACATTTCACCCGTGTCAAAATAATTTATATGTGTCAAGACTCTTTGCAGGAAAAACAAATCACAGGAAGACAGAGCATAAGATTTTTTTTTAAAGAATTCACAGGTTTGATACACACTACAGTAAATAGGCAACTATAAGCAGGTGCCACCAATTCATAATCTCGATGAATAAATGCAGAAAAAGTTATAGCCCATCCTGATCAAAACAGTTAAGCTTTTAACATCATTCACACCGGCAGATGTTGGGCCTGTTGAGTGTAAAAAAACATAGTGTTGAAAAAGTATTACACTCTGATCTATCATACTAGTTGAAATATCACCACTTCACGGTTTAAAAACATTACGTTGACTTAAATTGTCGTGCTTTCCCAGACAATCTTTCATGTTTCCATGAAACTCTGTACATCAAAGTAATTTTAATCCCAAAGGCCACAGCATTTTTTTAAAGTTATCTCACTTTATCTCACACTATTTCTTTCATGCAATGAAGCAATTAAAAGAGAAAATCTGCAAAGGTTGTGCTACTGCAACGTTTATTGTCCTTTTTTTGCAAAAATAACAACTTTCAGAAATAATAATGAAGGCAGCCTCTTTAAAGTCACATGGTGCCTGATAGTTCTCTGCATTCATATAAACCCTTGTTTATGGACATCAATTTTAACAAAGTCAAATGTTCAACCTGAACAGTAAAGTAGCAATAACCCTCTTGCCGCATTTTTCCTGCGTTGAAACTATTTAACTGAGAGATATCTGAAAATGCACCTTGCTGGGTAATTACTTGTAGAAACAAGGAACTGCAGATGATGGGGGGTTTTTTTAAAGACACAACGTGTTGGAGTAACTTAGCAGGTCAATAAGCATCTCTGGACCCTTCTTCTGAAGAAGGATCCCAACCTGAAACATCACATTTCCATATTCTCCAGAGATGCTGCCTGACCTGCTCAGTTACGGTTTTGGCTATTTACTTATTTTGCTTCCATCGGTGTTGCTTCTACCCACATTTCTGGTGTCTGGTTTCAGATTTGATATTCACCAGGGATTTTTGCTATTTTTAATTCATCTCCTGGGCAATGGACATCTTGGCAGCAAACAAGATTTTGCAGCAGATATCATGACAAAGATAAAAGTGTAAATTACCATCCCTTCAGTCACCAGCCAAATATCACTCCATTCATCTACTCTCAGTCATCAGTAAAATGATCCAAGTGTCAATGTTTTGCAAGTCAAATTTACGAGAAAACAAAGGTACTCAGCTCTTGTTCTACCCATGTCCACTCTGCTCCACCTCTCAACACAGTCTTGTTTCAGGCAAGGTAAACGAGCTGAGATCAGAATTGAGGTAAGAGTGTAGACAAAAATGCTGGAGAAACTCAGCGGGTGAGGCAGCATCCATGGAGCGAAGGAAACAGGCAAGGTTTCGGGACAAAACCCTTCTTCAGACTGATGTGGGGGTGGGGGGCGGGAAGAAGAAAGAAAGAGGTGGAGCCAGTGGGCTGAGGGAGAGCTGAGAAGGGGAGGAGAAAGTAGGGACTACCTGAAATTAGAGAAATCAATGTTCATACTGCTGGGGTGTAAACTGCCCAAGCGAAATATGAGGTGCTGCTCCTCCAATTTACAGTGGTCCTCACTCTGGCCATGGAGGAAGCCCAGGACAGAAAGGTCGGATTTGGAATGGGTGGGGGAGTTGAAGTGCTGAGCCACTGGGAGATCAGGTTGGTTATTGCAAACCGAGCGGAGGTGTTCAGCGAAGCGATCGCCAAGCCTACACTTGGTCTCACCGATGTAGAGCAGCCAACACCTTGAGCAGCAGATACAATAGATGAGGTTGGAGGAGGTGCAGGTGAACCTCTGCTGCACCTGGAAAGACTGCTTGGGTCCTTGAATGGAGTCAAGGGGGAAGGTAAAGCGACAAGTGTAGCATTTCCTGCGGTTGCAAGGGAAAGTGCCAGGAGAGGGGGTGGTTCGGGTGGGAAGGGACGAATTGACCTGGAAGTTCCGGAGGGAGCGGTCTCTGCGGAAAGCAGACAGGGGAAGAGATGGTAAGATGTGGCAAGTGGTGGGATCACGTTGGAGGTGGCGAAAATGTTGGAGGATTATTTGTTGTATGTGAAGGCTGGTCGGGTGGAAGGTGAGGACAAGGGGGACTCTGCCCTTGTTACTAGTGGGGGGATGGGGAGTGAGAGCAGAGTCACGGGGTACCCTGGTGAGAGCCTCATCTATAGTAGAAGAGGGGAACCCCCGTTCCCTGAAAAATGAGGACATCTCCGATGCCCTGGTATGGAACACCTCATCCTGGGTGCAGATGCGGCACAGATGGAGGAATTGAGAGTAGGGGATGGAGTCCTTACAGGATGCAGGGTGGGAAGAAGTGTAGTCCGGATAGCCATGGGAGTCAGTGGGTTTATAGTAGATGTCGGTCATATAGTGGATTGAGGTAAAAGTGATTGTCTTTAACATTAAAGGGGCTGTCCCACTTCGGCCACTTAATCCGCGAGTCCAGAAGAGTGTCTTCGACCTTCAAGCTTGAGGGCCCTCGCCTGGAAAACCTCGAGATGGATCGACCATCCGTGTTGAAACCAAGCGCTCGGACACACACACGCACGCACGCACGCACGCACACACACACACACACACACACACACACACACACAAGGCACGTGCCGTCAGGGTAGGCAAGGTAGGTACTCTTGCCTACCCTGACTAAAATTATAACATAGTAATAACTAAATATAAATAATAAAGGCATGGGAGAATTATGCCTATGTAAGAGATCGATCTCTTAGGTAGGCATAATCCTCCGTGCCTTTCATCCGCAGTGCTTGTAACACGGGAAGGTCTGTGCAGCCCACGTGCCGTCAGCGCTGCCTGAAGCCGTCAGTTTCAAGCGGGGCTGAAGGCAGCAGAAATTCTGCCTTTGCTGCACTGCGCATGCGCATCAGTCGACTGCGCATGCGCAGTGCAAGTTCTTGGCGGGGTTTTCAAATATGGATTGTCAATATTTTAAGTGTATGTTAGGTAACAAAGAGAGGAGAATGGAGTTTGTGTACCAATAATGTGGTAAGTACATTTTGTGTTTATGTTTTTAAATACCGTATTTCCCGGGGTGTGGGTGTGGGAGTGCGGGGGAGGGCTCCTTTCACAGCGTTTGGCGAGTCTGGCCCGGGGTAAAGTTGCAGGAAGGGCACAAATGTTATGAATGAGGGGATTGGGATAATGCCACTTGCGACGCTCCTTGCACGGAGACGTGCAATGACAAGGCATTGAGGCCGGGGGGGGGGGGGGGGGGGGTAGAGAGAGGGAAGTAGCTCGGGTGGCTGAGCGGCCGCCGGGCCGGACAGCGGAACGAGCCACCACCTTAGCTCCTTCTGCCGGTCCCCGCTCACCTCTGGCAGCTCTCCGTCTAAAAACCTCTCTCCTGCCGCTCGCTGGCCTCACTGATGTCCTTAAATTCCGACAGCGCGATTGAGGTTACTCGGCTGTGGGAATTTAAGGATTTGCAGGAAGCCGCTGACATGAGCGAAGTCGGCGAATGGCAGGTGACAGGTGTTCCGACGGAGAGCACTGCCAAAGGTGAGCGGGCCGGCAGAAGGCGCTGAAGTGATGCCCAGTTCTGCTCTCGGGTCCCGGCGGCCGCTCGTAGCTCCCCGAGCTGCTTCTATCCCCAGCTACAGTGCGTGGCTTCGTGCCCGGAGAGCTGCGGTAGCGATGAGTGTGTGAGTTACTGGCAGTATCTCTGACACCCTCCTTCTAAACACTAGTGCCCTCGCCACAACTTTACCCCTGGCACAGACTCTCCACACGCTGTGAAAGGAACTGTTCCCCCAATTGGTCTAGGACTAGGAAGCCTAGGAAGGGCAAATTGAAATGTCACTGTTTTTTAATTTATTTATTTATTTATCGGAGATAACAATCTGCGCATGCGCGGTTGAATTTTTTTTAACGCGGACTGAGTGCGTACCCTGAGTAATTACTCACGGCACATGCCTGACACACACACACACCCCCCCCCCCCCACACCGGCGGGGGCCAGGAAAGTGGGGGAGGGCTGTCTGAAATTCACACCCGCGATGAAGAAGAAGGTAAAACGGCTGCACAGTGCATGGTAAGTCCTTTAGAGAGCGCGGAGGAGAAGGGGAGAGAATGGGGTGGAGAAGGCCGGGAGAAGGGGGGAAGGGGGGGAGAAGGGGGGGGAGAAGGGGGGGGGAAGGGGGGGGAGAAGGAGTGGAGATACTTTCAAGAAGTTTATTGAAGTTTAGCGTGCATTTTACCTACCGGTAGGTCGTCCTTGGTACTGAAAACTCCAATGAGCCAATCAAAATGCCCGGTCAGCGAAGGAGATTGCCTACGGCTGTCCTCGACTGCCTGTAAGTAAATAGCAACTCCACTCCACTCAGGGGCGGAAAACCCTGGGGGGCCAGAGAGGACACGTCTCCCCCATGTTTTGAGAGGTGGGGGACATTCCCCCCAAGTTTTTGTAATCCGGATTTTACAATCTCCGCTTTCCGCGAGACAGTGGAGGTGGGACTGCTGATCGAGGGCGCCGATTGGACGAGAGAGGCGTCAGTCAGCAGGCAATGGGGGCGGGACATAATGATTCCGCGCGATGATTGGAGGAGGGAGGAGTGGGGGAGAGGAGGTGGGGGCGGGACATGATGATTCAGCACGGTGATTGGAGGAGAGAGACCTGCGCCTCATCCACAGCCAGGATCGATCCCGGCCGGCTCTGTGGCGCTGTCCCGTCCCCACCCGAGTGCCCCCCCCCCCCCCACGGGTGGCCAGAGAGGCCAGCGAGCTCTACCCCCAGGCCCACAGCCAGCTCAGAGAAGCAGCGCTAAATCCAGCTCAACTCTGCCTGGTTAACCTGGCTGGGCTTGCGGGAAATATGGGCAGCGCGGAGAAGCGGCGCTGGTATCCCGTCAGCCCAGTCAGGGCTGTAGTTAACCCGGCAAGACAGGCAGAGTTGAGCTGCATTTAGCGCTGGTTGAGCCTCCGAAGCCTCGCGCATGTGTTTGTGTGTGTGTGCCCATGCGCGCGCGACCGTCAAAAATGGTGTGTGTCCCTGTCCCCCGCATGTTTTGATAGCGTGTTCCGCTCTTGACTCCACTGCACTACGAGTTAAAAAGAGCCATGCCGACCAAATCTTACTTGTGGAAAATTTTTCAACATGCTGAAAAATGTTCCGCAACCTAGCTGAGGCCACGAGTATTTGAGAACTTCACTTGAGCATGAAGGAGAATTCCAGTGACCTCATAGGACCTCCTAGGACCACGTGTCGACCATGCTGTGAGTTTGAAGGTTGAAGACACTCTTCTAAACTCTCAGATTAGGTCGCCCAAGTGGGACAGCCCCTTTAGGCACCTTGTGGCATCATACCACTCAATGATGATCAAGAGGAAAACTCACCACTGTCACAACTCGCATAAAGACAAATGCTTCTTCTTAACGAAGATAGACACAAAATGCTGGAGTAACTGGTTACGACCCAAAACACCACCCAACCTTTTTCTCCAGAGGTGCCGCCTGACCCGCTGTGTCACTCCATCACTTTGTGTATATCTTTGGTATAAACCAGAATCTGCAGCTCCTTCCTACATGCGATGCTCGTTCTTGTTGCAAAGCAATCATTTCAGCTCCAGCACAATTGTAGTTGGTCCTAACGATGTTCCCAATTAACTAGTTTCAGCTATGTCATCGTGTCCATTGTAGTGAATGAAGTGGGGATGTTCACTAATATTTGCCTAATGTTCAGTTCCATTCTTAACCCCCCCTGGCAACATTCAGGTCAAAGCTGATTCTAATGGGTAACACGAGTAACAGGCACACTGCAAAAATGCCAAGCAGCAACATTTCCAACAGCCTCCAATTATTTCACAATCAAAACATTTATTATGAACACATTCGCCACCATCAGTTTCCTGAATGTCACAATTAACAGAAAAACTAAGCCTCGAGCCAGATCAATAAAGCAGCTGGAAGAACGTTAGAGGCTGGATTGCTGATGCAACTAGTTCACTTTCTAACTTCCCAAAGGCTCACCACCATTGACAACATCTTGCATCTTCTGACAACCACAAATATGTTGGAATGTCACCACCTACATATTTTCCTTATCCTAAATTGGATATATATCACTACTAATTTATCGCTACCAAGTCAACACTGTGGAATTCCCTGCCCAACAGCTACACATGAGTCAACTCAGCACCCACTTCATGAGTATTAATCAGAGATGGTCTTGTTTTATACATGAATATAACAACTGTGCACTAACACCACCCCACCTTACATTTCAAACTACATTCAATGGCATAAAGTTGTTTTACTTTACTCAGAAATAGGACCAAATCGCACTATAAAACATGGCTATTCCAGTCTATGTATCTTTTTGACTGCACAATAAATCTTAATTAATGCGAAGTAACCTCACTGGCACAAAGAATCTACTTTTACTCCTTCAGAATGTAAAGTAGGCTCCATTCAAATCCTAATGGAAAATCCATGGGCAAGTGTAAGAGTAATGAAAAGCTGGCGTTACTCATTTGTCACTAAATGCAAAATCCAGTCCATTATTTTCGACTAATTTACATCACTGAGGTCAATTGTACGAGATCTATTTAATTATATCAATGTTTCCTGTTTGTTACAAAAGCCTGTCTGGTCATTACTGCACTTGGAGCAACTTGTCATTCACTTGTAGATAACCACAAATCGCAGCAAACTAACGGTTTGCTGCAAAATGGTAATATAGTGTGAAAATGTAATCTCTGCAGCAGGGTGCAGCAAAAATGTAAAACATACTTGCTTTTTCACTACATCATACAAACGGTGAAAATTGCTCTTGTTAATGTTGAACAAGGCACAATATAAAAAAGAATGCACATCATTAAGTGTTCACTTAAATCTTACACGCCATTACGGAGAGACAGAAGTAATTAATTTCCGTGCTTTACATTAAAAAACCTACATTCTATCGTAGTCATAGAGCATGGAAACAGGCCCTTCGGCGCAATTTGCCCACACTGGCCAACATGTCCATCTACACTAGTCACACGTGCCCGCGTTTGGCCCATATCCCTCTAATGAAAATGTTACCCCTCAGATTCCTATTAAATCTTTCCCCCTTTACCTTGTCTATAAAACTATGTCCGCTGGTTCTTGATTCCCCTGCTCTCGGAAAGAATGTTTTATTGTCATACAGTGCCCTCCATAATATTTGGGGACAAGGACCCATCATTTATTTATTTGTAATAGTAAAAATCCACACATGGTTAAAGTGCACATTGTCAGATTTTATTAAAGGCCATTTTTATACATTTTGGTTTCACCATGTAGAAATTACAGCAATGTTTATACATAGTCCCCCCATTTCAGGTCACGATAATGTTTGGGACACATGGCTTCACAGGTGTTTGTAATTTGCTCAGGTGTGTCTCATTGCCGCCTTCAAGCAGGTAGAAGAGAGCTCTCAGCATCTAGTCTTTCCTCCAGTTTTTCCATCACCTTTGGAAAATTTTGTTGCTGTTTATCAACATGAGGACCAAAGTTGTGCCAATGAAAGTCAAATAAGCCATTATGAGACTGAGAACCAAGAACAAAACTGTTGGAGACATCAGCCAAACCTTAGGCTTACCAAAATCAACTGTTTGGAATATCATTAAGAAGAAAGAGAGCACTGGTGAGCTTACTAATCGCAAAGGGACCAGCAGGCCAAGGGAGACCTCCACAGCTGATGACAGAATAATTCTCTCTATAATAAAGAAACACCTGTCCGACAGATCAGAAACACTCTTCAGGAGTCAGGTGTGCATTTGTCAATGACCACTGTCCGCAGAAGACTTCACGAACAGAAATACAGAGGCTACACTGCAAGATGCAAACCACTGGTTAGCTGCAAAAATAGGATGGCCGGGTTACAGTTTGCCAAGAAATACTTAAAAGAGCAACTACAGTCCTGGAAAAAGATCTTATGGGCAAATGAGATGAAGATTAACTTTTCTCAGAGTGATAGCAAGAGCAAAGTAAGGAGGAGAGAAGGAACTTCCCAAGATCCAAAGCATACCATATAACCATATAACAATTACAGCACGGAAACAGGCCATCTCGGCCCTTCAAGTCCATGCCGAACAACTTTTTTCCCTTAGTCCCACCTGCCTGCACTCATACCATAACCCTCCATACCCTTCTCATCCATATGCCTATCCAATTTATTTTTAAATGATACCAACGAACCTGCCGCCACCACTTCCACTGGAAGCTCATTCCACACTGCTACCACTCTGTGAGTAAAGAAGTTCCCCCTCATGTTACCCCTAAACCTCTGTCCCTTAATTCTAAAATCATGTCCTCTTGTTTGAATCTTCCCTATTCTCATAGGGAAAAGCTTGTCCACATCAACTCTGTCTATCCCTCTCATCATTTTAAAGACCTCTATCAAGTCCCCCCTTAACCTTCTGCGCTCCAGAGAATAAAGACCTAACTTATTCAAGCTATCTATGTAACTTAGCTGTTGAAACCCAGGCAACATTCTAGTAAATCTCCTCTGTACCCTCTCTATTTTGTTGACATACCACCTCATCTGTGTAACACAGTGGTGGGGGTGTTATGGCTTGGGCATGTATGGCTGCTGAAGGTACTGGCTCACTTATCTTCATTGATGATACAACTCTGACGGTAGTAGCATAATGAATTCTGAAATGTATAGACACATCCTATCTGCTCAAGTTCAAACAAATGCCTCAAAACTCATTGGCCGGCGGTTCATTCTACAGCGAGACAATGTTCCCAAACATACTACTAAAGCAACAAAGGAGTTTTTCAAAGCTAAAAAATGGTAAATTCTTGAGTGGCCAAGTCAATCACCCAATCTGAACCCAAATTGAGCATGCCTTTTATATGCTGAAGAGAAAAATGAAGGGGACTAGCCCCCAAAACAAGCACAAGATAAAGTTGGCTGCAATACAGGCCTGGCAGAGCATCACCAGATAAGTCACCCAGCAACTGGTGATGTCCATGAATCACAGACTTCAAGCAGTCATTGCATACAAAGGAAATGCAACAAAACACTAAACATGGTTACTTTCATTTACATGACATTGCTGTGTCCCAAACATTATGGTGCCCTGAAATCGGGGGTCTATGTACAAACGCTGCTGTAATTTCTACATGGTGAAACCAAAATGTATAAAACTGGCCTTTATTAAAATCTGACAATATGCACTTTAACTGCATGTGATTTTTTTCTATTATGAATCTCAAATTGTGGAGTAAAGAGCAAATAAATAAATGATGGGTCTTTGTTCCAAAACAGACCAATGAAACTTACTTCATCTATTGTGCAGCAGCACAAAAATATGTAAAAATAAATATCTCTAGTAACTCAACAGGTCAGGCAGCACCCCTGGTTAACTCATCCCTTCCCACCCAAAACAGGTACCTTCCCCTGCAACCACAGGAGATGCAACACCTGTCTCTGTACCCGATGGAACTTCAGGTTAAAGCATTTGACAGGAACTGGATTTGAACAGGTACATGGATAGGAAAGGTTAAGAAGGATATGGGCCAAACATGGGCAGCTGGGACTAGGGTTGATGGGGCAAGTTGGGCTGAAGGGCCTCTTTCCATGCTGTATGACCTTAAATATACACCTCAGGTTGCAATGATATAGATCTGAATTGCATCTGTTTCTCTGCATTTGCTTTTATACTGTTTTTCTTGGCTTTATCACCTCACATAGATGTTGATCACCAAAGTCACAGGGTATATTTGGAAGAAGCATGCGTGTATGTAGGTTGTGCATAACTAAACATAGCAATCCTCTCTCTGAAGATGAAATGTGGAGTTGCTCTTTAGTTTTGTAAAGCGGAGTACAGTTTTTACTTCAAAAAGCAAAGCAATCTGCAGCTGCTGGAAATCTGAAATTAAACCAATGTTCTTAAAATGTTCTAATATTTTGCTTGAGATTTGCCTTCTGTATGATTAATATAAATAACATTCTTCTGTATTTGCATGAATCCCTCTACCTCTGGCATGCATCACAATATAACTGTGAATGTAAAATGGATTCAGACTTCCTGTCATTGTCACTATTATCCACCCTCACTGACAATAGGTCAAAGAGGTTCCACAACTGGTCATCTAACCACAATTGTCAACAATTAAATGCAAATGCTCACCAGAGCATAGATCTGTGAAATCCATGTGAAAGAGGAATCTTGGTTAACCAATTTATTGATGTTTTTTGAAGAAGTAACCTATGTAGTAGATAAGGAGGAACCAATGGATGAACTGTAGCAAAACTGTAGCAAAACACAAAGTGCTGGAGTAACTCAGCAGGCCAGGCAAAATTTGTGGGTGGAATGGACAGGAGACGTTTTGGGTCGGGAAATGTTCCATTTTCTCCAGAGATGCTGTCTGACCTGTTAAGTTACTCCATCATTTCGTGTCTATCTTTGGTATAAACCAGCATCTGCAATTCCTTGTTATTACATAGTAGGTTTAAGCGAGTTTTCTTCTGGGTGGCAAGTTGTAATGAGTGGTGTGCCAACAAGGTCTCAGATTTTTGGAATTTTTTAAATAACTTGTGTAGATTGATGTTGCATGTTAACCAATCACACACCAGCCAGCATCTCTAACTCCACCCCACTGTAATATTTATACTAACACTATTTCCCAGCACAGACAGTGGAAGCAGCCAAGATGTACTAACAACTAATCATCCTTCATGCTGTTAAGTTTCAGTGCTGATTAAAGATGTATTTGAATCACGTACTGAGTCTGCATGTCATTTACATGGTGTCAGAAGTGGGATACCCTCATCGCTACGAGACGTATACTTCAAAGAGGCACACAACGGTCACCCAGGAGCCGACGCCACACTGGCACGCGCCCATAGTCTGTTCTACTGGCCGGGAATGGCCGGTTACATCCGGAACCGCGTAGCCTCCTGCCCCGCTTGCAACAGCCTTGCACCTCATCAGCAGCGGCAGCCCCTTCTGCAACAACCCCCACCAGCTCTGCCCTGGACGTCGTTGGCGGCAGACATGTTTGAATGGTGCGGAAAGCACTACCTCGCTCTAGTTGACTCCTTTTCTAATTGGTTTGAACTAGACCAACTGACCTCCCTCACAACTGAGATGGTCATCCAGAAGCTGAAAAGACACTTCTCTACCTTTGGCGCTCCCGTCAGCCTGAGATCTGACAACGGTCGGCAGTTCACCAGCCATATGTTCAAGCTTTTCGCAGACCGATGGAACTTCCAGCACGTCACGAGCAGTCCCGAGTATCCACAGAGTAACGGACTCGCTGAACGCGCTGTCAGAAGCGCCAAACACTTGCTGGAGCGAGCACAGATTTCAAAGTCAGACATTTATCTCGATCTCCTGAATCTCAGAAACGTTGCCAGGAACGGAACCCTGGAAGCACAACGACTTATGTCGAGATTGACGAGGCCTCCGGTACCCATCGCACAACAGCAACTGGTCCCTCAGGTGCTGAAGCCTGCCACTATCCAGAAACGTCTACAAGAGAAGCACGACATCCAGAAACGGTCATACGAAAGTTCCAGCAGACCAATCAAGCCTCTATGTCCGGGTCAGGTTGTCCGCCTACTGGACATTCCCGTCTGGGCACTGTGGTCAACCCTACTGACGAGCCACAGTCTTACCTGGTAGACTGTGAGGGAGCGGTATACCGGAGAAGCCAACAACACCTGCTTGCTGTGAGGGAGCCTCGACCACCGCCTGCTGGTCCCTATGCTCCACCGCTCCTGTTCCAGCCGCCTTTTGCAATGTCCCTGTCCCCGCATGCCTTGCACCCCTCCACATCCCGCGATCTCCACTAAGCACGGGGCCTCACCAACTGCATGTTTCCCCTTTCGGTCACCACAAGCCTCCACCGCGTCATTCTCGCCTCCAGCCTGTCCGTCTCATCTTTCAGGTGAGGGGGCGAAGGGTTTGGTCCGCACACGCTCGGGCCGTGTTAGTAGACCACCAGACAGATATGGCGAGTATGTTTAACCTCATGGCATGGGTGCTCTTCCACACTTGATCTTTAGGGGGAAGGATGTAGATTGATGTTGCATGTTAACCAATCACACACCAGCCAGCATCTCTAACTCCACCCCACTGTAATACTTATACTAACACTATTTCCCAGCACCGACAGTGGGAGCAGTCAGGATGTACTAACAACTAATCATCCTTCATGCTGTTAAGTTTCAGTGCTGATTAGAGATGTATTTGAATCACGTACTGAGTCTCGATGTCATTTACAACTTGGATGAAGATTTGTAAAGTTGCTTAATTTTTTGATGGCATAAAGATACAGAGGAAAGTAAATTGTAAAAAATATGTTCCGAGAACAGCAACATAGGTTAAGGGAGTTGGGCAGAGATCTAGCAAATGGAGCATAATATATGGAATTATCTAATTTGGTAGGAAAAATATTTCTTAAATGTATCTAAATGATGAGAGATTGCAGAATTCTTGAGATGCAAAGGGATACGAGTGCCCCAGTGAATGATTAACAAAATATTAGTGTGCAGGAGCACCTTTAATAAGAAAGTCAACACAATTTTATGATTTATTGCACAAGGAGCCAAATACATAATCAGGGAGGTGATGCTTCAGTTATGTAAGACGTTAGTAAGAGCAATTGGCAAGATCTGAACTACTGTATACAGTAGTGGTCTTCTTATTTAAGGATGTAAATGTGTTTGCAGTGCAAAGGATTACTAGACTACTTCCTGGAATGGTGGGTTCCCTTCAAAGGAAGGTTGGATAGGTTAGGATTGTATTTACTGCAATTTAAAGTAGTGAAAGGAGATATAGAAGATCCTGACGGTCTTGTTAGGGTAAATTAGGAGAGGATCATTAGAGAGAATCTAGAACTATAGCTCATTACTAAAAACAACAGGTTCACTGATTAACAAAAGCAATAAGGCAACTTTTAAAAATATAGAGAAATGAGTCTTTGCAACTCTTCTTCAAAGATTGGAGGCAATCTTTTGAATATTTTTAAGATGTAGGAAGATATATTTGAAAAGCAATGGGAAGAACAGTTACCATAGTTACCAGATGGGAATATGGTGTTAAGATTACAATTAGATCAGCCAAGACTTTAATATATAGCGTCTAATGATACTTTCCTCCGCCTAGCGGAGCTAGTCCTTACCCTCAACAACATTTCCTTTGACTCCTCCCATTTCCTCCAAATCGAAGGCGTAGCTATGGGCACGAGCATGGGCCCCAGCTATGCCTGCCTCTTTGTAGGTTAAATCAAACAATCCTTGTTCGAGGCGTACCGGGGCCCTATCCGCAAACTCTACCTCCGCTACATTGACAACTGCATTGGTGCTACCTCCTGGACCCATGCAGAACTCACTGACTTCATCCATGTCATTGCTAACTTCCATCCGGAACTCAAATTCACCTGGACCATTTCCGACATCTCCCTACCGTTTCTAGCCCTCATTAACTCCATCGCAGGTAACAGACTCATGACCGACATCTACTACAAACCCACTGACTCCCATGGCTATCTGGACTACACTTCTTCCCACCCTGCTTCCAGTAAGGACTCCATCCCCAACTCCCAATCCCTCCAGCTACGCTGCATCAGCACCCAGGATGAGGTGTTCCAAACCAGGGCATTGGAGATGTCCTCATTCTTTAGGGAACAGGGGTTCCCCTCTTCAACTATAGATGAGGCTCTCACCAGGGTCTCCTCTATATCCCGTAGCTCCGCTCTCACTCTCCATCCCCCCACTCATAACATGGGCAGAGTCCCCCATGTCCTCATCTTCCACCCTACCAGCCGTCACATACAACAGATAATCCTCCAACATTTTCGCCACCTCCAACAGGATCCCACCACTAGCCACATCTTCCCATCTCGTCCCCTTTCGGCTTTCCGCAGAGACCGCTCCCTCCGTAACTCCCTGGTCAATTCGTCCCTTTGCCCCAAACCACCCCCTCTCCTGGTACTTTCCCTTGCAACTGCAGGAAATACTATACTTGTCGCTTTACCTCCCCCCTCGACTCCATCCAAGGACCCAAGCAGTCTTTCCAGGTGAGGCAGAGGTTCACCTGCCCCTCCTCCAACCTCATCTATTGCATCCGCTGTTCTAGATGTCAACTGCTCTACATCAGTGAGACCAAGCACAGGCTTGGCGATCGCTTCGCCCAAAACCTCCACTCAGTTCGTATTAACCAACCTGATCTCCCGGTGGCTCAGCACTTCAACTCCCCCTCCCATCCTGAATCCGACCTTTCTGTTCTGGGCCTCCTCCATGGCCAGAGTGAGGCCCACCGCAAATTGGAGAACGGCACCTCATATCCTACTGTCTCCATCTCTTCCTTTCTTCTTCCCGCCCACCCCCCCTCCCCCCCCACATCAGTCTGAGGAAGGGTCTTGACCCGAAACGTCACCTATTCCTTCGCTCCATAGATGCTACCTCACCTGCTGAGTTTCGCCAGCATTTTTGTCTACCTTTAATATATAGCAGAGCAGATTTGAGGGGTAGCGTGGCCTATTCCTGCTCATAGATTTTCTGATCATATATGCATGTGTGCTATCCAACAGTTCATTGTGTAATTCTGGCATTTGTACTGTAGGTCCAGCAAGGTAGTTGCTTGGCTTACTAGATATTTGCTCATTCTCTTCCCCCAGAGAGAAAAAAAACACAGGAGGGACACAGTGGGTGAGGCAGCGTCTGTGGAAGGAAATGGACAGCATTTCAGAGTGAAGAAGGGTCCTGTCCCAAAACGTCATCTGTCCACTTCCCCCCACTAATGCTGCTGAGTTCCTCCAGTAGTTCCGTTTTCACTTAAGATTCGAGGAACTGCAGTCTCTTATTAGAGCGATTAAGCTTTTTCCTTAACGACTGTTTAGAATTCATAAATTGTTGAACATAATCATAATCATGCTCATAATGTATTAATATCAACATAATTTATCTATGTATTGTTGATGATAAATTTATGCAGATATAATTTATAAATCATACAATTCTAAATGTCATAATATCTATAAATTATATCCAAATAAATAATGACAGAATTTATAGACACTATGTCTATGAATGGCATTTAAAGACATAATGTCTATAATGGAGGCAATGTCTATTGATGATAGCAATGCCCATAATCCCATCGGTTAGTAGTTGTGTGCTGGCAACATGCCTCAGATTGTGATCAAGGTTATAATAAAAGGGTCATCATGAATTTTGGGTAAATAGTGCAATATAACTGCAATACCACGAGAGATATGGTTTCAAAGGTGTGCTTCCACTGTTAGAACTGAAATGTTGTCCAACACATGACAGAACAACATTTTGCCTGACTGCAGCTCTGATTTCACTCAGTGTCTACAATACACACTGTGATCACCACCACTTAATCAACATACTATTCTGCAACCTCCGGTAGACAAAAATGCTGGAGAAACTCAGCGAAGGAAATATTCTTAAATTCTATAAACAGTCTGCAACCTCCGTTTTTGTGACTAGTGTAGATATCATTGTATTTTGGACTAAATGTAGAATCTCTGCATTGTGATGTATGTTAAAATTCACAAAAATATCACAGTTGCATTACCAATACCAGAAGAATTACCATTGCATGGTAAGTTAACATTCTTTGATTTTAATATTTGTTGTAATGAAAATATTTTCAGAATTACAAAAGACCATCGCATCTTGACAGCTTGTGTATCCAGAGTACATGAACTCATTACTAGTTATTAAAAAATGTACATTCAGCTTTGGTTGGCTGCACAGGTTAATTTGATTAAATTATGGTCTCAGGAGACGGTGGTGGGTTAAATGACAGGCTGAATCACTTTTACTACACAACAGCTATATTGCTGCTACAGGAAATCCCAAATAATGGATCAAAAATATATCAACAACAAAGTTCATTTTAGATGGTATTCCATCCAATAAACGCTCACGATCTCAGCTCATATATTTGTGAGTAATTATACAGATATATTGCTGAGCGCTTTGATAATATGGAGACACAAGGAAGTGCAGATGCTGGAATCCTCAACAAAACACAAAGAGCTGGAGGAACACAGCAGGCCAGGCCGCATCAGTGAAGGGAATGGATATGCAATGTTTTGGGTCAGAACCCTCTTCAGACTGATTGTAGTCGGGGGGGGGGGGGAAGATCAAAGTCAAAAGTCAAAAGAGTCAAAAGAGTCAAAAGAGTTTATTGTCATGTGTCCCTGACAGGACAATGAAAATCTTTCTTTGCATAGCACAACAGAACATAGAAGGCATTGACTACAATTCTATACATAAATACACCCATGAATTAATAAATTAATAAAGTGCAAATAACAGATGGAGGGATATTAATGTTCAGAGTTCCGAGCCAGGTTTAATAGCTTGATGGCTGTGGGGAAGTAGCTATTCCTAAACCGGGTTGTTGCAGTCTTCAGGCTCCTGTACCTTCTACCCGAAGGTAGCAGGGAGATGAGTGTGTGGCTAGGGTGGTGTGGGTCCTTGATGATGCTGTCAGCCTTTTTGAGGCAGCGACTGTGATAAATCCCCTCGATGGAAGGAAGGTCAGAGCCGATGATGGACTGGGCAGTGTTTACTACTTTTTGGAGCCTTTTCCTCACCAGGGTGCTCAAGTTGCCGAACCAAGCCACGATGCAACCAGTCAGCAAGCTCTCTACTGTACACCTGTAGAAGTTAGAGAGAATCCTCCTTGACAGACCAACTCTCCGTAATCTTCTCAGGAAGTAGAGGCGCTGATGAGCTTTCTTAATAATTGCATCTGTGTTCTCGGACCAGGAAAGATCTTCAAAGATGTGCACGACCAGGAATTTGAAGCTCTTGACCCTTTCAACCATCGACCCGTTGATATAAACAGGACTGGAAAAGAAAGGTGGGCACAGGATAAAGTCTAGCAAGTGATCATCAACCATCGTCATCATTGTTGAAAACATCAACGGGCATGGTGCCTTACAGTGCTATGTATGAAGTGATCGCAACTGGTCTCGACCCGAAACGTCACCCATTCCTTCGCTCCATAGATGCTGCCTCACCCGCTGAGTTTCTCCAGCATTTTTGTCTATCTCTAAATTCTACTGAAGTGTGGATGGTCATTGGTTCGCTGGGAGCTCATCCGGCCTTTGACAGGTCTTGTTTTTTGTCCTGTTTAAGATGGAATTGCAGATGCTGGAAGTCTGAAGAAGGTTTTCGGCCCGAAACGTTGCCTATTTCCTTTCTTCCATAGATGCTGCTGCACCCGCTGAATTTCTCCAGCACTTTTGTCTACCTTGTTTTTGGTCCTGCTGGGGGTCCACAGCCCCCTCCGCACCTGGCAAACCAGGTGGGGGAGACAGTATAGTCGCCGACTATCCGACCATGGAGCAGGTAGCATGCGATTATATGGTACCCGTGACGATGGGAACTCCCCCCCCCCCCCCCCCGTCCTGACCTACTTAGTGTTAGGTGGATACAGATCAGAAGAGTTTGATAGACAGCTGAGTGGATTAAGTGACAATTGCCAGAGATGAAAAAAAGACAAGATGTCAGATAAGCAGAGAAGAGAAATGAAATGCAAAGCCAGAGGAAGAGGACCGGGTATAAAACTTGGCTGCTTTTCCTTATTGCCCCACCCGATATCCTGGCAATTCTCAGGACTATGTACAGCATCTTAAAAACACACAGGTATTCTTAAAAGGAAATTATAAAATTTTAATATTTGTAATGTAAAGTAATAATACATCATCCCGACTCCCTGATCATCAGCCCTGACCCACCACTCAAGCCCTCAGCCCATCCCTCCTCTTTAATCTTCCTCACCAGCCCCAAGCTTTCATCCCTGCAACTTACCAGAGCTGATTGCAGCTGAGGACTTACCCATTTTATTTTGCAGCTCTCAAAGAAAAGTGCTTTTGCAAGGTTAATTCAGTCGTGCCCTACCGGTTAGGTGATTGTGAATTAATAAGTCATTAGATGGTGTGCAGTGACCTCTGGAAACACCGAAAAGTCTCAAGGTTTGTGTTCTTTCATGTAAAATATAAACAGAACATAAGCGTGCAGTTACATTGGATGGCACTTAAGAGTAGAGGAACAATGACGCACAGCCTGCTTTTGTTTTACCCAATGTTTCAAACAGCACACTGAAGATGCATTGCCTGTTGATTATGATTTTCCTACATAATTTTCCTTGCTGGAAGAACTTCAAGTAGAATCTGCGGGAGAAAGCAGTTAATGTCTCAAGTTCAAGGCCGTTCGTCAGAACTGAATTATCTTCCAGTATTTTTGTTTTTGCTTCAGATTCCAGCATCTGCATTCTATTTATTTCCCTCCACTACTATTTGTCTGGTTCAGAAATAATAACCTCAACCCAAAGCTTAATTTTGTGTCAATTATTTACAGCAGCAGTTTAGGGCTGCCCAGCATTTCTTAGTTGGAAGTTGTCTGGTGGTTTCATTAGGGTCTGACATGTATTTTAATACATACATGTCAGATTCTAATGGAACAAACAGCACGGCTTCAAGTGCAGAGCGCAAGCTTTGTGGTTTTCTTTTGCTGCACTTGTACCCCTTGATGTTCGTGGTGTCACCAACACTCTGCACCTTGTCAAACACAACCTAAGGTTACAGAACTGGTCACCAATCCCATTTGTTTATGGGATTTTAATGAGCATGTAGGAAGCCACTATTTTCATCTGGAGAATTACACTCACTGCACGTGAAACTGATATCATGCTTCCTCAAAAAAAGACACAAAGTGCTTGAGTAACTCAGCAGGTCAGGGCAGCGTCTCTGTAGAAAATGGATTGGTCACCTTCTTCAAGCTTCTTCAAGGTGTAAGACGGAACTGCAGATGTGGGTTTAAACCGAGTATAGACACAAAAAGCTGGAGTAACTCAGCGGGACAGGCAGCATCTCTGGTGAGACGGAATGGGTGACGTTTCTTCTCTCCAGAGATGCTGCCCGTCCAGCTGAGTTACTCCAACTTTTTGTATCTACCTTCGAAGGGAATTAGGTGTTGGGTGCAAGTGCAACTCTTTATTTTTGGCCATAAAGATACATCACATCAGGGGAAAGGAAAAGGAGAAATAAAATTGCAACTGCTGGAAACAAAATTGCAGATAGAAAGCCAGCAGTTCAGTTCAGACACTTCAATGGGGGGGGGGGGGGGGGGGGGGGGGGGGGGGGCTGTTGTACCTTTGTGAGGGAAGACTTTATCAACAAATGGTTTGAGATTTTTTTCATATTCAACTTCATATTCTGCCAACAAAAATGCAAATATCCAATTCACTAATGTGACATTTGACAGACAAGGCTGAAGAGTATTTAATTGAGTCTCTTTGGGAGAAGTGATAATATTATTCATTAGTGCTCTATTGTTACAGCGAACAATATCAAAATTGCATATTTCAAGCACACCCCACATTGTGCAGTTTGCAACTCACCTACAGCAGAAAGGTATGCTCTTAGCTCACTATAAATAACTATGGGGTCTTATCAAGCTCCATTTATTAATGTCAGCAGTGCGGGAGAATGGAATAATTACTTTAACTGAGACTCCTGGGTCAGCTTTAAATTCACAATGAGATTAAATCCTTTCAACTGTCTGTCTTGGTCAGAATTCAAAGCCAGTGAAGAGTTGGTAAGAGACAGGTGTAATAAAGTTGCTGACTTTTCCACATACACTAAAATGACTGTTTTCTGTAAATTAGGCATAATGAATGGCAGAACACAACATATATCTTTGCAATTAAATGCACCAGCTTATGGAGCAGTTAATATGATTCACATCTGGTTCCGTTGATGGTATTGGCACTGATGGTATTCATTAGTTCCTCTCAGGCTAATCATTTGATTTAATGCTTGACAAAAAGAACAGGCCACCACAAACTTCATCAGTAAGTGTATTGAGGACTGTGTGCCAAAGACGTCTATCCAAGAGTTCCCCAACCAGAAACAATGGATGAACTGCAAGGTCCACTCCCAGGTCCAAGTCTGTGGCGTTCGAGTTGGATGATCCCAACTTGTACAGGTAATCTATAGGAAGGAACTGCAGATGCTGGTTTAAACCGAAAATAGACACAAATGCTGGAGTAACTCAGTAGGGCATGCAGCATCTCTGGAGAAAAGGAATGCGTGACGATTCGGGTAGAGACCCTTCTTCAGACTAAGCTCAGTTCCTTCTTTCCATTCCTTCTCTCCAGAGATGCTGCCTGTCCTGCTGTACTGGAAATCTATGTGCAACCTTTGCTAAGTCATCAAGGATGCCAAGAGACTATTCCAAACCAAACTCAGATAAACCCAGCATAGGCACACCGTCGATTGTGGCAGAGTTTGCACATTAGGTTATGTTAGAATGGGTTGCAAAGAGATGTGGGGCGGAATCACTGGCAACAACATAGATATCCCGAACAAACTCAATACCTTCTAGGCTCAGAAGATCAGTGAAACAAAGTAACTTGCCCAAACAGCCTCCGGTGCACCAGTACCCATGATGGCAGACGTCAGATCAGCCTTCCTAAGAATAAATCTTATTTCTGCTCCCACCATGGCCGCATGCAGTCTTCAAGCTGCCGTGCAGACTCACTGCCCGTCCTCCAACAGATGTGCAGGGTTGCAGAAGCATCACCCAAGGGCCCTGGCAACACTGCTGCTCATCGCTCTCATGATGCAGCCACTGTGCAATGTGGCTGTTGGAGCATGTGTCCTTGCAACTCCCTGCCATGCAGTCAATCCAGACTGTATCTCCACCTCCACAACTGGATCAGCTACAAACATGCCACAGCTCCAAGAGGGGTTAAGTATCTTATGTTGTGACATACCTCATGACCGTGCAAAGTTTTCCAACTATCTGCAAGACTCTAATTTGGAGTACGTTTAGGGCAGCACAGTGGCGCAGTGGTGGAGCTGTTGCCTCACAGCGCCAGAGACCTGGGTTCAATCCTGTCTTGACTGTGTAGAGTTTGCATGTTCTCCCTGTGACCGGAAGCTCCGGTCCCCCCCTCCCTCCTCCCCCCTCCTCCCTCACTGCGGTTCCCCCACACTGGGTCCTCCTTTGACAGCAGTATGTACAGACTAAGTGATCGCTTGACCATTATGTTTGAATACATGTATATGGTATTTCAAAATACACTTCATCATAGAATCAGAGAATCATTACAACACCAGATGCTACTGAAATGGTCTCAGCGGTTTGTGAGAACAATCCAGTCAGTCTTATTTATGGACTCTTGACAGGGGTCCTAACCTGAAACATCAACCATCCTTTTCCTCCAGAGATGCTGCCTGACCCGCTGAGTTACCCCAGCACTTTGTGCCTATCCTTTCCAAAAGCCATGATATTACTGCTTCCATTATTCTCTCATATGGTAGGTATGTTACAAAACTTACCTTTAGCGGCGCTGCACTTCTGCCGCTCCCCGTGTGCGCGACTTTAGCGCCTTTCAGAGGGGGGCGGGCTTAAAGTGCCGATTTTCACCAGACCAGGATAATCGATGAATGTCGGGCGATTTAATTGCGGAAGAAAAATCGCTCCGACATTTCATCCATTAAGGTTTTTTTAAATTACTCTAGATTATTTATTAACTAGAGTAATTTAAAAATCACCTTCAAAAGCCGTGACCGCAGACCACCGGAAGCATTTTCCGTAGGGGAGAAAAAAAGGTAAATACTTTATTTTTTTATTAAAAGTTGGTTTTTCGGGAGGCATAAATACTATTTTAATGTTGCGAAATGGGGTCCCCAAAAAATGTATGAACCCCCAGTATTTTTCCCCCCGACTTCACCGCTAACCGCAACGTTCCAATCCACCGCATTCCACTAAAACCCACTCGCTAGTTGATTTAAATGGCCATTTATTTACAGCATAAAACACTAAATTCCTTCCATTTGGCCCAGAAATTCATGAAAATGAGATTTAAAAATTATGTTATATTGTGGATTATTGTGTGAATGTTATTTGGACACTTAGGCAATTAAAAAAAAGTTTATATTTTCTTAAGAAATTCATAGATGTTTAGATCTACTCATTGAATTTTGTAATTAGCTACAATTAGATAACTAACTAATTATATACTTTAATTTCAGGTAATCCAAGTAAGATTGTTTAATATTTGTTTCAGAATGCTTCAATCTATAATGACTGAAAATTTCATTGAGTTCTCTTAATTTTTAATAAAGTTATGGGCTTTTAATTTTTCCAGATCACAGCTTTTGAGTTAAGTCAATTGAAAGGCAATGGGAAGCAAGATACTCATTTCCGAGCATGAAAATGGCCATAACATTCTTAATACTGAAGATATGAAAGTAAATTAGGTGTCAAATTAAACTTCTTGTTATGCTTTATCTGATGGGATAAATTGCAGACTTGATTTTTAAAATCTCAAAATTTTGTAACATTGCTACATATGGTGTCTGCCAGATCACAGCTACTCTGCATTAAGGAAGTTGTTTCCTTTTGATCTTTTACCAATCATTTAAAATCTGAGCCCTCCAAGTTTAAACCATTCCGCAAATTGACTGTTTAATTTGGCCTTTATAATGAGCATTTCTATTAAGAACCTTCTCAATCTATTCTTCTTAAAGGAGAACAATCTTGACTCCGTGGCTTAAATTAAGTGCCACATCATCAGAATCATTCTAGTAAATCTTGTCTGCATCTATATAACACATTCAGCTGCTCCCAGAACTGGACACAATAGTCCTGTGGTGCCCGCAGCAGGGATTTATAAAGGTACAATGTAATTTTCTACTTATGGTCTACGGCAGGAACTTAATCCCCACTTCAAAAGATCCATCTTGTGTGAATGTGGTATGTGTGTGAATATGAAAAGGTGAGAGATTTGGCTGAGGCCATTAGATTAATACAAGGTACGGGAAAATAATATTTCCACTGTTTACTAATTCTTGTGCTTGTGGTATCAGGATGCATCACAGCTTGGTTTGGGAACAGCTTCATCCAAGACTGCAAGAAATCGCAGCGAAATGTGGATGCAGCCCAGACCATCACACAAATCAACCTCCCTTCTATTGGCTCCATTTATACTTCACTCTGCCTCGGCAAGGCCAGCAGCATAATCAAGGACGAGTCACACCCTGGCCACTCTTTTTTATCCCCTCCACTATCAGGCAAAAGGTAGAGAAGTGTGAAAACGCACACGTCCAGATTCAGGGATAGTTTCTTCCCAGCTATTATCAGGCAACTAAATCATCCTACCACAACCAGAGAGCAGTGCTGAACTACTATCTACCTCTTTGGTGACCCTCGGACTATCCTTGATTTGCTGGCTTTACCTTGCACTAAACATCATTCCCTTATCAAATATCTATACACTGTAAATGGCTCGATTATAATCATTTATTGTCTTTCTGCTGACTAAATAGCTCTAAGCAAAATCTTTTCACTATACCACATGACAATAAACTAAACTGTACTGTATTATTGGTTCAACCCTAAGTTTAGTTAATTATCTCTATAAAACATACCATCTTTGCACCTTTATCACCTCATTTAACAAGCTCTTTAAAAGCTACTCTTTGACAAAACCTTTGTCTATCCTCACCAATGTTTTGGTGCTAAATTTCATTTCATAACCTATAAAAATCTGACATTACGCAAATTCCCTCATATTTTTAAAGCAGTTTTCATGCTGGTAATAATTATAACAAAATGTTTCTTGGCATTTATTAATGCTTTAAGCATGCTTTCAACAGGGTGATGACATACATCCTATCAGACTTGAGTGCACATATTCCCAGGGTCACAGTTGCAGAAGATAGATTGGCCTTGTTGAGGGTGAACTCATGGAAAGCAATTGGCTCAGATGGAGACCCTGGCCGTGACCTTAGGTACTGCACAGACCAACTAGCGGGACAATTCACAGACATCTTTAATTTCTCCCTACCCAATTCTGAGGTACCCACCTTCTTCAAGAAGACCACTATCATCCCAGGGCCAAAGAAAAGAAGACCTCATGCCATAGTGACCACCGTCCCGTGGCCTTGGCCGTGACCGTGGCCTTGGCCGTGACCATTATGAAGTGCTTCGAGGGGCTGGTTATGGGACACATTAAATCCAGCCTTCCAAGCAGCCTTGATCCACTGCAGTTCATCTACCACTGCAGCAGGTCCACGGCTGATGCCATATTCTTGGCCCTACACTCATTCCTGGAACAGACGCCTATTCCTAGACTGTAGCTCTTCTTTCAATACCATTACCATTTAATACCATTAGCCCAACCAAGCTTATCCCCAAACTCATAGAACTTGGAGTCAGCACTCCCCTCTGCAACTGGTTCATTGACTTTCTGACCAACAGAACACAATCAGTAAGGATAGGTGACAACATACTCTCTGATAATCAATAATACTGGTGCATTCTCATCCCCCTTCTATACTTCTTATACACTGATGACTGTGCAGACAAATGCCAATTCACTAAATTTACAAGTTCACAGATGACACCACCATAGTGGGGCGGAGATCAAATAATGTCAAGACAGAGTACAGAAAGGAGATTGAGAACCTCGTAACCTGGTGCCAAGACAGCAGCCCTCTCCCACTATGTGAACAAGACAAAAGGAGATTGTGCACGACTTCAGGAAGCAAAGCATTGCACATTCTAGTATACATTGGTGACGCCAAAGTAGATATGGTCGAAAGCTTCCAGTTCCTAGGAATAAATATCACCAGCAATTTGTCCTGGACCAGCCATATCGAAGCAATGATCAAGAAAGCACACCAATGCCTCTAGTCCCTTAGAAGGCTGAGGAAGTTTGGCAAGTCTCCAACAACCCTCACAAATTCTACTGATGCATCAGAGAAAGCATTTTATCGTGGAACATCAAAGCCTGGTTGGGGAACAGCTCCATCCATGTCCGCAAAAGAATTGCAGAGGGATGTGGATGTAGCCCGGACTATCACGCAAACAAATCTACATTCCTTACACTTCATCCACACTTCATGCCGCCTGAGCAAGGCCACTAGCATAATCAAAGACCAGTCTCACCCCAGTCAATCCCTCTTCTTCCCTCTCCCATCAGGCAAGAGATACAGATGTTTGAAAAAGCATACCACCAGATTCAAGGCCAATTTCTTCCTTGCTGTTACCAGGCAACTGAACGGTGTTCTCATCAGCTAGAGTGTTATCCTCTGATCAGACTTTATCTTGCACTAAATATTGTACACTTTACCTGTACACTGTGAATGGCTTGATTGTGATCAAGAATAGTCTGTTATTGACTGGAAAAAACACAACAAAAGCTTTTCACCGTACCTCGGTTCACATGACATTAATAAACTGTGAATAAAAGTAAAATAACTAGAAACTTTATATATTCCATTTGTTTAATTATGGGCGATGATAGATTGATTATTAAATAAAATGAAAGAATTATTGAAAGTCTATGTAAGACAACACAATATGGGTAGCAATAGAAACATAAATGTTTCAGGCTGACGAAGAAAGTGGCTTATGAACAGTTCTCAGGAAAGGAACCCTTACCTAACACGACAACTGTCTGCAATTTATTGGGGAATATTGAAGCCACTGCCAGGCTGATTAGAACTCTCCAGTTACCCGGTTCTTCCAGCCACTGAGGCCAGAGAACACCAAACAGTTGACATAAATCAACAAAAACTGTCAGAAAATTTGCCAACGAGATCAAAAGGTGATGGGGTCCATTTTGCCTGCACCCATGCTTTGAACCTGGCTGGATGAAAGAGATGTTCCCTCATAAAGTCTTGTCAGACAGCACTGGTCCTGTATTAGTATATATACAACAATCTTATGGATCATACAAGCTGTCAGTGAACCACTATCTTCTTCACTATGTTTACTTTCCCTTTTGCACTATTTGAAGCATACAAGTAATGCACAATGTGCCCGTGTTACAAGCCAAAACAACGTTTTTCAATATATCTCAATGCATGTGACAATAATAAACCAATACCAATGGCAGCAAACAGATAAATTCATAGCATCAAATTTAAAATTTCTTTCTTTTAGTATAATAAAAATGATGCTGACACAACACAAAATCATTTCAGAAAATGGCTTGCTGTTCCTGCACAATTAATCCTTGGATTTCTATTTGATTATGCGAGCTTCACAAGCCCACTCTTTGTATAAAAGTAGAAAGAAAAGCATACACTGAATTTGCAAAATTAAGGAGACAATAATCCATGGGTTCCCAAAGTAAGAACGTTAATACAACTCTAGGACCATGTATGGAGGCAGGGTCTCATTTCCAGCACCATTTCTTCAAATCGTCCGGTGTATGAACACTTCTGTCTCAGTATAATCCACTCGGCCACATTCTTCAGTGCATTCTTCTTGTACTCAGTCATTATGAACTTTTCACTCGCATGGAGCAGGTTTTGATCTTCACTGCACAAACTTCAGAGCTGGAGCACATTATCCTGAATTGAGAATTCACCAACTTGTGTATTCTGACTAATAATATTAAAAAAGAATGCAAAAACTGTGGATGAATTCCTTTTTTACCATTTTCCCCACTCAGGGCCCCACATCATCACAGACTTGAACTCAACAAAGCAACTTTGTTCATCAGATTTTACAAAATACTCAAACCTGCCTATTAATGTTAACTGACCCAGTGAGAATAAGTGAGCATCTGTTCTGCTCGCTGCAGAAGACCAATGATCTGCATATCAATTTGAACAATTTTCTTCAATGGCAAAAAAATTATCCATGATT
The DNA here is from genome assembly GCA_963514005.1 of Raja brachyura. The sequence goes on along the minus strand of OY740781.1, from coordinate 107,066,250 downwards.
TTCTTGTTGTTTCTTGTTGCTGGTCCACAATCCTGCTCATACATGCAGCAGTCCCACTTCATGACAACAGGTATGCTGCTGGTACTTCAGTATATTTACTCTGAGAAAATGCACATTTGAACAAAAAAAAGTGTGCTTTTTAAGATCAAATTGTCGTAATTCAGACAAAGAGGCACTTCTGGCGAAAGGTTTTCTTTACTTCAAGGTGCAGAGTAAGTCAGGTTCACTGCCTCCGCAATACATAAATAAGCATGACAAACCCGCAAACTGTTATTAATTTTCAGTAAAATATGTTTCTGTAAATGAAATAGTTACACAATCAGATTTTCTAGGAGCCTACTAGATTAGTCAAGAACGGACCACTTGGCCTTCCAAAGTTCATCTTCCCACTGCATACTCTATGCTTTATCATCAATATGTTATAAGAGGGTGTGCAGCAATGCTTCTGGATGAGCTACCCTGAGGCTTGAATTACAAATACAGAAAATGAGCATTCAAGTCCCACAGAGTACCAAAATTTGAAATTGGCTAAAATACTAAGAAATAAAATATCTGATAATGATAAAAGAAGCTGGAAGGAGAGAGTGATGCAACTTATTCATTAATGTGTAGGAAGGATCTGCAGATATTGTTTACACTGAAGATAGACACAAATGCTGGAGTGACTCAGTGGGACAGGTAGCATCTCTGGAGAGAAGGAATGGATGTTGTTTCGGGTTAAGACCCTTCTTCAGATTCATGACTGATTTCAAAGAAAGGAAACCTGCAAACCTCTATCAATTTGGTCTATGGATGACTTCATTCCCATCCCAACATAACTCAACTGCAGACAGTTACAATAGTCATAACATCTAGATGGTCACCAATAAATTCAACAAGGATTTCAGGAGAAATCGTTTCGCCGAAAGAATGATTTGAAAGTCAAATGTGCTATCTTAATATTAGTTGAGACATGGAGGCATTTGCTGGGGACCTCATTGATGCAGAGAAACAAAATAAATTGGAACTAGGACTATCTCAGGTTAATGTGCACAGAGGTGGCAGATACAGAACAGGGACCAGTTCTGCTGAATGGAGCTGGAGATTCTGTTTAATTGCAGGAGTGCATCACAGCTACTGCACTATTTCAAGAAGCTGCACTCTCAGATCCTCAGAAAATACAAAGAGATCTCCACATCCCAAGAATCCATAGCTGCATTTAAAATTCTACCAATTATTTGTGACAAAAGACAAAATTCAGGTAAAAATTCAGAAGCAAAATTAAAAATTAAAAGCACATTGAAAAGCAAGTGAATTATAAAATAAATTAATAGGTGGTTTTATTCCTGAAAGAAACTGGAAACTTGCTAATCTGTATCCTGCCATTATCTAAATCCCTGATCAGTTGCAGCGACTACGAAACAAAGCTTGTATTGTGCAGAATTCCCCAAGCCCTTGGTAGAACACTGGCTACTTCTAATTTTGTAAAAAAAAATCTTTCTATTATGAGAATTCAGGAAGACATTGTTCTGCAGAGAGATAATCACATTGCTCCCATCAACGAGGTTTGCATATCTTCAGAGTGATTCGAGGCATTATCACCCTGAGCCGTAACCCCAGTGTGTCTCTTTCAAGTGATGATTTTTATATAGATTATGAAACTGAATAGGTGAATTTAAGTGAATAAAACAGTTAATAACCATATAATAAGCAGATTTCCCTTTATATCTAAACTGACACAATGGCAGTCTTTAGATCCACAGTGCAGATCTTTACTTGTTAGTTATCACCCTGCACGTACTGTACAATTCCCAGATAATGAGCTCTGCCTGCCATGTGAAAAAATATCTCTTTTTAAATGTCTTACTTCAATCAAGTGCTTTCAGAAATTAATTCTAAATACAAAAGTATTCAGGGAGATTTGTGCATTGATGAATAGTATCACTGAATAGTACTACAGAAACCTATTTGATCTATTGATTTTGTTCACAAAATACGCACATAAAGGCACTGTTAAACTCAGAGTTCTGTGATTTTATGTATCTTCTCATCCTTTGCTTTGATTTGTGCAGCATAATTATAATGGCTTTCGACATCAATGGATGGAGCCTGCAGTTTACATTATTACGAACACTGCAGAACATCCCAAAAGACAGGATCTGATTCAACTCCTGAAGGCACCAAAACCAAACAAACAAAGCAAGCCACAGACCAGAAGCTGTTCTCGACTGGCTGGAGAAGGGCAAGGCTTCCAAATACTCTGCCAACTCACATACAATGGTTTATTATTCATACAAAATTAATGCTCCCACCTGTCAGCAGTATTTGCTGAGGATTGGTAATCAATGCGTATCAAAGGGCACGTACAGAGCATCCAACTAACGAGTCTGAGAGCAAAACTGCTGTCTGCTCTTCTTTACATTTTCCCCTTTAGTACTTCACCCTCTTTTCAGAGTCGCATTTATTCCCCGCACATTATTTGCAACATGAAAGGAAGATGTTTTTGAGCCTAACACAATGAAATGCATCAAAATGCTATAGGATCAAACAAACATTTGCCAATCTCTTGTATTCCATCACCTCTCCTAGATGACCTAACCTGACTGAAATGAAATAGTGCACAGGGAAAAAGTGAAAATTGTGCCATGTCAAGAGAGTGCATTGTGAAAGCGTGGGCCAACGGGTGTGAGATGGACATGGACATGTGGTTTAACACACCTGCTTGGCACCCACTGTTTGCTAGTTAAAGAGTCACAGTTATTAGTTATCCAGCAAAGAGGAGGCCCTTCAGCCCAACTCGCCCATGCCACCCAAGTTGTCTACCTGAGATATTCCTATTTGCCTGTGCTTGGATGACATCCTTCTACATGCACCTGTCCAAATGTCTTTAATGTTGAAAATGTACCAGCCTCTACAGCTTTCTCTGGCAGCTCGTTCCATATAGCCACTATTAACTATGTGAAAAAGTTGCCCCTCAGGATCCTTTTAAATCTTTCCCCTCTCACCTTAAATCTAGGCCCTCAAATTTGAGATTCCCCTACCCTGGGTAAAAGACTCTGACCATCCAACTCATCTTCACCCCTCCTGGCTTAACTTATCAAAGTACAACATCTCGTACTCGTCCAAATTAAATTAATCTGTCATTTCTTGTCCCACTTCCCCAGTTCATCCAGATCGTATTTATTGAAACAATGAACAGTCTGTTCAAAATGGACTTACATGATGCTGACAACAACAAATATAAAATCCATAGAAACATCAACACAGACAAGGAGGATACGGATATAATAAATAGTCCAGTTGTTGGTATTTTACTGCCTTTTATTTTGAACCAGTAGTGGAGAGAAAGACAAGCATCTTGTGCATGAAACACTGAAATTCGTTGTTACTTTGCTTACTTTACTGAAAATTTATTGCACTGCAGTGAAAGATTTCAGAGAATTAAGTCTTTTATCATGGATCCTACTTCAGGTTTCATTTAATGACCTGAAGGCTTATTACCAACAAATTATCTCCACTAAAACACATGTCGAACACATGGTATGTTAATAGAATAATTTGCAATAATGACTTACTTTCAAAAGCCTGCCAATCAACCTATTAACAACTTATTTATCTTTTCATACAGCAAATTTCATTCTTAAATCTTAAAGTTTAGTATTTTATTTAAAACAACATAATTTTGCAATGTAATATTGTGATAATGGGGTTTGAGGTTGGATCTGAATATTTCTAATGCTGGATTTCAGTTGTGCTTTCTCTGGTCGAGCTGCAGGATTTGATCGACAATTACATCAGAAAATGTACCCGTGTTTTAAGGTTATTTTGAATACATTACTAAAATATATTTTATGAAAATCTTTTTGGGACCCGCAAAAGACCAGACACCGGACATTCATGTCTGATGACACAGTAGTCTACAAGAAGTCCACATACGACCTTCGTAAGGCCATCAAAAAGGCCAAAAGGGAGTTCTGCTCCAAGCTGGAGGATGAGACAGATGTTCGGCAGCTGTGGTGGGGACTGAATGCAATCACCTCCTACAAGGCGAAACCAGGAGGCAGCTCGTATGTCGGCGATACATCACTCCCTGATGAGCTCAATGCATTTTATGCACGCTTTGATAGGGAGAACACCGATGTGCCTTCCCAAGCCGCTATTCGATGTGATGGTATTTCAGTCTCAGTCACAGAGGCCGATGTCAGGAAATCCTTCAGAGGGGTGAACCCTCGAAAAGCGTGTGGTCCTGATGGCATACCTGGTCATGTCCTAAAAACCTGTGCGGACCAACTGGCTGGAGTTTTTACGGACATTTTCAACCTGTGACTTCTGAGGTCTGAGGTTCCCACCTGCTTCAAAAGGGCATCAATAATACTGGTGCCCAAGAAGAGCAAGGTGACGTGCCTCAATGACTATCGACCTGTGGCACTAACGCCTGTGGTGATGAAGTGCTTCGAGAGGTTGATCATGGCGCAAATCAACTCCTACCTCGACAAAAACCTGGACCCACTGCAGTTCGCTTACCGCCACAACAGATCAACAGTGGACGCGATCTCGCTGGCCCTCCACTCTGCTCTGGACCACTTGGACAACAAAAACTCATATGTCAGGCTGTTATTCATTGACTACAGCTCGGCATTTAACACAATTATCCCCTCCAAGCTGGTTACCAAACTCGCAGAACTGGGTCTCTGCGCATCCCTCTGCAATTGGATGCTCGACTTCCTCATCTACAGACCATAGTCTGTTCGTATTGATGGAAATGTGTCAGACTCGATAACAATCAGCACAGGAGCACCTCAGGGTTGCGTGCTCAGCCCCCTGCTGTACTCACTCTATACTCATGACTGCGTAGCCGGTCATAGCGCGAACTCCATCATCAAGTTCGCTGACGACACCACTGTTGTGGGACGTATCACTGATGGGGATGAGTCAGAGTATAGAAGAGAGATCGAGCAACTGTCCATATGGTGCCAGCACAACAACCTGGCCCTCTACACCAGCAAAACCAAGGAACTGATTGTGGACTTTGGAAGGAGCAGGATGGGGACCCACAGTCCTGTTTATATCAACGGGACGATGGTTGAAAGGGTCAAGAGCTTCAAATTCCTGGGCGTGCACATCTGTGAAGATCTTTCCTGGTCCGAGAACACAGATGCAATTATTAAGAAAGCTCATCAGCGCCTCTACTTCCTGAGAAGATTACGGAGAGTTGGTCTGTCAAGGAGGACTCTCTCTAACTTCTACAGGTGCACAGTAGAGAGCTTGCTGACCGGTTGCATCGTGGCTTGGTTCGGCAATTTGAGTACCCTGGAGAGGAAAAGACTACAAAAAGTAGTAAACTCTGCCCAGTCCATCATCGGCTCTGACCTTCCTTCCATTGAGGGGATTTATCGCAGTCGCTGCCTCAAAAAGGCTGGCAGCATCATCAAGGACCCACACCACCCTGGCCACACACTCATCTCCCTGCTACCTTCGGGTAGAAGGTACAGGAGTCTGAAGACTGCAACAACCCGGTTTAGGGATAGCTACTTCCCCACAGCCATCAGGCTATTAAACTTGGCTCGGAACTCTGAACATTAATATCCCTCCATCTGTTATTTGCACTTTATTAATTTATTAATTCATGGGTGTATTTATGTATAGAATTGTAGTCAATGCCTTCTATGTTCTGTTGTGCTATGCAAAGTAAGATTTTCATTGTCCTATCAGGGACACATGACAATAAATTCTTTTGACTTTTTTTTTAAATAATGAACTGGAAAAGTAAAGGAAATTGTAGAAAATGTCACAGCAAGCAGGAGAACTAGGAAGACCACTCAGCAGAAGGTGACACATAAATTGGCCAAAGGGTTTGGTAGTGAGAAGATAAGTTTTAGACCGCAAGAATATATAAACATCTGGTCAATTGGTCTAAACAGAACATAGCAAGGAAAGTGAGGCAATGCATTGTACCAATGTAATATGTGAAAAGAATATACAATAAATGGCATGATATTAAGTGTTATTGGGCAAGTTAGGGACCTTCAAATGTATATTGCCACAACCTTAAATTGTACCAGAATAGGTCAATAAAGTGGTCAGAAAAAGCATACCTGATGTTTTCATTTCCTAATCATGGTATAGAATATAATAGCAGGGAAGTTATGCTGGAACTGCATATGGTATTATTTATGGCAAAGCTTGAAATCTATTCTCATCATCACGATACAGTAAAAAGGAGACAACAATGCAAAGGTTGTAGGATTTATGGAATATTACTAGGACTGGAAAGCTGTAGCTGTGAGCAAAGAACAGATTGTATCATTTGAAACAGAAGAACCCAAGGGAAGGTTTAATATTAAAATTAGACCGAACAAACAGGAAGGATTTATTTCCCTGAACTGGAGGCTCCAAAGCAATGGGGCATTGATTTGAAGCAGGGGTCTCCACATCCGGCCCGCCACGAGATTTTATCCGGCCCACAGCAAGCTCTTAACACGTTCCGTGCGCCGGGCCATTTAGCGGGTTCTGTGGTAGCGTGGGAACTCACACGTCATTTTGCCGTAGGCTATCAAGTTGAGGGTTTGTGTGCAGCTTCTGACAGGTTACCGTTAGTTGTACGTGATTATATCCAGGGGTGCAGTGCTGCTGGAGCTCACCACAGCGCCGCTCTGGCACCTCTGTAAAGAAAAGCCAAAATAAACAACAGGGAATTTTAACTAGCGGGTGTGTGGTCGGAGGAAGAACCATCGCTACTGAGGTTCCCTGTAAGAGGGAAGGAGCACTAGGACCCAGCCGAGCCAGACCACATGCTGGCTGTGGGCCTGGTGCTGAGCCTGAAAGTCTGGTGTGGTGACGGCTCTCGCCTGCTGATGGCTGGTGGAGAGACGAGGGACGAGGGTCGACGGTGTCGCTGGTGGAGGCCCGAGGGGGGCTGGAGTAGAAACGGGTCAGCGGCAGCAGCACTGCTGGCCCCGGGGAGACAGTGAAGATCAGCGGCAGTGGCTCCAGTGAGTGAGTGGGTGTGTGTGTTAGTGAATGTGTGTGGGGGGGAGGGTGCAGTGGGTGGGTGGGTGTGTGTGTGTGTGTGTGTGTGTGTGTGTGTGTGTGTGTGTGTGTGTGTGTGTGTGTGGCAAAAATGTGCCATATATATATAATGTGGCCCTCATGCTGAAAATTTTGAAAGCCCCTCATTTAAAGGAATTGGCAGATAATAGACAATAAGTGCAGGAGTAGGCCATTTCGCCCTTTGAGCCAGCACCGCCATTCAATGTGATCATGGCTGATCATCCCCAATCAGTACCCCGTTCCTGCCTTCTCCCCATATCCTCTGACTCTGCTGTTTTTAAGAGCCCTATCTAGCTCTCTCTTGGAAGCATCCAGAGAACCGGCCTCCACCGCCCACTGAGGCAGAGAATTCCACAGATTCACCACTCTCTGTGAGAAAAAGCGTTTCCTCGTCTCCATTCTAAATGGCTTACTCCTTATTCTTAAACTGTGGACCCTGGTTCTGGACTCCCCCAACATCGGGAACATGTTTCCTGCCTCTAGCATGTCCAAGCCCTTAACAATCTTATATGTTTCAATGAGATTTCCTTTCATCCTTCTAAACTCCAGAGTGTACAAGCCCAGCTGCTTCATTCTCTCAGCATATGACAATTCCGCCATCCCCGAAATTAACCTTGTAAACCTGTGCTGCACTCCCTCAATAGCAAGAATGTCTTTCCTCAAATTGGGGAACCAAAACTGAACACAATATTACAGGTCTATGAGTTAACCAGTTCGGTGCCATCACCGACTTAACTCGGGTCATAGCCAATAGTGAAAAAATACTTGGCAATGAACAGGTTAAATGCTGATGAGAGAAAGGTTTTTTTAATGCAGTGTGTAATGGGGGTCTGAAAGGCAGATAGAAACAAAAACCTTCCCTAATTAAATTTTAGTAAGACATTTGATAAAGTCCCCCATGATAGACTGATTCAGAAGATTAAGATGCATGGGATTAACAGTGACTTGGATTCAGAACTGGTTTATTGACAGAAGACAGAAGATTGTGGGGAAAGGTCAATATTCAGGCTGGAAGTTTGTAATCAGTGCAGTTCCGCAGGGATCAGTGCTAGGACCGCTGCTCTTTGTAATATATATATATATATATATACACACACACTTATATTTTTATATATATATACTAGACCAAGTGGGACCCGTTGGGCCCCGTTCCCTAACGCAATAATCCACCACTCACCTGCTCCCCCAACGCAACCCGTTTCCACCATTCACCCATTCCCCCAACGCAATATTCCACCACTCACCAATAGCCCCCCACAGGAGGCCTGGTCCCCCAACGCAACCCCTTGGCGCACGTGGGGGAGGACAGTCGGCACTTCTTGAGCCAATGAGTGGACTCGACTTTTGGGTCGGCAGCGTTTTTTGTAAAAGTCAATATACAGAACAACAGGAAGTGGTCAGATCAGACTTTTAGTAATATATAGATATAAAAATATAAATGATTTGGACGTAAACATAAATGGGTCAGTTAGTAAGTTTGCCATTTTAGTCCCATCAAGATTGGGGGGGGTCGCAAACATACATAGAAACATAGGAAATGGGTGCAGGAGTAGGCCATTCTGCCCTTCGAGCCTGCACTGCCATTCAATATGATCATGGCTGATCATCCAACTCACCAATTTCTGGGTGTTATAGTCCCTCCCACCACTGGACTGTGAGGAAGGCTGTCAAAGTATGCAGTGGGATACAGATCAGTTACAGAAATGGGTGGAGAAATGACAGATGGAGTTTAGTCCAAGCAAGTGTGAGATGTTGCACTTTGGAAGGTCAAAAGGAAAAATATTCAATTAATCGCATGACCCTTGACAGTATTGGTGTACAGAGGGATCTTGGAGTCCAAGTCCATCACTCTCTGAATGTGGCAACTCAAGTAAATAGAGTGGATAAGAAGGCGTAGGTCCGGGCATTGAATATAAGAGTCAGGAAGTCATGATGCAGCTTCATCGGACTTTGGATTGGCCACATTTGAAGTATTATGCAGTTCTGGACACCCCATTACAGAAAGGATGCAAAGGAGGTTTACCAGTATAATGCCTGGATTAGGGTGTATTAGTCATTGGGGGTGGTTGGACAGACTTGTAATGTTTCCTTAGTTTAGTTTAGTTTAGCTTAGTTTAGTTCAGTTTATTATTGTCATGTGCACCGAGGTACAGTGAAAAGTTTTTTATTGTGTGCTATCCAGTCAGCAACAAGACTATACATGATTAAATTCAAGCTGTCCACAGTGTACAGATACAGGATAAAGGGAATAACGTTCAGTGCAGGAATAAAGTTCAATAAAGTCTGATTATAGTTCGAAAGTCTCCAAAGAAGTTGATGGTTAGTCAGGACCGCTCTCTATTTGATGATAGGATGGTTCAGTTGCCTGATAACAGCTGAGTAGAAACTGTCACTGAATCTAGAAGTGTGTGTTATCAAACCTCTGTTCCTCACGCCTGATGGGAGAAGAGGGTGTGACCAGGATGAGGTTGGATGTTGTGAGGAGATGTTATTGAAGTATATAACATTATGAGAGGCAGAGAGAGGGTAAACAATCAGAATCATGGAAAAATCAAATACTGGCGGCATAGCTTTAAAGTTTAATAATAGACAATAGACAATAGGTGCAGGAGTAGGCCATTCGGCCCTTCGAGCCAGCACCGCCATTCAATGTGATCATGGCTGATCATCCCCAATCAGTACCCTGTTCCTGCCTTCTCCCCATATCCCCTGACTCCGATATTTTTAAGAGCCCTATCTAGCTCTCTCCTGAAAGCATCCACAGAACCCGCCTTCACCGCCCTCTGAGGCAGAGAATTCCACAGTCACCACTCTCTGTGAGAAAAAGTGTTTCCTCGTCTCCGTTCTAAATGGCTTACTCCTTATTCTTAAACTGTGAACCCTGATTCTTTTTTTTAATATATTTTTATTAGAGGCAATACATATTACAAATAATATAACAATTTTTTTCAGATATAGTTAATACATCTTTCCAAAATTATATAAATATTAGCAAACCATATATATAGGCCTCACTTTTTTATATAGAGTGAAAAAGAGAATAAGAAAAAAGTATAAAGAAAGAATAGTGGATAATTAAAAGAGTATGATTATATTTGATTAATATTAAAAAATAAAAAAATAAAATAAAAAAACAACAAACAAAAAATAAAAAACAAAAAAAAAACCATATAACTAGTATACTGTTATTATACTTGTGGAAAAGAAAACAGTATACATCTTATCAATGAATGGAGCAATTTCTAAATATAATATATAGAGACAAGTATATAAATATGAAATTAAACATTTTTATTTGATCTTTCCACCGGGTACTCATTGAGTTTCAATGCCGAGCCCAGCTACCCCTTCATATAATCAGTGAATGGAGACCATATTTGTTCAAAAAGCTCAAGTTTATCCATTAGGATAAATCTAATTCTCTCCAGTTGTAATGTCTCCAACATTTCCACTGTCCACATTTTAATTGTCGGGGATAATGGTCCCTTCCAAAATTGTAATATTAATTTTTTTCCAATTATTAAACAGTAATCCAGAAAATTTCTTTGATTTACTGTTAAAGTTTGGTTTGAATCTAAAACCCCCAAAATAATTAATTTTAAGTCAGGGCTTAATGTGATCTTTAAAACTATGGAAATAATTCTAAAAATCTCAGTCCAATAGTTATTAAGTTTTGTACATATTACAAAACTATGAGTTAAATCGGCTTCTACGTGCTGACATTTATCACATAATGGTGATATATTAGGAAAAATTCTATTTAATTTCTTTTTTGAGTAGTGTAATCTATGTATTACTTTGAATTGTATCAAAGTATGTCTGGCATTTAACGGACAGCGATGAATTCGTTGTAAGCTTTCTTCCCAAAAATCTTCTGATATAGGTAAACCAATTTCATTTTCCCATTTTTGTCGGAATAGTTCAGTTTTTGGCATTTCCCTGTCCAAAAAAATATTGTATATATATGCTATTAATTTTTCTGTTGTTGGATGCTTGTTAAGTACTTCATCCAGTAAACCTGGATCTCTATTTCTATAATTTAGCGTATTTAATTTGACATAATCTCTAATTTGTAAATATCTAAATAAATTATTTGCTTGCAATCCATAAATCTCTTTCAACTCCTGAAATGAGAGGAATTTCCCATTCCTATAAAGATGTTCTATCCTTATTATTCCTACATTTTTCCAATGTCTAAACCCCACATCCAATGTCGAAGGTTTAAACATAGGATTATTCATAATTGGTAAACAAAGTGGCATAGTTTCTAAATGTAAAGTCTTAATGATTTGTTTCCAGGTACGTATATTATTTAAAATTATAGGGTTTTCCTTATATGATTTTTTTTGTACCACCCCAGGGTCAAGGAATATTGTGCTTATGTCGAATGGGAAACAATCTTCCTTTTCAATTCTTAACCAAACCGGGTCCTGTTCCATCTGTACCAACCAATAATTAAAGTTCTTAATCTGAACCGCCCAAAAATAATATGAAAAATTAGGTAAAGCTAAGCCACCATTTATCTTAGATTTACATAAGTGTGTTTTACATATTCTGTGATTTTTATAATCCCAAATAAAGATATTAACTATAGAATCAATTTTAAAAAAAAATGTTTAGGAAGATATAACGGAATGGCTTGAAATAAGTATAGTAATTGAGGCAAAAAATTCATTTTAATGGCATTTATTCTACCGATCATTGATATCGGTAATGTTTTCCAATATAAAATATTATTTTTTAATTTATTTAATAATTGGGGAAAATTAGATTTAAATAAAGAGTTATAAGATTTTGATACATTAATTCCAAGATATTTAATTTGATTGTTAGCTATTTTAAATGGAAATTTTTGTAATTTATTCAATTTAATTCCTGTTATAGGCATAATTTCACTTTTATTCCAGTTAATTCTATATCCTGAGAACTTACTAAATTCATTTATCACTTCAAGTACTTTAGGGATACTAATCTCTGGTTTTGTTATATATAATAAAACATCATCTGCATATAAAGATATTTTGTTAATTGTAGTTTTGGTATTATATCCATAAATTTCTGGTTCTACTCTAATCCTTTCGGCCAATAATTCTATAGCGAGTGCAAATAATAAAGGTGATAATGGACAGCCTTGTCTACAACCCCTAGAAAGATTGAATTTTGCTGATAACATTTGGTTTGTTAGGATTCTTGCTGTTGGGCCAGAGTATAAAATTCTAACCCATTTGCAAAATCCTTCTCCCAGTTGAAATTTCTGCATTATCCTAAATAAGTAAGGCCATTCAACCTGGTCAAACGCCTTCTCCGCATCCAGGGATATAATTGCTAGTTCAATATCAGTCATTCTTTTCGAGTAAATGATATTAAATAGACTTCTTAAGTTATAAGTAGAGTAATGTTTAGGAATAAAACCAGTTTGATCATGATGTATTAATCTATTGATCACTAAACTTAACCTTTGAGATAAAATTTTTGTTAATATTTTTTGATCTGTGTTTAAAAGAGCTATTGCTCTATATGATCCTGGGTCTTCTGGATCTTTGTCTGCCTTAGGAATAAGTGTAATTGTGGATTTTTTTAAGGTTTCTGGAAGTTGTTCTTGTTCGTAGGCAACTTTGTACATAGTTTGTAGCCGTGGGACGATCAAATCATGAAACTTCTTATAAAATTCAATCCCCAAACCATCGGGTCCTGCAGCCTTACCATTCTTCAATGATCTAATTGATTCCTCAATATCTTTTGCTGATATTTCAGCATCTAATAATTCTCTACCTTCCCGATCTAATCCATTAATGTGACATTTCTGGAGAAACGTTTCTATTGTCTCGGGTTGATCCATCACTGTTGATGTATAAAGTTTTTGATAGTATTGTTGGAATCTATCATTAATGTCTTTTGGTAAAGTTAATATTTCTCCTTGTTCAGATTTGACCTTATATATCATTTTTTCTTCTTCTGATTTTCTTAGTTGCCGAGCTAACAATTTATGCGGTTTATCCCCAAATTCAAAATGTACTTGTTTGATCTTTTGAAAAAGTTTAATAATCCAATTTCTGTTGGATCTTTCTATTTTCCTTGTTCAGATGTGCCTGCGCTGAGATTATAGCACCCCGTATAAAAGCTTTAAATGTGTCCCATAAAAGAGATGATGAGATTCCAGGTTTATCATTGGTTTCAAAAAATAATTCAATCTGTTTAACCAGATAATCTGAGCACACTGAGGGTTAAGTCTCCATTGCGAATATCCTTTAGTTATACCCTTTAAATTAATCTTGAATGTTAATGGAGCATGATCCGAAATAATAATATTATGATATTTTGAGTCATACGTAAATGGGACAAGTTTTGAATCTATTAGAAAATAATCTATCCTGGAGTATGTTCCAAATATCGGGGAATAAAATGAGTATTCTCGACCATTAGGATTTACATTTCTCCAAATATCTTTGACATTAGCTGATCTAATAAAGGAATTTATAAATTCGCTAGATTTAGAAATAGCCTTCCTTTTGGTTGAAGATCTGTCCAAATAGTTATCCAAAGTGCAATTTAAGTCGCTCCCAATTATTAGATTGTTCTGTGTTACTGTAGGAATAGTATTAAATATTTTCTTAAAAAATAGCGGATTATCAAAATTTGGGCCATATATATTCATAAGTACAACCTTCTTCGAATATAGTTCACCCGTAACTATTATATATCTACCTTCAAGATCCTCTATTATTGAACTATGTTTAAATTGAATACCTTTACGAATAAGAATGGCAACTCCTCGAGATTTATGAGTGAATGATGAATGATACACCCTAGAAATCCAATTTGTCATTAACCTATATTGTGCCTCTTTTTTTAGATGTGTCTCTTGAAGGTAGATTATATCAGCTTGCATTCTATTTAATTGCGCCAAAACCTTAGCTCTTTTAATTGGTTCATTAATACCTTTTACATTCCAACTACAGAAGGTGATTCCATCACCCCCCTTTTTCTTATTAATGTCTTGCATGGATATTATGGTTGATTATAATGAGGTAGATGTCTCAGCACATATATCCCAATTTCGTACCCTAGTTTATGATCAACTAATACTAATAACATTATTTGACATACATATCCCCTCCAGTCTACTGTATAATACCATTCAAAAGTAAAGTAATATAATTCCACATGTAATATATTAAAAAAAATAATATAAAAAAGAAAGGAAAAAAGGTTAGTAATATTATTAGAAGAGTGCAAAAAAAAAAAGTGTCTAAAGCTATGTAACGTGGTGTTAGTGTAAGCCACACTAGCGTGGCTGTTAAACTACGGACTTCCGTTGGGAAAAAAAGATGTTTATATTTCCAGTTCCGTAAATGCCTAAGGGCAATATATTTAGGGGCGGGGTGTTACATTTCCATTCTTATTAATACTGTATTGTTTTATTTTGCTGCTATCATTTTAGGTTATTTAAGGAGGTATCACATACATTTGTTAATAATGGTTAGTACTAATTGAACTAATACTATTATATATTAATTTATTATTAATAATCATTGAGCTCTCCAAATCCAATAATTTTAAAAGTTCATCATTCTTCCTCCTTAATGTTGGATGTAGATTGGCATCAGGTAAGTGTTGAGTATAATTCAAATTCTTCGTCCTCATCATCGTCATCGTCTTCTCTCTGTGTTCCCTCTGCTTCTCCTTCTTCCTCATCCAACTCCTTCTCGATTTTATGTGCGAACTCCAGAGCTTCAGTATGTTTAGTGAAGTGGTGCTCTTTATTGTCGTAGCTCACTCGTAATGTGGCAGGGTACATCAGACCATATCTCACGCCCTTTATATTCCTGAGGATGTGTCTTGTTTCAGTAAAAAGGGCTCTTCTCCTGGCCACATCCGCAGGATAATCTCTGAATATGCTGATCTTGTCACCATCATAAAACAGATTCTGTTTGCGAATGATTATCTTCATCATATCTTCCAAAACATGATCGTAGACTACTTTCACAATCAGTTGTCTTGGTGGCAAACCCGTCTTTGAACGTCGTCTCAGTGCTCTGTGCGCTCGGCCAAGTAGGGGTGCTTGATCCAGATTCAAAACATTCTTCAGGAGATTTGCTGCAAATTCTCTGGTGTCTTGAGCTCCCTCCTTGCCTTCACGCACACCCACGATACGCAAGTTCTTGCGCCGTTGCCTTCCCTCCAAGTCAATACATTTCTCAGTTATTTTATTCAATAAATCTGTTAAACGCTTGTTCTCGGAGAAAAGTTTGTCATTCGCCTTAGGACTTGAATCAGCAATATTAGTCAGTTCCTTTATTGCCTCGTGTTGTTGATCAAGTGTTCTCTGAATAGGTTCCAACTTGAGATCGACCGCGAGTTCCAAACCACCAACTTTCTGATTAACTTCACCCATCTGTTGTTTAAGATCAGCATCTGCTTTTATCTTCCATTCATCCATCATAATTTTTACTGTGGTTACAACTTCATTTTTCAACTCCTCTTTAACTTGCTCTTTAAATACTTCAATATCAGCTCTGAGTAGTTTAAATTCTTCCTTATATTCTTTTTTCATTTTTTTAAACTCACCCATCATGGTGGCTTTCAGATCCTCCATTTCAGATTTCTTCCTTGGGATATCCTCCAGAGAGCCAGTCAAACTCGAGGTCGAGGCTTCAACTGGGCCTACCTCTTTTTTCAGCACAGATTTTTTCTCTATGGGAGGGGGGGTTCTTTTCATCGACATTACTGCTTTAAAAGTCGCGCGCCTGATAAAGTCACGGACCTTATCTGGCTGCCGGTGCCGTTCACAAACGTTCCTCTCTGGTGAGTAGCTATAAATACCCCCGTTTTTTCCCGTTTTTAATACAATTTTTGCGGAGCTGGTCGGCGCTAGTTCCTCCTACTCCATAGCGCCACCGGAAGTCCCTGTGAACCCTGATTCTGGATAGTAAGTCAACAAGCATTATATTTTAGGCAAAACCATATTTTAGGCAAAAGTTTATCAATTTTTCGGACAATTCAATCCTAGTAGAAAGATGGATAAACTTTTGCCTAAAATATGGTTTTGCCTAAAATATAATGCTTGTTGACCCAACCTGGGACATCTGGTGATTAAATGCTGACCGCTCGAGCAACCGTTTGTTCGGCCTTCATCCTGACGGCAGTTTACACCCCGAGGCACGCCAGCACTTGAGGAATTGAATGCAGCGATCAACAAGCATGAAGCAGCGCACCTGGCCATCTTCATCATCACTACGGACTTCAACCAGCTAGCTTGAAGAGGACCCAAAACACCCAACCATTGCTACACCTCCATCACGATTGCTTACTGCTCCATCCCTCACCTGCACTTTGGAAAACTTGACCAGCTGGCTGTGCCGATTTATTCTATTCATTTACAGGCAGAGACTAAAAAGCGTGGCACCAGTGAAGTGGCCTACAAAGAGCTGGCCAAAGAGGGTGGAGAAGCAATTACAGAACTGCATCAGATCTGTGGACGGGGCCATGTTCAAGGGTTGATTCTTGGACGTGAATGAATATGCCGCAGTTGTCACCAACCTCATATAAAAAATCAGTGGACAGGTGTGTACCTGGAAAACATTGAGTTTTCCTTAATCAGCAGCCATAGCCATAGGTGAACCAGGAGAATTGTAATCTGTTGAAGACTACACCTGTGTTGCGTTAAGGACTAGTGATCCAGAGTCATACACAAAGTCCAGGCTCGCCCACACTCTCAACTGTCTGTGTGAAGAAATGTATCCAGATGGCGATTACATAGAAGATCCTTGGAGAAAAGGAATAGGTGATGTCTTGGGTCGAGACCTGAACCAAGGAGTTTTGGAGAGAACTGTCCCTGCGGAAAGTGGAAAGTGACAGGGCTGGGAACATGTGTAGAAGGATGATGTGCTGAATGCGGAAGCTAGTGAGTGAAAGATGAGGACCAGGGGAATTCTACCCTTGTTCCCTCTGGATGGAGGGGGAATGAGAGCAGAACTACAGGACACAGAGGAGACAAATTGGATAAACATAAGGATATGCTGAGAATGGTGAGAGTGACAGCAGGAGGAAAACCACATTTACTAATGAAAGAGGACATCTCGGATGTATGTCTGGAAAGCCTCATCGTGGAAGCAGATGCAGCAGAGACGTAAAAATTGAGAGTAGGGGGTAGCATAGCGTCTTTGCAAGAGGCAGGGTGGGAAGAAGTGTAGCCAGATAACTGTAGGACTGTTGTTTGTTCAGTACAACTTTACCAGCTCCTTTTCTTAGCCCATCTGCCCGAGAAGTTGGTTAGCCATGAATACTATTGTATGCCCACTGCTCACTAGAGGCGGCACAGTGGCATAGCTGGTAGAGCCGTTGGTTTCCTACTGAATCCCAAAGATGTGTGGGTTTGTAGGTTAATTGACCTCTATAAATTGCCCCCGGTGTGAAGGGAGTGCATAATAAAGTCAGATAACATAGAACTAGTATAAACAGATGACCCGCACCTTTGCTGGGCCAAAGAGCCTGTTTCCATGCTGTTTCTTCCCATCGGTCCAATTAAAAAACTGTTTGACTGTGATGTTTCAAAAGAGGAAATCAAAAACAGTCAACATGGATTTGTGCCTGGAAGGTCATGTTTGACAAACCTTCTTGAATTTTTTGAAGAGGTTACTAGGGAAATTGATGAGGGTAAAGCAGTGGATGTTGTCTATATGGATTTCAGTAAGGCCTTGGACAAGGTTCCCCATGGAAGGTTGGTTAAGAAGGTTCAATCTTTGGGTGTTAATGGCGGAGTAGCAAGATGGATTCAACAGTGGCTGAATGGGAGATGCCAGAGAGTAATGATGGATGGCTGTTCCTGCAGAAGTGGTGGAGGCAGGATCGATTTTAACATTTAAGTAAAGTGGATAGGTATATGGACGGGAAGGGAATGGAGGGGTATGGTCTGAGTGCAGGTAGATGGGACTAGGGGAAAATAAATGGTCGGTACGGACTGGAAGGGATGAGAAGGCCTGTTTCCGTGCTGAAATTGTTATATGGTTATATGGTTATAAAAACGCTCTCAAAAAGATGCCCACATTTTCTGTCCTCAATAAACATGAACGGACACATCAGGGAAACATTCCAAAACAGCCATGTGCTGACTTGATGATCAGTTAATCAACACCAAACAAGCTCCCCCCAAATATTGCAGTCCCTGATATCTGCTCCCCTACGCCACACTCCTCCACCTTGGTCCCCACACTCCAGTTTGCATGCCCTTAGTAACTGATGAATGCAACAATTGATATGTGTCAGAGTCAATTAACAATATTTAAGTGAATTCACTGCACACTCCCCCCCCCCCCTCCCCCCCCCCCCTCCCCCTCCCCCTCCCAAATTACTCCGCATGGAAGGCAGTAATTGAGAACAGAATGTACAGATCACAACAAAATGGGAAAGTCATCATGTGCTGTGTGCAAAGTAACTCGTTATCATCTTATCACTGAAGTGGCTCTTGTGCTTTCCCTTACGGTGCTCTCATTATCCACATTCTGTGTCACAGCAATTGCTGATTTGGCATCACCCACAGTTTGCCAAGTGGAATTCCCAACACCTGATGGTGTTAATCCTGATTGACAAATCATATGCTGTGGTGTAAATCAAAGTCCTCTGCTGCTAGGATATCAAGAGGTAGAAGAGAGGAAGGAAAGATACAAAATGCTGGAGTAACTCAGCGGGTCAGGCAGTATCCCTGGAGAACATGGATAGACGACGTTTCTGGTCACGACCCTTCTTCAGAAAGCAAGGATTTGTCTGGAACATTGTCACCACAGGAGGCACAACAAAGCAAGATCATGACAAATCTTTGACACAAGGGTGGATAGTCAGGCCATCTGGTCCAAGCAACACAACTTGTTTACCATGAAGCAGATACCACTGAAGGGCTGGTCCCTGTGCTGTGCTTTCCTATGCTTTATGTTCTACGTTAATGGGCAAAATGCAATAATAATTTTTCTCTAAAATTTAACAAACTTTAACACCAGCAACTATTGTATAGGGGGTCAGAATCAAACCCCCAGAAAGTCTTTGAATTAAAAAACTTCCAGCAAGCAGGAACTCAGGAAAATCCTCTTGGTCTGAGGAAGGGTCTCGACCCCAAACATCATCTATTCCTTTTCTACAACGATGCTGCCTGACTGCGGAGTTACTCCAGCATTTTGTATCTATCCTCTTGATTCAAGTTCTACAGTGTGAATTTGTAAAAAAATATTGGAGAATTAAATCCAAATTCCCTTCCTGCAACAATTGTATATATACTAGCCATAACACACCATTGCCCTGTGAATAGTAATGATACTGAAAACAAGATAAAATAGGTGATATATAATGTATCCCTTGAGCTCTTGTGAAGCTTGCACCGTGACGAAATGTTGAAGATTTACATGGAGAGCATTAGCAGCAAAGACCAAACTCCTCTGCTATCGGTTTGATTTTCCTCTCTAAGCCTCGAGTGTCAGTAAAAAGCTGTGTGTTACCACCAACATTTACAATCAATACTCCCAGTTGCCAGTGCCATGACCCTGCATGTGACCATAACACTGGGAGGATAAGCACTTCCACTGACTTCTTGTTTAAACCAATCTGTTCGCAAAGTTGGATTAAGTGCACAATTGATTGCTTTATTCAGGAAAGCAGCATGTGTTCATCGAACACACTTTCAATCCCACCATCACATGTCAGTGATCTCTTCAGAGATGTGATCATAATAAATAGAAATTACAAATTGATTTACAAATTGTTTATAAAGACGGCAGCCAAAGAACACAGCTTTAAAACTCTGCAGCAAATGCTGTTAGAAATGTTCTCTGTGGGATACAGTGTAAGGTGGACTCTTTGACAGCATCTATTGCAGGTTTGTGAAAGGGCTCAAAATCAGAGGTTGCTATTATTCAATTATATCTGCAGGAAAGAAGTCTCAAAGGAGCATGGAAGCACAAACAGAAACACGGCGAGAACATTAACATCTCAGAACCACATGCAGCATCTGATAAGGTAACAAACATGACACTATGTATTGGAAAATATTACCCAGCCTTGCAACATTGTGGTTGCTCTTATGGAGCGAACCATAACTTCATACGCGAAGAAATGGCTCGGTGTCCCACGATGTCTAACTAACATCGGCCTCTATGGCAAAGGCGTCCTGGAACTACCACTCACTAGTCTAACAGAGGAATACAAGTGCTCTAAAGTAAGACTCCAGATGACACTGAGGGACTCTAGAGACAAGACCATCAGTGCTGTTGCGCCGCACCTAGTAACTGGCCGGAAGTGGACACAATCTGATGCAGTACAGCAAGCTTCATCAGCCCTGAGGCACAAAGACGTTGTGGGGCAAGTGCAGCAGGGAAGAGGAGGCTTTGGCCTTACGACAAATAAACCAACTTGGCGAAAGGCCACAACATCAGAGCGGAGGACATTGGTGATTGAGGAGGTGCGGCGACAGGAGGAGGCCGCAAGAAGTGCAAAGGCGGTCTCTCTTGCCAAACAGGGGCAATGGATGCAGTGGGAAGGTGTGGAGCGGAGGAAGATCAGCTGGAAAGAACTATGGGAAATGGAATCAAGCACGATCAGCTTCATCATCAGAGCGACATATGACTTGCTTCCATCACCAAAGAACCTCCATCAGTGGTACGGCGAGGATCCAACCTGTGCCCTCTGCCCAACTCCAGCGACCCTCAAACACATCATGGTAGGCTGCAAGACCAGCCTCACGCAAGGAAGATACACGTGGCGGCATAATTAGGTACTAAAAAGCCTGGCAACAGCCCTTGAGAACAGGCGGTGTGCGACCAACTCCTTGCCTCCGAGAGAAGGCAACCACCCTAAGGGCAACAACCTTTGTCCGAGAAGGACAGAAAATGCCTAAACATCCTTCCACCAGATCAGAAGAAGGAAACGTGCAGGGCCCGTGACTGGAGGATGCTGGCAGACATCGGCCGACTACTAATCTTTCCACCTGAAATTGCTCTAACCAACCTCAGGCCAGACCTGGTGTTCTGGCCCCCTTCACAGAAGACTGCTTACATCATAGAGCTCACAGTTCCATGGGAGAACTCTGTTGAGGAGGCCTATGAGCGTAAGAAGCTGCGCTACGCAGAGCTTGCAGCAGATGCAACGCAGCGTGGCTGGAACATCAAAGTCTATCCAGTTGAAGTGGGATGCAGAGGATTTGTTGCATCACCTACCATCAGACTGCTGAAGGAGCTTGGAATCCACGGTCAGGCTCTGCGGAAGACCATAAGATCACTCTCAGACGCGGCTGAAAGAAGCAGCCATTGGATTTGGCTCAAGCGGAAAGACCCATGCTGGTCCCCAAGTACGTCATGGTGAATCTTTGGGACAGTTTGACACGGGACACGCGCTGAGGGCTGATCATCCTGCAGCGGGCCGCCCTTGTGGAGGGTGTATAGTGTTAAAAGGCCGAAACACCCAGTGATGCAAGGGTACACTACTGATGATGTGTCCTGTGCCCAACAGTCCTGAAGGTTACCCAGGCCAAGATATACATATACGTATCTCCCCCCCCCCCCCCCCCGATGTTGAGCGTCTACCACTCTCAACAATCAACGAATGTCGTGAAATGCTCCCCACCTACTGGCACAAGGGACTTCTTAACACCTTGATCTGTGTATTTGATTCTGTGGCACGCTAAGGCCAATCACGGAGGCAAATGAATTTGAATGTGCTCTCACATTTCTAGACTCACTCTGACTGAATGACTTTGCCAGCTTTGGTTGTGTTCTGTGAATGAATAAAAATAAAATACAATTTAAAACACCTTTTTGGCAAACCTGGCGCTCCAAAACTATTAAAAGCAATTTAGTATATAAGGTTTAATAGACCTCATGAGATGCTCGTAAGTCTACAATAATAGCAGCTACTTAACAATTAAACTGCATCACCTGACTTCTCAACCTCACCCAGTGAGACTATGAGGAGTTATGTAGCTACTTGTTTCACTGCCTGCATTTACAATATTCCATATTTAACCCAGTGAACAGCACTCATACAGAGGCATTATTCATATGCAATTTACCCCACTTGAAATCAATTAAGAATAACAATGT
This sequence comes from Raja brachyura, assembly GCA_963514005.1. Next base: position 107,044,141 of record OY740781.1, on the reverse strand, counting down.
TACATCTCCAAACATATTTAAAGTGTCAGTGAGTTTTTTGAATTTGTTGACAGCAAAATATTTGCCCACCTTAACAACGTCATTAAACATTGATTATCTCTGGTCCAATTCTCACTGACACCACCAGCTGTTTCCTTCCTCCAGGAATTATTTCTGCTGCTTTTAAATTGATTTCTCCACCTGGTTCTTGGTCCATTCTTGCCAAAGATCATTCTTTCCTTTGAACGCCAGTTCAAACCCAATTTAGATCTCACCCTGTGCAGGAAAGAACTGCAGATGCTGGTTTAAATCAAAGGTGGACACAAAATGCTGGAGTAACAGCGGAACAGTCAGCAGCCCTGGAGAGAAGGAATGGATGATGCTTCGGGTCAAGACCCTTCTTCGACCCGAAGCGTTACCCATTCCTTCTCTCCAGAGATGCTGCCTGTTCCGCTGAGTTACTCCAGCATTTTGTGTCTACCTTAGATATCACCATGACTTGTTCGAAACTTTGAACCAGGACCCGCCACAGTTCTATGGCTGCATCTCCAACCATTCCATTCTTCTCCCCAGCTATTTCCTCAAGGTGAAGCAAAGGTTCACATCCTGCCTCGTCCTTAGGTTTGATTAGCTTCAAATCCATTCCTCAAGTTCAGACATTCACACTAATATTCCCACACACATCTGTAATAATGAAATACCTCACGGCATATACTTTGGGTTATTGATGTAAACATAGATGGATTGGTTGAGATTATGTTGAACAGGTCCCTAATAATAAGATTCTTACATTTGCAAAGTTTGGATTGCATAGAAGCTCAATGTCTAGCCAAGTAACATATGGATATTTTGATCTCTTGGACTGTCTTTAATTGCCAGAGACGATTAGTGAGGAATTCTTCCGTTTTTCTAAAAATGACCTGAGATTTTAGACAATAGACAATAGGTGCAGGAGTAGGTTATTTGGCCCTTCGAGCCAGCACCGCCATTCAATGTAATCATGCCTGATCATCCACAATCAGTACCCCATTCCGTCCTTCTCCTCATATTTCTTGACTCCGCTATCTTTAAGAGCCCTATCTAACTCTCTCTTGAAAAACTGGCAACGCTGTGTGTACTACCTTTATGCGCCAGTCTGCGGCTGATAGCGCTTTGTTCCCAAAGGGGGGGGGGGGTCTTGCTGGGATGCAGTCTCCTGCCATTGGTTATAGTTTGAATTTGGGAGCAGCGTATTGGCCAGGACTTACTGGCGGTTATTTGAACGGATGATTTCTTACCTATATAAAGGCAGGCGCCAGAAAGCCAGAAGTTAGTTTATGTACGGGAGGGGTTCACCAACGGGCTGAGTCGCGATCAGCGCTGCGGACGGAGGCAGACAGAGAGGGAGAGAGGGAGAGGTGTGCTGCTGTAAAACGGACCCCGCACGTACCAAGACAATTGTTGTTTTTGTTCTATCAAACTGATTTGTAACTAAACAGATAAGTGAGCCTTTTTCTGTTCTGCTAGTCAGATCCTTGAACCTGTTCCCTTGAAACAAAATACCACTATCATCTCTGCCTCCAGGAAAAAAATATTTACCCCTTTCACCTAAAAGCCATGCCCTCTAGCTCATATTGTGATCACTCCAGACCTAGCTCATATTGTGATCACTCTAGACCTAGCTCATATTGTGATCACTGATGTGATCACCAATTTGCAGTTTCTCACCTGGCAATACCTCTAATTTGAAACATTCACATTACCTTTCAAATCTCTCCATAGCCTTCTGCAAATCAATTACCTAACATCCATTAGCCATACCATCCCTGCTATTCAGATCTCCACTTTCCATGCTTTCCCACAGCCCTCTTACTTTAAGTTAATATTTTTGTTCTGAAAGAATTCCTCTCCTCATCTCATTGTATATAAAATTATGAGAGGCATAAATAAGGCAGACAGTCAGAATCTTTTTCCCAGAGTGGAAATATCCAACATTAGAAGGCATAGCAATAAGCTAAGAGGTGGATAGTTTCATGGAGATGTGAGGGGCCTGGAACGCATTGCCTGCACCGGAGGCAGATACAATAGTGGTGTTTAAGAAGCCTTTAGATAGGCACATGAAAGTGCAGGGAATAGAGGGATATGGATCATGTGCGGACAGATGAGACCAGATTAACTTGGCATCATGTTCAACACAAAAATGTTGTGGGCCCAAGGCCTCGTTCCTGTGCTGTACTGTTCTATCTCATAGACACTTCCCCCAAGGTGATGTAGTGTCCATTTCACTGCATCTTTTAACAAGGAAAAACAGGATGATTTACAGAGCTATAAGCATCACGTAAATAATGGTTGGGACTCATTAGAACTTTGCCTCGCCAACAGTCTGTTAGTCCCCTCTCTGTTTTTATTATTTTAAATATGTTTTAAAAGTATGATTTAGTATTTCTTGTTTAAGAAGGAACTGCAGATGCTGGAAAATCGAAGGTCGACAAAAATGCTGGAGAAACTCAGCGGGTGAGACAGCATCTATGGAGCGAAGGAAATAGGCAACGTTTCGGGTCGAGACCTTTCTTCAGACTGATGTGGGTGTGAGGGGGGCGGGAAGAAGAAAGGAAGAGGCGGAGCCAGTGGGCTGAGGGAGAGGTGAGAAGGGAAGAAGAAAGCAGGGACTACCTGACATTAGAGAAGTCAATGTTCATACCGCTAGGGTGTAAACTGCCCACGTGAAATATGAGGTGCCGCTCCTCCAATTTACAGTGGTCCTCACTCTGGCCATGGAGGAGGCCCAGGACAGAAAGGTCGGATTCGGAATGGGAGGAGTTGAAGTTCTGATCCACCGGGAGATCAGGTAGGTTAATGCGAACCGAGCAGAGGTGTTGGGCGAAGCGATCACCAAGCCTACACTTGGTCTCACTGATGTAGAGCAGCTGACACCTGGAGCAACGGATGCAATAGATGAGGTTGGAGGAGGTGCATGTGAACCTCTGCCGCACTTGGAAAGACTGCTTGGGTCCTTGAATGGAGTCAAGGGGGGAGATAAAGTGACAAGTGTAGCATTTCCTGCGGTGGCAAGGAAAAGTGCCAGGAGAGGGGGTGGTTTGGGTTGGGAAGGGAGAAATTGACCAGGAAGTTACGGAGGGAGCGGTCTCTGTGGAAAGTAGACAGGGGAGGATATGGGAAGATGTGGCAAGTGGTGGGATCCTGGTGGAGGTGTCGAAAATGTCGGAGGATTATTTGTTGTATGTGACGGCTAGTAGGGTGGAAGGTGAGGTCAAGGGGGACTCGGCCCTTGTTATGAGTGGGGAGATGGGGAGTGAGAGCAGAGTTACGGGATATAGAAGAAACCCTGGTGAGAGCCTCATCTATAGTAGAAGAGGGGAACCTCCGTTCCCTGAAGAATGAGGACATCTCCGATGACCTGGTGTGGAACACCTCAACCTGGGTGTTGATGTGGCGTAAACAGAGGAATTGGGAGTAGGGGATGGAGTCCTTACAGGAAGCAGGGTGGGAAGAAGTGTAGTCCAGATAGCCATGGGAGTCAGTGGGTTTATAGTAGATGTCGGTCAGTAGTCTATCACCTGCGATGGAGATAGTGAGGTCTAGAAATGGTAGGGAAATGTCGGAAATGGTCCAGGTGTATTTGAGTGCCGGATGGAAGTTAGTGGTGAAATGGATGAAGTCAGTGAGTTGTGTGTAGGTGCAGGAGGTAGCACCAATGCAGTCATCGATGTAACGGAGGTAGAGGTCGGGGATGGGGCCCTGGTACACCTCGAACAAAGATTGTTCAACGTACCCGACAAAGAGGAAGGCATAGCTAGGGCCCATGCGCGTGCCCATAGCTATGCTTTGTATTTGGAGGAAATGGAAGGAGTCAAACGAAAAGTTGTTAACGGTAAGGACCAGTTCCGCTAGGCGGAGGAGAGTATCTGTAGATGGGGACAGATTGGTTCTGCGGTCGAGGAAGAAATGGAGGGCTTTAAGACCCTGCTGGTGGGGGATGGAGGTGTAGAGTGACTGGACATCCATGGTGAAGATGAGGGAATAGGGGCCTAGAAAACAGAAGTCCTGGAGTAGACTAAGAGCGTGTGAGGTGTCTTGAACATAGGGGGTAGGGAGGGATTTAACCAGGGGGATAGGATGGTTAATGCTAATTCTTGGTTTGTTTTATGTGAGAGGTGGGGGGAGGGGAACTTATTTCAGTCACTTACCTCAACGGAGATGCAATTTTTCTTCGTGTTGCATCTCCGTCCCCCCTGCGGTCCACAACGTGGAGTGATGCGGCCTTTCCTGGAGACCGGCCCGGAGCTTCAAGCCACGGGCGCGGCACGGACTTTAACATTGGGAGCTGCGATCTTTGCCAGTGGAGCGCCGACCGCGGGGCCTTTGGACTTTAACACCGTGAAGCCGCGGTCCCCGATAATAAGAAGCCAACTCGGGAGCTCCATGCCGCGGAGTGTTCTGATCCATCCCGACGCCGGAGTTTCAATCATCCCGATGAGAAGGCTTGAACATCGGACCGTCGGTAGAAGGAAAATGCGTAGGGTTCAAAGGTCCCAACCATGGGTGAACAAAGGAGGAGGATGACTGAACTTTATTGCCTTCCATCAGAGTGAGGATGTGGATTCCACTGTGGTGGATGTTTATGTTAAATTTCATTTTAAGTGGCTGTGTGTATTGTTGCTTTTCACTTAGTATGGGTGTATGGTAACTCAAATTTCACTGTACCTTAGCTGGTTAAGTGACAATAAACACGAACTTGAACATGAACTTGATAACTCTCTAAAGTGAAAACAGTACATGCTGAAAACACTGCAGGTCAAGCAACATCCAAAATGACATTTCAAGTCAGTGACCTGTCTTCTGAACTGTTAATGCTCTGTGTCCACAGATGCTACTTAATCCGTTCAGAATTTCCAGCATTTTCAGTTTATCTTTCAGATTTCTGTAGAATTTCACATTTGTGTTAGCATCTGCAGATGCTAATTTGCAGCAAGATATTAATTTGAATAAGTTAAAATCTACAAGTGAAAGAGAACATTCTGAAACAGTGAGGACAAGAAGCTCATAGTCCATCAAATGACATAATTTGGTTTGAGGGAGCCACTTGTTTTTTTTGGTATCAACATATAACTTCTTTCCAAGACAAGTCCAGCCCCACATACTGTACATCTCACTATGCACTAATGAAGCTCCCCATTGGTCTCTTCCCATTGGACATTACAATTACTTGCAAACAAACATCATCCGAATGACTGCTCTCCTCATAGAAACATAAAATATAGGTGCAGGAGGAGGCCATTCGGCCCTTCGAGCCAACACCATCATTCATTGTGATCATGCCTGATCAATCATCCACAATCAGTAACCCGTGCCTGCCTTCTCCCCATACCCCTTGATTCTGCTAGCCGCTAGAGCTCTATCTAACTCTCTTTTAAATTCATCCAGTGAATTGGCCTTTACTGCCTCCTGTGGCAGAGAATTCCACAAATTTACAACTGGGTGAAATTTGTTTTTCTCATCTCAGTTTTAAATGGCCTCCCCTTTATTCTTAGACTGTGGCCCCTTGTTCTGGACTCCCCCAACATTGGATACATTTTTCCCACATCTAGCTTGTCCAGTCCTTTTATCATTTTATACATTTCCATACGATACCACTCTTTCCAATCTTTCCTCATATGGCAGTCCCCCTATCCCGGGGATCAAACTTGTGAATTTACACTGCACTGCCTCAATAGCAAGGATGTCCTTCCTCAAATTAGGAGACCAAAACTGCACACAATTCCTCACCTCTTCATTGAGGTTTTTTCTCACCATTCACCTCTGGTTAGAGCTAGCAATTTTATCACCAAATTCTGAATGCTCACAAAATTAAAATCATAATTTAAGGGCAGCACTCGTGGACCAAGGTGAGAAACATGCTTTAAAATCCTGAGCTCTGCTCGAGATTCTATAATTCTTTGTGTAACACTGCCTATTTTATCTGTATGGCACCTTGCCAGTCTCCTGGGCAGGCTGCCAGCAGGAAGAATTTCTCATTTTTGAGGAGGTTTTTAAACTTTCCACTGGCCATGATTTGCTGCAGTTCTCCAGCCTCCAGGAGATATTACAAAATGGAGAAACCAAATCCAATCAGCCTCGACCTTACGATGTCCTCCATTCAATTTAAAGCAACCTTTGAAAATATAGAGGCAGGGTCTCATTCAATGATCAGTGATGCAATACTCCGAAACTATGTAAGGGGATGTGAACATGGAGTGACATTGTCTCGAAGTATGAACAATATTTGTTCAAGGGAATCAAGGGAAGTGGGGAAAAAGCAGGAATGGGTACTGATTTTTGATGATCAGCCACGATCATATTGAATGGCCTACTCTTGCACCTATTTTTCTATGTTTCTAATATATAATGACAGGCAAAAACAAAATACTGCAATTATTAAATATGCAAATAAAAATTAGAAAATACTAGAACTGTGCAGTGGGTCAGGCAACATCAGCAGAGAAAGAAGCAGAGTTTGCATTTCAGCTCCATAGCCTTTCTGAGAGGAACTGTTTCAGATGGTATTTAAGTAGATGAATACAGCCCAGATTTACTGGACAGCAGAGATTTGGATGAGCTGAGTGGCAGCGTCTAGCACTCTTCTCTGCCTCCAAACTCCACATGCCAAGGACGCAATTATCATTGAGCATTCACCCAACCAGACTGGGAAGAAAATGTATGTTTACTCATTCATCGCTTTTAATGCTTTCAGTTTCAAGGTTCTCCCAAAGCTTCAAGATGACAGGAGTGACAGTCCCCAGCCTTACATCTGTCACACACTGAGGATAATCTGAAGGCAGGGCCTCGGTGGGGTCACCCGCTGTGACAATACTCCACCTCTCTGTCCTACCCAGCCCTACTCTGCGACAGGGAGGCACAGGAAGAACAAGTACATGCATCTGATCTACGGGAGCTTAGTCATGGTATGGGAACAACAAGAGAGTGTTAGATTCAGCTCCTGAGGAATCAAGGGATTTCGGAAAAAAGCAGAAACGCGCTGCTGGTTTAGATGAACAGCCATAGCGGTGCTTAAACGAAGGGCCGAATGGCCTGGTCCTGCACCTACTTTTCTATGTTTCTAATCCTCGGAGAGAATTTAGCTGGCAACATTTCCACAATATCTGCTTTGTGGAAGCCAAGAAGAAATGCTTCCCTGTACATCTTGGACTCTTCAGCTAAAATTGGCGTTGATGAATAGGATACACGGCAACCTCAGATGCCGGTTTATTAAAAAAAAAGATACAACGTGCTGGAGTAACTCAGCTGGTTAGGAATAATTTCTGGAGAACATGGATGGTTGATATTACCTATCCATGTTCACCAGCTAGGTGACTCATCTAGGTTACTCAGGCACTTTGCGTTCTTCTTTGTCAATAAAGAAGGTGTAGACATAAGGAACTGTAGATGCTGGCTTACAAGAAAAAACACAAATGCAAACTTTTGGGCCCGACCTGAAACATCACCTATACATGTTCCCCAGAGATGCTGCCTGAACCCTCTGAGTTACTACAGCACTGCATTTTTCAATGAAGTGTGTGCCTGTTGGTAGTGATATGATCAGCCTCAATAGCCCTGGACACCAAAGGAAAGGAAAAATCTCAGCACCTTGTTGAAAGTAATCACTGCCCACCATGGGCGGGGCAAGGACTGGGTTCAGCTGTGATGCAAGGCATCTTCAAGACTTTTGTTGACATGCATCACCTTGATTTGCAAGGTACCAGACTGTCTGCATCACCATAGCAGTATCTGAAACAGGTACGTGATGGGAATTGAAGTGCCTCGTCCTTCCTGAGCAACAACCTGACCAGCTGTGTTCTTGGCTCTGTAAAATTCACCAACAACTCCCAGTAATATCTCTGTAATCACTGGGAGACCCAGAGTCACTGAAAAACTGTTCTGAGAGGTTTTTTTAATGGCTACATGGTGATTCATATGTCACAGTGCCATTCATTTCCTGTAAAAGACAGTGACATGATAATAATCTGAGAGTACTTTTGGTGGTTTTGCTGCTGAACCGGCGTGCAGGTTGTGAATGTGAGAGTTGAAACGTCAGGGCTCTGCCGGGACCGAAGGGAATGTTGCTCTTCTCGTGGAGCAAATGAATAAAGCAAGGCCAGAGCATGGTTTAATCTCACAGAGCGCACTGAATTCTCAGTCTCCAACGGCATTCAAGATAGTGATCAATGGATATCTGGATATCAAAGGATTAAAGGGAAACAGGGATAAGGTTCTTTGGGAAATGACCTTTGAAATGAAAGCTTTGTCATGGTTTATTTGAATGCCAGATCAGGCATGAGGGCCAAAATGCCCTAATTGTAATCCTTGTTTTTAAAATATACTAGACCAAGTGGGGCCCGTTGGGACCCGTACTGTCAACATGTGATGGCGGGGGGTGGGGGGGGTGCGGCCTGAGGTGTCACACACACTAACCACCCCCCCCCCACACACACACACACACACACTAGCCACCCCCCTTGATATTACATAAATATTATTCATTCACTCCTTTTACCCCATCCCCACACTATCCACTCACACATAGCCCCCAACTTGCAGGCGCGCCTAGAGAGAGAGAGGGAGAGGGGGGGGGGTAGAGAGAGAGGTGCAGAGACAGAGAGTGGCAGAGAAAGAGAGGGGGGAGAGAAGGGGGGAGAGAGGCGGAAAGGGAGGAGGGGAGAGGGGCGGGGAGAGGGGCGGGAGAGGGGGAGAGGGGGAGAGGGGATGGGAGAGGAGGGGGATGAGAAGAGGGGGTAGTGGAATGGGGGGAGGAAGAGGAGGGGGAGAGGAGAAGGGGGAGAGGAGGAGGGGGATGGAGGAAGGGAAGGAGATGGGTGGAGAGGATGGGGGAGAGAAGGGGGAGAGGGGAGAGGGAAGAGGAGGAGATGGGAGAGGAGGGGGAGGAGGGGGGGAGGAAGGGGGTGAGCGGTGGAGGGGGGAGCAGAGGAAGGAGGGAAGAGGAGGAGGAGGGAGAGAGGAGGGGAGAGGAGAGGGATGAGAGGAGGGGGGAGTGGTGTGGGGGGAGGAAGAAGAGGGGCGGAGAGGAGGAGGGGGGATGCAGGAAGGGGGTGGAGAGGAGGGGGGAGAGAAGGGGGAGAGGGGAGAGGAGATGGGTAGAGAGGAGGGGGAGAGAAGGGGATAGGGGAGGGGAGAGAAGAGGGGAGAGAGGAGGGGGGAGAGGGGAGCAGAGGAAGGGTGAAGAGGAGGAGGAGGGGGGAAAGGAGGAGGGGGGAATGGAGGAGGGGGGGAGGAAGAGGGGAGCAGGGAGGGAGGCCAGCGGGGGAGCGGGGAGCAGCGGGGAGGAGAGGTGGGGGTGATGTTGCGAAGACGAATGGCACGCAGATCCATTGAGACATCATCAGCGAAAGACAGTAATTTTTATTTCAAATTTTTGTCCGATTTTTGAACATTTTCATTAATAACTCAGGAAATAAAGCATGGAATTTGTAGATAAGGCAATTTCGGACACCATGGGAAAAATCTCTACCGGAATATGTAAACATTTAACGTTAGCGCGTCATAAAGGCCTGGGGAAATGGGAGAGAGGTTCGGGAGAGTGGGAGGGAGGGCAGAGGCACAGAGAGATGCCGTGCGGCGTCACAGTGCAGGGCTGGTTCCCGAACGCAATACTCCCTCACCCAAGCTCCAGGATCGGCTCCAGCCCAGGTCCAATCTGCAGCAGCAACCTCCCCACCATGCGCCGACCCGATGACCCCAAGCGAGGGACTGCGAGGTCACAAGCTGACCCATTGTGATGTCATCAGCGAAAGACAGTCATTTTTATTTCAAAGTTTTGTCTGATTTTTGCACCTTTTCAGTAATAACAAGAAATAAAGCATGACATTTTCAGATAAGGTGATTTTGGACTGCACTGAAAAAATATCTACCAGAATATGTAAAAGTGTTATCGTTACCACGTAGATTTTTCGAGAAGATGTGATTATACACAAACAAACACACAAACACATACACACACACATATCCAAGATCAGAGTTTTATAAGTATATGGAGATATGATAGCTCAGGTGAAAAGGGGAAAAGGTTCAAGCCATGGACAGGGCATTGATATAGAGAGAGAGGGGCAGGGTTAGTTTTGTTTTGCATGGAGAGTGGTGAGTATCTGTAACGCGCTGCCACTAGTGGTGATGGTGGCAGATACGATAGTGACATTTAAGAGACTTTTGAATGGGCACATGGTTACGCAGGAAATGGTGGGATTTGAATTACATACAAGTAGAGATTAGTGTAACTTAGCGCCTTGCTAGGAGCAGACGTTGTGGACCGAATGCCCTGTTTCTGTGCGATACAGTTCTATGTTCCTTATATTTTTAACCACACAATGATGGATTGCATTAATAGTCATATCTAGCTCCAGAGATTCCAGGAGCCGCACAAGCTTTGTCTTTTTAAGCATAGATAGTCTTTCATGCCGTCAAAGGTTTAATAATCCTCTTGATTTTCAGTGTTTAACTAGCTTAGGTTGTTAGTTGCAAATGGTGCTAGCACAGAGGAAATGAAACACATCTAAAAGAATTCAGTTAAGTTATAGTGAGCAATCTGTTGTCTCTGAAGATCAAGGTAGTTTTGTACTCTATGCCTCTATTCAATACACGTCTGCCTCATAATGGTATTCCATATTTTGGGTGTGCAAATGGGCAGTTTGAGTCAAAGATAGACACAAAAAGCTGGAGTAACTCAGCAGGACAGGCAGCATCTCTGGAGAGAAGAAATTAGTTGTACGGGGCCCCAGTGACCCCCACACCTGGAGCATTGTGTGCAGTTTTGGTCTCCAAATTTGAGGAAGGACATTCTTGCTATTGAGGGAGTGCAGGGTAGGTTCACGAGGTTAATTCCCGGGATGGCAGGACTGTCATATGCTGAAAGAATGAAGCAGCTGGGCTTGTGTACTGTGGAATTTGGAAGGATGAGAGTGGATCTTATTGAAACATATAAAATTATTAAGAGTTTGGACACGCTAGAGGCAGGAAACATGTTCCCAATGTTGGGGGAGTCCAGAACCAGTGACCACAGTTTAAGAAGAAGGGTTGAGACATTTAGAACGGAGATGAGGAAACATTTTTTCAAACAGAGAGTGGTGAGTCTGTGGAATCGTGTGTGTGTTAGCTGTCTGTGTGTTATGTTTGTGTGTGAGAGGGAAGGAGAGAAGGGAGTGAGGGAAGTGTAGAAAGAAGGGAGGGAGGGAGGGAGGGAAGGAAAAAAGGGAAAAGAGAGAGAGGAAGGAGAGAAAGAAGGGAGGGAGGGAAGGAGAGAAGGGAGGGAGAGGGCCGGCGGCGGGAGCTGATGCCGGGGTCCGGACGGACGGGTGTGAGTTGAGGCCGAGGTTTGTAAATGTTGCTCCAACCCACGGCCCGGCCCTCCCTGTATTGTTCACCGTGTCTCCCCGGGGAGAGAGAGGGTTGGAGCCGGGACTGTGTGCGTGAAGCACGGCGACTGGAGGGGTGGGAGCACTGTCCCGGGATCGTGAGGGAACGACACACCTCCCTCTCCTCCATTCCCCCTCACACCCCCCTCCCCGTCTATCCCTTTCTTCCCCTCCACCCCTCTACTCCCTCTCTCCACCCCTCTCTCCCCCCTCCACCTGGGGTAGGTCTACCTGAGCCGAGAGTAGATTACTCCAAAGGTCCTAGAACGATAGGCGTGGGGCCCAATTGGGAGCAATTGGTCCAACCCGAGCCGAGAGTAGATTACTCCAAAGGTCCTAGAACGTTAGGCGCGGGGCCCAATTGGGAGCAATTGGTCCAACCGGCTTAAGGCCAGCCCTGCTGCCAGCGTTTTGTGTCTATCTTTGGTTTAAACCAGCATTTGCAGTTCATTCCGACACATTTCTCCTGGGCAGTTTGAATCACCCGCATGTGGCTCAAATATATACCTACTGCCCTAGGAGACCCAGAGGCTTGATGGTGGCTGTGAAGTGGCCTGTTATCAGAAAACCACCTCAGCACCCCTACCTCACTGCACGCCATTGTCTGTCAGACAGACAATGATATTTGGAAGCACAGCAATTGCACCGCCACTCAACTGCAGGGGTTTATTTTTATATATTGAGGGACCTCAAAACAGCAATTTACAGATGAATGCAGCAAAATATAATAAACAATCTGATGAAGGATCCAGGATATTATTACATGATGCTTGTAAATTTATTTTCCTGATTCCAACATAAAAGGTGCACTCTTCCACACAACACACTTTTGGTACAAATATATAAACTGACCAATAACGCAGAAAAATTAAACCCGTTATTCATTATCAGCACATCTTACTGCTTGGAAGGAACTTTGGGCAAGTCGCAGGAAAAGGGTGGGAGCATGCTTGTTACTTCCTTCTGGCCCCTGCACCGGTTTTGCTGCCCAAACGATTGTTCGTGCAGTTAAACAGAAGTCATCTTGGAGCTGCTTCCATGTGAACGTGGACTAGTGCGACATATCCTGCCGAACACAGTGCTATGGCACCTGGTATTTCCTAAAATGAAGCCATTGAATTTGGTTTACGAACCACTTTAGTGGAGCAAAACCAGATAAAAATAATGACGTTTTAATTCAAGGTCAAAATTGCCTGAAGGAAAAAAAGTTATATTTATTTTCAAACAAACCACTCTTTAAAAAATATGCATTATATTTTATTAGCGACAATTCAGTAGACATGTTAGATATGTTCAATGGTCCTTTATTGTCATGTGTGCCGAGGTACAGTGAAATTTGATTAACCATACAGTCATACAAAAAAAAGCAAGAAAATACATAACTACATAAAGATTAAACATAGAGTTAAACAGCCACCACAGCGGCGTGTGAGAATCCCCAAGGCATACAGCATAAGCGGAGACCCACAGCCATCAGATCAATGAAAGGAGGGAGTGTGAAAACAGGGGATTATAGACCAATTAGCCTGACATTGGTGGTGGGGAAGATGCTGGAGTCAATTTTTAAAGATGTAATTGGATGGCAGTAACGGGATCGGTCAGAGTCTTCATGGATTTATGAAGGGTTGTTTGACTAATGTTGCTTGACTAATCTTCCGGAACTTTTTGAGGATGTAACAAGTACAATAGATAAGGGAGAGCCTGTGGATGTGGTGTATCTGGACTTTCAGAAAGTGTTTGTTGATGTCCCACACAGAAGATTAGTGGGCAAAATTAGAGCACATGGTATTCTGGGTAGGGTACTGACACGGATACAAGATTGGTTGGCAGATTGGAAACAAAGAGTGGGAATTAACGGGTCCCTTTCAGAATGGCAGGCAGTGACTAGTGGGGTACCGCAAGGCTCGGTGCTGGGACCACAGCTATTTACAATATATATTAATGATAAAGGAATTAAAAGTAACTTTAGCAAATTTGCAGATGGCACATAGCTGGATGGCAGGGTGAACTGTGAAGAGGGTGCTATGAGCATGCAGGGTGACTTGGATAGGTTGGGTAAGTGAGCAAATGCAGGGCAGATGCAGAATAATGCGGATAAATGTGAGGTTATCCACTTTATGGCAAGAACAAGAAGGCCCCATCTGATGGAGGGCATTCAGTTGTCTGATAATAGCGTGGAATATGCTGTTCCTGGATCTGGTGGTGTGTTCTTTCAAGTTTTTATATCAACTGCGTGATGGAAGCGGGGTGAAAAGGGAATGACCAGGATGAAAATGGCCCTGGATTATGTTGCTGCTTTCCCACGGCGATGCAGCACTACTTCTCTACCAGGTTTGAAGGTTAGCATGGCTTTCGTCTTCAACCCACTGAAGAAGGATTTGAACCTACCACCTCTTGATTAAAATGTTTTCAAGTGATTAGTTCATCCCCAAAATATGAAGGAAGAAATATATTTGAAATCACACTGTTTTCGGAACAAAGTTCAGTCTCAGAGGCACGTATTATTAAAGGAAAAAAATTGCTCTAAAAAAAAAAATACTGCCACTGAGAGAATTATATACTTCTTGGTACAGCAAATGATGGATTTTAGTCCCCAGTAGAACTGGAGCAATTTCAGTGGTTCAAGACATTGTTATCACACTGATAGTCCCTTGAAGACTAATGCCATCAGTTAATGGCTGACTCGAGCTGCACATGCACTAACTCTTACTAAAAGTTTTAAAAAGTCACAACTGTTTCTTTGTGTATAAACTTGAACTATTTGAATAAGCGAGTTCAGTATTCTGACCAGGTCATAGGTCACTAGCTATAAAACAGTCTTGGCAACGGTAGTGCTGCGTTGTGTGCATTTCGTCGGGGTCGGCTCTTCGTCGCTGCGGGTGCTGTTGAGTTACTGTTGGGCCATCCCCGTCCCCTCCCCGGTGTCCCGTCCCTGTCTGAAGGTGTCCGGGCTGGCCCTGGGCTGGCGGGACGGCCCAGGACTTGCAACCGCTGGCTCCAGCTCGGCTCTGCCTGTCCCGCTGGGTTGGCCCCGGCAACCCTCCCCGTCTGGCGCCCGCTGGAGCTGCAGGTACTGTTGGTGATGGTGATGGTGGCGGCAGCAGCAACCTCCTCCCCCTCCCTTGCCCAGCCTCAAGCCCAGAGTCCGAGCCAGCTCTAACTCCAGGTCGGGGCTGAAGACTGCCCGCAGCACGGCCCAGTCTAGTGCCGGGCCGAGGAGGCCGAGCCCAGGCTGGTGCTCTGGCACAGGAGAGGCCGGGACCCACGCTCCTCCTCGTGGTTGTGGATGAAGTGGCAGCGAGTACCGTAGGGACAGAAGCCAGTGGTGTGCAAGGTACGGCTTGTACTTGTGGTAGAGGCAGAGGCCATTGACGAACTGGCACTTGTTGCCGTAGCGGCCCATCGGGGAACGAGTTCCACTGAAGTTGGAGCGGGGTTGGGCTGTAATTGGCGTTGGCTGTGGGTCTGTGGCCGCTGGTGTTGTCGGTCAGGGCTGTTGGTTGGCCCGGCGGGAGAGGCAAGGTGAGCTGGGGTTTGCGCTTTTCCACACGGCCTGGGGGTCGGTGTCCCGTCGGTCCGGATGTCTCGAGGGGGGACGACAGACGGACCGGGGACGATCCAGTGGCGGTTCCGCAGCGCCTGCGGGCCTCCCCCCCACACCCCTGCCCGGCCGCCCAATCCCTCCCCCCCCCCCCCCCCCCCTACAGCGCTTCATTCTATTTTAATTCAAAGCATTTGACCTTTGACAAATCCCATGATTCCTGGCATTATTCGGAATACCGAACTCGCTTATTACTAGAATTTTTACCATTTTTAAAGCAGTCAGTTAAATGATTTGCACTGCAACAAGATGCACGTATGCTGATCCTGCTGTTTGTGCCAAGGCTTGCGATTTCAGGTGGTAAGGCCATGTCAATAATTCAGAGAATTATGAAAAACCTGCCGGACTGCTGGATACAAACCTCAGGTGTCACTTTCCTAGAGAAGTCAAGAATCCCTGCAGCAGATGCCAGATCTAGGAAATACACTCCCTTCTGCCAATACAGTGTGAAGTGGGGTGACTTATCTACTGAGCACAGAATGTAGAAATAAATCCCTATATTAGTCCCCATATCTACAGATTTGCATTCAGATTTACAGCCTTCCTCGGTTTGTTGCACTATTGGTACTTTGCTGGCCATCCTTGGCCAAGCCAAGGATGGGCTGGCTGTGTTTCCAACTTCGCCTTACCTTTGATTTAGTTTAGTTCCTGTCCTATCACTGGACTCCCATTACTTTAGAGATATGCCAGATGGCCTACAGAACTTTGGCCCCAGTTCTACTATTCCACATTAAGATTGTTATTTTTTCTTAAATTAAATAAATGTCTAATTTCCCATATAAGATACACGCATATATTTTGTATAGATTGACTTTTTTTTTTAAAGCCTATTTACTTCACTTTTAGTGATGTTCAAAATATAATCGAACTATTCTTTCAGGATGTCAAGTCGAGTGTATTGTCATATGTACACGGTGAGGTGCAGGTACAATGAAAATCTTGTTTGCAGAAGCACCACAGGCGCATAGATTCAAACAACACACAAAAACATAAATTGTAGATAAATGATACGACAGTGAAACGAGAAAGATGGTGCAAAAACAAAACATTGTTCCAAAATGAATGTGCCTGATTTTGTTAAAATTCCATCCCATCATGATAACTCTGTCTCTTATTTTACACTCAAAATAAATCTTGAAGACTTACAACATTAAAAAAAAGCAATAAAAACTGATCTGTCTTTACTGACTTTGAGCCTTTTTATGTTGATTGGGATGAGTGAAAAAGTACAAAGGGCAAACAAGCAAAATAAATTTACCAGATGCAGGGACAGTTTCTTCCCATCCCTTCACCAGCTCAAGTGCAGTCCTAACTCCCCATCTTACTCAATGAAGACCTTTGAACTATCTATAATCGGACTTTATTGGATTTTATCTTGTGCTAAACGCTATAACCTTCATCCTGTATCTGAACACTGTGGACGGCTTGATTGTAATTATGTATAGCCTTTACATTGGCTGGACAGCACGCAACAAAAAGCTTTTCACTGTACCTCGGTACATGTAACAATAAACTAAACAATAAATAAAAAACATGGCAAATATATGGACTTGGAAAATATGAAAAAGTTTTCCTTGTTCTTCTATTTTCCTCTCATCTAAGAGATCAATTTTCTCCTATATTGCACATTCTTCTTCTGGAGGGGAGAATGCCTTGGAGAACAGTTCCCAAAATTAAACCCGATGCTGGACTCTGGAGCAAAAAGCAACGGGATCCAGTGGGTCAAACAGCATCTGGACCAGATGTAGGGCCTCAACCTGAAACATCAACTGTCCCTTTCCCTCCACAGATGCTGCCACATCTGTTGAACTCCTCCAGCAGTTTTTTTTCCGCTCTCAAAATTAATTAAGAATGGCCACTTCACATTGTGAAGAGCCCAGGATAATAATGAAGTGAATATTCTTTCCTCTATGTGAGGAATTATGCAATTTGTTCAGTGCTTCCCCACATAAGAATAACTAGAATCAGAAATCCCCTTCTTATCTTTCCACACTCTCTCATGGTATCACACAGGCCTTTCAAACTGACAGAAGCTGCAGAAAGCAGCTAAGATTTTTTAAGCAGAAAGAATAAGACAAAACAAAATTTTGCTTGATTGAAAGATACAGCACGGAACTAGGCCCTTCGGCCAATTGATCACCCTTTCTATATTGTCACACTTTTGCATCCACTTCCTACCCACTAGGGGCAATTTGCAGAGGCCAATTAACCTACAAACCTGTATGTCATTGGGATTTGGGAAGAAACTGGAGCACCTGGAGGAAACGTATGCCTTCACAGCAAATATCATGCAAATTACACACAGACAACACCTGAGGTCAGTATCGAACCGGAGACTCAGGTGGTGTGAGGCAGCAGCTTTACCAGAGCCGCTACTGTGCACTTTGCGATGCTTATACTTGAGGGTTAGTTTCTTAAAAATGCAGTTGCTCGGTTATCCTTTGCACACTATTGAAGTCCGAACTCTTCTAGAGATTCACTCCAGGAGAAAAACTTGTACAGAAGTGCAAAACCTAACATTTAATTCCCAAATACTGAAATTGAGGTGCTCTCAAATGGGGACAGCTGATGGTACTTGGCAGCTTCACTCATCAGATGCCCAACCACTGTTGCACTAGTACATACATGGTGGAGGCTGAGGCACAAGGATTACAGAATGACAAGCGTAAAAGTTACCAAAGCAGCTTAAGAAGAGAAATATCCAACAATGATGCCTGATGAAGTGCTGACTCTCCAAGTACCTTCAGTCCCTGCCTTCAGTTTTGCATTTTCCAGCTTTTTTTGATACTCACACTCCCAGCAATTCTTTCTTTTCAATGTCTTATCTATTTCCTCAATAAATCAAGCAGTTATTTATTTTCCTCGGTTTCCACATTGTCTTTCTCTTTCCTTGTATATTTTCTTTATCCACCCTATTTATTCCCTGCAATCAGTTGCTGTTGGACACAAACCAACTATGAGCCGATCCATTCCTGCCGCTTGGAAAAGTATAAACTGTGGAGAAAAACAAGGCCGAGTAAAAGAAAAATTTATGTATTGTAACAGCAGCTGATTTAGGATCTTGATTGAGTGGTTGAAAGATGCAGAATGAAGACAGACCCTGTGGCCCACCGAGTCCACGCTGACCATCGATCACCCGTTCACACTAGTTCTGTAATCCCACATTCGCATTCGCGTCTTTGGAATGTAGGAGGAAACCAGAACATCCGGAGGAAACCCACACGGTCACAGGGAGAGCATGCAAACTTCACACACACAGAACCCAAGGTTAAGATTGGACATGGGTCGCTGGCACTGTGAGATAGCAGCTCTACCAGCTGCACCACTGTGCCTCACATCTCTTATTTTATATCACAACAAGAAAAATGTATAAATACAGTGCATTCAGAAAGTATTCAGACCCCTTCACTTTTTCCACATTTTGTTACGTTACAGCCTTATTTTAAAATGGATTAAATTCATTTTTTTAATCATCAATCTACACATAATACCCCAGAATGAAGAAGCAAAAACAGGTGTTTAGAAATGTTTGCAAAATAATTAAAAATAAATAACTGAAACATCACATTTACATAAATATTCAGACCCTTTGCTATGGCACTAAAAATTGAGCTAAGGTTCATCCTGTTTCTATTGATTATCCTTGAGATGTTTCTACAACTTGATTGTAGTCCACCAGTGGTAAATTAATTTGATTGGACATGATTTGGAAAGGCACACACCTGTCTATATAAGGTCCCACTGTTGACAGTGCACGTCAGAGCAAAAACCAAGTCATGAAGACGAAGGAACTGTCCATAGACCTTCGAGACAGGATTGTGTCGAGACACAGATCTGGGGAAGGGTATAAAAAAATTTCTGCAGCATTGCAGGTCTCGAAGAGCACAGTGGACTCCATCATTCTTAAAAGGAAGAACTTTGGAACCACCAAGACTCTCCATAGAGCTTGTTTAAGAAGGAACTGCAGATGCTGGAAAATCGAAGAAAGACAAAAATGCTGGAGAAACTCAGCGGGTGAGGCAGCATCTTTGGAGCGAAGGACATAGGCAACATTTCAGGCCGAAACCCTTCGTCAGACTGATGTTGCCTATTTCCTTCGTTCCATAAATGCTGCCTCACCCGCTGAGTTTCTCCAGCATTTTTGCCTATCTTCATAGAGCTGGTCGCCTGGCCAAACTGAGCAATCAGGGGAGAAGGACCTTGGTCAGGGAGGTGACCATTAACCCGATGGTCATTCTAACAGAGCTCCAGAGTTCCTCTGTGGAGATGGGAGAAACTTCCAGGACAACTATATCTGCAGCACTCCACCAATCAGGCCTTTATGGTAGAGTGGCCAGACGGAAGCCACTCCTCAGTAAAAGGCACATGACAGCCTGCTTGGAGTTTGCCAAAAGGCACCTAAACAAGATTCTCTGGTCTGATGAAACCAAGATTGAACTCTTTGGCCTGAATGCCAAGTGTCACGTCTGGAGGAAATCAGGCATCGCTCATCACCTGGCCAATATCATATATACGGTGAAGCATGGTGGTGGCAGCATCATGCTGTGGCGATGTTTGTTCAGCGGCAGGAACTGGGATACTAGTCAGGATCGAGGGAAAGATGTGTGGAGCAATGTACAGAGACATCCTTGATGAAAACCTGCTCCAGAGCCTTCCGGTCCTTGGAGTGGGGCGAAGGTTCACCTTCCAACAAGACAACAACCCCAAGACAACAGCCAAGACAACACAGGAGTGGCTTTGTGACAAGTCTGTGTATGTCCTTGAGTGGCCCAGTCAGAGCCTGGACTTGAACCCAATCGAATATCTCTGAGGGACCTGAAAATAGCTGTGCATTGACGCTCCACATCCAACCTGACAGAGCTTGAGAAGTTCTGCAGAGAAAAATGGGAGAATTTACCCAAATATAGGTATGCCAAGCTAGTAGCGTCATACCCAAGAAGACTTGGGGCTGTAATCGCTGCTAAAGATGCCTCAATAACGTACTGAGTAAAGAGTCTGAATACTTATGTAAATGTGATATTTCAGTTATATATTTTTAATTACTTTGCAAAAATGTCTAAACCCGGTTTTCACTTTTTTATTATGGGTTATTGTGTATAGATTGATGATAAAAAAAAGTTTAATCAATTTTAGAATAAGGCTGTAACGTAACAAAATGGGGAAAAAGTGAAGGGGTCTGAATTATTTCTGAATGCACTGTATGTACAATGAGAAATAGCTGAATTCTAAAAACATCTCTTGCAGTTGTAAGAATTGTATGCATACTGAGCGATTTTCCATAAATCATAAAATTGTGTTAAAAATAAACTATGCCTTTATTCTGTTTTGTTACTTTATTATTGTTAAAAAGTGCATTTGATTTTGTGATATATTTGGATTGTGAAATAATAAGCTGCCAAGGGGTGTTTAGGGAGGGTGGGTTAGGGTTATTTTGTTTATATTATTATTATTATTTATAAAAAACAAAATGGAGGAAAATGTAATGCCATACATCAGATGTACTGTGAATTTTTTTCAATTTTGTTTTCCCGCCAATAAAAAACTATTAATTTAAAAAAATAAGTTAGCAGACTAATTATCGACACAGACCATCACTGTCAAGACCATCCTATAATTACCTCCAGCACTCTGCCGCCGGGCTGTTACCGGTGCTTAGAGGAGGAAATTATACCAATTATTTTATCTCCAACCTAAAGGAAGGGGAAGGGAAAAAATGGAACACAGACTTCATAACTTCACCAATAACCAACTGAGCTAAACAATAGCTTTAAGGTGAGTGGGGATTAAAGAAGATGTGCGGAGCAAGTTGGGGTTTTTTTTAACACTTAGATGCACACTTTTTTAACACTTAGAGTCTCTTGCCCTGAGTAGGGGAATGTTCTATGATATCTTAGCATCTTTATTTAATCTTCATGATATCACAAAACCCCATGTTCACGATCATTCTTCCATTGGCAGTGCTTTCTCTATTTAACAGCCAATTAATGCCATAGTCTCTGACTGAAGTTGCCAATTGACATTTCTTTGTGCTGTGCTGCAGTCATCTACATTTCATGTAACCATAAGTTCTAGGATGTGAACCCTCTGTTGAACTTTTACAGTAAATAAAGCAGAGCAGTATCTACTTTGGTCAAATGGAAGGACGATTATACTAATCTCCTGTTGATCATTAAGAACAATATTACATTGCAGCAAAATACTGCAATGAAACTTCCTATATTTCTGTTCCTTTTGCTTCTGTTATTAAACATGACCCATTACCTCAACTCTGGCCAATCTCCACTTTATAGAACGATGGAGAAATGTATTTGGTCTACCTAACAAGGCAATGACTAGATCTACTCGTTCACAGCAAAGTACATAGAGTACAGTGATCCAAATAAAGATGTTGGCCTTGTATCATTTGCTCTTGGCACAATCTTTCGTCAGCTGAAGTGGTTTATTTTGTACTCTACATGCATACAAGATCTGAAAGATTAAGCTTTTAGTACTTTACATTTTAGTGATAGATATTGGTTCATTTATTAGGGCCATTGTGTTCAGAAAAAGAAAATTGATATTAAAGGAGGCACTGATCTGAAAATGACGAGGCAACAAGAAATCCATACAAATTCGAATTTAAACTTAAAATTACAGGCAGGCAGAATCAAAAGTGTCTATTGTACTGAGTGCATTAGACAGCTTCCACCACACTCAAAACCATCCTCCGATCTCCCCCCACCCAACTCGCTCTGTTGATTTTAGCTTCATATTGCATGCAAATGCGATCTAACCTCCCTATTTAAAACCTGACACAAACCTCTGATTTCTTTATAAAACAAATTCAGAATAACAACTTATTGGTGAGAATTAATAAATATCCAAAATGAATGCAATGAATTACCTCAAAATAGTTATTCCAGTTATGCTTCGAAAAAGATTTTAAACAGTACATTTTTAAGATTTGTTAATTTTTTTAAAAATGTGTTACTTTTTTTTAAAGTGTTTCATTTTTTTTAAAAGTTCTTTTACAAAGATCTTCCAAAAACCTCCTTCATCTATTTCAGCATCCACAACACTAATTTTATCACATATTCTGGTTCAGACACTGTTGATGATTTGGTACATTAACATCGTATTGATGATCTTATTCAGGCAGTCTGTGATATCTGTAATTAAAGCAGCAACCTTTATTTTGTATCTGGCCAAATGACAACTGAACTGAGTATGAACTATGTCTGATGATGACACAGTGTTTAAAAAAAAGTGTTTTTCACGATAATGCATTTGAAAGAGCTGTAATAAATGAAAAGAAACCAACTTCTATTTTAGCATCTCCCTCTCCGAGTGACTGAAATGCATTTTGTGATCTGAGAAGGAAGGAGTGTTGTTGGAACCCTGAGGCGAGGTGCGAAAATGTCACATTTCAACACCATCATCTCAGGACTGGAGCGACAATGGTGTCAATAATGGTGGGAGAAACTGTCGGCACCAAAATATTATAAAATCCCATTTTCACTTGAAACATATGAGGGAATATTTATTCTATAATAGGAATTTTCAGTGTGCTGTCGTTGAGTCTCAATCTGAAACAATTTACACCTCTACTGCATCTTGAAGGCAAGAAACATCAATAATTAACGATGCACAAAGATATGTACTATTCCACTGAAATAATGACATTCAACCATGATCTCAGGGCTTTAATATGCTAAATAATCTCTACGTTGGTTATTGATAGACAAAGTCAATGGATACATGTTTTGCAAACAAGATAAAGTTAATCCTCTCTGGGATCTCTTTAAGGATCATCACTTAATTGCAGCTTCTGTAAGAGATGCAGTACCGTTTGTGTTGTGGTGGCTGAACAAAATCCATCATAGCTGTTCTGGTTCACCATCTTTTTTAATTTCTATTTCAGATCACACGTTCTCCCTCAAAATCAGAATCTGAATGGAATTCATTCAAAGAAAGAAAAAAAATCACCTTCCTCACGCCAGTTCAGTGCTGACAGTGACAAAGTGAAGGCAAGATAGACCAGTGCGATCTAAAACACTGCAGCATAACTTAAAGGAAAATGTTTCCAAGGCTCCCTCATACTCATTGAAAAAAACCTAGCTCAAATACAATAATTCATCAATCAAAGGAGATGCTGCATAAAGTCCTCCTTTACATGTCAATGAACATTTTCCAATCATTCATTAGGATTTATGCAACTATCAAGAATAATAAAAGTGGCAGCAAGTATGAGCACCACTGCCTGCTAAAGAAACCTTTAACTAAAGTTATCATCAAAAAGAAACACAGGGCCAGATTTTAACTCCCACTGCTGCAGTTAAGCTGAGGACAGTCACTTTAGTAACCCTTTGATTTTGTTGCATTCCCATCATGTCACAATGGTAATATTCTCTTTTGAGCAGGAAAGCAGAACAATGCAAGGAGGAAGCAAAGTCTTAATCGTACAGCCAAACAGTCACGCAGCACAGAAACAGGCCCTTCGGCACACCATGTCCATGCTGACTGTAGTTGAGCCACTTGGTCCGCAACCTTTAATGCTGTGGCAATTTATGGTTTTGTCTAGATACGTCACTACCCACTCAGGCAGTACATTGCCAGGACTAGAGGGTATGAGCTATAGGAGAGGCTGGGTCTCTATTCCATGGAGTGCAGGAGGATGAAGGGAGATCTTATAGAGGTGTACAAAATCATTAGAGAAATAGATCGAGTAGATGCACAGTCTTTTGCCCAGAGTACGGAAATTGAGGACCAGAGGACGTAGTTTCTAGGTGAAGGGGAAAAGATTTAATAGAAATCCTAGGGGTAACTTTTGCACACGAAGGGTGGTGGGTGGATGAAACAAGCTGCCAGAGGATTTAGTTCTTCATTAGGATGGAGAGTGACATAATTAAGTCAGAAAAAAGGGTTCTGAACTTAAACAAAGGTAACTTTGAAGGTATGAGCCATGAACTGGCCAAGATAGACTGGCAGGTGAGTCTTAAAGGGTTGACAGTGGATGTGCAATGGAAGGTATTTAAAGACTGCATGGATGAAGTACAAAAATTGTTCATACTAGTTTGGCAAAAGAATAAATCAGGGAAGGTGGTGCATCCGTGGATAACAAGGGAAATCGGGGATAGTATAAAAACTAAAGATGAGGCATACAAATTGGCCAAAAAAAGCAGCCTACCAGAGGACTGGGAGAAATTCAGAATCCTGCCGAGGAGGACAAAGGGCTTAATTAGGAAAGGGAAAATAGATTACGAAAGGAAACTGGCAGGGAACATAAAAACTGACTGCAAACTTTTTTATAGATATGTGAAGAGAAAGAGACTAGTTAGAACAGATGTTGGTTCCTTGCAGTCAGATGCAGGTGAATTGATCATGGGGAACAAGGACATGGCAGACCAATTGAATAACTACTTTGGTTCTGTCTTCAATAAGGAAGACATAAATAATCTGCCAGAAATAGCAGTGGACCGGAGGTCAAATAAGATGGCGGAACTGAGTGAAATCCAGGTTAGCCGGGAAGTGGTGTTGGGTAAATTGAACAGATTAAAGGCCGATAAATCCACCTGGGCCAGATTGTCTGCATCCCAGAGTGCTCAAGAGGTAGCCAAGGAAATAGTGGATGCATTAGTGATAATTTTTCAAAACTCCTTAGATTCTGGAGTAGTTCATGAGGATTGGAGGATAGCTAATGTAACCCCACTTTTTAAAAAAGGAGGGAGAGGGAAAGCGGGGAATTACAGACCAGTTAGTCTAACATCGGTAGTGGGGAATCTGCTAGTCAGTTATTAAAGATGGGAT
The DNA here is from genome assembly GCA_963514005.1 of Raja brachyura. Next base: position 107,019,376 of record OY740781.1, on the reverse strand, counting down.
AGCAGCGCATTTGTAAAGTGGTGAAATCATTGGACAAACTCAGCATGGATTTACAAAAGGTAAATCATGTCTGACCAATCTTATAGAATTTTTCGAGGATGTAACTAGTAGAGTGGATAAGGGAGAACCAGTGGATGTGGTATATCTGGACTTTCAGAAGGCTTTCGACAAGGTCCCACATAAGAAATTAGTATTTAAACTTAAAGCACACGGTATTGGTGGATCAATATTGATGTAGATAGAGAACTGGCTGGCAGACAGGAAGCAAAGGGTAGGAGTAAACGGGTCCGTTTCAGAATGGCAGGCAGTGAGTAGTGGGGTACCGCAAGGCTCAGTGCTGGGACCCCAGCTATTTACAATATACATTAATGATTTGGACGAGGGAATTGAATGCAACATCTCCAAATTTGCAGATGACACCAAGCTGGGGGGGTATAGTTAGGTATGAAGAGGATGCTAGGAGGCTGCAGGGTGATTTGGATAGGCTGAGTGAATGGGCAGATGCATGGCAGATGCAGAATAATGTGGATAAATGTGAGGTTATCCACTTTGGTGGCAAAACATGAGGGTAGACTATTATCTGAATGGTGGCAGATTAGGAAAAGGGGAGATGCAAAGAGACCTGGGTGTCATGGTACACCAGTCGTTGAAAGTAGGCATGCAGGTGCAGCAGGCAGTGAAGAAAGCAAATGGTATGTTAGCATTCATAGCAAAAGGATTTGAGTATAGGAGCAGGGAGGTTCTACTGCAGTTGTACAGGGTTTTGGTGAGACCACACCTGGAGTATTGCGTACAGTTTTGGTTTCCAAATCTGAGGAAAGACATTCTTGCCATAGAGGGGGGTTCAGAGAAGGTTCTCCAGACTGATTCCTGGGATGTCGGGACTTTCATATGAAGAAAGACTGGATATACTCGGCTTGTACTCACTGGAATTTAGAGGATTGAGGGGGGATCTTATAGAAACTTACAAAATCCTTAAGGGGTTGGACAAGTTAGATACAGGAAGATTGTTCCCGATGTTGGGGGAGTTCAGAACAAGGGGTCACAGTCTAAGGATAAGGGGGAATTCCTTTAGGACGAGATGAGGAAAACATTCTTTACACAGAGAGTGGTGAATCTCTGGAATTCTCTGCCACAGAAGGTCATTGAAGCCAGTTCATTGGCTATATTCAAGAGGGAGTTGGATGTGGCTCTTGTGGCTAAAGGGATCAGGGGGTATGGAGAGAGGGCAGGTACGGGATACTAGGTTGGATGATCAGCCACGATCATATTGAATGGCGGTGCAGGCTCGAAGGGCCGAATGGCCTACTCCTGCACCTATTTTTCTATGTTTCTTTGTTCTATGTTCTATGAGGTAGCTGAGGCTGGGACCATCCCATCATTTAAGAAACAGTTAGACAGGTACATGGATAGGACAGGTTTGGAGGGTTATGGACCAAGCACAGGCAAGTGGGGCTAGTGTGGCTGAGACATTGTTGGTGGATTGGGCAGGTTGGGCAGAAGGGCCTGTTTCCACACTGTATCACTCTATGACTGTACGACTCTATTCCTGATTCTAACCACTTTCTAAGTGAAAATATTTATCCTCAGATTCCCTTTAAGCAGCTTAGCCTTTACCCCAAACCTATGCCCTCTGGTTTTTGACATCTCTCAGGTAGGGAAAATATTTCCTCCTATCTACCCGATGTCCTTCATAATTTTGTTTTATATATGAAGATTCAGTCCTGTCCACATTTTAAATTGCATCGTGGGGTAAATAATACATTTCAGTTTAATTAGAACCTCAGAGGCTTAGGTTTTTCTGATTCTGGAGCTTCCTCCTCCCCAGGAAGGCACGGTTGCACACCGGTATAGTTGCTGCCTTACAGCACCAGCGACCTGGGTTCAATCCTGACTACGGGTGCTGTCTGTACGGAGTTTATACTTTCACCCCGTGACCGCGTGGGTTTTCTCTAGGTGCTCCGGTTTCCACCCGGACTCCAAAGATGTACATGTTAATTGGCTTCGGTAAGTCGTAAAATTGTCCCTAGTATGTGTGGATAAGCATACAGGGTGATCGCTGGTTGGCGCGGACTCGGTGGGCCGAAGGGCATATTTCTGCTCTAAAGTCTAAATCAATGTCAAAGACATGCTTTCTCTCTATCACCTGACTGGGCGGCTGACTGTGGCTTCCTCTTAACTTGCACTGCTCCTGGTCACTGCACACTGATCATTTAAGAGCTTCTTGTGGATCTTGTTTGTTCTCCCCTTAAACTCAAGGCCATTTTGTTTATGAATTATTAAATGGATTTCTAGTTTTGAAAAAAAATCATTTAAATAGAAAAATAAACTTCACCCAGCAAAAAGATGTCCGTGTGAACCACCAGGTGACCAACCCTCATCATGCTGTTAATCAAGTCACTTGTAGAATTGCAACGCCCATTTCTTCATGATCCTCCAAATACAGTATGATGCAAATATAAGTATGTGAAAACGGAATGATTTCCTATATAAGACTGTTCCATTTGCCATTTACACCTTTGCTAAAAAGGTGGACCAAAGTTTCAGAAAATGGATTAAGTGATCACATATTAATGTTTGCACCACATATTTTCAAGGCCATCCACACAAACCCTTTCCCTTTAGCAACCAAAGTGCTATTTTGGACGAGGAGTAGGTAGCCTGTGAAACCAAGGGCTCAAGGTTAATGTGTTTTATCTTTATACTTGTCGCATTTTGATCCGGCTAGGTTTGAGTGATGGGACTATTAACCTGAAATGACAGTTCAATGTTCAAGTTCCTTTGCACACATCATTAGAACATAAGAGGATACAGACAAGGAATAAGTCTGTGAATCACTCATTATGCATCAAGTGTTTCTGTATGTCCATCAGATTAAAGCAGGCACTTACACAAAATGTGTTTTGACAACATTTTATCAACACTTCACAATATGTCATGGTCTGGATAGGAGAGGAAATTGTGTAATACATGCAGCAAGTATGAAGAAAATCAGCACAAATAAAATCACACCACTAAATATATTTTCCGTTTCAAAAATAGTCACGTTTTTCTGGGGATGTTTAACCTTTCCCCCCAAACTTCAACACTTTGCAGTAGACTGTTATCAATTGGAACTATTTATTGACATGATACACATCTTTATGCCTATATGCATTTGACATTCTACGTTTCATTTATAATACAGTATTCATTGTTCCATTATTTCATTGCTATTCATTCTGCAATTATCTGCAATGGAACACCATGCAAACAACCCAAATCTTCATCATTTTAACTAAAACCCTCGACTATAGCAAATAATCATGGAGATACATGAATTGTCTAACTATAATTCAATAAGCAACAAGCTGTCAACAGTCAACAAGCACATAGTTATTCCAGTGCTGATCAAAGAACATAAATGCCTGACTACCATTCTATCTGACCTTTGTAAGAATGATACAGAATAAAATAAGCTCTGTTACTGCAATGATAAAGCCGCAATAAATATAGGTGTATTCAAGAGGCCACAAATGGAAGTGTCCAGAATTTTTGGAGAATTGCAGAGCTTGTGGAGATTACACAGATAAGAAATGATCGGATCATGGAGAGATCCGTGAGGAGAAATTTTAAATTGATGCATTGGTAAACTGGGAACTTAAAGAGGGCAGGCAGCAAGCAGGCAAAAGGATACAAATTGCAGATGTAACTCATCTCTGGAGAACATGGATGAATGGCGTTTTGGGTTGGGACAGGCACAACAAAGCATGGCTGGTAATGGGTGTGCAGGCAAGGGTTTTTTTTTCTGATAGGCAGATGGTTGGAACAAGGGCCAGAAATAAGAATAAAAGGTGTGACATGGTTTGAAGAGTTGCAGACTGTGAAGCCAGAGGAAGAAAATGTTGAATGATTAGACCCACACATTGAGGTTATAACTCATAGTCTTTATTGCAGTACATGCGGAGGGAACACAACATGCTTTCATCCCCTTGGTCTGCATCAAATCTAAAGAGAAAGAGTGACACATTGGCTGCAGGACCAGTGTGCCCAGGGTAGGGTTGAAGATCTGGACTGGACTACATGAGGGATGTGTAGTCGGATGGTAGTGGTGGTATGGTCAGGCTGATGCCGCTGGATGGGGATGGAAGTATACCTGTGCGATCAGGATAATACAGAGGTGGTGTTGGTTCATTCACAGGCAGGATGTGTTGTCTTTTACATCTGTAGGTGCCGCCATCGCATTGACCAAATATGAACGTGGTTCGGAAGCAGTTCCAGAAATTACACCGAGGCGGTCGTGACACTTTTCGGTTTGTAGACGGACCACCTGTCCCTTGGCTAGTGGTGGAAGTGGTCTGATCATCTTGTCATGCCATCCTTTTTGAACGTTACACTTTTGTTGTAGCCTGGACTGGATTTCGGATGGTGGGATCACTTGCGGTACTAGTGCCTGTTTCGCCACAGGCAGTGTGGCTCGGGTTTGCCTTGACATTAGTCGCTGGGCGGGTGAACCCAATATCGGGTCACGGGAGATGTTGCGCAGGTTGAGCAGGTCTAGGTATACGTCTGAACCCTTGTTCTGTGGGATCGTTCCATCACTTGTTTGGCACTCCTGACGTTCAGCCAGCCCGTTTGACTGTGGGTATTCGGGGCTGCTGGTGATATGATGAAAATCCCAGCATGTAGCAGAGTCTTTAAAGTACTGGCTGGTAAATTGACTGCTATTGTCAGTCAGTAACTGATACGGAGACCCGCGAACAGAGAAATTACGTGCCAGCTTCTGGAGTACCCCTGCAGAGGTGGGACTACTGAGTAGTTTGATTTCAAACCATCCAGAATATGAGTCGACCAGAACCAGGTATTGTTTGCCATGTCACTCAAAAATGTCAGTTGCCAATGTGGACCATGGGAGGTCAGGAACCGGGTGTGAGAGAAGTAGCTGCTTTTGTTGCTGTGGTGTCAAACTGTTGCACTCTGCACAGGATTTTACTTTCTCACGAATATAATCAGCCATGCCAGGCCAGAAAAACATGCTTTTTGCTCGCAGGATAGTTGCCTCTGCGCCTGGGTGTCCCGCATGGACGGCATCAAAGTACTTGCTGTGTAAGGAGGCAGGAATTATGGTAATGTCCTCTTGTCCTCTTACGTTAGAGGTTACCTAAAATTGAGAATTCAATGTCCATACCATAGAGTGACAAGTGGAGATAGGCAAGCGCAAATGGGAAAAGATCTTGAATTACTTGATAGTATCGGAATGGTCATCTCCAGGGATAGTGAATCTCCAGGATGAAGATTTCAGCAGCAGAGGGAAATTGCTGAGGTGGTGAGAAAGATTTGCAGAATTATGGAGATGAAAACAACTGATGCTGTGCAAATTTGGTCCAAACCTCAGGGTCAAATATGATATTATTGGCAAACAGCCTGGTTAAATGTCAGACAGTTGCCAAGAACGGGGTTGGAATAACTAGGAGCACAGACTAAAGTTCTAAAACATTCTCCTCAGTTCAAGTGGAGTTTCTGTAAAATACAGAGTGGTAGAATAACTCAGTGGGTCAGGCAGCACCTCTGAAGAACATGGATAGGTGAAGGTTCGAATTGTGCCATTTCTCGAGTCTGAAGAATGGTCCAGAAACTATGCCTATCCATGTTCCAGAGATACTTCCTGGCCTGCTGGGTTACTTCAGTGCTCTGCATTTTGTTTAAGATTCCAGCATCTGCATTTCATTGCGGTTCCAGTTTCTGTATTTACGAAGGAATCAAAAGATGATAAAAAAGATCAGCTCACACATTCAATCCACAATCCAGCTATCAAGAATACAGAAACAATATTTAAAGCATTTTCATCTTCACTGGAAGTTCAGGAGCAATGTTAATTTACTATAGAGAGTCAAGAGTCAAGAGTGTTTTATTGTCAAATGTCCCAGATAGAACAATGAAATTCTTAAGGGCCTGTCCCACTTTTCCGAGTTACTCACGAATTCTCCCGCGTTTTCCCCTTGATTCATACTCGGAGAATGTCCGTAGCGAGTCCGTAGGAGTCCATAGATATATCGTAACGGCTCGTTGTGCCAGCCGTAGGTACTCGGGGCATCAGGTAAGTCGGGATATTTTTTCCAGCATGACAAAAAAGTCCACGAGCAAAAGGATAGTCGGGAGGAGGAGTTTGTAGATCACAAAAATCCTGATTTTTTTTTAAGGTCCTTTCAGCTAGGCAGAGGACTCATGAAAGTGGGACAGGCCCTTTACTTGCTGCAGCATAACAGAATATGTAAACAGGCTTTGGCTTGCTGATTATTTTTACCAGTTTTCTTGCTCTGGCAGCCGCCTGGCACCATACCATGAACCTGCTGATGTTACAATGAAGCAATCTGGACACCTCCCCACCCTCACCCAATCCAACAATGCAGCCAGTTACTGCAAGTTCTCGATTCCACTTAGAGTTCCTTGAATCATCATCACCTACCAATAGCATATGGGGAGAGAGAATAAATGCCAAAGATGCCTGTCCGTCCCAAAAGAATTTTTGAAGTAAGAGTTACTGCTGATTCACCCCTCCCATGGGCTCTATCTGAGCCAGATTCAGCAATGTGTTCAGCAGAGCAAGATGCAAAAAATATGGCAGAAGAATTCAACTACAGCACACTGTGAACATAACTGTTACATTAACAACATGGTTTTCCCAATAAGAACCAGCAGCAAGCATTCCCAGCCAGCATTTCACACAAGAACCTCCAGCATCAAATCTTGCTGCTTAGGAAGTGGAAAGTGGAAAGAATCTTATTCTACCACCGTGAACAAGTCTGAAAATTGGCCATTTAAGCACTTCTCTTTGCAGGCTGTTACAGAACCAAAGGGAGAAATCTAGCAATAATCTTCAATTGATTCAAAAAGGGAATGGCACATGAAGATAAACTACCCAAAAATACAGTGTCAAATCCACAAGTTACCAAGAACTGGCAGCATTAACATTACGATTACAAATAATTTCCAAGAAGTATAATTTGTGGCTTTATACAAGTACAAATATCATTGTAAACATAAATCATAATGATGTTATGTTGCTGGTTACAATTCAGGTTCATGTTGCTACTATGCATAATGTTCACAAAGGATTCCAACGTCCTTTACAGTAAAAAAACACAAAGAACTGGAGTAATTCAGCGAGTCAGGTAGTATCTGTGAAGGACATGGACAGGTCGGACCTTTCTTCAGATGAAACAGTGTCTCAACATAACAGTGCCTATTCATTCCCTCCTCAGATGTTGCCTGATCCATTGAATGACTTTGTGTTTTACTAAAGATTCCAGCATTTGCAGTTCCTTGGGACTCCTTTACAGATAAATAACAATGCTCTCTAACAAGCAGGGACTGGCATGATACAGCAGAGACTATTGTCTACATATGAACGGGACAGATCTCAAGGCCTCAATCTCAGTTCCAACAAGCAAACATTTAAAAAAGACACAAAATGTGGGATCCATCTTCAGATTGATTGTCAAGGGTGGGAGGGGGGTAGGGGAAGAATGCTGGGAGGGAGGAGGGAATGACCATATTTGGCAGGTAATCGGTGGATAAAGATGATGGGGATTTTGATGGGCAAATGGTTGGACAAATACCACAATTGAAAAGACAGAAGGTGTGAGAAAAAGGAGAACAAAGAGGGGGGCAGAGACTTTGTAGTTACTTAAAATTGGAGAATTCAATGTTCATACCATTGATTTGTGAGCTACCCATGCAGAATATGAGTAAATGTAAATATATCAGAGTTTCTGTATAGTAACTTGGGCGGTACAGTGGCGCGGTGGTAGAGTTGCTGCGCCAGAGATCCAGGTTTGATCCTGACTATGGGTGCTTCTGTGTGGAGTTTTTACGTTCTCCTTGTGACCATGTGGATGTTCTCCAGTTCCCTCCCGCATTCCAAAGTCGTGCAGATTTGTAGGCTTAATTGGTATCTGTAAATTGCCCCCAATATGTAAGGATAAGAGGGATAATGTAGAACTAGTGTATGGGTGATCGTTGGTCAGTGTGGACTCGGTGGGCCGAAGGGTGTTTCCATGCTGAATCTCAAACAAAATTGTAACATATGTATACGGATCAGCAATTACTTGACTTGAAATACCAGTGGCAGGGCTGCCATCTGCCAAAAATGCTGGAGAAATTCAGCGGGTGAGACAGCATCTATGACTGAGTTTGACCCTTCTTCAAACTCAAGCATTTCTCCAGCATTTTGTCTACCGCTCTGTAGATGCTGCCTCGCCCACTTTCACATTCCCGTGCAGACGGTGTGATAGGTGAGACACAGCGGTGGTCCCACCACCCCCCCCCCCCCCCGAGGCACCGCTTACACCTCCCACCCTCATCTCCGGCAGTTCTGTGTCCGGCGGCCGTTCTGTCCACACCATATGGAGTTTTAACCCTGGAGCCTGGAGCGGACCGGGTGAGTGGGGGCGTCCGTGCCGCCACAGGAGCCGCAGGGATAAACCTCGGGCTATAGCTCCGCTCCGATGCCCGACCCCTGGGTCACTGACCCTCACCTCCCCCGGACCCCCGGGTCACTGACCCTCACCTCCCCCGGACCCCCGGGTCACTGACCCTCACCTCCCCCGGACCCCCGGGTCACTGACCCTCACCTCCCCCGGACCCCAGCTGGACACAGAGCACCTGGGCTGGCCTGCATTCCCGGGGAGGGGGGGAGAGAGGGAAATGCTCCCTGGACATCGCCAAGTCTTCGCTCACTCCAGGTGTTGTCCCCGTTTCACTGACACACATTCTCACACACAACCTAACACACACCCTTACTCACACACTGGCACACACAAGGTTTAAAGGGATATGGGTCAAATGCAGATAAATGGGACTAGTTTAGATGGGGCATATTGATCTGCATGAACAAGTTGGGATGAAGGGCCTGTTTCCATGCTGTAAGACTATGACACACTGTAGAAAGGGTGCAATTGCTCTGGATAGGATCCAGGGGCGAATTATGAACATATTGGCAGGGCTGGAATTTTTTTTTCACTTTGAAGAAAGATTTGATAACTGGGATTGTATTCTCTGCAGCAACGGAGGTGAAGAAAAGAACTAGTTGAGATGAATAATATTATGAGAATGGGACCCGTTTCACTTAACAAAGAGTGTGGGAAGGAACCGCAGATGGTGGTTTAAATTGAAGATAGACACAAAAAGCTGGAATAACTCAGCAGGACAGGCAGCATCTCTGGAGAGAAAGAATAGGTGATGTTTCAGGTCGAGCCCTTCAGACTGAAGAGGTTGAAATCCAGCAATAAAACACAATGACTGGAGATGTGTGTTATTCAACTAACGGCAGAAATCATGTGTTCATCTTTATTGACATGACACCACAATAAATATATTACAGAAAAAAATAATTTAATGGAGTGGCACGGTGGCGCAGCGGTAGAGTTGCTGCCTTGCAGCACCACAGGCCCAGATTTGATCCTGACTCCGAGTGTATTTGGACATTCTCCTTATAACCACATGGTTTTCTCTGGATATTCCGGTTCCTCCCACATTCGAAAGAAGTGCAGGTTTGTAGGTTAATTGGCTTCTGTAAATTGTCCCTGGCATGCAGGATACAACTGGTGTATGGTAGATTGCTGGTCGGTGTGGACCTGGTGGGCCGAAGGGCGTGTTTCCAAATATATGTTTTACATATATATCTTAATTTCATTGAACCATGTACGGTTGAATATGTGGGATTATTTTTGTCTTGTTTCTATAGTCAAAGAGAAGCCAGTTTATTGGCTATATTTAAGAGGGAGTTAGATGTGGCCCTTGTGGCTAAAGGGATCAGGGGGTATGGAGAGAAGGCAGGTACAGGATACTGAGTTGGATGATCAGCCATGATCATATTGAATGGCGGTGCAAGCTCGAAGGGCTGAGTAGCCTACTCTTGCGCCTATTTTCTATGTTTCTATGAACAGCGCGTTAGGCAGCATCTGCAGTGAAAGTGGATGGGCACCATTTTGGGTCAGGGCCCTTTTTAAGAAGGATTGTAGTGGGAGGGGAGGGAAAACCAAGAAAAGAGATGAGGGCGAGACAAAGCCTGGCAAAGGCTGGAGTTTTTTTTAAAAAAGGGTGTCAGATGGGTAAATGTGAGTTTCCAGTTCACTTACAATCTTCATTGCCCTACAAATTCCTGTGAATTCCATTTCTTATTGTTGGATTTTTTCACCTTTGGCAACATAAAGTTACTTTAGTCACTACACATCAGTAAGAGTAGTGCTTCTTTCAATTTCTCCAAGGACATTTCCTTTAAAGGGAAAGAGATGAGGAATGTGTCCCTTCTAACCAGAGGGTGATAAAAGAAAAATTAATTATATTTACATAATCGAAACTCAGGATCTAGGCAACCAAGCAGAACTAAAAACAAATAAATCTCCAGAGATACATGTATTTATTCCCAGTGGGAGATCAAGTGGAAGATTTAATAGATATTGACAACCATTAGGATGAGAATCAAGGGCACTGCTACAATATCAGTAGATTGGATACAGGATAAAGTGACACCTGTTCTCAAAAAGGGTTTTTTTAAGGCACAGGAACTGCAGGGTCCGGTTTAAAATAATGGAATTGATTAGGACTAGATTACAAAATAATCTGTTGAACAAAAACCTAGCAGGCAGTGTAGATTGTACAGGAAGTGACCCTGCCTCGCCAACCTCCCTGACTTTAAGGAAGTGGTAACCGAAGAAGACTGTCAGAAAATCATTTAACATAATGCAACAAAATGTCAGCAAGGCATTTTGGAAAGTTCCACGAGCAAGGGCATTAATTAGTCTGAAAGCGACGGGGATTTGGGATAAATCTGAGGAAAGCAAAGCAAACTGGCTAATGCACAGAAAGATTCTCTAGCGAGTTACCTAATGTTATGTGGTAGGTGAGGAGGAGGTGGAGGAAACTGGTGGGTGTGGAAAGAAGGGAATGGGGTGCCCCAGGGCTCAGATTTGGATTTACTGTTTGTAATTTTCAACAATGACCATTGAAAGATTTAAATTAGTTTTATCCCAATTCAACAGCGCTTTAGGAGAACATTATACAATGTACAACATTTTGTAGGGCCGCAGAGTGAAGCAGTGATTCATCACTGCGAGGAAGGATGCTGCTGGTACTTTTTTCCTACTATGATATTTTTAATTAATATCGCTGGGATGGTACAATAAAAGGAAATCCAGTGGCCACATCGCAAGGTTAATCCACATAACGACAACTGCCCCTCCCATCCCACTGACTTTGATTATTGCTTGGAAGTAAAGTCCTATTCTTCCCAACTTTCCAGTGGCAAAGATAGAACAGTTGGCAAACACTGGGGCACACCCATCACACACGGTTGGGCCAAGGCAAGTGCCAGGTCCTGAGAGATAAAATTAGACGTCTAGATTACCTTTGATGTTACAATGCAGATTTACGGTTCTAATTACTTAAATCTTTTGTATTTTGCATTATGGATTACGTAGTGACCAAATCCAAAAATGTGAACTCAACAACTTCATTTGGTTCCCTTTAAACTTACACACTCGGATCTTTGAAAATCCACAGCAATTTTATTAATGGATTTTCATGCTTTTATTTTACTTCCTCCTCTTCAGATCCAGAAGGCAGATATTTGTTTTGTGTGTCACTTTCAGGCCTGTTATCGGTACAAGGTTAACCCATCCACATACAGTTTTTTTCTTCTTCAACACTGCAAAAGTTTCTAAACTACACGTGCTGATTTCAATTCAATTTACAGATGTAATTTTTGTCTCTTTTGCACACACTCTCAACACCTTCTCTATTCTATTATATTATACGAGTCGCTGTACTGATTTCCAGAAGGTACGGAGAGGAGGGTGTAAAGAAAACACCCGATACTGCAGCTCCCTTGGCACTTTGATCAAGTGGACTAAGAGATTTTCTAGATTATTACATATTATTCCAATTGACTTGCAACACACACTTTGCATTTCACTTTTCTTTATATACATGTTACACAATAATACATTTTCCAGTTAACCCAGTGATCTTTAAATGGAGCAGGAAATACACAAGCATTCTGGGACCTGGCGCTGACCACAAACTACCCACTGGTACTCCGGGCCCTGTCTAGGATCTGACCACAGGCCCAGCCCACAGAGCAGACCTCAGCCCCAGCTACATGGTAGAGCACCTGCACTTACGTCCACTTAGACGGTGGACCCCAGCACATATTCCGGACGAATAAGCAAGGTAGGTGCCAGACAATCAGGATTTTCGAGCAGCAGGATACCAGATTAGTGGAGTTTTGTGCCCTATGAATGCACAGATGAATGACAAAGAACAAGTGGTAATCAGTCTTAGACACCTCACCGATTCACTGTCGACTGTGACATGACTATTTGACGGTTCTTTTCCAGCGATAAACACAAAATGCTGCGTTAACTCAGTGGGCGAGGCAGCATCTCTGGAGAAAACGAATAGGTGACGTTTTGGATTGAGACCCTTCGTCAGACCCTTCATCAGTTCTTTTCCGGCATTTAACTGGGTTACCAATCACCGTTTGAAGAAAATCTCACTTTGAACAAAACATGGGAAAATCACCTGGTATCGTTCCATTCCAAGAACTTCAGCACAAACTTACATTTGGATTAAATGATGAACCTCATCTCTTTGCCTCCCCAAAACACAGTCCTAAACCCACAAATGCCTATGTGCTAATTAAACACTTTTTTCAGTTATAAACAGAGAAAGTTTGGAATCTTCTCAACAACTGTGCAGCAAGAAACAGTTCTGGTATTAGGTTATTGACCTTTTATTAGAACAATTCTGATCTAAGCAACAACAAATGTTAACTCAGTTTCTCTTGCCACAATTGTTACCTAATTGCTGAATATTTCTAGCATTTTTGGTTTACGTGTTAGATTTCCAGCATCTGCTGCATTATACTCATATACCTTCATGCCTAATTAATAAGCTTTTCTTTATTCTACATACAATTATCCAGATGATCTAACACAAATCTATTTTAACTACAAGGAACATGTTACATTGAACCAAATTGAGTTCATTCAAGTTGGTATCGGCAACTACAAGAAAAGTGCAGGGATCACCACTGACCGCATTTTATTTCACTTCACCAAAGCTTTTGATCCTATCACTCAGGTGAAACTGTGAGCATCCTCATCAAATAAATCTGTCCTTCGAAAATCAACACCATTTACCTTTACTTCACGATTAGCTGAGTTTAGTTTAGTTTACTGTCACGTGTACCGAGGTACAGAGAAAAGCTTTTGTTGCATACTACAGTGTACAGATACATGATAAAGGGAATAACTTGAATAATGTTTAGTGCAAAATAAAGCCAGAAAAGTCCAATCAGAGATTGTCCGAGGGTTGATTAAGAAGAGTGTAGTTAAAGTAAGAAATTATGTTTACGCACTGGAGATGTAAAAGAGTGGAGTAATATGTATCTGTAGATCCACTTCTGTGACTAGCATACAAAGAATCGCCTGGGCCAGGCGCCAATAGTGAGGTTGTTGGCATGCAAGCTTTAATTCCTCACCGACAGGTCTGCAACAGTGCCACAGCTCAGGTCATTGCATTCTTCTCAATTCCACCTCACCTCCACAAACTCCCCACGGAGCTAATGGAAAATTGTTTTGCCTACACTGACAGCACTCCAGATGAAGATCCCTAAACCTCGTCATTCAAGGGTGTTTCTTCAGTAAGTGTCTACTTTGAAGTTTCTGGAAACCCGATTATAAAACTTAGATTTTTACAACTTTGAATGGTGTTTCACATAGATGAACATCTCTACCAAGAGAAAAATATTTGGCACAATCTTTTAGAGAACCTAATTTATTTTTTCCTCTTCTTTTTCCAGGTTGCCCATTGCATTCAGTCATATCCGTCGCATTTCTATGATGAACAACACTGTAAAATATAACTGATTTAAGAATATAAAATCAAATTTTTGTCGCAGTCTTTCAAATTATAGAGTATCTTCCTCAAATAAACCACCAAAAGAAGTGGTGATTTTCAGCAAGAATGGTAACCGTCACATAACTTTTCCCCAACTTCCTCTAAAACAATATTAACTTCAGATGAATAGGCAGAAGCATACTGTTCATTTATCAATTACAATTCATAATTATGGTAATTGTTGTATTATTTTACACATTATGAGCATAAAATACTCGTGTGACGGATATGACTCGACGTGATGGAGATGGCTAAGTTCAGGAGTGTCGCGTGACAGAGATGACTAAAGGGTGATTCTTCAGTAACTGTCTACTTTGATGCTGTACATAAGGAAAATCCGTAATTCTATCCCATTTCTTCTTTTTCTATATTGTTAATAAACATAATCCTCGTAAATAAAGATTAAACCCTAAGTGAATAAAGTGTTTTGTTTTTTTTAAATTCCCGATGTTCGATCCTCCGAACAACCGCATGTCCCGATGTAAATTTTACTTGTAAAATTTCAAGTTGGGATATTTATTTAATGGGGGATCTATCTGAAATGAAAATACTTTTAAATGGTAGGTATTAATAATTAAAATATTTATCACTCTTAAAAAAATTCCTCTATTATTGATAGGTTAGGGATAGGGCTAGGGCTAGGGTTAGAGCTCGGCTAGGGTTAGGGATAGGGCTAGGGTTAGGGCTAAGGCTAGGACTAGGGTTAGGGATAGGGATAGGGTTTGGGTTAGGGTTAGAGTTAGCGTTAGGGAAGAAAAGATAAGCTGGAGGAGCTGGAGATGGAGCTAGATGGAGATCGGGAGTTAAGTTATGGAGCTGGCCGTGACGGGTATGGTGGCCCAAGCCTTTAGCCCAGCATGGCCTCGGCGGAAGGCCATGCCTGGCCCTATAGTTTGGACGAACGGCACATGGCAGGAACACATCTCCAAGTACAAATCAAAAATGAAAGGTTTTTTTTCTCTAGGAGTTTAACACCGTTCGGAGATTGCGGTGATTAAAGGTACTTCCCCACAGCAAAAATTGGAGTTTTCACACGCTTCTCGTACCGCGAATCAGGAGAAATTCATAAGGTATGTAGCTTTCAAATTCCGCGGTCTTTTGAGGGCAGAGGTTTACGTCTATTCTTTTTTACCCATGCGGGATTGCTTAACAAAGGTGAGTGACGATAAATGACACCAATCGTCGGGATAAGGAATTTGTGGAAAAAACGGTAAGATTTAAAATTTTATCAAGAATACAGGAATATTTTTAAGGGTGATAAATATTTTAATTATTAATACCTATCATTTTAAAGTATTTTCATTTCAGATAAATCCCCCATTAAAAAAAAAGCCGACTTGAAATTTCACAGGTAATCATCGAGATGCGGTTTCCGGGGGAGGGGGGGCATCGAACATCAGGAAAAAAATTAAAAAATAACACTTTATTCATTTAGGGTTTAATCATTATTTATGAGGATTATGTTTATTAACATAATATAGAAAAAGAAGAAATAGAATTACAGATTCTCCTTATATACAGCATCAAAGTAGCGGGACACCAAAGTAGACAGTTACTGAAGAATCGCCCTCAAACGGCAGCACACGGATGACCCTTGGTCACAAACCGAGTTACAATTCATCACTGATTCATTGATTGAAGCACAAGGCAGAATACGCCTTGCACTCTCCATCCACATGACTACCAGCATCTCACTGCTCTCCCAATAATAAAAGATTACATGGGTCACTTCCCATTTCATGAGAGCCACCTCTCTGCAAAGGCAGACAGCAACCTGGGAAGTTCACCATCACTTTCAAAGCCATTGACCAATGTCTTTGAAATGTCCAACCATTTGCAAATCAAGATCTCGATTTACTGCAAAATTAATTATCTACCAGGTTGGAGTGATCTGAGACCTGGATTACCGACGGCACACATTCTCAAGGCACTTGGAAGATACCATCAATGATATTCACAACAAATCCTTCAAATTCACTGTAAGGTTAAGAAAGTCAGTTCAACACGTCTTTAAGGTCAAGATAAGACTCTATTTTTAAGGACTTGAAGAGCACAAGAAGGCGCCGGAAACATGGCTACTCTTTGTGTACAGCCTCGGTGGTCTACTATTCTTACAATATAATTGCACTCATCAATGATTGCGCTTATGCATAGTATGATTTTACTGAATTTTTCACAAAACAAAAGAATTTCGCAGTATCTAGGTAAATGTGATGATAAAGTACCATTGAATCCTTGAATCAACGTCATTACCCAGCACACAGGTGCACGATTAGGCCATTCAGCCCTTCGAGCCAGCCATTCAATGTGATCATGCCTGATCATCCCCAAAATACCCCGTTCCTGCCTTCTCCCCATAGCCCCTGACCCCACTAGAGTGAAAAGGATTGGGGATGTGCAAAGATTGGGAAGGGGGGAGGAGATTCAGTCTACCCCACGACAGACGGGGGAGGAATTGTAGTTTGATACCCACGTGGAAGAAGGATCTCCGGTGGCGTTAGGAAAATGTACTGTCCTGCACCTTGGCGGAATCAGTCTGTTGCTGAAGGTACTCCTCATTGTATACTGGTGCTGAAGGTACTCCTCATTGTATACTGGTGCTGAAGGTACTCCTCAGGTTCACCTGCCTCGCCCATGAGGCACTTTCTGCCCCATCTATGGATGAGTTCACGGTTATCACATTGGCCTCATCAACCACTAGACCTGGTGGCATGGTGGCACAGCAGTGGAGTTGCTGCCTTACAGTTCCAGGGACCTGGGTTTGATCTTGGCCACAGGTGTTGTCTGTACGGAGTTTGTACGTTCTCCCCGTGACTTGCGTGGGTTTTCTCCAAGATCTTTGGTTTCCTCCCACACTCCAGGTTTGTAGGTTAATTACCTTGATATAAATGTAAAAATTGTCCTTGGTGCATAGGATTGTGTTAATATGCTGGGTCGCTAGTTAGCGCAGACTCTGTGGGCCAATGGGCCTGTTTCCACACTGTAAACTAACTAAACATAACTGATTCAAGTCATCCTCAATCCTGAGATTAAGATCATAGCAATTCCTCATACGAGATTATACAGACCGAGATTAAGATCATAGCGAATGTTAATCAGACCGTACACCGACTGCAGCTGGACATAAAATGCTGGAGCAATTCAGCGGGACTGGCTGCATCTCTGAAGAGAAGGAAAGGGAGACCTTTCTTCACACTGATGTCACGGGATAGGGAGCTATATAGATAAGGAAGTGTAAAGTGTGAAAACAAGGCAATGGGAATGAAGTTCAAGGAAAATGTAGACAGAAGCAACTGCAGATGCTAATTTGGACAAAAGGACACAAAGTGCTGGAGTAACTCAGCAGGTTAGGTAGCATCTTTGGAGAATTTGGTAGGTGACATTTCGGGTTGGGACACTTCTTCAGATCATTGTTGGCTTTGCAACACACCATAATGATGAACCAAAACTACCATCTGTGACAGCAAGCTAAGGAGTTATCATACTTGGTTGGGGAGAAAAATAACTAAAAATGGGTTAAGTAAGTGACTTACAGGTAACCTAAAAAAGCAAATAATGTTACAGAAATTTTATGAAAAGGAACAGTGATTTTTTTTGTAAACCAGTGGCTGCAGTTTCTTGTTTATATATTCTAATGAATTTTAATTCATGTTGAGACAAAAAAATTGAGGAGATTCCACTCCAATCAAATCGAAGCCCGTTTCAAAGATGAAAGATACTGCTCCCAGTTATGCTACTGATTTTCACTTAAAATAAAATAATCATACAAATGGTCCTTGATAAGATTAGTACAGGCAAAATAACATTATCATGGAAATATAACAATCACTCCATCTCAGCCTGACTGTTTATTAAATGCCATTTGAACGATTACAGTGAGTTCATTAAACCTAATAAAGATTGATGGAGTTGCTGAATAATTACTAATCTGTATTTTGAGAATGTCAGAACTTAAGCATCACTTGGTTTCACTTGAAGGAGACTGACTGAAAAAAACCCACAACCTGCTATCAACACTTTGTGACCGTACTTTTCACTCAAGGCAGACATTACAGTTGACAGCAAACAACTGAATTGTAATTACGTCAACACAACTGCAGTTCCAGTCTTTTTCCTGGTTTTTTTCTGTGTGTGTGTGTGTGTGTGTGTGTGTGTGTGTGTGTGTGTGTGTGTGTGTGTGTGTGTGTGTGTGTGTGTGTGTGTGTGTGTGTGTGTGTGTATGTGTGTGTGTGTGTGTGTCTGTGTGTGTGTGTGTGTGTGTGTGTGTCTGTGTGTGTGTGTGTGTGTGTGTGTGTGTGTCTGTGTGTGTGTGTGTCTGTGTGTGTGTGTGTGTGTGTGTGTGTGTGTGTCCAAAAACAGATGCATTGCTTGTAGGTTATGCTCAAGAAATATTTCAGTGTTCAGTTCAGTGCTCAAGCTTAAGTATTTTAATGTTTCCTCTCCACTTAAACATCAATTCCTAAAAATGATCAAAAGCATCAAATATACACATTTTAACGGCACGTAAATATGTGCCTGTGCACAAGTACACTTACATCTCACACACATGCACAATTTTTTTGTTGACAAAACTGTAATGTGAAACAACTATTTCTATTTACAACATATGAAATTAAGTACATTAATCAAAAATACGTTTTGGATATTCATCCTACTTAAAAATTGATGCTATAAAATACACTTGCAAATTTAATTACTAACCCGAAGTCAACCTGACAATAGGATGTAACTATCAGGAGTTTGAAAAAGTGAAACGATGGAAACAACACGTCTGTGCTGCAGCATGTCAACACATTGCAGAAGCAATGCTCAGCACTTCAACAGGGTTGTTCAGGTACCCTAACCATTCAAAGACAAAGACATTTTTTATAATGGTATAATTACACAAATCAGAAGCCTCCAGACATTTGTGAAGTTCATCCAATCATTCTGCGAACAGCAATTCCTTCACATCATATTTTATCCCCACTGTACAATTTATGTAATGAAAGTGAATACCATTTTGATATTTTTTAATCAGCTTAAAAGTCTTTCAATGGACATAAATACATGAAAAGAGCAACAAAAAAAATTACTCAATGTCAAAATAAACTACAACTAGTACTGAGCTTGCTTTCACCTCCGATTAGCCAAGCAATGCTTGCAATATATCACTTTCTATTCATCATATGATTTACTTCACCAACAAAATTCCGATCTGCAATATATTTTGTGTTTTCCTTTACACACAGAGTGAATTTATGAGCAACTGCATGACAAACAATCTGATTTGCTTCTTAATTAACAGGTCTATGTGTTTACTATAAATTCCTCATTACTTCCTTAGCTAAGCTCCGTTGCATGAGAATAAGAAAGCTGAACTTCCATTTCAACCTCTTATTACAGTCTGTAATTTAGCAGTAAGAGCCATTCCATGCTCTCTTACTTACAGTAAGTATCACACAACCAGCTGTCATTGATCTAGCAATATGCTTCCACAGTGTTGCAATGTAAACACAGGTAGCCTTCCAAAGCAAATCTAAATTAAATGTGGAACAGCTTTTCCTTTTCATTAAAAATTAACCATTTGGAAATCATCTCCCCAAAACAAAAACATTTGCATTATGAAGATAAACCTTGGGGGGAAAGAAAAGAACGCCTCATTTGATTAAATTCTGTGAAGAAGTGGCGGCTTTTATCAACTTAAACAATTAATTTGCACCAAGAGATAATGAGATGCCACATAATTTAATTACAAAAATAATCAGAGCCATGTGTTTCTGCAAATAATGGAATACTTCGAGCAGCATAATGAGCCCCTTGCAAAATTATCCCAGAAACACATCTGAAGTATTATGTGTTATTTCAAAAAGGCTGAAGGACTTACCTCTGTGCGAGTCTGCAGCCGTTTGTTCAGCTCATATATCCGATAGTCTGGCTGTACCACATATGGCGTGTGTCTCCTATAAAATGGTCCAAAAGGAGAGGAATAGAAAGGGTCATGAGGTGTGCTGGACATCTTGGATGCTTGCAGAGAATCAAGCCACACACTGTAACATCAACATCCATACAGTGCACATGGGCTTCAGGCTACAGTGCAGGCAAGCTACCAGCAGAACACACTGGGAAATGCTCTGGGAGCCCTCTACTGCAAGAGAGAGACCGGATGGCTCTAGGCAGAAAAACTTGTTTTAAAAAAATCAGTTTGTGGAAGGGTCATTTCCTGTCCGCTCCAAAGACTGGCAAAAATATAATTCTTCAAGCTGACAGAGAGGTCTGAGGTTTGGTTTTAATTTTTCCCAGCAAGGACCCCTCAGGAACCTGGCAGCAAGACTTGTTAGCATATAGGTGGTTGTACAGCTGCCTGACTTAAAATACCTCCTAAAAGGAATATACCACACTGCAGTGCTGCATTTTCTAACACTAACACTTTCAGCAGCATGCTTGCTTCATTGACTTTTAAAGAGTGTGCTTAACATGGGCTAATCCATACACCTAAACTGAAGCATCAAACTCCAAAGGTTAAAATTACAAATAGAGAAGAGGAGGCATTACCGAAGTATATTATTTTCCACAAGAATAAAATTAAGCAACTGCATCTTATTAGACAGCTTTCGGGAGGCAGATTTTCTCTCTCAATAAAAATCTTGAATGTTGTTTTGCAAAGGCGAGCAAAAATGATGTCTTCCTCATACATTTTCATCTTCATAGAAGGAAGCAATATTCTGTTAGAAACAGGGAGTCTCCTGGGGGTGTGGAATAGCATCCCAACACACTCAAGTATCATTATTTGACAGTTAAGTAAAGTAGTCCAACAGTTAACATCTTAAGATTGAGGCATTTCTAATTTTCATTCATTGGTAACGTGCTGATGTGTTGACGTGCATTAACTCTTTGACTTCATTCACTTTAAATAATCACTGCCAGGGGGAGCCTCCCTGAGTGACCCCCGCCTCTTCCTCTTTTCCTGCTGAGAAGGTCACATGGCTGCATGGAGGCTTGACCCTCTGTTTACATCTGAGTGCACATACATCACAAAAAGAACAATGACATACTAAGTTTCTGCCTCAAATTACTTTTCAAAACCTGGTTACACCAGTCCAAATTATTGTACTCTAACTGTGACTCAGATTGATCCGACACACATAAGCATTGAAATGGTATCTTTCAGAGCATCTGGAAAGTAAAACGGATTATTTATGTGGATTTAATTATTTCTAAAGCAATATGCCATTGCAACTGGTGGATATTAATTTAGTAGATAGTATTTTATTCCAGCTATGTAATCTAATCAGCTTTGTTTCATGAAAACTTGTGTTGGCCCCTACGTGTGAATGTCTTTTTTGGAAATTGGCTCTTGGACAAGAAGTGATTTAACTACCAGGTATGAAGAAGAATTTTGACCCGAAACATCACCCATTCCTACTCTCCAGAGATGCTGCCTGTCCCGCTGAGTTACTCCAGCTATTTGTGTCTATCTTCAATTTAAACCACATCTGCAGTTCCTTCCTACACACACTAGGTATGAAATACTAAAATAATAAAAAAATATTTTAAAAAATCATTATTTCAACACTTCCTTGTCTTTTTTTGTTGATGCTAGGTTTCCTTGGTTCATTTTATGAAAGGAAATTTGCAAATGAGCAAATTTGCAGATGACACAAAGAACATTAGCAAATTTGCAGACTACACAAAGCTGGGTGGCAGTGTGAACTGTGAGGAGGATGCTATGAGGATGCAGAGTGACTTGGACAGGTTGGGTGAGTGGGCAGATGCATGGCAGATGCAGTTTAATGTGGATAAATGTGAGGTGGCAAAAACAGGAAGGCCGATTATTATCTGAATGGTGTCAAGTTGGAAAAAGAGGAAGTACAACGAGATCTGGGGGTCCTTGTACATCAGTCACCGAAAGTAAGCATGGAAGGTACAGCAGGCAGTGAAGAAAGCAAATGGCATGCTGACCTTCATAACAAGAGGAGTTGAGTATAGGAGCAAAGAGGTCCTTCTGCAGTTGCACAGAGCCCAAGTGAGACCACACCTGGAGTATTGTGTGCAGTTTTGGTCTCCAAATTTGAGGAAGGACATTCTTGCTAATTAGGGAGTGCAGTGTAGTTTCGCAAGGTTAATTCCCAGGATGGCGGGACTGTCATATGTTGATAGAATGGAGCGGCTAGGCTTGTATACTCTGGAATTTAGAAGGATGAGAGGGGATCTTATTGAAACACATAAGATTATTAAGAGTTTGGACACTCTGGAGGTAGGAAACATGTTCCCGATGTTGGGGGAGTCCAGAACCAGGGGCCACAGTTTAAGAATAAGGGGTAAGCTATTTAGAAGGTAGATGAGGAAAAGCTTTTTCACTCAGAGGGTTGTGAATCTGTGGAATTCTCGGCCTCAGAAGGCAGTGGAGGCCAATTCTTAGGATGCTTTCAAGAGAGAGTTTGATAGAGCTCTCAAAGATAGCGGAGTCAGGGAATATGTGGAGAAGGCAGGAACGGGGTACTATTGTGGATGATCAGCCATGAATGGCGGTGCTGGCGCAAAGGGCCAAATGGCCTACCCTTGCACCTATTGTCTAATGTCCATTGAAAGTTCCTACAAACAGTGGCATTTCTTGCATGGCCTCTCAAACTTATAAGCAAAACAGAGCTGAATTAGTTTCAATATTTATCATGTGCCAATTAGTATTACCACTAGAAAAAAAACAACTTTTATTCATACAATACCTATTAAAAAAATTCCAAAACAACATTTTCAAACAAAAATCTGATGCTAGGCAAGAGGAGGAGGATAACGAAAACCTCACAATCACAAAAGATGAGTTTAAAGAGCCACACAGTCAAATCAAGAGTCTCGTCAAGAGTGTTTAATTGTCATATGTGACCGACAACAGAGCAATGAAGAAGGGTCTTCATCACCCATTCCTTCTCTCCAGAGATACTGCCTGTCCTGCTGAGTTACTCCAGCATTTTAGAAACATAGAAATATAGAAATTCGGTGCAGGAGTAGGCCATTCGGCCCTTCCAGCCTGCACCGCCATTCAATATGATCATGGCTGATCATCCAACTCAGTATCCCGTGTCTATTTTGTGTCTATCTTCAATGAAATTCTTACTTGCTGCATCTTAACAGGCCCATAAATGCAATAACACGGGGATAGATATATAATAATCAGCAGTACAATAAATTAAGAACTGTAATGCTAGGTAACCATAATAGAGCAAAACCAAAGTCAAAGAGCAAAACCAAGCCACAGTTGCTAAGGCTAGTGTTATGAAGTGCTCAAGAACCAGATGGTGGTTCTTGAATCCTGTGGTCGCTGTTTACATTCTCCTGTACTTTCGTCCCGATTTACCATCACAAAATGAGAGTGTGGTTAGGGTGGTTTTGGTCTTTGATGATATTGACTGCCTTTTTGAGGCAGTGTCTCCAATAGATCCCTTCGATGGTGGGGAGGTCTGAATCTTTGATCGACCAGGCAGTGTCCACCACATTCTGTAGTCTCCTTCATTTTCCAAGTTTCCAAACCAAGCCATGATACAATTAATCTGTCTGTTTTCCACTGTGCATCTATGTAAATCCGATAGATAAACTGAAACCCCGCGACCCTCTAAGTAAGTAGAGGCATTGCGTTGTGATTGCGTTGTGATTGTGAATGCATGGGCGGCACAGTTGCGCAACGGTAGAGTTGCTGCCTCACAGCGAATGCAGTGCTGGAGACCCAAGTTCGATCCTGACTATGGGTGCTGTCTGTACAGAGTTTGTACGTTCTCCTTGTGATCTGCGTGGGTTTTCTCCGAGATCTTCGATTTCCTCCCACACTCCAAAGACATACAGGTATGTAGGTTAATTGGCTTAGTAAATGGAAAAATTGGCCCTAGTGGGTACAGGATAGTGTTAATGTGCGGGGATCGCTGGTCGGTGTGGACCCGGTGTGCTGAAAGAGCACAAGGAAGGGGCACATGGAAGGGGTATGAGGGAGGGATTTTTTTAAAATAGATAAATATTTTAAACTGAATTTTAATCTTAACTGAGAGCCACTGGGCACAGAGCATCTACGCACAAGTCCAGGACTTACTGTGGCATGAATGGTTCATGTCAGAACTTCTGGGCATAACCAGAAAGATTCAGACTAATGCAAAAGCAACAGCTTATTCCCAAACTTCACAACTCATGTCACATTTTCTGATTGCTCCGTGCAGAAGCCGAAATGTTGAAATATGCGTGTAACATTATTCAGTTCATCTTAGTGTCATTAAGGATTTGTTATTCCGAAGATAGACAAAAAATGATGTTGTGCTGGATCTGCAACAAAATGCAGATCAAGGGTTCTCAACATTTTTCACCTTTATGTACTCTGAATGAAGCACAAAATGCTGGGGGGGGGACTCTGGTGAATCAGGCAGTATCTGTGTAAGAAATGTACTCATGATCTTTTGGGTCAGGACCCTTCTTCAGGCTCTTTGAAGAAGGGTCCCGTCCAAACACTGTGTGTCCATTTCCTCTACAGATGTTGGCTGACCCACTGAGTTCCTCCAGCACTTAGTGCTTTGTTCAAGATTCCAGCACCTGCACAAGATTCCAGTTCTCTGAAAGAAGACGAATGATACTAATTATTGTCAATCCCATTCCAAACATTCTCTTTGATCTCTCCACCCATCAACTCAGGATACCATTGTTTTCAAGACCTTTTTACCCAGCTCTAACAAAAGATTATTGGTCTGAAACATAAATTGTCTCACTATCCATAGATGTTACCTGACCCGTTATTATTTCCAACATTTTTTAATTTTATTTCAAATTTATACTATTTGAAGTTCTTTGCCTTTCAATACGCATAATGTGACCCCCCTGGTCTGATAGCAGTTAAGTGAGTGAGGAGTTTTAAAAGGAGATTTATTTTGACCCCAACTTGATTTTTTCTCAGATAGACACAAAACGCTGAAATAACTCAGCAGGTCAGGCAGCATCTCTGGAGAAAACATTCAGTCTGAAGATGGATTTTGACCCAAAATGCCACCTCTTCCTTTTTTTCCAGATATGCTGCCTGACCCACTGAGTTGCTCCAGCTTTTTGTGACTATCTTCATGTAAACCAGCATCTGCAGTTCCTTCCTACACATTGATTTTTGCTCACCCTGATGTTTCCTTGCCTGCAGGCCCATGAGGTGAGTTCAGTCCTGATACTCCAGCAAAGGGTTGTTAGAACAAGTATTATTCTGATGCCTGCTATGCCCTTATGACAATGGTGCAAATAAAAGTTAGGCTGAGACGCAACACATGGGATAAAAAATCACACAACTCAGTATCGATCAGTACGGGCATTAGAGAAATTGCTGCCCTGCACATCCAAGTGGTTGAGACATCATTCAGTGGGATGGGGAGTAGCAATTATTCCTCCTTCCCCTCCCATAATGACATCAGCACTTGTGTTGGCAATGATCCAGGTATCCAAGCAGAGGTCCCAGTGCTGGAAATGTCTCTTCCAGTCTCAGACCAGGAAGCCTGATCACTGAGCCTGCACCATGTAACCTGAGAGAGCGCAGGCTTCCCCCCTCGAAGGGCTGGCATCAGCTTCAAGGAGAAAGGCAAGAAGCTGCTTTTGTAAAATCATTTATTCATAAATACTTCAAAGTTTTAAATTAATTTTTGAAGTGTGAACGTAGAACGTAGAACAGTACACCACAGGTACAAGCCCTTTGCCCCACAATGTATGTGCCGAACATTATGCCAGGTAATACAAATTTCTTCTGTTCGTGCATGATCCATATCTCCCCATTCCCTGCACATCCATGTGCCTATCTAAAATATCTTAAACACCACTATTATATTTGCCTCCACCACCAGGCAACCACACACCACTCTGTGTAAAAACACCTGGCCCGCACATTTCCTCTAAGCTTTGCCCCTCTCACTTTAAAGCTATGCCCTCCAGACATTTCTACCCTGAAAAGAATGTTCTGACTGTCTACTCTTTCTATGCCTCTTAAAATGTTATATACTTTGAACAGTTCACCCTTACCCTCTGATGCTTCACAGGAAACAATCCAAGTTTGCTCAATCTCTCCTTGTATCTAATCCCTTCTACTTCAGGACACATCCTGGCAAACCTCTTCTGTACCCTCCTCAAAAGCTTCACATCCATCCTGTAATTAGGTGACCAGAACAGCACACAATGCCCCAAATATGGCCGAACAAAAGCTTTATAAAGGTGCAGTTATGGCGTCAGCTGATGGTCAGACCACTTGCGGTCGAACCCTCGTCAGTGGTTACAAGGGCTATCACATTACTTCATGGGGTTAAGGGGAGTGTCCTGTTGCATAAGCATAGCTCACCTTGAAATCAACCCAGTCAACAGGTAGCTGAGCTCTACACAACACCCTCGCTCAGCTGCAGCAGCAATGACAATTATGTTAGTGGACCAAACAGTATTATCTCACTGAATAAAGCAACTATTCACCATGTTTGGTGCTGCTACACCCTATGACTAGTGATGTTACAAAACTCACCTTCAGCGGCGCAGCAGTTCTGCCACTGGCCATATGTGCGACTTTGGCGCCTTTGAGAGAGGGGTGGGGGCGGGATTAAAATGCCGTCTTTTTCTGCCTGTCCGAGATGGATTTTTTTGGGCTGCTAAGCTGTTGCAGAAAAGTCGTTCTGACTTCCGTTCTCGGAAGTTTTTAAACAAAATCGCGGGACAATTTAATCGCTGGAGTAAAGTAACAAAGCGACTTTTAACATCCGCAATGCCTACAACAGGACGGATCTCACATAGGGGACAAAACACGGGGTAAGTCGTGTATTTTACATATAAACGTGCTTCTTAGGATGACTTTAATCAAAATTTCCTTGGCGAAAATGTGATTTTGGCCCCATACAAACTATCAGTGTTTTTCCTGCCGATATGGGGTTCAAATTCACTGCAACCGCAATGTTCCAATCCATCGCGTTCCACAAAAACCCACTCACAAGATGATTTAAAAGCCCATTAATTTACGGAAATTAAACATTTAATTCCTTCCATTTGGCCTATAAATTCATGACAATGAGGTTTTAAAATCATGTTCTATTATGAATTCCTGTGTGAATGTTATTTGGACACTGAGGCTATTTAAAAATGTTAACCTTTTCTTAAGAAATGGATAGATGTTTAGATCTAGTAATTGAATTTTGTAATAAGGTACAATTACGTAACTAATTAATTATATGCTTTAATTTCAGATAATCCAAGTAAGATTGTTTCATATTTGTTTCAGAATGCTTCAATCTATAATAACTGAAAATGTATTTCAGTTCTCTTAATTTTTAAGAAGGTTATGGGCTTTTGACTGTCCTCGATCACAGCTTTTGTGTTGTCAATGGAAAAGCAATAGGGAACAAGATGCTAATTTCCGAGTATGAAAATGGCCATAACTTTTTTAATACTGAAGATATGAAAGTGAATTCGGTGCCAAATTAAAGTTCTTTTTATGCTTTATCTGATGGGATAAATTGCAGACTTGATTTTTTAAATATCAAAATGTAGTAACATTGCTACTATGACTTTATGACTCTTATACTCAATGTATATATTTGTTTATAATTTATTTTAAGCACATGTTAAATGTCAATTTTTGGACTTTAAAGGCATTTTAACCATCAGTAAAACGTACGGCTTTGGCAGCTGAGGAGCCTCGGGACAGGGTGTCACTGGCTCTCTGAGCCCTATCCTGGCCTTGCTGAAGAGCTGGGAACCTGGATACTGGGGAAGACTATGCTGGAGTCAGCATAGCCAGCAATTTCAGGGCAACCGTAAACCTGCTCCAATGGATCTTCATGAAAGCAAAGCACTCCTACATTCTATAGAAAGCAGGGCCACCCATCTTGAGCTGCTTTAGGAAAATCTGAAGATTTCGCTGAAGATGAACAGGTGAACAGTTCTGCACATTTGAGTGTGTGCCGGCAATCAGGGGCGAGGTTGGTTTCCTTTGTTGTCATTCTTCATTAACACCGAGCAATCCCAGGCAGAGGATGCACACTCGAAAGCTCCAAGTACTCTTTCTTCTTCCCAAGCTTCATTTACAACCTTGGAAGAACTTGTCCCACCTCATCCTTTCTTTACTAATCATCTTTATATCTGATCGCACAAAAATCCCCTGCGACTCTGGCCGAAAGCAGCTCCGAGACTGCCATCACCGTGACGCAGCTGGTAAGGCTGCTGCCGCAACGACCTAGGGTTCAATTTTAACCTCTGGTGCCATCTGTGTGGTGTTTACATGTTCTTTCTATGACTGCTCAGGTTTCCTCCATGTAGTCATAGCAAATAGGTGCAGGAGGAGGCCATTTGGCCCTTAGAGCCAGCACCAACTGACTCATCCAACAGGCACATGTGTAGAAAGGAACTGCAGATGTTGGTTTTACTGAAGATAGACACAAAGTTCTGGAGTAACTCTGCGGGTCAGGCAGCATCTCCGGAGAAAAGAGATGGGTTTTTCTCCTTTTCCTCCAGAGATGCTGCCTGGCCCACTGAGTTACTCCAGCACTTGAGTCTATCACCCACAGACACATGCTGGGATCAAGCCAGCAGGTGAACTATTTGCTGTCAATTGTCGCTGGTGTGTGAGTTGGTACATCTGGGAGCAGTTGATGGGAATGTTGGAAGAATAAAATGGTATTAGTGTAAGAATAATATAAATGGTCTGTGTGCATTCAGTGGGTCAATAGGCCTGTTTAACAATGGATGACTGTGATTTTAAGAGATGTGTCCAGACCACACAAGCAGATTTCACCATGAGATTTTGTGTAGGACGTTCACAGCTACAACATGTTTCTCCACTGACATCATAGTCTCCACAGTCAGCACAACTCTTCTTATAGAAGCTGCCTTTTTGATTCACGCACTTGTAAGAAAAATTGGGGAACTGGGGAAAAATTGGAAAATTGTGAACAATACCTTTGGTGGCCAGGAAAGGTGCAGCCAAATATGGAGTTCCTGTTGTACACACCACAGAAACAACATGTCTCGGAATCCTTTAGCTGCAAGTTCCTCTTGGAACTGTCATTTAGGATTCTCATGTGCAATTCTCGTCCCGTCTCAGGGTTTTGTAGAGAATTACAATTTATAGGCTATTTAGCATACTGCTGGTGCTTGAACATAGATATTATGCACATACTTAAGCAGAGGGATTCACATTGCAAAGAACAAGCATTTGGAAGATATATTCTACCATTCAGTTTCATCCTTCTAATTTTTAAAATGCTTTTTCTCAGTAACTAAGATGGAATTCCAAAGAAAATCCACATGCATCAGACCACAAGATTAAAATCAACTACTATCCACTGCCTGCATTCCTAAGTCCTGTAGTGAGATTTTTAAATCAAGACATATTTGAAGAATCTTTGCAAAAATGTCAAAGATCACTAACAGTACATGAGGTCTTAAAATTTGTTTAGAACAAAGGAGTAATGAAATACAGCTTTACAAAATGAGTTGCATCACAGTGAGATTGCAATGTGATACAATTTAATACAACAAATCCACAAGCCAGTACTCTAACCAGAGCAGATTTCTGATCCCCTGCCAACCTCAAACACACAGAGTACTTCATGTCTTCATCTCCAGCTGTTTACTTCTCCATTTTGCAATGTATTTGACCCGCTTATACTGTTATATGAAAACAAATTCTAAGTTTCCTTTTGGAGCCAGATATTGAGCAACAGTAAAGGAATAACCCACTGCAAGTTCTGTTATCACTTTTCTGAAATCTTTGCAGTCAATAACACATTTTTCTTCACCAGTTTTTTAATATTCTACCAGAATGTCATAAGCCATGACTGTGCAGCAAACTGTTCTTGATAGGCATGGAGTTCATCACCAGTGATTGCAAAGATAACAACTGAATGTGTGAAAATAAATTACACTAAATTTGTCATGGGTGCATATTAAAAATATTTGGCATTTTTGAGGCCTGCCTTTACACTTTTAAATTTCAGTGATATAGTGTTCCGCATATTGCTGAAAGTGCTTGCTGTCAATGCTGATATGAGGTTAAACTGGGAGCCCAGTGAAAACAGCGGGTGACAAGGTACCTCCTTAGCCCAACAGGTGAAGGATTGTCAAATTAACAGCGCAAAGACTGAAGGCAAGGAAATGAAATAAAAGCAGACAAATTCAATGTCAATCAGGTACAGGAAGCAATAGGAAGGAAAAGAAAGCTGCATCAAATAAGAAATAAAGAAAATATATTGTAATTAATAACTTTGAAATCTTTGTTGCTTAATTAAGTTTGAAAGCAAATAACAGAAATAGAAAGCAGAGAGATAAAAACAGGGTTAATGTTTTAGCTCAATGACATTTCATGAGAAGCTGAAACCTTATCTGTTTCGGTTCCCACAGATTTTGCCTGGCTGGCAGAATATTTTTAATATGCTCCAGCCAGCAACTAAAATGGAACATGTTGGAAATACTCTGTCAGTCACAGGGAAAAGTGATTTCTACCCTCTTATATGCCTCTGAGACTTGAATTAACTGCAGCAGGCAGGCCAAGACCTTAGAAAAATATCAACTGCAAAGTTTTCCAAAAAATCCTCCAAATTCACTGGAAGGACAAGCAAACCAACATCAGTCTCCTCTCACAGGCCGACCTCCCCAATGCTGTCATGGTAATTAACCTCTGGAGCCTTCATTGAACAGTCTATTCCATTCATATTCCCAACACCAAACTTCCAAATCAGATACTTGGGAGGACAAACCTGGGATTCTCCAGCCCATGAGTGCTCAATTGGGAGAAAGAAAGAATGAACATTCAGGTTTATATTGAGACCATGCATGGGGAATGTTGATAAGCGGCTGAAGAAACAAACGTAGCTCACTATCAACCCATTCACATTCCGCCTCGGCTGCCATCTGCCCCATCCGTGGATAAATCTGCAGAACCCACACTTGCCCTAGAACCCACAAAACTGAAGAGGAAGTTTGTTTACCGCGATTCCGAGGGACAGCCCAAGAGGTAGACTACTGGACTTAGTTTATCCACAAATGCAGAATAGTAATCAACAAAGTCATTATAAATCAAACTAGATTTTAGCTATATTGCTCTTTCAGGAATTCAAAGAAGGGCCCCAACCCAAAACATCACCCATCTATGTTCTCCAGCGATGCTGCCTGACCCGCTGAGTTACTCCAGAACCTTGTGTCTTTCAGACATCTGCAGTTCCTTGTTTCTGCATGGGGAATTTTGACTTGACTGAGATTAAGACCAGTCAATTTGTTTCAGAGAAAATAAAATTAAGAGCGTGGTTTCACTCATTTTTCCTCTGCCAGCGCTCCTCTCTAATACCTGCCACCCCACCTCCCAGCCCCATCAATGCTGCATGTCAGCTGCAGGAAAACAAGGAAAATGCACAAATCTGAACTCTTAGGTTCTCGGCTGAACTTCATTTAAGAAGTCAGCAAGTGAGGACGAGGATCTAAATTTCACTGTTCGGGATAAGCAGCTTGACAAATGAGAACAAAGTACCCACTTGGCTAAAGAATAATGGGTTCAGAAGATCCTTAATACCGAACAGGTGCTCACATCTGTATCCCTGTAACGTCCCTGTTAACTGCTGCTCCTCAAGAAATGTGAAAATTCTCAGAAGAATTAAGGACTTATTCTGTCAGTGCCAAGAAGTAACAGTCAGTTCAGACCACCACGGCATAATTCCCAGCAATAGATCCAGAAAGAGGAACTATTAACTGCATAATCAATAACAAAAATCATCAGCTGCTCCTAAATACAGATGTCTTGACAGATGTACATATAAAATGGTGAACTTACATGACAGTCTACATGTCCGTCAATAGTTCAGTATTAAATCTGTCACAGAGGCTTTGTACGAGGCTAGATCACCTCCAGCACTAGCACAGATGTCAAAAAAAATCATATATGTTTTAAAATGGATGGAATCGATAAAGAAGCATATATAGGGGGAGAAGTCATGTCATAACACCACATACACGATTAGAGCACCGGAACAAAATCCTCATTTTAAACAAGGGCAGTGAAATTCCAGTGTCTTCTCCAGAAAATCTAGAAAAAGTCTTCTCTTTTCTACTTAATTAATGACCAGTTCTTTTCTAAAAACAAAATCACATATTAATGCTTCGCATTAGATTAGTGGCCAACTACAAAAAAAAAAGGCTTTCTCTTATTGTTTGATAAAAAGGGAATGTAGAGCAGAAAACTATCAAGGACATTCATTAATCTACCAAATATAAGTACGCAATCTCTGATAATGCACACTTGCAATAAAGGAGTGGCAAAGTTCAGGAAGGAAATACTGTAAGAAAACAAACCATTAATGAGGCAAGCACGGCTGTTGTTTCATTACCTTGTTAAGGCATGCATGTGACAATGTACTTTTTTACTTTTACACTCCTGACACCGCTTCAGAGATTAAAATACACTGTGTGTAACACAAACCTAACAAATAGTGGATGATTGGCAATATTCAGTCTCATACCAGTCTTCACCTGCTCCACACAAACAATCCCAAGTCCAAGCCCATGCCCACAGACTTATATTGAAACCACACACAATTCTCAGCAGTTATTTCTTGTAATTTTATACATTGTGACTGCTTGAAGGAATAATTAAGCGCAAAGGCACAATAAAGTGCAGTTTCAGCATCCTCTCGTACACAATAACAAGAGTGATGTAACGGAATGTATTCACAAATGATTTTCTCAAAAACAAGTGACTTCTTGCATTTTGCATTACAGAGCTACCTCAAGAAGGAGAAGGAGAAGGAGCATGGACAAGTTTTCGACTATAATAGGCTGTCCTTGTGGATTAAAAAAAAATCAATTCAGCATACTAGTAAAGACAATGAAAAAAAATGTAATATTTTGAATAAATAGTACCGCAAGCTGTATTTGAATTTTATCGTAAATTAGCAGCATTAAAATCTCCAGGAATCATTAATTTAATCAATATTGTATTTATTATCTATGATTTATTTTAAGCCTGCATTTGCTGGCAACATGTAAAACAAGCCATCAACCTCTGAATTGGAAAACTTCCTCTAGCATCGATAATATTGGTGAATAAAAATTGTAAATCTTGACCAGTTTAGGAATGAAACAGAAGATAATTAGGAAAGTGACTGAATTTCAATTTTTATGCCACTACAATTCACCCACCACCCAGAGGAGTAGAGCATGGACAATAAATATGCACACATCCTCCGAGTGATGTTTTTTAAAATTGGGTGAACAAAAGAGAGAAAACAGATTCTCACTCTGCCTCCCAGGGGTATTGTGAACTGTGAACAGAAATCACATGGTTCCAGGTAAATGAGAATCTGATCATTTTTATAATTTCTGGCTGATCTTGTTGACAAAAATCTGCCCCTGATTCCTTGCTTGGTTATTGTTAATTGCGAGAGAGGTGGAAGCAAGGGAGAAATGTTGCCAGGAATTAGTTTTTAATGCTGAAATAAAGCCAGCAATTATCTTTTACCTTTTAGTTTCACATTGCTTTGGGTTTAAGGGGCATGAGTGAAGGCCAAGAAAAGAAAAATATTCAATGCAGAAATACTGATCAGACATAGAGCTACTCGCTGACTTCTATTGCTGCCAGCCAACTGTCCGCAGGTGGGAGTGATAGAGGCCACAGGCTCCGACCCCGAAACACCATGCATAACAGTGGCACTTCGTAGTGTTTGTTGGTCCACATCTAATATGTCAGGCATTAACATTGCTGCACCTTGTCACTGAACTCATTCCAATTAAAAAATATATATTTCAGCAAAAGAAATCACAAACCATCACAATACCTTCCAAATCACATTTTATTTGTAATTTTCTGGGGTCTATGGTTTTTCTCTTTATTCTATCTTTTAGTCTCCCCAAGTCATTAACCAACTTCCAAATGACGAGATAAATTGGTGCCAAGTCACTGCCAAGGTCAGGGCATTATACGTATGCTTGCACAAGTAATAATAATGCATGAGTGATGCCAGAGGAAGAGTAATATTGGTGTGTGAGTAGTACTAGTGTATAAGCATTTGTGAAATTTTCCTCCCTACTCTTTGAAATACTTAGCCCCTGTCACAGCATTCTTAAGGGCCTGTCCAACTTGGGCGACATTTGCACGTCACGCAGGTGGCGTGCGAAGATTTTGTGAATCCCAAAATCCTGGGGCGCAGCGCGACCGCGTGTCACTGCCTACGCCACAACGTCTCACCACGCGCCATGTGCGTGTAATGCACGTCATACACGCGTCACGACACGCGCGTGACGCGTAAATGATGTTGCATCGTGCGGCGTAAATGATGTCGCGTAAATGACGCGCAAATAACGCCCAAGTGGAACAGGCCCTTAACTGAACAACACAGCTGAAAAAAATCACCCAACCATGCATTTGCTATGGAGCTTTGGACTTGAGGTGTTAATTGCTTTCACCCTCAGTAGAGTCCAGAATCCTCCAAATTTCAGCATTTTTCTTCAGTCACGTTATGCAAGTGGAGATATTTAATCAGATGTTAATCCAAGTTATTCAAATCTGCCTCGGCAAAGGATGAACAAGATACATTACATATACTAATGTAGTCTCATGAATGTTAATTGAAGTGACATATGTAAGAAGCACTAAAGGATACAAAAAGACTCCCTGATGGATAAATTTATCTGCTGAAGGTCTAAGCCATTCAGACAGGATCCCTGCTCTGATTCTCCAAGTGTTTTGACTTCATCAATCTCTGACTTTGGCAGTGGGATGCTGTAAAGGCCAGGTTGCCACCTGCTAGTTATGAAGCCGTGACCCCCCCCCCTCAAAGTTCCTGATGGCGTTTGTGGTGGCAACCCGCAAAATAGAAATGGAAAAACGATCAATGCAATGCAAACGATCAATGAGAGGCCCGGGACCGTTGGTGCGAGAGGCCCGGGACCATTGGTGCGAGTGGAGGAGGGTCAGGAGCGGTGAGTACATAAACCCAGCGCGGTGCTTGTTCAGGCAGAGGCCCGGGACCGTTGGAGCGAGTGGAGGAGGGTCAGGAGCGGTGAGTACATAAACCCAGCGCGGTGCTTGTTCAGGCAGAGGCCTGGGACCGTTAGAGCGAGTGGAGGAGGGTCAGGAGCGGTGAGTACATAAACCCAGCGCGGTGCTTGTTCAGGCAGAGGCCCGGGACCGTTGGTGCGAGTGGAGGAGGGTCAGGAGCGGTGAGTACATAAACCCAGCGCGGTGCTTGTTCAGGCAGAGGCCCGGGGCCGTTGGTGCGAGTGGAGGAGGGTCAGGGGCGGTGAGTACATAAACCCAGCGCGGGGCTTGTTCAGGCAGAGGCCCGGGACCGTTGGAGCGAGTGGAGGAGGGTCAGGGGCGGTGAGTACATAAACCCAGCGCGGGGCTTGTTCAGGCAGAGGCCCGGGACTGTTGGAGCGAGTGGAGGAGGGTCAGGGGCGGTGAGTACATAAACCCAGCGCGGGGCTTGTTCAGGCAGAGGCCCGGGACCGTTGGTGCGAGTGGAGGAGGGTCAGGGGCGGTGAGTACATAAACCCAGCGCGGGGCTTGTTCAGGCAGAGGCCCGGGACCGTTGGTGCGAGTGGAGGAGGGTCAGGGGCGGTGAGTACATAAACCCAGCGCGGGGCTTGTTCAGGCAGAGGCCCGGGACCGTTGGTGCGAGTGGAGGAGGGTCAGGGGCGGTGAGTACATAAACCCAGCGCGGGGCTTGTTCAGGCAGGAGCTTGTTTTTACCGAAATCTGGAACATTCCATTCTGAATAGGGAGGTTTCTGGTGGAAGCCGCTGATTGGTGGAAGCAGACTAGAGGAAGCAGCTGATTGGGTGGAGCCTCTGGTTAGTATTTCTGCTTTCTGGTTAAAGGTACAGGGGGTGAGTAAAGGTACAGGGGGTGAGTAAAGGTACAGGGGGTGAGTAAAGGTACAGGGGGTGAGTAAAGGTACAGGGGGTGAGTAAAGGTACAGGGGGTGAGTAAAGGTACAGGGGGTGAGTAAAGGTACAGGGGGTGAGTAAAGGTACAGGGGGTGAGTAAAGGTACAGTGCTTTTGGTTTGTATAATAAAGGTGTAGGTTAAAGGTCAAGAGGGAGCAGCTGTTTGAGTCAGATACCTGCTGATTTCTCACAGCAGTTTCCATTATATTATACTGATATCGATCCAGGGTAAGGCAAGAGAATGTCAGCCAGAGCAGTGTACTGTACTGCATGTCAGATGTGGGAGGTCATGGTGTCGGATGGCCCTCTTGACGTCCACATCTGCATCAGGTGCAGAGAGATGGGGCTCCTAAGGGACCGTATTAGGATCCTGGAGCAGCAGCTCGATGACCTCTGCCTGGTCAGGGAGAGTGAAAAGGTGATAGAGGAGAGTTATAGGGAGGTGGTCACTCCAAAACCACAGGAGAGAGACATGTGGGTCACGCTAAGGAAGGGCAAGGGGCAGAGGCATGAACGAGTGAGTACTCCAATGTCAGTACACCTGGCAAATAAGTACTCCTGTTTGAGTACGGATGGGGGTGACAGCCTACCCGGGGGTAGCGACAGCGGACGGGCCTTCAGCACAGAGACCGGCCCTGTTGCTCCGAAAGGTAGGGAAAAAAAAGAGGAGGGCAATAGTAATTGGGGACTCTATTGTTAGGGGGTCGGATAGGCGATTCTGTGGACGCAGTCGGGAGACCAGGATGGTGGTCTGCCTCCCTGGGCCATGGTCTTGGACGTGTCTAAACGTGTCCAAGATATCCTCAAATCAGAGGGAGAGGAGCCTGAGGTCGTGGTACATATAGGTACCAATGACATAGGTAAAAAAAGGGAAGAGGTCCTCAAGGGAGGATTTAAGGACTTGGGAGGAGAGTTGAGGAAAAGGACCAAAAAGGTAACAATCTCAGGATTACTGCCTGTGCTACGTGACAGTGAGAGTAGAAATGGAGCAAGGTGGAGGATAAATGCTTGGCTGAAAGACTGGTGCAGAGGGCAGGGATTCAAGTTTCTGGATCATTGGGACTTCTTTTGGGGTAGGTGGGACCTGTACAGAAAGGATGGGTTGCACTTGAACCCGAGGGGGACCAATATCCTAGCGGGGAAATTTGCAAAGGCCACTGGGGAGACTTTAAACTAGAATGGTTGGGGCGAGGGATGCAAATAGCAAAAGCTAGTAGACAGAATGGGAGGCAGGAAGCAGAAAAGGGAAGCACTCGGACACAAGAGGAGAAAGAAAAAAAAGGAAATAAACAGAGAACAAGAGATGGGGGTTTTTTTAGATGTGCATAGAAACATAGAAAATAGGTGCAGGAGTAGGCCATTCGGCCCTTCGAGCCTGCACCGCCATTCAATGTGATCATGGCTGATCATCCAACTCAGTATCCCGTACCTGCCTTCTCTCCATACCCCCTGATCCCTTTAGCCACAAGTGCCACATCTAACGCCCTCTTAAATATAGCCAATGAACTGGCCTCAACTACCTTCTGTGGCAGAGAATTCCAGAGACTCACCACTCTCTGTGTAAAGAATGTTTTCCTCATTTCGGTCCTAAAGGAATTCCCCCTTATCCTTAGACTGTGACCCCTTGTTCTGGACTCCCCCAACATCGGGAACAATCTTCCAGCATCTAGCTTGTCCAACCCCTTAAGAATTTTGTAGGTTTCTATAAGATCCCCCCTCAATCTTCTAAATTCCATCGAGTACAAACCGAGTCTATCCAATCTTTCCTCATATGAAAGTCCTGACATCCCAGGAATCAGTCTGGTGAATCTTCTCTGTACCCCCTCTATGGCAAGGATGTCTTTCCTCAGATTTGGAGACCAAAACTGTACGCAGTACTCCAGGTGTGGCCTCACCAAAACCCTGTACAACTGCAGTAGAACCTCCCTGCTCCTATACTCAAATCCTTTCGCTATGAATGCTAACATACCATTTGCTTTCTTCACTGCTAGGAGCATTGTCAGAAAGGTGGATGAGCTTTGAGTCTGGATAGACACCTGGAAGTATGATGTTGTGGCGATCAGTGAAACATGGTTGCAGGAGGGCTGTGATTGGAAACTAAATATTCCAGGATTTCGTTGCTTCAGGTGTGATAGAATTGGAGTGGCAAGGGGTGGAGCTGTTGCATTGCTAGTCAGGGAAGATATTACAGCAGTGCTTTGGCAGGATAGATTGGAGGGCTCATCTAGGGAGGCTATTTGGGTGGAACTTAGAAGTGGGAAAGGTGTAGCAACACTTATAGGGGTATATTATAGACCGCCAAATGGGGAACGAGAATTGGAAGAGCAAATATGTAAAGAGATAGCAGATATTAGTAGTAAGCACAAGGTAGTGATTGTGGGAGATTTCAACTTTCCACACATAGACTGGGAAAAACATTCTGTAAATGGGCTGGATGGTTTGGAGTTTGTAAAATGTGTGCAGGATAGTTTTTTGCAGCAATACATAGAGGTGCCTACTAGAGGAGGGGCAGTGCTGGACCTCCTGTTAGGAAATGAGACGGGACAGGTGGCGGAGGTATGCGTAGGGGAGCACTTCGGGTCCAGTGATCACAATACCATTAGTTTCAATATAATTATGGAGAAGGACAGAACTGGGCCTAGGGTTGAGATTTTTGATTGGAGAAAGGCTAACTTTAACGAGATGCGAGATGATTTAAAAGGAGTGAACTGGGACATTTTGTTTTATGGGAAAGATGTAGAGGAGAAATGGAGGACATTTAAAGGGGAAATTTTAAGAGTACAAAATCTTTATGTTCCTGTTCGGTTGAAAGGAACCAGTAAAAATTGGAAAGAGCCCTGGTTTTCAAGGGAAATTGGACATCTTGTTCGGAAAAAGAGGGAGATCTAGAATAATTATAAGCAGCATGAAGTAAATGAGGTGCTTGAGGAGTATAAGGAATGTAAAAAGAATCTTAAGAAAGAAATTAGAAAAGCTAAAAGAAGATATGAGGTTGCTTTGGCAAGTAAGGTGAAAGTAAATCCAAAGGGTTTCTACAGCTATATTAATAGCAAAAGGATAACAAGGGATAAAATTGGTCCATTGGAGAGACCGAGTGGACAGCTATCTGCAGAGCCAAAAGAGATGGGGGAGATATTGAACAATTTCTTTTCTTCGGTATTCACCAAGGAGAAGGATATTGAATTATGTGAGGTAAGGGAAACTAGTAGAGTAGCTATGGATACTATGAGTTTCAAAGTAAAAGAAGTACTGGCACTTTTGAAAAATATAAAAGTGGATAAGTCTCCAGGTCCTGACAGGATATTCCCTAGGACATTGAGGGAAGTTAGTGTAGAAATAGCCGGGGCTATGACAGAAATATTTCAAATGTCATTAGAAACGGGAATAGTCCCCGAGGATTGGCGTACTGCGCATGTTGTTCCATTGTTTAAAAAGGGTTCTAAAAGTAAACCTAGCAATTATAGACCGGTTAGTTTGACTTCAGTGGTGGGCAAATTAATGGAAAAGATACTTAGAGATAATATATATAAGTATCTGGATAAAGAGGGTCTAATTAGGAACAGTCAACATGGATTTATGCCTGGAAGGTCATGTTTGACTAATCTTCTTGAATTTTTTGAAGAGGTTACTAGGGAAATTGACGAGGGTAAAGCAGTGGATGTTGTCTATATGGACTTCAGTAAGGCCTTTGACAAGGTTCCTCATGGAAGGTTGGTTAAGAAGGTTCAACTGTTGGGTATAAATGCAGGAATAGCAAGATGGATTCAACAGTGGCTGAATGGGAGAAGCCAGAGAGTAATGGTGGATGGCTGTTTGTCGGGTTGGAGGCAGGTGACTAGTGGGGTGCCTCAGGGATCTGTGTTGGGTCCTTTGTTGTTTGTCATGTACATCAATGATCTGGATGAAGGGGTGGTAAATTGGATTAGTAAGTATGCAGATGATACCAAGATAGGGGGTGTTGTGGATAATGAAGAGGATTTCCAAAGTCTACAGAGTGATTTAGGCCAGTTGGAAAAATGGGCTGAAAGATGGCAGATGGAGTTTAATGCTGATAAATGTGAGGTGCTACACCTTGGCAGGACAAATCAAAATAGGACGTACATGGTAAACGGTAGGGAATTGAAGAATACAGTTGAACAGAGGGATCTGGGAATAACCGTGCATAGTTCATTGAAGGTGGAATCTCATATAGATAGGGTGGTAAAGAAAGCTTTTGGTATGCTAGCCTTTATAAATCAGAGCATTGAGTATAGAAGCTGGGATGTAATGTTAAAATTGTACAAGGCATTGGTGAGACCAAATCTGGAGTATGGTGTACAATTTTGGTCGCCCAATTATAGGAAGGATGTCACCAAAATAGAGAGGGTACAGAGGAGATTTACTAGAATGTTGCCTGGGTTTCAACAGCTAAGTTACAGAGATAGGTTAAATAAGTTAGGTCTTTATTCTCTGGAGCGCAGAAGGTTAAGGGGGGACTTAAGATAGAGGTCTTTAAAATGATGAGAGGGATGGACAGAGTTAATGTGGACAAGCTTTTCCCTTTGAGAATAGGGAAGATTCAAACACGAGGACATGACTTTAGAATTAAGGGACAGAGGTTTAGGGGTAACATGAGGGGGAACTTCTTTACTCAGAGAGTGGTAGCGGTGTGGAATGAGCTTCCAGTGGAAGTGGTGGCGGCAGGTTCGTTGGTATCATTTAAAAATAAATTGGATAGGCATATGGATGAGAAGGGTATGGAGGGTTATGGTATGAGTGCAGGCAGGTGGGACTAAGGGAAAAAAGTTGTTCGGCACGGACTTGAAGGGCCGAGATGGCCTGTTTCCGTGCTGTAATTGTTATATGGTTATATGGTTAATACTGTAGAGCCATTCGTCATTGAAGTTGAATCGCAGAAACCCATGAAGGTGTTGGGACAGAAGAGCACCAGTCAGCCTGCAGTGTGGGTGGCAGTCCGTCATCTGGAACCTGCAGGCGGGATCTCCCCAGAGCTGTGCATGGGTGAACGGGATCACCAGTGAACTTTTGACCATTTGTTATTTCTGTTTTGCCTGATGTCACCCTAAACACCATCAGGTCCTTTGAGTGGGGTCATGGCGTGATAAGTAGCAGGTGGCAACCTGGCCTTTACAGCATCCCTATGTCAAAGTCAGAGATTGATGAAGTCAAAACACTAGGACAATTGCACCAGGGATCTTCTGCCTGAATGACATCCAGCATGACTGAAAAAGATCATTGCATCGAGGAGACACACAGCTTGGACACAGGGCCAAGTCCAAGCCACCATCAACCTCCCATACGCACTCATTTACATTCCTCCCGTTTTGTATTCTAGCCTCATTCATATCAACTCCCACCCGATTTTACCACTCACTTACACGTGAGAAATATATTTACACTGCCCCCATTTCCCTGCTCTTTCCTCACAATCTGCAATTTTCTTTCACATTGATACTCATTTAAAAGATATAATAGTCTCTGCATCAATAGTCACTGGTAGTTGTGTATTCCATGTTCTAATCGCTTTTAATTTGAAACAATGTGCATAATAAAAATAATAATCAGGAGGTGGGTGCAACGGGGCAGGGAGGGAGACAACAACTGAAGACAAACTTGCACCATGATGATCATCATCATCGTTGATGATCGTTGGCAAACCAGGTGGGGGAGACAGTTTAGTTGCCGACTCTCCGGCCATGGAGCAGGTAGCCGGACTACATGGTACCCATGGCAGGGGGAACTCCCTCCGACCTGACCTGGACATGCACAAATGTTGAATTATAAGGGATGCCTCATTATCATCTTTCTTCCTGCTCTGCTTTTCTGCTAATCGCAAGCAGCTGTCATTGGGGCCAGTAGTTCCAGCACAACTCTTTATGGATTCATTTTGCCGCCACAATGAATGTGGATTATATGATAAAGTTCAAATTGAAAGATAAAATCAAGGCGGGCGAATGCTTCAGTGGCACTTAGTCAACCCAAGAACTAAGCAGAAGATAGACACAAAAAGCTGGAGTAACTCAGCAAGACAGGCAGCATCTCTGCAGAAAAGGAATAGGTAACGTTTCGGGTCGAGACTTCCTCAGACTGAGAATCAGGGAAAAGGGAAATTAGATATATAGAAGGTACATAAAACAATGAAGTCTATGAACAATGAAGAACTAGGCAACTGGCAAGTCAACTTAAACAACTGAATGCTGCCCAGGAAGCGGTTCAGTCACCTCATCAGAAGAGAAAAGCCATACAATGTAATAAATTCCCCCCCCCCCCCCCCCCCCCCCAGTTTCACCCATCCCTCCCTCCCCCCCAAAACGTTGTGGTTATGTATTACATTCTCTTCATACCACACCTCAGAATCACTTGGGTTGTACTGTTGCAAACACAAGGCGCTGGAATAACTCAGTAGGTCAGGCAGCATCTGCGGAGGCAATGAACAGACAATCTTTCGGGTCGGGGGCTTTCTTCAGACAGATTGTGGGGGGGGGGGGTGATAATGGTGGCGCAACGGTAGAGTTGCTGCCTTTCAGATCCTGACTATGGGTGCTGTCTGTACAGAGTTTGCACGTTCTCCCCGTGAACTGCTTGGGTTTTCACCGAGATCTTCGGTTTCCTCCCACACTCCAAAGACGTACAAGTTTGTAGATTAATTGGCTTGATAAATGTAAAAAATGTCCCTGGTGGGTGTAGGATAGTGTTAATGTGCGGGGATTCCTGGTTGGCGTGGAACCGGTGGGCCGAAGGGCCTGTGTCGGCGCTGTATCTCTAAAATGCTGGAAAAGAGGTGACATACATTGTGGGTCGATGCATACATTGTGGGTCGATGCATACATTGTGCGTCAATGGACCTGATCCTGTGCTGTACTGGAAAGTGGGATGGTTTCACAAGTGAGATAGCGAGAGTACAGGGGCAGCATAATCTTGTTAAGGTGAAGGACAAGGTTGGCAAGTTTAGGGTGCATTGGTGGCTGAGATTTGAAGCTCTGGTCAGGAAAAAGGAGGCAGACATCAGATTTAGGCAGTTCAGATCAAGTAAATCTCTCCGTCGGAGCGCACACATGTAATCAGGGGGCAAAAAGACGACATGAAATGGAGCTGGCTGGTCAGAAAAAGAAAAACTCCAAGAAAATCTACAGGTATGTTAAGATGTTTAATGAATACTTCAGATCTATTTTTACTGAGGACAAGAACATGAAGTGGAGGAATTGAGGCATTGAGTTGTGATGTCTTATATCATTTATAAATTAACCAAGACGTGATATTGGTGGTTTAAACATTCATTAAGGTGGATAATTTGACCTAATTTAGGACATTTGTCCTAAATACCTTCAATATCTCTCATTCTCCTCTCCCCTGACTCTCAGTCTGAAGAACATAATCTATTCCTTTTCGCTAGAGATGTTACCTGACCTGCTGAGTTGCTCCAGCCTTTTTGCGTCTATCTTCACCTTAAACCAGCATCTGCAGTTCCTCCCCACACAAGGTGGATAGAACTCCAGGAACTG
The DNA here is from genome assembly GCA_963514005.1 of Raja brachyura. Next base: position 106,976,045 of record OY740781.1, on the reverse strand, counting down.
ACCAAGTATGTCCTTGGACCTTGTGGGAAGCTCAGGAGAAAAGTGTACTGAAGTGTTCATTTCAAATGTCTTGACATGTGACTCATTAAATCTCATAGTCATAGAGCCACCTGTCCAAGAGGCTTCAATAAGAAGCCTTCACTAAAGGGCCTGTCCCACTTTTGCGACCTTTACAGGCGACTGCCGGCCCAATCACGGGTGCCGGCAGTTGCCTATAAAGGTCACGGAAGTGGGACAGGCCCTTAAGAAACACTCACACGTGCAAACCTAAATCGAATGGAGATCCTTCTGGGTCAGCTGACACCAGGTCAGTGTAACACCTTCCACTTTCTTTCTCTCTTCTAGTCATCCAGGTCTGAGGTTTTCAAGAAGGATGATCCCACGCTATACAAGGCAGCGAAGAATAATCTGCACGTGGATGTTGGAAATCCAAGAGAGGATTCCAGAGCAAGCTGGAGGCTATATTCAATCAAGTTGATGCCAGGCAGGGCCTGAATATTATCATAGGTTACAAGCTGAAAGCAGGAGCAATTTATGGCAATGTTGTGAATCTGCCGGAGAAGCACACTCCCTTTTACACCCGTTTTGGACAGGCAAACAAAACTCCACTTAGGCAACGTCCATCCATCTCCTGTGGGCCCTGTCCCTTTCATCTTGGAGGCAGAAATCAGATCTGCTTTCACAAGGGTGAGCTCTCAGAAAGTGGCTGGCCTGGATGGATTGCATAGCTGAGTTTTGAACTCGTGCACCAATGAACTGGTCTCAGTCTTCGCCGACATCTTCAACCCCTCACTTAAACATTCTTCTGTCCCCATCTGATTCAGGGAAATATCTGTCATTCCAGTCCCCTAGAAAAATAAATTGGCTTGTCCCAATGACCAGCACTGGTAGCTGTGACATCGACCATAATGAAGTGATTTGACAGATTGGCAATTGTCCACATTTGCTTCAGTCTTTTGGACAATAAAGACCCCTTGCAAGTCACATGAAGGAAAAATAGGCCCAGGGCAATGTCTTGCACTACATACAGCTCTGGATCATCTTGACAACACTGTATACATATTATTTACTCTCAGCGTTAGTACCTTGGTATATGTGACAATAAACTTGATTCATGTAGGGATGCCGAGTGGTTTACTATACAACCCCTTCACGTATTTTGATTCTATTTTTAATTTCCCAATGTAATTCTTTAGTCTGGCATGTTGTTGATACAACCAGCTTCCCAAAAAAAAATGTATTTATAGTTTTAAGGGCCTGTCCCACTGCGGCGACCTAATTGGCGAGTTTAGAAGTGTTTGCCCTTGACTCATACTCGCAGCATTGTCGACACGAGGTTCTAGGAGGTCTTTGTAACTCTCTTTCATGCTCTAGAGTAGTCCCCGCATACTCGAGGCCTCAGCCAGGTCGCAACATTTTTTTCAACATGCTGAAAAATGACCGCAAGTAAAAAAAGGTCGCCATGGAAAAAATCGATATTTTTTTTACTCGTAGGTTTAGTCGAAGTAGATTGTAGTAGGACGGCATATCATTAGTATGTAATCGAGGGTAGTCAAAGGTAATCAGAGGTAGTGGAAGGTAGTCGTAGATAGTCTTCAACATAGTCGAAGGGAGGTCGAAGGAGATCGTCTTCACTCTCCACTATTCGGTGTCCTATTTTCCCAAAGTTAGTCGAAGCTAGTTGAAGCTAGTCTTCAACATAGTTGATGGAGGCCTTCTACATAGTCGAAACAGGTCTTCAACATGACACTTTTTCAAACTCTCCGAAACGCTTCTAAACTCGCCAATTAGAACCCCGCAGTGGGACAGGTGATTTATACCCACTCTAACCCTTCCATAATCTATCAATTTGCTGTTATAAAAACACATTTATCTTTTCCTATACCATCAAGAAAAGTTCAGATTTGATGCATTGGTTCATTAAGTTATTGTTCATCCTTGGCATCATTCCAGTTAACCTTCACCACACTCTTTCTGTAATTCTTCTTGCTTTCCATGAGTCATCCCATACTGCACAACGAAGGTCTAGATAGTAATTTGAATACATTTTATGTCAGATTACTTCTTTTTTCCACTTCCCTGGAAATAAAACACAAACCATTGCTGCCTTTTCCTGTCTGGAAAGAGTTCCTCTCACTTTTGCAGCATTTTTTGCTCCTCCGCTCTCTTTCAATCGATTGGAATTAACCAACATAGACTGGAATGTTCAGTCATCTGTGCTGCTGTTTTGTACAATGTATCTGTTTAATTCTGTCTTGCAGATGGCATTTGTAATCTTTGTCAGTCGCTTCTGATAGCCCCACAGTACGAGTTCATTCCAAGAGCTCTCCCGAGTTAAAAAAAAATCAAACTTGTGATAAGCACGGACAATGAAAGTAGCAGGTACGTTGGAGCTCGGGGACTTCTCTTAGCGGCTCGTAACACTAACGGCAGGTACTCGGGAAGACTCGCTAACGACAGGTAAGCATGGGAAGACTCGTGAAGATTTTTCAACATGTTGAAAAATCTCCACAAGAGCCCGAGTACCGACGAGTGGCCATTACCGTAAATCTCCAAGTTCGAATCAGGGCAAACTCGGGAGAACTCTTAGAATGAACTCATACCGTGGGGCAGGGGATAACTTTGAAAAGCTATTTCTCTTGCATCCCACTTTTCCCACAGAAATAATAATCCCCATGTGAGAAACACAGTTTCGGATGCGCAGTTGCCTTTTACTGCAGATGCCCAAACTCTAATTTTATACTTATAGGGAATTGAATATATTAAAAACAAATCAGCACGAGTTATATGTAAACTCACTCATTTTCTTCCTGTTTTCTTTGGACATTCCAATTAAGTAACATCTTTCCTCATTTCCATTATGCTCAATAAACACCACGAGTTGTTATTTGCAATACCTGCTGGAAATTGCTGTTCATTAAAGGGAAATAACCTTCCGTGATGCCAGTGGACATTGCCTATAGTCTGCACTACATATCTGCAGAAAATGGGTAAAATTCTTTAATGTAATTAAACATCTCATCAAATCACGTCAGTGACACAACGGGAAGATATTAAAAATGATTTATCTACAAGGCAGCAGTAGATTAATGCATTTGACATCATCAATGTTGTTGTAAAATGAATAAAATGCTGTGGAAATGACAGGAATATAAACCTCAACCTAGCACTAACATTCCCAAAATATTACCTATTAAAAAAAACTCATTATTCAATTACAAATTACAAATATTTGTAATTTGTGGAATGTTGCTTCAAGTAAAGCCATATGCTGACTTATTGTGAATGATATTGTTTTTACAAAATTACACTGAATACCTACGGTACTTGATATGTTCTGTACATCCTGAATATAAAATTCTCCAAATTTGTCCCAAATCAAATAATAAAATTAGTTTCTTGAGATTGTCGTCATGCTAAAGAGATTAAATTTCAAGTACTTCAGCCATAATTCTTCATGCTAGTCATGGAGTTTTCACTCTGAATCTCAATACAGTAAACCCTGGTTATTATGGACCTCTTTATAACAGGTTTTGGTTACAGCAGATGGACACACTGACCTCCACCACCAGGACAACGCCATCCCAGTCTGCATCGCCTTCCCGGCCGCTTCCAGGCTAGCCCGACTGATCTTCACGGCCAAGCCGGGCTGCCGATGCTGGCCAGCACCACCTCCCCATCTGCGTCCAGACTGCCAGCCCACACAGCTTCGTTGGCCACTTCAAAGCTGCCTCCATCGCTAATCCCTACCTGCACTACAGTTGCGACCAATGACTCTGCCGATCTCGCCTCTCCTCCGGCCGCCAGCAGACTGGGGCCATCAACTCACCTTGATTCCAGGTACAGTGTCTGAGCAAGGGTCTCGATCCAAAACGTCACCACTTAATGTCCTCCAGAGACGCTCCCTGACCTACTTAGTTACTCCAGCACTTTGTGTCCTTTTGTGTAATAACCAGCATCTGCAGTTCTTTGTTTCTACTAGTTATACAATCTATATTACTAAAAGTAAGATCTTGACTGCTTTTGACCCACTGCGATGTGCTTTCCGAGAGAACGCCGCCACTTACGGCCGTCATTTTTGGCCACCTCGTTCAGAGCCCCCCTCCGCCGGACTGGACCAGAGGATCTTTCCCATTGGTGAAAAATCAGAGAGATATTAATGTTTTAAAATTTTCCCCATTCTCTCTGCTGCTCCCGCTGGCAGCAGGGGTGAGCGACTATAAAACCCGAAAGTGTTGTAGCTCACTCAGTCTCTGCCAGACGGAGGGTCACGGCTCTCTGAGCTGTGAATAACACTGAACGCACGTCTACTCCACGGTGAGTCCCCGGGATGTGGTTTTCAGCAAATGTGTTTGTTGTTTGCAAAGTGTTTGCCCAATTAGGTTGGCTTTTTAAAGGGCTTTCAGCAAATGTGTTTTGTTGACTTGCAAAGTGTTTTTGTCCAAGTGGGTTGGCTTTTAAAGGGCTTGCTTGCAACAGTTTTCGGATGGATAAAGCGCGAATAAACATTTTATTAGATCAGGACTGTGTTGAATTTCAAAATTGGCGCTCATTCTGTGATTTTCACATATTTGCAAGATGGCGCCGATGATGTCATTTCCGGTTAGCGGCATGCTGGCACTGAGTGCGTCATTTCCGGTTTGTGGCAAGAAGCGAGAGGGTGACGTCAAGATGCCGCCAGGTTCAGGCGCCGTTGAATGATTCAAGAGAGCTGACTGCTCTGTCTATGGTGAATGTGTTTGTTGGATGTTATTTAAAGCACGTTTTTGCTTCACCAGCAGCAGCCTCCACACAAGGCTTTAAACATTTGTTTTACACACTGTATATTCAACACGTTCTGAAGTTACTTGGCATTTTAGTATTGGGTGAGTGTGTGTGAATGAATGAGTGTGAGTGTGTGTGTGTCTGCGAATGAGTATGTGTGTGAATGAGTCTGTGTGTGTGTGTGTGTGAATGAGTCTCTGTGTGTGTGTGAATGTGTGTGTGTGTGTGTGTGAGAATTAGTCTGTATGTGAGTGTGTGTGTGAGGGCAGATTATTATCTCAATGGGGTTAGGTTAGGTAAGGGGGAAGGACAGAGAGACCTGAGTGTCCTTGTACACTGAAAGTTGGCGTGCAGGTACAGCAGGCAGTAAAGAAAGCTAATGGAATGTTGGCCTTCATAACAAGAGGATTTCAGTCTAGGAGTAAAGAGGTGCTTCTGCAGTTGTATAGGGCTCTGGTGAGACCATATCTGGAGTATTGTGTACAGTTTTAGTCTCCTAATTTGAGGAAGGACATCCTTGTGATTGAGGCAGTGCAGCGTAGGTTCACGAGATTGATCCCTGGGATGGCGGGACTGTCATATGAGGAAAGATTGAAAAGACTAGGCTCATATTCACTGGAGTTTAGAAGGATGAGGGGGGGGGGGGATCTTATAGAAACATATAAAATTATAAAAGGACAGGACAAGCTAGATGCAGGAAAAATGTTCCCAATGTTGGGTGAGTCCAGAACCAGGGGCCACAGTCTTAGAATAAAGGGGTCATAAAGGTGAGAAAAAACTTTTTTACCCAGAGAGTCGTGAATTTATGGAATTCACTGCCACAGAGGGCAGTGGAGGCCAAGTCACTGGATGAATTTAAGAGAGAGTTGGATAGAGCTCTAGGGGCTAGTAGAGTCAAGGGATATGTGGAGAAGGCAGGCACGGATTATTGATAGCCGATGATCAGCCATGATCACAATGAATGGCAGTGCTGGCTCAAAGGGCCGAATGGCCTCCTCCTGCACCTATTTTCTATGTTTCTATGATAACAGAAAGGTCCCCCCCCCCCCGCCAACAATATTGGAATTGGTGGAGCGGTGGAATATTGCGATGGGTGACCAGTCGTCCCGTGTGATGCTGGGACCCAGCGGGTCCCACTTAGTCTAGTGATACTCTATTACTCTGTAAACTATTACTTGGTTATACCAGATAATCAGCAATAACTGACACCATTTGTCCCCCAATAATCCGTTATAACAAAGGTTTACTGTATCATTAATTTGATGTTCCTCAATCGTCATCTTCCCACGAGCAGGCACAATGACAATATTTCACTTAATAAATTGTGATCGCGATATCAGCCATTTTAACTTCAGAGGGCTGCTAAGTGCTCTGACGTTCTTTTACTGCCCGGAGAACGCTCCTTGGTAGCAAACTCGCTCTATAACTGGAATCAGCACTCAAGTTTTGATTTAAAGCAAGGCTGTGATAAGGTCTAACGGTGAAATCCAAACTGGGCACTGGGGAGTAGGTCATTGATAAATTGTGACTGAGTAGCATTTGATTCAATGACACCTTCTGTCAATTTATGACAATCAGTCGTGAACTTCAGGTCTGTAATTAACCACACTGGATATGTCCTGCTTTTTGTCGACAGGTCATTCTCACGCAATTTCCTATTTTGCCGTGAAAATGTCAATGTTAAAGTTGTACTGGTATAAGCTGACTTGAGGTGGGTTCAGTATCACATTTTCAGAGTGACAGCCTCGCTGATGTTGGAGCCCAGAGGCGTCTCCTGGCATAGAGACAAAAAGCTGGAGTATCTCAGCAGGACAGGCAGCATCTCTGGAGACAAGGAATGGGTGAGGTTTCAGGTCGAGACCCTCTTGGCATCAGGCCTCAGCATTGTCTACAGTCTGCCGCTGAGTTTGACCAAGGAAGGAGTAATGAAGAAAATGGAGTTTGCACTTCTGAATCTCATTATCATTAAATTTATTAAACGTTCCTCAATCGTTCATCATCCAATGTCCCTCCACCAAAGACATAGATCCTTCCACTCGATCCTTCCCTCCAATTGGTTTGTCTTTAAATTGTAAATTTAGCACTTACCTCCCAGCTGCAATGTCAAACTGTGACTTTATCCACAGTAGTTGTTGTGCGCAAAGGAATTACATACCACTTAGTGGTGATTTTAAGTAGAACATTAATTATTTTAATAAAATATAGTTCCCTTAAATCTAAAAGCGTTAAACAGAACTCATTCATCTCTTTAACGACAATTTTTCCTTGCATTGAACACAGATTAAATTCTTCTGCCAAATGGTTTGGATTAAAATCACGTGTATATTTAGAAAATATCAACTTTTTTCTATAGACGGTGAGAAGGATATATTAAAAATCTTACAATAATGATCTTCATAGAACACAGAAGGTGGTGAGTGCATGGAACACACTGTTGGTGGTGGTGATTGAGACAGATACGGCAGAGGCACCTGGGGAGGAATATGGATATGCAGGGAATTGAGGATTATGTGCAGATAGATGAGAGATGGTCTTGGCATCATGTTCAGCACAGACATTGTGGCCAAAAAGGCCTGTTCTTATGTTGTACTATTCTATGGACTAACATGACCAAAAACTCTGAATGGCTGTGTGAACGATCAAACCTTAAAATATGTGCATCTGTTTCTTGCCTTTAATCCCCATCTCTAACCTATCTCTTCACGTCAAGGATTCCATCAATAGGTGCACCTTCATTTCCACCTCCTCAATTTCCCAAACTTTAAGCTGTTTCATGGCCCAAAAGCAAGAAGATTCCCCGTTTCACAAATTAAATGACCCCCTCATCTAACTTTCTCTCCACTTAATACTATACGGGTAAAATCTCACGGCAACTCCACTGTCAGCACCAAACATAGGTGGAAGAGGGGGGTAAGGGGACAAATAGGTGAAAGTCCCACGCTCCTTCCACCTGCATTCCTTCCTCTAGCGTCACAATGTGCAAGTCTTCAATCCCGTTGTCTCACACCTCCTGTCTTTTCAGCTCTGGTCTTTGTCCAACCACCTGCCAACTCTTCCCCCCTCCCCCCCCCTCCACACACACAGTCTGAAGAAAGGTCCCAATCAGAAACACCAACCGAGTTACTCCAGTACTTTGTGGGTTTTTTTGTAAACCAGTATCTGCAGTCCTTGATCAACAAATCTCAAAATAAGATTTAGAAATAAATAATATCATGCAACAGTGAGCAAGAGTTTGATTTATTGTTGCACAGAACATTACCTGCAAGCAGCACCAAGGGAGGTCTTGTTAATAATATTTAAATTTAATGGAACATTTATCATCAATGTGATCCATAGGAGATTAATTAGCAACTGAATGCCACAACCACCTTTTAAATGTCTTAAATACTTTTGAAAAGATGCCTTTTATTTTCTTTTTGTAACGCTGTTGCAAATAAAATACTTAATTGCCTTAGCCCCTCAATGTTCTTTGATTGCCATCTCAGCTGGTACAACCATGGCTGGCCAATTTACAGGCTCTCATCATAACGATTTACATTGAAATGGTTTTGTTCACACTCACACACCAGCAAACACTCCCAGCATGATCCTCTATTACGCATTTGAAAATCTGGCAATGGCTTCTCCCAAGACCACCAGTACTAAGTTCAGTGCATTGCTTGTGCATTCCCCCGACACAGATGCTGCCTGACCCATTGAGTTCCTCCAACACTCTGCGTTTTGCTGCCATTATGAAAATTGCACAATGATAATGGTTGCTCATTCAGCTTGATTTCACAAGAGCATGTTCAACTGGTGTCTGGAAGTACAGACATCAGAAAAGATCAAGTTTCCACCACAGAGCTCACAAGATATGAGAGTGCATCTTATTTTAGGGTCCGCAGCAGTGCTGTTGCTTCACTGTGAATTGTGAGCCAAAGTAACTGCTGCAACAATGCTGAGGCTGAGATATAAACTGATTTAAGTCTGAAGAAGGATTCCAACCAGAAACGACTTGTATCCTTTTACTCCAGAGACGCTGCCTGACCCATTGAGTTACTCCAACACTTTGTGTCTTTCTATGTAAATGCATACACAGCACTCACATTCTTTAATTGATGAATAGCATCCTTCGGAATTAGTGGACCTACAAACTAATAGGAGGTAAAACATCAGGAACCACAGGACCCAAGGAGGAAATATATTATTTCAGTTTTCTTTGCATGCCTTTTCAAAACCATCACTTTAAGGGAGTTTACAGACTGGAACTTTATTCTATTTTCTTTCATGACTGCACACGGCAGTTCCAAAATTCATGAATAAATTCATGAGGTGCATCATATACATAGAAGCATAGAGAACAGGTGCAGGAGGAAGCCATTTGGTCCTTCGAGCCAGAACTGCCATTCATTGCGATCATAACTGATCGTCTACATTCAGTAACCCGTGCCTGCCTTCTCCCCATATCCATTGATTTCACTAGCCCCGAGAGCTCTTTCTAACTCGCTTTTAAATTCATCCAGTGAATTGGCCTCCACTGCCTTGTGGCAGAGAATTCCACAAATTCACAACTCTCTGGGAGAAAGAGTTTTTTCTCATCTCAGTTTTTAATGGCCTCCCCCTTATTCTTGGACTGTGGCCCCTGGTTCTAGACTCCCCCAACATTGGGAATATGTTTCCTGCATCTAGCTTGTCCAGTCCTTTTATAATTTTAAATATTTCTCTAAGGTTCCCTCTCATCCTTCTAAATTCCAGTGAATACAAGCCCAGTCTTTAAAATCTTTCCTCATATGACAGTCCCGCCATCCCGACGATTAACCTCGTGAACCTACGCTGCACTGCCTCAATAGCATGGATGTCCTTCCTCAAATATAGAGTTAATTTAAATCAAAATTAACTTAATTAATGTTTAAAGTGCTTTTGTATCAAGTTGATCAAATGCAGAACAGGCTGGAGGGGATGGAAAGCCCTCTCCCACCTGATTTGAATTCCTTGAATAGTGCCCGTGGTTACTATAGATAATGGTATGTAGCAGACTTGAAGTAACTACTTCAATTAAGGGTCCCCTGGTGGGAGTATCAACCATACCCTGCTTTGTTTAAAAGCAGAGAGCACATGTGCTTCTTGTTAACTGAATGGTTTGTGTCCGCTTACTGAATGCTAAAGAGCTGTAAGGGTGGATTTGTGCTTTTGTATAATGACACATGACAGATGTTCGGGGTGTTTGTGGATGGATCCCCTGAAGCCCAGCCAGACTATGTGTTACCTGTTAGGAGGGGGACATTGTAAATGTTATTATTTTTAAATCACTTCAATGTTCATTTTCTCTTTGCTGAAACCAGCACAACAGTATAGGAATTCCACCCTTCTCTCTGCCCCCCACCCTGCCCACCCTGCCAAAGTAACAATCTCTCAGGATGAGGTGCTAAGTGTGCATGGCCAATCTTCACAGTTTGAACTCCATGTTCAGCAGGAGAGAGTCATGTCCTAATCACGAGGTGCAAAACTGAGATCAGTGGAGATCAGAACGTCTCATCAACTTTGAATACGCCGCATTTTTATTCAGCGCTCTTCAATGCAAGATTATTTTTGATTACATTATGAAATGAACAGCAAATATAGCTCAAATTGAATACCTACATTTTGAATAATAGTATTTATATATTTTGGTCCAAATTTAATGAGAAAATATAATTTTATTTTGCAGGTTCAATGAAAACAACTATTTATAAAAATCTTATTTGTGGCAAAGATATATCCAAATAACGGTTGGTTCATTTGATGCCTTTGATAGTCATCGGAATCTTTAATAATTCAAGGCATGAAAGGAATGAACAAGGATCACCTTTCCATGATTTATCCTCCACGCTACACCGAGTTAAAAGTGGTCTCATCTCTCTTCCCATGCCCATTAGTATAGGTAGTGCTGCTCTAAGACATAATTTCATTATGGGTTTACTGTAACTACTATTGTGACCTAGAAAACTACTTAAAAGTTACTCTGTAAATTGATGAGCAGAAAAGAAGTTGCCTCAAAACAAAAACAATCCAGGGCATTTTCATGCAACCTCCACATAGTAATCAGACACCGCTGTCTTTTCAGGGCGCAGTCTACGTTTTAAAGATGATCTTTGAAATTGGCAAGAAATCGCATCTACTGACGCTTGCGCAATGATACTCTTTTAAACAAATTGACATTTAGCCTTTGGTATTTTTAGCTTGCATTAACAAAAATAAGTTTGTAAAGATCTTTGTTTTTGAAATTCCTGTGGAAGAATAACTGTTATTGAGAGTTTTAAACTCACTACCCTCCAACTCCCCATCGACATTATTCGTTATATAATACGACTTTTATATAACATGAGACTTTTAGGAATATAACTATAGCAGAACTACCTCTACTATGTACCATGTTTACTTCACATGCGTGTGTGTCCCTTTAAGATTAATTGCATTAATGTTTAATTAATTTTCATACTGCCTCCATATTTCTATGATATTTTCTTCACCGAGTAAGGTCAAGCAATAAGTGGGTTGATTAAGAAATCTCCATCCCGTTATTAAAATTTATAATCATAAATTAATTGTGACTCAAATTGATTTCTCTTCACTCTTACCGAAAGCTTATCGGACTAATGATCTGTGCTCTTCCCATGTTCAACTAAAATAGCACCTCCTTGTGAAGAATATTTTATTCTGTATTTCTTGCAATTAAATTATTCTGAATTGTTCAATTTTATCCTATCAAAACCATATTTTAAGGAAGTAAAGAAGTAGAACGATTCAAAAATGAAAAGGACTAAGAAGAAATTGCATACAAGTGCATTAAAGATGGTGAGTTAGTGCCATCAGTTATATGCTGAAAACTTGATGGTTTATCTTTTGCTTTATGGGATCTATGTAGTGTATCAGACACTGGCTTCACAAATGCATCAGATCAGGGAAATGTAGATAGATAACATCTAATGCACATTAAAAGCCTGAGCACCAGATACCATAATGAACGATGACTTTTTATATTGTACACAATTGTAAAATCAGTTTTCATTGGAAATCAAAGAATAGACTGACTGTGGTTCTAATCCTAGGCAGCAACTCTCGCTACAGCATTCTCCCTGTTATTTTAATGCATCAATCCATTTAAAATAAGAAAATGTGGTTTAGACTCTCAGTTGAAATTGCAAAGGAATGTTTTATGAAAATAATATCTATTATCAACAACAGCAACCTCTTTGCTCAAAAATGATCTTTAAGGAAATAAAGTTGTCATGAAACCACTACTTTATTTTGGTAACGCTCACAATTCATTCATTAGCCATACTTTCAGACATATTGTTTGGGTAAACACACTCTTATGAAAAAGTATTGTGGTGTAAAAGGCAATTTTGAACATGTTATTAAGTTGGAGACATAAATCAAAATGTTACAAAATATTAAGCTGCTAGTTTCAGGTCACTATTCGATTGTTCATTAAAAGAGAGCCGCTTTTCTCTATTCTCAGCAGGTCTATGCATTACACAAATCTGAACAGAAATGTCGACTTCTCTGCTTTCCAATGCCAGTCACGGTGAATAGTGTTCATTGTCATTGCTAATGCCTTGTTAATATTTCTTACGCTTGCCGGTAATCTGTCTCTGTCTGTATTAATTATTGCAATATTTTTATTTAAAGTGATGTTGTTAAATGTTGTTGATGTTTCATACATTTTACGTTTTTTTTGGAACCGTGATGTTTTTATTGCAATGAATTAATAAAACCTTTACCTAGAATTCAATATCCACATCTTTGCGACTAGAACTGCTGTATATCTAAAATGTATCACAAATGAAATTAAGCTCATCTCTTGATCTTTCAACGTTTCCAAAGCCACACTCGCCCTTTACTGGCTGGTGATATGTTCCTCGATTCCCAAGGTTTTTTTAAAAATCACTGCTCATGGGAGTAAATCACCGGGAGAAAGTAAATACTGGTCACCAGCACAAGACGCCTTTGTGTTTAATAGCCACCAGAGAAATAGATCTCTGCACATTCAGACAGAGGGGCTTTAAGTGAAATGTTAACTCGGTTTCCCCATCGAGTAGCTGACCATTTTCTCTGCGTTTTCTACACTTTCAGTTTCACTGGAGTAACCAGATCCAAATGCATAAAACTCAATCTGCGTAAGCGCGTGCAAGTAATAGCCAATAACTTGCACATATTTAGAACTGGCAACCAAAAAAAAGAGCTGCAGTAACTCAGTGGGTCAGGCAGTATCCCTAAACAACATGGGTAGATTACATTTTGTGTCAGGACCCTCCTTCACACTGATTTGGACGGGAGGGGGAGAAAACTAGAAGAGAGGAGGGTCAGGGCAAAGTGTGGCAGGACATAGGTGAGCATGGGCAAGGGGAGATTTGATAGACAGATGGTTGGGCAAAGGAGGAAAACGGTTGGACAAAGGCCGGAGATGAAATAAAGGTGCGAGACAGAAAGATTGAATAGTTGATTAATTGTGAAGCCAAAAGGAAGGTATGTAGGTGCAGGGGGAGGTGAGAAGTAAATGAAAGTCCAGGTGCGTCACAGGGAGGGGGAGAGAAAGGGGGGAGGGGGGGAGGGGCGATATGGGGATGATTGTTGGAGAATCCAATGTTCATACTGTTGGGTTGTAAGCAAAATATGAGGTGCTGGAAAACAAAAAAAGATCAATTTTTCCAGCTGAGCAAGAACAATATAAATTGATATCCTCAATTTCCAGTTCTGGTAACAATTTTTTCTAACAATGTGGATTTTCAATCCACTTTGTCAGAACATCCAACCCTCATAGGTAATGTAACCACCCAATGAAATTATATTTTACATCAATTTCATCAGACGTTTGCAACCCTGCCGTAGTTCAAAAGCACGTTCAGTCCAATCGCGCAGAAACTAACTTACGACAAGACCAGCAAACCACTTAAGCCATTATTGCAAGGCCAAGTGGTCCGACTGCAGACAGACAAAGGACATATTAAACTGGGGTTCATTCATGGCCCCGCAAAGGTGCCACTTTCCTACCTGGTCGATTTCGGTGGTACCATCTATAGACGCAACTGTCAACACCTCCTTCCTGTGAAGGAACGGCGCACAGCGCTCCAGGGTCCTGATGCACCTTCACTCAACTTTTGTCCTGATGCACCTCCACTCAAGTTTTCGCTGTTCCAGCCATTCCAGTACCTGCAGCTCTTAGTACCGTTCACTCCCCACGTTGGTCTATTCCCTCTTCCTCTTTTGTAACCGGCTCACCGGTATCCTCGGGAAGGTCTTCCCCCACGGTGTCTCCCCACAGCCCTTTGGGCTCACTGAAACGCACCCTCAACTTTTCGGAGGAAAACGTTGATGAGGCAGCTCCTTACCGTACAAGGACCGGGCGGGTTAGCAAGCCACCGGCTAGATATGGCAATTATGTTTAACCCCATTATTATTAGATGCTGCGATTTGCATTTCACATTTTATTTACTCATTGTAGTTATAACGCTTTACTTGTTTTTCATTTATACAAGAAGAGATGTAGATTGGCTACAGCATGTTAGCCAATTAGAATGCCTAGTAATTATAATCCCACCTAATTTATACCATTCATAGTGTAAGATCCTATCCCCAGTCTACCAGTACCAGTAGTAGTGTGAACGTGTGATGACCTGCTTAGAAGTTAATGACCTGAACAATAAAGATGCTTGTGTTTCAACCTGTGTAAGTTTGAGCTCTTTACAGGGGTCCAAACAAGTTTTATTAAATACATCGCAAATTTAAAATTTTGTTCAACCATACTAGCCATTTGGTAGGACTGAATGAAAAGTTTTAAAATCGCAACATAGTTATCAAAATATGTCAATATTTGCCAATTTTAAAATTAGGCTGAATCTATCTATACACAACTAAAACGCTGATCTTGTGCTCGTCTGGTTTGCATTTTTTTCTTTTCGCGCAGAATTGTACAGGATAACGCTACAAATTTTTGCCACATTACTCACCATTCTCCTGTGCTCAAGTACACCAAGTTTTTTTCCAATCGATGGTATAGTTTCAAGATTATTAAGGTTTGAAAATCTTAAAAGCCACGCATGCACAGATTGGTCTCTTGTCCTGTCAGTGACCGGCACGCAGATTGGTCTCCTGTGCTGTAATTCACCGGCGGTGCCCGCCTCGCCCAGCATTGCCCGGCATTGCACGGCCACGACCACACAGCCAGTTGGTCGGTTGCGGCCAGAGGTGACAGCCACATCCGCCGCGGGCCACAGCCACATCCCCTGCGGGCCACAGCCAGCACCGCCATGGGCCGCAGCCAGAGCCGCCGCGGAACACAGCCACATCCATCACTGCTCTGGGGAAAAGCAGCGGCTACCTCGAGATCCTGGGGAGGTGAGGAGGGAGAGTAGGGGGATTGAAGAAGAGGAGGGTTAGGAGGTAGAGGGGGGAAAGTGGGAGAGATGAGGAGGGAGAGTGGGGGAATAAAGGGAGAGGAGTGGGGGAGGTAGGGAGTGGGGAAAAGAGGGAGAGGAAAGCAGTGGGGGAGGTGAGGAGGGATAGTGGAGGAGATAGGGGAGGTGAGGAGTGGGGGATAGAGGGATAGGAGTGGGGTAGGGAATGAAGAGTTATGGAGAGAGGGAGTGACTGATGGTAGAGGAAAGGAGAGGGAGGAAGAGGTGAGGAAGTGATTGATGAGGGGAAGAGGAAAGGGAAAATAAGAGGGAGGATGAAGAGGAGGGGAGGGATAGCTGGGGGATGAGGGGAATTGAGCCGCGCCTGCACAGTTGGGGGCTATGTGTGAGTGGTGTAATATTGCATTGGGGAATGGGTTTCATTGGTGGACCAGGCCTCCAGTGTGACAGGGACACAACGGGTGGGTCTCACTTAGTCTAGTATCAGTTAAAAGTGTTGCTTCAGTTGTGTCACGTCCTTTTACAATCAGGCAGGATAAGCAAAATCAGTGCACGTCAGGAAATCAAACCAAACAAAGTGATATAATTACAGTCAAATTGGTGCCAATTACCCTGCACGTAACACTGAAACAATGTTATGTGACAAGCCCCTAAGCCAAGTCATTGTAATTTCACAATTCAAATGTTTTTTTAATATTGCTATCGTCTTTGAAGGATCAATACTTGAGGCTGCATTTCATATAATGTGAAACGGTATTAATGATTCTTTTGAATGTTTTTCTTCAAGTTAAAAAAAACACCTTTCTTGGAAAACAAACCCATATCATCCACAATTTGAAATTTAAATCTATAGGGGAACACTTTCATTCCTACAGCAGCTGTGACATGCTTCGGATTTTATAAAATTATTTACATTTCATGTGGTGATGTGGTGAACAATAAATTTAGTCCAGACATTAAATGGAACTAATTTATACAAACTGATAATTGTTTTGGAAGAAGAGATGTCAGAGAAGATGATAGAGGCAGATATCCAGAAATTCAATACCACGGTGCATTTTTCTGATTAATTCAATGCAAACGGAATTGCTGGTCTTCCCCGTGACATGCTGGTCAATAAACATAAGGCTGATGTTTGCGATATCATTGCTGCAACAATGAATCTCTCCATCAAATGCAGAAATCAAACGAGACTTAACCCCAAGTGCAGGCTTTAAAGGAAGGTTGACAATTTGTTCATGTTTTTACTGCTGTCAGAGTATCCAATGGTGGTCAGGCTTGGAATTTCTCAAATATTGTGAACATTACGGACTGGTCACCTTCTACCTTTGGACTGGAAGATTGGAAGCAACTGCTTTTAATTGTTATGCTTCCACCACCTTGGCAATCAACCATAAGCATTACGGGGGTGCCTGGTCCCAACACTAGCCTGCCGCTCCAGGTTCAGGCATTGCAATTGAGGCTCACTGCTTGAAGCAACAGTTCCCATTGAATTCTGCCACTCGGCTCCTTGAAGTGTCAGGAAGTACCAGTCGTAAGCTTGCAATTCCTAAGCAATTAAAGTAAGCCTACCATCTTAAAATTTGGAACCCACTAAACTAACAGGATTAACTCAGCATATATTATTGCAGGCAAAAAAGCTAATTCACTTTTTTGGTGCCTTGCCAATAGAACAAGTTCATTTCTGCTTGCCACATTCAAACCACACTTTGTCCAAACTACAGTGCTCCGACTACAATCTGTGGGAGAAATCAAAACATGGGCTGGATGAGAAGCCGACAGTGCCGTAATAGCAAAGGGACAGCCTCTTGTTTTAATTTACTCGTGTTCAATTCTGATCTTCAACACAGAGGAAAGATATTACAACTAACATTTATAGGCATAACTAATAATTATAGCTCTAGATATCAGGAACTTAAAGTTATGAGAACATCAAAGCTGGTTGATAGAGACAGGGCTGCCTTGGGTGAGAGAAATTGCGAGAGACCAAGCTCGAGGGAGCGTCGTGACCGGGGGGGGGGGGGGGGGGAGGGGGGGGTGTGTCCCCTCCCATTGGCACAGAACTTTCGCACTTTTCAGCTTGAAATTGTGCAATATGGTGCATACTGCAGCAAGTCTTTTAACTTACACTTAATTATCACTGCACACCTGGTACTACTCCTGGCTCTGACTCCAGTTGCATACCTTCTCTCATTCCTGTCACTGAGTCCGGCCTACACCTGGCCCCCTATTCTACCCTGATCATAGCTGCTTACCTGCTTAGGTTCCCAGTGCTGAACACACCCGTGGTCCAAGCTTTGACTGCACACCTAGTACTATTCCAGACCTTGATTCTGGATGCAAACTTGGCCTTGCTCCTAACCCCTTTGCACTGACAATATATCTGGCCCACACATAAAGCCCCGTATCTGACCCCCTGGATTAACCTATTACGTTCAAGTCTACAGGTGCTTATCTAATGCAGTAATCCTTTATGGGGCACTTCACAGACCAAATTATGGATAACAAAATTTGCTACATTCATTGGCTTCCTTGTTATCTAACATGCTAGTCACTTTGTCAAAGAAGTCATCAATTGGTTGAACACAATTTCCATCCATAAAATTAAACTCACTCAACTGTATACGTATTCTGATACAATTTCTTTCATTTTCGTAACAAACTGTCCTGAAGTAATTTTCACGCCCAATATTTTCAGTATTTTGCTGTCTTCCTCTCAGCTGGGACTTGAACGTAATAGGTTAAGTCCAATAACTATATATTTGAGCAATATTATTCTATTAACTGTGATCTTGAGAGTACATAATATTTTCTGTGGTATTCATAACACAACAATTATAAAAAGATCTTTGTTTTGATTGCACCAACCAACTTGCATACATTATTACATTACAGTTAATATGTACCGAGGGCAAATTTTTGGTACAATGCTCCCCATTCCCAATTACTTTTACATTGAAGTGATTGAAATCCAAGTGAAGTTTAAATGGCATCATAAAAGTAAAACCTCCAGAATGGATGATATTCATTACATGGTTGGTTGAGGTCAGTATCAGCACAGTTACTATATTCAGCTTTGAATCTTCAGATGTCCTGGTTCAAGCTAAAACTAAAGACAAATAATAATCTCCTCACACATTCCCCTGCAAGTATCTCTGTCACTCCTTTAAAATATGCCCTTTCTTTGAACAAGATCTTAAATATCGCATCTGAATCAGTTTCCATCTGAGTACACTCCTTGGGGATGTTCATCTATGTGTTCAATTAATAAAACAACGAGATTGGGGACATTTCTATTCAAACTGCCAAAGGAATTGGGGGGGGGGGGGGGGGTTAGAAATAGTCAGTGAGGTAAACAAACATAATAATTGAGTGGCAAATGACAATAGTGCAACCTTCCCAATATTTAACTGAAGGAAATAATGGGTTATCAAGGCTGTTTGTTGTGACAGACAGCCTGACACCTTGCGCCATTTAATATTACACCTGTCCCATCCCCCTGGATATTCCGGATTAATAAATTAAGGTTTTGTCAACTAATTACAAATCAGGGTAATTACAAATCAATAACATTAGCCAACTCCGAAACATGAAGCGCTGAGCATTGGGATCCAGACATCACGGACAACTGGCCTCAGTTCCCCGCTCACATCTGGCAGTGTTCTCCGTCTGAACCAGGGGCTGCGGAGCGTTTTTGAAAGTGGGGAGGCCGAGCGATCACTGATCACTGGCCTTAGGGAGTAAACGGGTCCTTTTCAGGATGGCAGGCAGTGACTAGTGGGGTGCCGCAAGGCTCGGTGCTGGGACCCCAGCTATTTACAATATATATTAATGATTTGGACGAGGGAATTAAATGCAACATCTCCAAGTTTGCAGATGACACGAAGCTGGGGGCAGTGTTAGCTGTGAGGCGGATGCTAGGAGGCTGCAAGGTGACTTGGATAGGTTGGGTGAGTAGGCAAATGCATGGCAAATGCAGTATAATGTGGATAAATGTGAGGTTATCCACTTTGGTGGCAAAAACAGGAGGGTAGACTATTATCTGAATGGTGGACGATTAGGAAAAGGGGAGATGCAACAAGACCTGGGTGTCATGGTATACCAGTCATTGAAAGTAGGCATGCAGGTGCAGCAGGCTGTGAAGAAAGTGAATGGTATGTTAGCATTCATAGCAAAAGGATTTGAGTATAGGAGCAGGGAGGATCTACTGCAGTTGTACAGGGTCTTGGTGAGACCAAACCTGGAGTATTGCATACAGTTTTGGGCTCCTAATCTGAGAAAAGACATTCT
This sequence comes from Raja brachyura, assembly GCA_963514005.1. Next base: position 106,956,615 of record OY740781.1, on the reverse strand, counting down.
TGCCATAGAGGGAGTACAGAGAAGGTTCACCAGACTGGGATGTCAGGACTTTCATATGAAGAAAGACTGGACTCGGCTTGTACTCACTGGAATTTAGAAGATTGAGGGGGGATTTCTATATCGCTATCACTAAGAACGACGCTAAACTGCATTTCGTTGTACCTATACTTGTATTTGTGCAATGACATTAAACTTGAATTGAATTGAATTGAATTGAATTTCATAGAAACTTACAAAATTCTTAGGGGGTTGGACAGGATAGATGCAGGAAGATTATTCCCGATGTTGGGAAAGTCCATAACAAGGGGTCACAGTCCAAGGATAAGGGGGAAGTCTTTTAGGACCGAGATGAGAAAATCATTTTTCACACAGAGAGTGGTGAGTCTCTGGAATTCTCTGCCACAGAAGGTAGTTGAGGCCAGTTCACTGGCTATATTTAAGAGGGAGTTAGATGTGGCCCTTGTGGCTAAGGGGATCAGGGGGTATGGAGAGAAGGCAGGTACGGGATACTGAGTTAGATGATCAGCTATGATCATATTGAATGGCGGTGCTGCACCTATTTTCTATGTTTCTATGTTAGATTAGATTAGATTAGATTAGATTAGATTCTTTATTTGTTATTCAGACCTTTCGGTCTGAACGAAACTCTGTTCCCCTGCAGTCATACATATAATTAAAAATAAATAAACAAACATGACAGAACACACAATAAACACAAATTTAACATCCACCACAGTGAGTTCACCAAACACCTCCTCACTGTGGTGGAAGGCACAGTCTTAAAGTCTGTATCTCTTCCCTCTTTGTTTCCCTCTGCGCCGAGGTGATCCAGGCCCCAGATGCCGCGACCGCACCGGGCAATGGCAACCAAGACAGTCCCGCGGTTCAACCGAGCTCCACGAATGGGCCGGCTCAACCCCGCGGCCTGGGGGGTCCACCGGGCCCGTGGTCAGGCCGCTGCAAACCGCTCCGGGATCGAGTCGGGTCGCCGCCCCGGGACCAAGCCGGGTCTCCGCCGCCGCTGCTGGGACCGCTCCGGGACCGAGTCGGGTCGCCGCCGCCGCCGCAGTTGCAGGAACCGCTCCGGGAGTCGGGCCGCCGCTGCCGCTGCCGCTGCCGCCGCCGCAGTTAGTGGTACCCGGTGAGGGAGAGGGTGTAAAGAAGGGTGTCCCCCCTCCCAGGGTAGGAACGTTTTGAAAGTTGATGTATTAAAATCCTGGTTTAGTGCATTGTAGAAGTATGATTTCAATGTTTTTTGTATGTAGTATTTTTAAGAAGTAACTTTTTAAGGGGTAACTTTATCCACACAAAGGGTGGTGGGTGTATGGAACAAGCTGCCAGAGGAGGTAGTTGAGGCAGGGACCATCCCAACATTTAAGAAACAGTTAGACTGATACACGGATAGGACAGGTTTGGAGTTATGGACCAAAAGCAGGTAGTGTAGGTGGGACATGTTGGTGGGTGTGGGCAAGTTGCGCTGAAGGGCCTGTTTTCACACTGTATCACTCTATGACTACATTATATCTCCACCATGCATGAATGCTTCAAAATCAAGTGATCGAGTTTTATTGCCATATACTCAAGCATAGAAACATAGAAAATAGGTGCAGGAATAGGCCATCGGCCCTTCGAGCCAGCACTGCCATTCAATATGATCATGGCTATTCATCTAAAATCAGTACCTCTTTCCTGTTTTTTCCCCATATCCCTTGATTTTGTTAGCCCCAAGAACTAAATGTAACTCTCTCTTGAAAACTTCCAGTGAATTAGTCTGCACTGCCTTCTGTGGCAGATAATTCCACCGATTCACAACTCTCTGCGTGAAGAAAGTCTCAGTCCTAACTGCCCCCCCCCCCCCACCTTTATTCTTAAACTGTGACCCCTGGTTCTGAACTACCCCAACATCGAGAACATTTTTCCTGCAGTTACAGTAAGTGAAAACCAAGCAGGCAAACATGATGCTTTCTCCAACCACCCCCATTTGAAGTCCACTATCTTCCACCGTTTCTACCCAGTGCTTGGTACTTACTTCCAGCAGCCATTGGTTGTCCTCCAGGATGCACTGAGCTGCAGCCTGATTCATGCCGGCGAATTAGGCACAGAGACTCTCACGGCAGCGGTACAACTCTTCCGACGCCTTGCACTGAGGCTGCTCCATGGCTGGAGCTGCAGTGAGCGACTCGACAGCCCGGCAAACACTGACTAGCCCCGCTTCCTGTCCACATCTGTCCCCGACGCTGCTTCTGCTTCCAATACCCATGGCCCATGCAGTTGATACGTTTTTAAATTTTCGTTGATCACAGAATTTCTCACGACAGAGCGTGAGAAATTTGTGATCAGCGTGAGAATTTGGCGAAATGTGTGATTCTCACGCTCAATGCATGGGAGTTGGCAGCCCTGCCTCTCTATCCCCCTCTCTCTATCCATCTCTCTCTCCCCATCCCTCTCCCCCCTCCCTCTCCCCCCCTTCTCTCTCCCCCCTTCTCTCTCCACCTCTCTTTCTCTCCCCTCTCTCTCTCTCCCCCTCTTCCACTCTCTCTCTCCTCTCACCCCCCTCTATCTCTCCCCTCCCCCTCTATCTCTCCCCTCCCCCTCTATCTCTCTGTCTCTCCCTCTCTCCTCTCACCCCCCTCTCGCCCGTCTCCCCCTCTCTCTCTCCCCTTCCCTCTCTCTCCTCTCCCCCCTCTCTCTCTCCTCTCTTCCTCTCTCTTTCCCCTCTCTCCCTCTCTCTCTCTTCCCCCTCTCTCCCTCACACCTCACTCTCCACCCTCTCTCGTCCCCTCTCCTCTCTCCCCCTCCCCCCCCCTCCCTCCCTCTCTTCCCCTAATTTTCTTCTCTCTCTCCCCCTCTTTCTTCTCTCACTCCCCCTCTCCCTCGTGTCCCCCCTCTCCCTCACTCTCTCCCCTCTCTCTCTCTCTTTCTCCCTCCCTATCTCCCACTCTCTCTCTCCCTCTCGCACTCTCTCCACACACTCTCTCCCATCTCACTCTCCCCCTCTCTCTTTCTCCCTCCCCCCTCTCTCTCTCCCCCACCTCACTCTCCCCCTTGATCTCTCTCCCCCACTCTCTTTCTCCTGTCCCCATTTTCTCTTTGCCCCCCATCTCTCTCTCTTTCCCCCTCTCGCCCTTCCCCCTCTCTCTTTTACCACTCCTTTCTCTCCCCCTCTCTCATTCTCTCCTACCCTCTCCACCGCCCTCTCTTCCCCCTCTGTCTCTTCCCCCTCTCTCTCTTCCCCCTCTCCCTCACACCTCACTCTCCACCCTCTCTCGTCCCCTCTCCTCTCTCTCCACTCTCTCCCTCTCTCTCCCTCTCTCCCTCTCTCTCTTCCCCCCCACCTCACTCTCCCCCTCTCTCTCCCCTCCCCCCCTCTGTCCCTCCCCTCTGTCTCCTCTCAACCCTTCTCTCCCCACTGTCTCCTTCCCCTCTCTCTCTCCCAGCCTCCCTTTGAGAGTCTCTGTCCCTTCGGCACAGAGACTCTCACGGCAGCGGCGCAACGCTTCCGACGGCCCGGGACTCTTGCACTGCTCCATGGCCGGAGCTCCAGTGAGCGACTCGCCAGCCCTGCAAACACTCACCAGTCCCGTTTCTGGCATCTGTCCCTGGCAAACACTCGTCAGCTCCGCAAACACTCGCCAGCCCCGCAAACACTCGCCAGCCCGGCAAACACTCGCCAGCCCGGCAAACACTCGCCAGCACCAGATCCCCGTCCGCATCTGTCTCCGCTGCTGCTTGTGCTTCCATCCCTCCCTCAGCCCCGGCTCTCCAACTCCCGCGGACCATGCAGTTTATCTAAGCTTTTGAAATTTTCGTTGATCACAGAATTTCTCACCACAGAGCATGAGAAATTCCTGATCAGCGTGAGGGCGTGAGAATTTGTTAAACTGCGTAATTCTCACACTCAAAGTGTGAGAATTGGCAGCCCTGGTAGAGAGGAAGATAAAACAGAACTGGAGTTTTGGACTTTACAAACTAAACTGAAGAAAATTGAGTTAAATATTGGCTTTACCTTTATTCATGTCCAAGTATATATTCGGCAATATGAAAAATGCAAAATTCTGGCAATAGTTGCTGATGTTGAAAGAGGAATGTGAAGATTACCTCCTACATTCTTGAACAAGTCACTTGAAAATTTGGGTTCTATCATTTGTAGCCTCCACCAACACAATTTATCCCTAGGTTGTTTCCATCTTATTAATACCACTGCACTCTATACGCCACTGACTTTTTATACCCATTTTGAAATTACTGCAGGTTTCCCCTCAAAATCCAAATGTATCTTTTTTTTCCTCATCCTTTCTGCTTCTATTTTTTTTGGGCACAGCTTGACTATTTTAATGTTTAGCATTCTCTGTCATAACAACCTTCTTTACTTTCACAATTTCTCCAATGGAGATTATCTCAAAGGAAATAGTACTTTGTGTCCAAGAAATAATACATTGTGCTTCAGGCTTTTGTGTTACTTACTTTAATTTGTTTACAACCATCTTTCAAAATTTGAAATTTTGAGTTGGCATCAGAAAATGCATCAGATTAAACGTGTAATTAAATTATGGTAACAGTGGCAACGATTAATTCTAATGTGTCTAAGAAAATTGAGGAATGCTTTATATCCAGACTGGGCACAATCTAAACTTTACCTGGGGAGGTGGGTGATATGCCCTACTACTTAGTCAGGGCTCTCGCTTAACTTTTTTTCCCTGTTGCCAGCCAGGCAACTGTGACAGATTTTTAGGTTGCCAAATGACAATTTAGGTGGACATTTAAGACGGTTTGCATGACACGTGTGATAATGTGCTCGGACGAAGTGCATAGTTACGAGTTGGAATTATGCTCAATGAAGCATTCACATATTATGTTCAAGAAGGAACTGCAGATGCTGGAAAATCGAAGGTAGACAAAAGTGCTGGAGAAACTCAGCGGGTGCAGCAGCATCTATGGAGCGAAGGAAATAGGCAACGTTTCAGGCCGAAACCCATCAGTCTGAAGAAGGGTTTTGGCCCAAAACTTTGCCTATTTCCTTCGCTCCACAGATGCTGCCACATCCGCTGAGTTTCTCCAGCACTTTTGTCTACATTCACATCATTTTCTGCTTCAAATAACTCACAAACTAAATATATTCACCAATCAAGACATGATATATACCACAATGACATGCAGCAAAATTATAATACAATATCTTAACTCTTTTTACACATTGCAATTAATGCAATTTCTATTAGCTCTTTCCACTTCCAAACAAAAATGTGGTTGAATTATTTAGCATATGATCAACCTGTGTCAATAAATCCTGGACCATGGTAACATATATGCTTAACCATACGCACTACAGATTGATGCAAGCATGTTTTCTGTGAAGGACCGAAAATTACCATGACATGGCCATAGCATAGTTTGTTATTGCTATTGGCACAGAAACACTCTCGCTTCCCACATAATTTATCCATAACAAAATATACAGGTTGCAAGGAAATTTCTATAGGCATTTTATGATAATGGCTGTTAAAACCGATTATACCCACCCGACAGGTTAAACATTACACTAACTGACAAGAGATGGCCAAAGGACATAACTGCAGCAAATGTTCTTTTGGTAATATGTTTAAAGGTGTCAAAACAAATAATAACATTGGGAATTAAAACACATTTAATTGCATTCCGTTATCAACCATAGTCAATGTTTGCTGTGAAGACCATGAAGCACAATAGGGTCAGGGGGTGTGTGAATCAGTGCGGGGTGGATAGATGGGGGGGAGGGGGGGGTGGTTGAATAGGCAGTTGGTGGAATGGATGGATTGAGGCAGGTGAATTAGTACGTGTTGGTTGGAGTATGTAAAATTGTGAGGGGAGAGCATGGGAGAAGTCAGTGGTTTTGAATGGGGGATCAGCACAGGATGAATGGGGGAAGCAGTACAGGATGAATGGGGGGGGTCAGGACCGTGTGGATCGGAGGGTCTGTGCAGGATGAATGGGGGATCACTACAGGATGCATGAGGGGATCAGTACAGGATGAATGGGAGATCAGTAAAAGATGAATGGGGATCAGTAAAAGATGAATGGAGAGATCACTACAGGATGGATGTGGGGGATTGGTGCAGGGTAAACGGAGGGTGTGTCAGTACGGGATGAAAGGGAGGATCAGTGCAGTATGAATTGGGGGAGAAGTGCAGGATGGATGGGAAGGGGGGTCAGTACAGGATGAATTGGGGGACCAGTGTAGGATGGATGGGGGATGGGGGAGTGGCAGGAGAATCAATGCGAGGTAGGTAAAGTGATGAATAGATTGGGGGGGGGAGATAGATTGGGAGGGGAGCACAGGGGATGTCAGTGAGGACTGAATAGAGGAGGGAATGGGGATCAGCGCGGGATAGAGAGGAGGGGTCCCAGGATAAGAGGGGGGAGGGGGGCGTACAAGAGAGAGAGAGAGAGGGAGGGGGGAGGGGCAGAGGAGGTGGGGAGGAAGGAAGGTCAGCGCTCCTCGGACAACATCGCCCGTTCCCTTGGCCGTCCTTGTCCAACGCCAAAGTGCCACCGCAAAAGGGGGAGGCGGTTGGGATCTCCTCGCAACCACCTCCCCTCCTCCGCCAGCCGACAGGAAGGTGTGGGGCCGAGCGGTCTAGCTCAAAGATCCTATAGCTATAGGATCTTTGGTTCAGCTGCTTCAGCGGCCGCAACAGCGGCTCCACCGCCTCCTCCTCCCGCACTCCGCTCGGCGGAAGGAGGCCTCCCTCTCCCTCCCTCCCTTGGCGTGCAAGAGGGGTTGTTTTGAAAGCGCAGTTAGCGGATTTGCAGGCAGCGGCCATTATCAGGACGATAGCGGCCGCTGCCTGCAAATCAAAGATACTAGAATCTTTGCTGCAAATCCACCAACGGCGCTTTCAAAACAACCCCTCTCGCTCGCCGAGGCTGGAAGGAGGGAGGGAGGGAAGGAGAGGGAGGCCTCCTTCCGCCGGGTGGGGTGCGGGAGGAGGGGGCGGTGGAGCCGCTGTCGCGGCCGCTGTTGCCACTGTCCGGGGCTCGTCATTCACTCCGACCCTTCGTCACCCCACTCCTAGTATCTTTGCCCTGCAATACAGCTGATGGCCGCCGCCGACACGAAACGTCACGTTTCTATTCGCCAGAGATGCTGCCTGACCCGCTGTGTTACTCCAGTTTTTTGTGTCTTTCAGTATAAACCAGTAACTGCGTGCCAAGCCAGGCAAAATTACTCAGCCTTTAGGTTGCCCTGCGGCACTTTGAGTGGTTATTGGCACCCAGGCAACTGCTAATTTCGAGCCCTGCTTACTCCAAGAAAGAATAATCTATGAAGCAAAGTATATATCAGCATCTGTCAACAACAGTCATAATAGATTCATGTTTGACTTTGGATATTTCAATGGTTGATTGCTGCACTGTTAAGTTTGAATTCATGAATCCAAACCAATGTCCAAACATCTTTTGTGATGATTGAATTATTAAAAAATGTATTGTCATACGCTAGGATACACACAGAAACACAGACATGCGCTTGCACACAGTGCAGAAAATTCCAGCTTCATTTTGTGATGTTTTTTCAAGTGGATTGTCAGTCGATGTGAAGTCATGGTGTTTGCAAGAGACTTCAATTTATGCAGCCAGAATTCTCTCCCTTAACTAATATTCTGAGACGTTCAAGGTTGAAATGCTTCATTTATCAGACATAGGAAAATAGGGCTCCTTTTAAAATGGAGAAATGTCAGAAATAATCGATTAGAAATTCATGATTATGAATGGTATGCAGGCAAATTGAATACATTATTTTTTACTGAATAGGGCAATTCCAGATTCCTTGCACAGAGAAAATATAGTAATGGCAATCACAAAAGGATAAGTTCAATGTGGTTTGCTATGCCTTTGCAGAAAGAAAACTAGAAGCAATTAACAATCACTTTTTGTTGGTAAAATAAAACATATCTGAAAAGTTGAAAAGGTTATGGAAGTGCTCAAAAAATTGCCACGGGTACAGGAGGCAGAATGGCTACTTGCTGTGAGGAGCGGTATATGATTTTCTTGTAACACATTGGTTTAGATTTCTCCTCTAACACAGTCACAGTGTCTTTGCAGCCCTCACAGGCCAAAGACTCACATGAAGACCAGTTGATCTCATGGAGAACTATTAAGTCATCTAGAACTTTAATCTTGAAAATGCCATTGCCTTGAAGAGGGCAAAAGGCGATAATTTCGCAGCAGGGGTGTGTTAGGCAGACTGGAGCTTGAGAAATGTATAGAAATCAAATGATCAATTGGCACAAAGGGCTTTTGTTTGCATCTATTTTACAAAGTCAGTGGTGTCTGAAATTGCACATGGTTCATTAGTCTCCCCTGTAAAAAAAGTATAAATTTTAAAAGCCAATTTTGGAACTAGCATAGGACCCTACTGAGATAGATGATTTTATTTTAATTTTTACTATCAGTATGATGAGAGTACATTAACAGGTTTTATAGCTCCGTGTTTAATGAAAAACATCTCTTCAAAAGCTATTTTTTTGTTAAAATATAAAATCTTAAATAAAGGACCTGTGATCTTTGCTGAATGCAGTCTTTCTTTCATTTAAATTTACAACTTCATTCCATACTTGACTTTATTTATGAATTAGGTGCACTGTCTGAAATTCTTTTTGTGGAAAATATTTTGAATGTAAGTGACAGTTGGTTGACATTTGTCCACAAAATTTAAATCATAAATTTTGAATCAAAGGTCACATCATTAGGTTATGAAAAATTCCTTAAATGTTTGAGGTGAAAGGTTCAACCAGGGTTCATCAGAGAAACAAATAAAATGTTACAAGCCTTCAGTATAGGAGTTCAGTTGCAAGATCCAATGCTTAAGAATTCACCATTAATGCTTCAAGCAGCATGTACAAAGAATATAATCCATACAGCCCTTGCCAACATTTAAGCAAACGTTAAAATTACAAGCAGTAAAATGGCAGACGGCCTTTAGAACCGGAATCTTAACTCTGCTCATGATTTTTAAGTTATTTTGATTCCTGCTGTGACAAGGCAACCTCACTTTGTCCAATTACTATTCATCTTTTATTAGTCTGACTATGATGATTAATGATCAAGTCACCTATTTGAGCTAAAGACCAAAAACTATTAATCAAACAATTATGCAAGTTTTTGTTATGGAATAGTATAGGTGCTGCGGGTTTTCAGATATTCTCCTATTATTAAACTTAAATAATACACATCCATCGACTGTAGTTTAAAAGTTTCAAGATCTGCAATATTGCTATTAGTTTTTCACAGATAAAATGGATTCTAAATTGTTGCATTCAGTGTCTTGACAATGGGTACAAAATCATAAGTAATTTGCAACAAATTGTAGGTAAAACTGCATTTACTGTATTCTGGAGAACATAACATGTTCCATTTCCATATGAACAGAAATGTATCATATTGCAATTTGTAGGTTAATCTGCAGCTGTGCCGTCAACTAGAAGACCAGGCGCTGTTTGATATAACTTGGAAACCTTCAAAACAAATTGGTTAAATGTGCAGACACTATCACAATAAGAGGGACAGCAGCAAATGTAAATGGGTGAAGTATGGATATGGATAGGCAGATTACATTTTAAACAGATAAATGTAGTGAGACACTTGAGAGGAAAATACAGATCCAGCACACGGTCTCTGTAAATGAAAATTAAATAGCTGAGATTGATTTTTTAAGTCACAGATGTCTCATTAGTGGCGATATCAATATATTTTGCGAATACAGGATTACAATCCATAAAATCAATGCAAGATATCCAACGTAGCTTACAACATTACAACAGTGAATATACTTCAAAAGCCATTTATTGACTTCAAAGATCACTGGAATGTCTTGTGATCATGAAACATGCTATGCAAGTGCAAGTCTTTCATTAAGTAGAATATATATCAGAGGAAAGTGTGTAATATGACAGTGCTTTGATGACCACCACTTCAGTACTGCATCCATTCAAGATCTATAGGTGGTGCAGGAATGTGCTCCGCGGACGATCCCGATTGTCAGTGAGTTATAAGACAGGAAAGCTTGGGAATGACAGGAGTCAGGTGACCAGACGGTATTGTGAAAGTAGTGGCTTAGATAACTAAGAGGATGAAAACAATTGATGCCAATAATTACCACTTTTTAAAAAATTAAGGTTTTCATCATGAAAGGCAGTGATAGAAAAGATAGTTCAAAAAAATAAATTAAAGAAAAATAAGAAAAATCTTCTCTAATATTCTGAAACTTATATTTGTTTTGTTTCAAACTTGAGGTTATTGTCTCAAAGCCAGTGAAACCTGCAAACTGTCCAATACAAGGAACAGACTTCGCACAAACACCATTGACTATAAATATCATAAAGGGGTGGGGATACTGAAAGCAGCTAATCTGAGAACATGGAATGTATATTGTTGAAAGAAAACTGGAAGAAGGATACAGAAAGATACAGAGAATGTCAAAGTCTCAACAAAGACCAATGACTGACAGACAATTTTCCAATTCTCTGGTGCAAATCCTCCAAGTATTACAAGGGTGCAAAACATGTACAGTAACTCCATACTATCGGGTGTTTGAAAATGGCAGAGTGGATAGTCAAAATATTCAAAGCTATCCAGAGAATAAAGCTAAGACTGCAGAGGAAAATAAAGCAAATTACTTCCAGAAGGATTTCCAGATGCTCCTGTGTGGTTTCCCCTAGGCCAATGATCCACTCTGAGGCAATTGTTTGCTTTGTCCAACAATTTCACTCGATTGGCATCCCTCAGGGAGTTCTCATGTTTGCAAATCAAAGCTGCGGTTGAACCCACAATACTTACTTTGTGGTTGACATCTGACAAGTGGACTGGCATTCTAACTGGAGGATAATGCTTGGTTCTTTATACAATTGCCCCAAGAAAACATTTGGAGCAGACCTGGCATTAAGATACCCATTTTATGTTGAATTGATTTTGTAGTAGGCAAATCACGTCTCTCTATATCGTCCACCTGTCAAACTTGTTTTCACCAACTCTCTATCCAGACTATCTGATGAGAAGAGATAATTTGCTGATATTATCATACAGAGATGTATCTTATTCCTAAAACCTTCACAGAAGAATGGGCGGAAGGCCAAGGAGTCCCTTACATTATCAGCACTGATCTAATATTACTACATCAGGCATAGGAGGGGTGGTTGCTGGGCTGCTTGCACAAAATAACATTGAAATAACAAGATGAAGAACCACAGTAATGGCTTTCAGCTGGTGAATAAAAAAGTTATATTATGTAACCTAAAATTAGGAATTCAAGGGTTGATTACAATACTAATAATTTCAGAGTCAGGAGAAGCCTTCGACCTATTTTGCAAATATTTCAAAGTATAACTTCTTCCAATGTTAATCCCCACACCAGAAAAACACATTACTAACACATTACTAGATAGGTTGGGGGGAGGGACTCAAATAGAGATAGCTAGGAGACGGTGTCTGAGGCAGGAGGCAGAGAAGGGAAGCACTCAGACCCAACATGTATGGGGGGGAAGAAGAAAAAAGTAATAAACAGAGAATAAGAAGTGGTGGGTGTCTTAAAGGTGTGAACAGAGAAAAAGAGGGGCATAAATGATAATAGAAGCAAGTGGTTGCAAGGTGAAAATTAATAGTGGCTGGCAGACAAATCCAGGAAAAAAATCAAAAGGGGCCACTTGTCAACATAATTGTATAAAGGGTAAAAGTATTGTAAAAACAAGCCTGAAGGCTTTGTATCTCAATGCGAGGAGCATTCGTAATAAGGTGGATGAGTTGAAGGTGCAGATAGCTATTAATGGCTATGCTATAGTTGGGATCACGGAGACATGGCTCCAGGGTGACCAAGGATGGGAGCTAAACATCCAGGGATATACAATATTCAGGACGGATAGACGGAAAGGAAAAGGGGGTGGGGTAGCGTTGCTGGTGAGAGAGGAGATTAATGCAATAAAAAGGAAGGACATCAGCATGGAGGATGTGGAATCGATATGGGTAGAGCTGTGAAACTCTAAGGGGCAGAAAACGCTAGTGGGAGTTGTGTACAGGCCACCTAACAGTAGTATTGTAGTTGGGGATGGCATCAAACAGGAAATTAGATGTGCGTGCAACAAGGGTAACACAGTTATAATGGGTGACTTCAATCTGCATATAGATTGGGTGAACCAAATTGGCAGGGGTGCCAAGGAAGACGATTTCTTGGAATGAATGCGGGATAGTTTTCTAAACCAGCATGTGGAGGAACCAACGAGAGAGTAGGCTATTCTAGACTGGGTATTGAGTAATGAGGAAGGGTTAGTTAGCAGTCTTGTTGTGCGTGGCCCCTTGGGCAAGAGTGACCATAATATGATTGAGTTCTTCATTAGGATGGAGAGTGACATAATTAAGTCAGAAACAAGGGTTCTGAACTTAAACAAAGGTAACCTTGAAGGTATGAGCCGAGAATTGGCCAAGATAGACTGGCAGGTGAGTCTCAAAGGGTTGACAGTGGATGTGCAATGGAAGGTATTTAAAGACTGCATGGATGAAGTACAAAAATTGTTCATACCAGTTTGGCAAAAGAATAAATCAGGGAAGGTGGTGCATTCATGGATAACGAGGGAATTCAGGGATAGTATAAAGGAGGGAGAGAGAAAGCGGGGAATCACAGACCAGTTAGTCTAACATCGGTAGTGGGGAAACTGCTAGAGTCAGTTATTAAAGATGGGATAGCAGCGCATTTGGAAAGTGGTGAAATCATTGGACAAACTCAGCATGGATTTACAAAAGGTAAATCATGTCTAACGAATCTTATAGAATTTTTCGAGGATGTGACTAGTAGAGTGGATAAGGGAGGACCAGTGGATGTGTTATATCTGGACTTTCAGAAGGCTTTCAACAAGGTCCCACATAAGAAATTAGTATATAAACTTAAAGCACACGGTATTGGTGGTTCAATATTGATGTGGATAGAGAACTGGCTGGCAGACAGGAAGCAAAGGGTAGGAGTAAACGGGTCCATTTCAGAATGGCAGGCAGTGAGTAGTGGGGTACCACAAAGCTCAGTGCTGGGACCCCAGCTATTTACAATATACATTAATGATTTGGACGAGGGAATTGAATGCAACATCTCCAAATTTGCAGATGACACCAAACTGGGGGGTATAGTTAGGTGTGAGGAGGATGCTTGGAGGCTGCAGGGTGATTTGGATAGGCTGAGTGAATGGACAGATGCATGGCAGATGCAGTATAATGTGGATAAGTGTGAGGTTATCCATTTTGGTGGCAAAAACATGAGGGTAGACTATTATCTGAATGGTGGCAGATTAGGAAAAGGGGAGTTGCAACGAGACCTGGGTGTCATGGTACACCAGTCATTGAAAGTAGGCATGCAGGTGCAGCAGGCAGTGAAGAAAGCAAATGGTATGTTAGCATTCATAGCGAAAGGATTTGAGTATTGGAGCAGGGAGATTCTACTGCAGTTGTACAGGGTTTTGCTGAGACCACACCTGGAGTATTGCGTACAGTTTTGGTCTCCAAATCTGAGGAAAGAGATTCTTGCCATAGAGGGGGTACAGAGAAGGTTCACCAGACTGATTCCTGGGATGTCGGGACTTTCATATGAAGAAAGACTGGATAGACTTGGCTTGTACTCACTAGAATTTAGAAGATTAAGGGCGGGAATCATATAGAAACTTACAAAATTCTTAAGGGGTTGGACAAGCTAGATGCAGGAAGATTGTTCCCGATGTTGGGGGAGTCCAGAACAAGGGGTCACAGTCTTAGGATAAGGGGGAATTCCTTTAAGACCGAGATGAGGAAAACATTCTTTACACAGAGAGTGGCGAGTCTCTGGAATTCTCTGCCACAGAAGGTAGTTGAGGCCAGTTCATTGGCTATATTCAAGAGGGAGTTGGATGTGGCTCTTGTGACTAAAGGGATCAGGGGGTATGGAGAGAAGATAGGTACAGGATACTGAGTTGGATGATCAGCCATGATCATATGGCAGTGCAGGCTCGAAGGGCCGAATGGCCTACTCCTGCACCTATTTTTCTATGTTTCTATGTCTAATTCAGAGAGGTAACTGTTGTCCAGTTACAACAGAGGCTCTCTTGATAAAAAATTAGGACACAGGATAAACATACGTAAGCAACAGAGGATCAACGCTATGGTGGACACTGCCCGGTCCATCACAGGTACTGACCTCCACACCATCGTCAGGATTTATACTAAACTGAAGAATGACACGAAAAGCTGGAGTAACTCAGCTGGACGGGCAACATCTCGGGAGAGAAGGAATGGGTGACATTTCGGGTCGAGACCCTTCTTCAGAATTGTTAGGGATAAGGGAAACGAGATATTTAGACGGTGATGTGGAGAGAAAAGAGAATGGAGACCCTTCTTCCGACCCGAAACGTTACCCATTCTTTCTCTCCAGAGATGCTGCCTGTCCCACTAAGTTACTCCAGCTTTTTGTGTCTGTCTAAGTTTTCAACCAGCATCTGCAGCTTTCTTACACAACTGGGAGAACGGGTTGGTTCACGCAGGCTGAGCGAAGGTGTTCTGCGAAACGATCGCCCAGTATGCATTTGGTCTTGCCGATATATCAGAGTCCACATGCTGAACAATGAGGTAGATGAGGTTGGAGGAGGGGCAAGTCAACCTCTGCCTAACCTGAAAGGATTGTCGGGGTCCCTGGACAGAGTCGAGGGAGGAGGAATAGCAACAGGTGTTGCATCTTCTGCGGTTGCAGGGAAAGGTACCTGGTGAGAGGGTTGTTTGGGCGGGAAGGGATAAGTTAATCAGGGAGTTGCAGAGGGAGCGGTCTCTGTGGAGATGGGAAAATGTGGCTAGTGGTGAGATCCCGTTGGAGGTGGCGGAAATTTTGGAGGATTATGTGTTGTATGTGACGACTGATGGGGTGGAAGGTAAGGTCTAGGGGGACTCTGTCTCTGTTGCAACTAGGGGGAGGGGGAGCAAGAGCAGAGCTGCGGGGTATGTATGCTACACCACCATGGCACACTTCATTTCACTCCTACTATTGGTAAGAAGATATAGGAGTCAGAAATCTGTCTGGAACAGCGGACACAGTTGATGAGGTTGGCGGAGGTGCAAGTGAATTTTACAATTAAACCCTCTTGTCTCAAACAAAGATGTCTGCGAGGAGATAAGTAAGGAGCAGCTCAGTGCTACAAATTCCATGTAATTTTGTGCAGCATAAGGTAGTTTGAAAAAATTGATTAATTTTCAGCAATGGATGGCATATCCACTGACACTGCAGCCTTACATTTAACAATACAAGTGCTCGATTTCAGGGGCTACGATATATCTACGGACGTCTATGGCCTCCTACGAACCCGTTACGAACATTCTGCGAGTTTGAATCAAGGGGAAAACTCGGGAGAATTCATGAATAACTCGGGAGAATTTGTGAATTACCTCGTAAAGTGGGACAGGCCTTTAAAGCAAGTGCAGATGTGGAGCATAGTTTAAGAAATTCAGAGAGAGCCTTAAATGATATTACACACAAATCTGGAACAGGAGTAAGGCTCTTCAAGTCATAGACTCAGAGCACGGAAACAGGCTCTTCGGCCCAAATCGTCCATGCTGACCAATATGCCTCAGTTAAGGTAGTTCCATTTGCCCACGTTTGGGCCATATCCCTCTAAACCTGCTTCATATTTCAACCCGAAACGTCACCTATTCCTTCTCTCCAAAGATGCAACGATTGAAATATAAAAGTCCCGCTGAGTTACTCCAGCATGTTGTGTCTATCTTGGGTTTAATTGCAGAAGAATGAAATTCTTTCTTGCAGCAGCAAAACAGGCCTGCAAACACAATACACACAGGTAATATGCAATCCTATTCAAGTATGTTTCACTGTTCAATAAGATCACAGCTGATCCAACTGTAAACTCAATTCCCATCTTCCCATGGTAATCTTTCAGCCCCTTGCTTATCAAGAATCTGTCTGCCTCCATCTTAAAAATATTCAAAGACTCTACTTTTACCAGCCTTTGAGGAAGAGATTTTCAAAAACAAGCAACTTTGAGGGAAAAGAAAAGTTGCCCCATCCCACAAATAGGGAAGCGATGTTTCCTCCAGTTGCTCCAATTCTTGATTTTCACAGAAAAATAAACATCCTCCCCATCTACGAAGTCAGGATCACTCAGGACTTTTATATTTCAATCGTTACCTCTTCCTCTTTGAAACTGCAGTGGATACCAGCTGAGTCTCCCTGTCTTTCCTCCATAGGACAATACCTCCATTGTAGGTCTTAGTCTACAAAACATTCCCTGATGTGCTTCCAATGCATTAACATCCTTAAATAAGATGATCCATACCGTACGCACTAATCCAGGTGTGGATTCACCAATGTCTGATATTACTGAAGAATAATCTCCCCAATTTTGCATTCTAAATCCCCTTTCAAAAAAAACCAACAATATTAAAGAGAATTTAATTACCTGTTATAAATATATATTAGAAGAAGGGAGCTAGCGCAAGAATATGACCTCTCATGGACTAAAATAAAAGTCATTGTGTGCCCAGGGGATATGTATGGTAATCTGAATAAATACATGATAGTATTCACCAGGGAGAAAGATGGAAAGGATAGAGCATCAGGGAGATGTACGCTGGTTGTCTGGAAAATGGATTAGAAAAGAGGAAATGTTAGAGATACTGACGCACATTAAAGGCAGCAAATCCCCAGAGCATGATGAAATGTATCCCAAATTGTAATGGGAGGCAAGGGAGGAGATTGTAGGAGCTTAAACTGACATTTGTGCGTCATCATTAGTCGTGAGTGAGGTACAGAAGATTGAAGAGAAGTTAATGTTGTTTGTATTTTCATGAAGACAAGTCGGGAGAGGCAGGGAGAATACAGGCTTGTGAGCCTTACATTATCCCAACTGAGGAAATAACAGAATAACTGAGGAAAACAGAAAGTAAATGAGTACAGATTTTTCAAGATTGAGCATACAATCAATATCAACTTCTGTTTATGGACAGCTGTCATGATGTGGATGGACGTAAGAATGGCAAGGATCTCAAGAGGAATTTAGTTTACAGGTACACCATAGAAACAGGCACTTTCTCACAGGCTCACCAAGTCCACGCTGACCATCAATCACCCGATCAAACTAGTTCTACGTTATCCCACTTTCTCATCCACTCTCCTCACATTAGGGGTGATTTTATGGGTTTATAGAAGCCAATTAACCTACAACCCCACATCTTTGGGATGTGGGAGGAAACTAATGCATCTGCATGGTCACAGGAACAACATGCAAGCAGCACATGGACTGCAGACGACAGGATTAGAACCGTGTGCAGTGAGGCAGCAGCTGTGCCAGCTGCACCACTTTGTTCCCTTACTATTCCTCATTCTGCAGTCTCTTTCATCCTTTACCTACTAACCCTGTATCATCAACTTGTTAATTTTCTCTCTCTGTCCCACCCATTCTTTGATCTTTTCGTTTTGACATGACCCTAATTTACTTGATGATATCGCTGATGCTAATTGGACACAATTTTGCTGACATTCTACCTCTTCTCAAATCATTTGACAGCTCAAGAATAATTCCTACCAATATTTTAAAGGAGATAAAACATCAAAAAGTTGGAGCTTTAAAAACAGGATACCTCTACTCTAATCTGAACAGCTGAATAGCACCAAGTTACATTTAATTCAATGTGCCCAATCCTTTTGAATAAATGCCCCACTTACTCGTTCTCAATGAAATATGCACACACCTGTAATGCTAGTTGATCTTACAGGATGCTCTTAAGAATTGGACTTTCAGGATGGATTTTATGAACTAACTTGTTTATCCTATTATGGCGCTCAAACTCTCCGCATCTCATGAGTCCTGACTGGGGACAACTCCTCTAAACAATCCCATGCCTCTAAAAACCATCGCCAAAATCATTTCTTTATGATTAAGTTACATAGCAACATAAGGTGTCTTTGAAGTCATGAACCAGATTAGAGACCGCTATTTCAGACTCACATTTAAACGCTGCACAACTACACCACTCTACTTGAATTTTATTGCCAGATTTTTTAATTTCCTCTCTCAGGATGGATATACTTACCTGCAAATTTTCCTGTCAGTTGCACAAGAAGTCATTATTTTACAAACATTTTACAAGTATATAAACAAACATGGTTATATGCGGCCATTTAAAGTATTCTTTTGCTGGATAGACACATTGGAAGTCACGGAGTAGGGAAGTCATTCCCCAGTAAGCTCAGGGATAACAATATTGTTAAACAAAAGGAATTTTAGATGGGTATCCTGGAATCAACTGGCGCCAGAAATTAAGATAGCTAAAATTAAATCAGTGCAAGACTAAATGTTGCAGCATGCCAAGGAAAACATCAAATCCCAACCCAGAGGGCATGTGGATGGAAGAAATCTGATAGGGGACTGACTTTTCAAGCGACCCCCTCCTCAGCACCAGCTCCACCACCTTCCTCCGGACCCTCAATCCTCGGTTCACAGGCAGAGCAACTCAAGATGACCCATTCCACCTGGAGCCAAAATCCTCCTTGCAGCCTTCAACAGAAGAAATCAGAATGTTCTGACCCAAGGTGAAATCTCAAACAAATGTAATGAATATTTAACAGAGGCAACTAGAGGCAAAAATCTAATTTATATAATGCATCAGTCAGAACAGTGAGGAACTTGTACATTCAAATTAAAACTTGAGGGACGATCAGGAAAAAAACAGCTCACCAGATTGCTAACCTTTATTTAATTTTAATACATTCAGGCGGAGGTAGGAACTGTAATAAATTTGATTGTATTTATTTTAAAGCATTTGGTCTGTGTACATGCCCTATATTCATTTATCTAATATAGAGGAGAAACTCGATACTGCTGCATTATAGGGACAGTTGTAAGAATCAGGAATGTGTTGCCTTGGGAGGTGGTAGAAGTGGATACGAACGCAATATTTAAGAGGTGTGCAGACAGACACATGAACAGTCAGGATATAGAGGAATATAGACCATGTTTGGACAGATGGGATTAGTTTAGATTCACAGCCATAGTGGATAACACGCAAACAAAATCTTTCAAACAAAAGCTTATCCCACCACACATGATAACAAACTAATATATGATTTGCCATGATGATTGTGCTGTACCAAAAATGGCTCCTTGAGGAAAGGTTTAATTACCACACATGCCGATCAAGGCTTTACCTCATTTCCCAACAAATGCACCCTAATCCGCACACACTGTCCAATGCAATGCAGGCCAATCACTCACCAAACATCAACCTCTATCAAACAGGACTCAAGAATCTTGTATCCCAAACCATCCATTCTAACCTTCTCAAACAAATTTTACTTTGGAGTCATGTGAGTGATTCCGTGAAGAAGACCCGCCAGGCCGCATGCACACCTGTACATCAGCCGCACTGGCGCAAGCACCTGACTGGCAGACTAAGTTAAACCTAGAAGGTAAGTTTGATTTTTACTTACCAGGGTTTTTCAGGCAGGAGCCTCTTTTCACAGAGGTTTTCCTGCCAGTTTCTCAGCCCGACGAGAGTGCCGGTTATGGACTGTGGAGAATCCCAGTCTGACCGCAAATGCGGATAAACCAGCAAAAAGATCGGGTTGCGAGATAAGGAGCCGCTAACAGTGCAGTCAGCAGCTCCCAGCCTGCAGGGATGCTGTAAAAACGGCAAGAAATTCAAGCAGAGTCGCTGACAGTGTAGTCAGCGGCTCCCAGCCTGTGGGGATGCCGTTGGAATGGCAAGGAAGTAACGTTAGAGTCACTGACAGTGGGGTCAGTGGCTCAGAGACGTTGGTCCCCAGGCAAAGAATTAAATGGGACTAATTCAGCCCTATTTGGACTCAGGTGAGTCAGGCTACAAAGGTTTCTCTTAATAATAAAATGTATGTATGTTATAATGTTCTTCTTAAAGTTAAAAGCTAAAGGCAAAGTTAAAGTCATAAAAAGTTATTGTTATATGTCTCTGATAATGTAATCCTTGTTGTTTAGCACAATTTGCTGTGAAATTGTTTTTAACCCTTCACAGGTAAAGCTGTACACTAAAAATGTTGATTTGGTGAGCTTACACCATAATAGCGCGTGCCTATGGGACAGGCCGCGCCAGCAACGCCTGGGATAGGGCTGCTTCATGTGTAATAGTGTGGGCCTATGGGAAAGGCCATACCAGCAGCGCCTGACAGGGTTGCTTCATGTGTGAAGTGCCGGCCTATGAGGGAGCCGTGCCAGCAGCGCCTGTACAGGGCTGTTTTGTGTCAAAAAGCGCCGGTCTTTACGAAAGGCGGCGCCAGCAACGCCTGGGACAGGGTTGCTCAAGTTCACACATAATCTGCTATGCCCACGGAGTCGGGGGATGAATTCCTCACCGAGGCTGGATAGCAAGGCCCACGGAGTCGGGGGATGAATTCCTCACCGGGGCTGGATAGTGTGTTTGAAACGACTATCCCAAATACAGCAACTTTTGCATACAGTGCTACAGAGGTCTCCCTCGTGGAGGCAGAGACCAAGACGGGTCAGTATCCTGCTGACACAGAGTCTCAGGGTATGGCCATGGGGCATACCCCAAGCGATGAAGGGCATGTGTCAGAGGTAACATTTTCCTGACAACAAAATTGCCATCCCAGCAGAATATTTTATTTGGGTTAAGGCCAATGGGTGCGTATCAGCATTGATATCCTACGGACTGCGGCAGCGCCTGTTTAGGGTTGCCTACGAATCACCCTCTCTGAGGAGGGAACAGCAAAAGGTCAAGATTTAACTGACTCCAGGCTCTAAAGAAGACAATAGAACATACTTAAGCACATATGTGCTGGCAGTGAACAACGCCAACAGGGGGATGTGAGAGCCAGCCGCTGAATCTGTTATTCAGGTAGGCCTATTCAACAGGGGAAGAAAGCCTGGGAGACAAATCAATTAGGCTAACGGTGGGCAAAAGTCATCATTACAGAACTCACCCCAGGCGCTCATTGGCAGTAGCGGTTCACTGGAGTGGAGGCAGCATGATAGCTCAGATATTCCATGCACCTTACCAATCCTACTCAACAAAATGAGTCTAGCAATTCCAAAATATGGGTAGTGCACCGTTCACAAGTCGTAATATTTACATTTGATTTGTACAACACACAAAGGGTAAAAATATTTGGTTGAGGCACAGTTGGAGCATTCCAAGCAAGTTTGGATTATGGCCAGGGTTATTTTATTTAAATTAACGTTCGGAAATTGGGGAAAAGTTCTCATGCAAACCACCCATCGAATAAGGCAGGAGTGGCATGTTATTATGAAGTATGGAGACTGTCGAGCACATGAACCTTCCAAATATGAAAACTTATTTTCCTGACTAACAACAGATTCATAAGGATCAGAGATCCATGCTATACAAATCCCATTACAGAGGTTATCAAAGACAATATAACTGTACTATAACAGTAAAGCTTTGGGGTATGGAATAAACTGTTGTTGATCATTGGGATTTACCTTTAATAATTATTAGTTTGACTCCGCCTTGCGGCAAGAGATTGGAGTTATTGCAATCTGTTACAAAACTGAGTTTGATTTCATCAAGAGTAATTGGCAATATAGCAGCTGTGTTTAGCCGAGCAAATCAAGGAACTGATATTGTGTAGTAGCAATTAGACCATTGTTAACAACCTTATGCTATTGTCAGCTGAAGCTGTCTCAGCCAAAATGATGAAGTAACAGTATTCAGCATTGCTGAACATGACAATAACTCATTGAACTTGAACTTGAAACTCGCTTCAGTAGTGTGGTCGGTCAAATTCAGTTATTACAAACTGATGCTTAGGACTCTAATATGAGAAGTTCCAAATACCATCACCTACTTGGAGGTATTGGAGATTGCATTAGTTACCAATTCTTCAATTGTTGGTATCAACTAAATATATACACTAGATGCACCCCATGGGTAAGGGGCTATTGAGCGAACATACATATTCTACATGCTCAAAGTCAAGTTGCTGCTGTACGATGGTGCCATATGTTGGTCACATGGTAATCAAGTAAAAGTATCCTGTAATAAGTACCTAAATCTCCTTTGCCACTGATATATCATCCAGTTCAGATCAATGATAACACAGAATAAGTGTTGGATCTCAAAGTATGATGAAAGTATGGTTCAACACTACATCGAATATCAACATGTTGGTGCATGTTTATTCACTGATTGCAAAAATATGTGGCACAACAGTGCGGAGAAATACATTCTCGCTTCAATAGGAGGAATGGTCTTTTATGTGTTCCTCATTTTTGCCTCATTAGCCGGGTCTTAAAACAGTCAGCAAGACCTCACTTGGGTTTGTACTGTCGGACAGGCCAAGCGTCCATGTTGCCTGCTTCATCAGGCATTATGGCACAACGGTATACGGCCTTTGCACAGTAAAATAATTAGTGACTTACACATTTTGAATGTATTGACTTATGCCTCAGGTTGTCACATCAAGACATGAAGGTGCTCACTGCAGTGTGCAGGGATAGCACCCAAAAAAGCACTACATTCCTATTGAGGGGATCAGAAGCGTTTTGATAAATGTTAATGTTACATTTAATACGGTACAGATTACTGACATTTTCCAGTTCATTTTAAAAGGTATTTGACAATAATTCAGTTATGGAGACACAACAGCTACAACAAAAGGGAACTATGCTGTCGGGTTCAACCCGGATATCGAGTTGTTAAAAGATCTTGACACAAATTCTCCCACTACAAGATTATGTAGTGAATGTGAACAAGAAAATGTGTGAACATTACTTCACCAAGCAGTTCCAGCTACATCCTTAGTTATGACACTTATATCAGCACAACAGCGGCAAACATTGCATACGCTGTGGCTAGATAGGATAGAATTGGCTGCAGGTGCCATTACATTTTACATTCTGGTATACACAAGCAGAGTAGACTAGGGGTGGCATGATTTTAGATCATTTCCGATAACCCACGGTCTCACGTCTATGTTATCAAGGCCACCAGAATCCTAAGAGATATGGAATCAGCATTGTTTATTAGTCAACAAACAACTACACAAAGGATGGTTGGTTCAAACTATTTCAAGGTGGCTGCAGCAGGTTATGGGTTATACAGGTATTAACACTGACGATTGTATATCTCATTCCACCAGGTCAGCATCAACGTCAGCGTATCATTTAGATAGTGTGTTTACATCTCATTCCACTAGGGCAGCAGCTACATCAGTGGTAAGGCGAGGGACGTGCCTGTCGACCATATTTGGCGGCCGCCGGATGGGTAAATGAGCTGATGTTTCAGAATTTCTATCATCGGCCGATTGCCGATCCAGGGCTGTTTGCCAATACTATTTTAAGTTCTGTATAAAGTGCTCTGGGATAGAGGGGTACTGTTGTTTGTTTATATTTTTTAAATGAACTTTATTATGGCATTAAATGCAATGTTACTACTAATGCATTAATTTCTCATTCGAGTCAATCAATGCAGTGGGATGCCGAAATTTGTAATCTGCGGCATGGAATCACAAAGCTTTGAACTCTTCACGGAATCACTCACGTGACTCCAAAGTAAATTAGTAAGACTAAATGAGAACTTACCAGTTTGAAGATTGATCTTGATTTTATGAGGAGTTACGTTGGTGATTACGTGCCCGCCACGCCCAACCCTCTCCCATAAAGGATCATCTGGTAGTTCTCGAGTCACGCATCTTACTATGTCACTTCGGTGTTGTTATTTGTGATTTCATACCGCTGCTTTGAAGATTGGTGCACACGCGGCCTGGCGGGTCTTCTTCACGTAATCACCAACGTAGCTCCTCATAAAATCAAGATCCAACTTCAAACTGGTAAGTTCTCATTTAATCTTACCATTTTACATCTGACAGAAATTCCTTGCTATTCAATTACTACAAGCACGTGCACATAACAGACAGCATGATATTGACAATACACCACCCACTCTTCTGTGGAGGGTGGTAACAGCAGACTTGGGAAATGGTAATGTGGGGGTAGGGGGTTGTGAAGAGTGCTCAGAGGTTTTGCACCTCCAGTACCTTAAGGGCCTGTCACACTAGCGCGCGATTAGACGCGATAAGCGCGACAAATTCGGACGCGGGGGTCGCGTGGGGGTCAGGCGATCCCGGTGCGAGTGAAGGGCCTGTCACACTAGCGCGCGATTACACGCGCGACGTCCGAAGGAAGGACGTTATTTTTCATCACGTGACGATGCGCATGAGCATGCGCGTTGCACGACGTCGGGCAGTGACGTCATCACGCAACGCCACGCTGAAGACGCACAACGTCAAAACGTCATCACGTTCCGCGCGACAGGATTTTGCCGCGCGTAATTTTTAAGCAGTGTCGGTTTTTGGACACTACGCGCGATGTCGACACCAGCTCCACACGAGTCCGCGGAACTCCACCAGACTCCGGCGATCGCAGTGGGACAGGGTCACGCGAGGCCGGACGACTAAAGCGACCACGGTAGGTCGCGCTTATCGCGTCTAATCGCGCGCTAGTGTGACAGGCCCTTTACCGTTATAGAACTGCTGTTGCAAAAACTATTAGCAATACTGGGATTACACAGGATCCCAGTATATTGGTGATTAATCCTCCTCTTTGCATTTCACTTCCCTCTCATCCCACCCTCTCCTCCGCATTTCAAAATGCTGACGGTGCACCGGGAAATTCTACCAGACCAAGAAGAGCAGCAGAGGCGGCAGTGGTGCAAGAGTAGAGCTACTGCCTCACAGCGCCCGAGACCCGGGATCAATCCTGACTACAGGCGGTACGGAGTTTCTACGTTCTCCCTGCCACCGTGCGGGTTTTCTCCAGCTGCTCCAGTTTACTCTGACACTCCAAAGACGCACGGGCTTGTAGGTTAATTGGCTTCTATAAATTGTCCCTAGTGTGTAGGATAGTGCTTGTGTACAGGGTGTCCTACATACTAGGGGTAATTTTACCAATTAACCTACAAATCCACATCTTTAGGATATGGGAGGAAACCCACGCAGTCATGGGGAGAACGTGCAAACTCCTCTCAGACAGCATCGGGCAGCATGGGGGCGCAGCGGCAGAGTTGCTGCCTTACAGCACTTGCAGCGCCAGACACCCGGGTTCGATCCTCACTACGGGCGCTGACTGTATGGAGTTTGTAGATTCTCCCCGTGACTGCGTCGGTTTTCTCCAAGATCATCGGTTTCCTCCCACACTGCAAAGACGTACAGGTATGTAGGTTAATTGGCTTGGTGTATGTGTAAAGATCGATGGGCTGAAGGGCCCGTTTCCTTGCTGTATCTCTAAAATCTATACATAACTAAAACTCTGATCTTGTGCTCTTCTGGTTTGCGCAGTCTTTCTATTTGCGCAAAAATGGTACACGATAGCACTACTCCAGCTCACTCACCGTTCTCCTGTGATGCGAGTGCACCAAGTATCGCTCCGATCGGTGGTCTATTGTAAAAGTTAACGAGGTTTAAAAATCTTAAAAACAGCGCGTGCTCAGATCGACCTCCTCCCCTGCCGTTCAGCGCCACCTGGATTGGTTCTTCTCCTGTCACTCCGCGGGACAGTCCGCCCCTTCCTGCTCCATCGCGTCTTTATTGGAGCTGAGGATGGCCAGCGGAGGTTTCCAACGGGACACAATTTTCAGAGGGACCGGAATCAGCCCGGTGCGGCGTGGCGTGGGAGATGTCGCCAAACGGAAAGCGGGAATCTGATCCCAGCTGAAAAGAACGTCCAATGACCGCTGTGAGTCCCCATCGCACCGCTAGCTCCAGCCCCTTCCCTTCTGGTCCCCCTCGCAGACTCCTGCCCTGTGATACCCCCCCCCTCCCTCACAACCCCCGTCTTTTCTCCGTTCTCCCTCGTCCCACAACCCCCCCCGCCCACGCACCCTCTCCCCTAAACCCCGTTCCCACACCTACCTCCCCTCGCCCAAACACCCCTCCCCCCTCACCACTCCCTCGCACAACCCCTCCCCCACCCACAACTGCTCCCACCCCCACACCCCTCCCCCCCCACAACCCCCTCCCCACACATTTATCGGGATCATATTATATAAATCCCTTCAATATAACATTAATCAGTCCATGAAACAAATAATCAGTCCATGAAAATAAATGAGTAGGAAAGATAAATGTTTATTTTAAAAAGGTAGTTCAAGGTGAAGGGGAAAAGATTTAATAAGAATCCGAGGGGTAACTTTTTCACACAAAGGGTGGTGGTGGGTTAGACAGGTACAGGAGTAGGACAGGTTTGGAGGATATGGACCAAGCGCAGGCAAGTGGGACCAGTGTAGCTGGGACATTGTTTGCCGGTGTGGGCAAGTTGGGCTGAAGGGCCTGTTTTCACACTGTATCACTCTGATTCTATAAGAATGCTTCATTTAATATTTGTGAGGAAACAAAATGACCTTTATAATATGTTATTACAATGTGTCAACCAAGACATTGAGCATTCTGACCTGTGTGCTCAGTGGTTCTTCTGTCATATAGGCTGACAGAATCTGCATAGGATTTTATAATATGCTCTTGAAACATTGGTCCATTGTTTTAAAAGATGAAAACTATCATTAAGACCAGCAATAAACAAAGCCTGCAGCAGGTTTATGGTCAGCTCCCAGCCTAGAATGTGCCAGTCGGCCGTCTTCCCTTATGAACATCTCGTTGTGCATGAAGACCTACAGGTTTCAGAAAGACTGGTGCATCTTTCACTGAGCTGATGATCAGTCTGGGAACTACTATTGGGCACAAGCAGAAGATGGTGATGTCCTTTCCCACGTGATGGGTGGACCGCACTATACATGTCCGGGTAGAGCAGATGGATCCAAGATCCGATTCCCTCTCTTCAGCCCTTGCTTGCTTCCCATCAGAAGTCTGGCAGTGCTGTCCCGTCGACTGTCAGCGCTGTTGCATCGTCCAGCCGCATCCACGATGCAGTTCAAGCCACAGGCTGGGACATCTCCGGCAGCACTGGGAGATGTTTGAGGACAGCCTGCCACTCACTCTGAGGGGCGACGCACACACAATGATTAGCCTAAGCAGAGTGGTTCAGTACAATACGTCCACCAAAGGACATGCCCACCAATCACGTTTCAAACATAAATCGTCAAACCACACAGCTTCTTTCAACAATGAAGCCAAGACAATAATGAAAGTGTTGGGATGCATTTATTAATCAATCTATACACAACTAAAGCTCTGGTCTTGTTATCTTCCAGTTTGCGCAGTCATTCTATTTGTGCAAAGACGGTATGCAAGAGCGCTACGATTTTTTGCCAGTTTACTCACCGTTCTCCTCTGCTGCGATTGCACCAAGTTTCCTTCGATCGGTGTCTATTGTAAAAGTTAGCGAAGTTTAAAAATCGCGCGTGCGCAGATCGATCTACTCTCCTGCCAGTCAGCGCCGTGTGGATTGTTCTTTTCTCCTGTCACTCCACAGGATGGTCCGCCCCTTCCTGCGCCATCGTGTCTTTAATGGAGCTGAGGAAGGCTCTGGATGGCCGGCGGAGGTCTCCAACCGGACACAATATTCAGAGGGACCGGAAGCGGCCTAACCCGGCGTGGAGTCAGAGATGTCGGCAAACGGAAAACGGGAACTCTGATCCCGGTGGAGGAGAACATCCAGTGACCAGCACCCGCTGTGAGTCCACATCGCCCGCTGTGCGTCCTCCAGGCCCTTCCCCTCTGGTCCCCCTCACTGGCTCCTGCCCCCCTCCCCCATGATATACCCCCCCTCCCCCACGAGCTCTCTCCACATCCCCCCCCTCTGCCTGCACAGCCCCCTCCCCGCACCCTCACACCCCCCTCCCCCCACTTCCACACCCCCCCTCCCCCCACTTCCACACCCCCTCCCCCCCTGCCTGCACACCCCCCTCCCCCCACTTCCACGCCCCCTCCACACCCCGCTCTCCCCCACAACCCTCCCACACCCACCCTCCCCCCCCACACACACCCTCCCCTTCCGGATAATTGGTTGCTCTTCCGGGGCAGTAGTGGTGGATTATTTAAAGGATTGAAGTACAAGGCAAAGGAATCAAGAGTTTTCAGCATTCCAAATGGGTGGAATGGTGACAGCCTGCAATGTCATGCCTGCTCAGATACAGCATCAATCTCTACTCTACTCACTTCGGACACATAATCCTTGCATGAAAACATTTACAAATATCAACTATTGTCCCCCGGAGAAAGGGAATATCAGAGGAGACTCACTGGTTGATCGATCAAGGACTACATTACTGGATGATGAGAGGTTCCAGCAGAGAACCTGAGAGCAGCAGTTCTTGCGTTTACAAACACCTGACTGACCTGCTAGATCAAGCCTCACTGGGAGAAAAGGAAGAGGGATTTACGCTAACAAACAAATCTTTTACAAAAATATAATCAAGTCAGATGTGAGAACCTAACAAAAAATGTAAATAAAACAATATCATATTAAAATAGAGAATATTTTAAAGATATTTGTGCTAAATCGCCACAAAAATACCAATCAGTAATTGCACTGTCAAATTTTGTTGTTTCTAACTCCAACTGTTCAATTATTTTGGGCAATTTTTAATAAGATATGTAGCCAAAGTTATGCAGTGCATTGGCATTGCTCCAGGGAATTGTAATATTTAAAGATAATAGTCTGTCAGTAAGAATAAATAATTAAGCTGCGCTCTCTTCCAGCAGCCCATCTGGGGTGTAAAAGCAACAATAACTACTTTATTAGAACCCTCTTTTAGCTCACCTTTCATTTAGGATTTACAGGTAATGCCATATAGCAATACCTGGCTTGATCCTCATTTATCTTCTGTATTGATTTTTGTAGGACTGATTTAAAGTTGCATTAAGCACAATGAAATTTTATAAATGAAACTGGTGAAGCCACACACAATAAGCATTTTCTTTCCTACCTCATTTCCAATACATCCGATTCAGGCCTGGCACCTGATTGCAACGAAATTATGTGAAACACACACACAGACTCAAAGCTATTGCACCAACCACAACATTGTGTATGTGCAGTGCCCTCCATAATTTGGAGGAAAGACCCATCATTATTTATGTGCCTCTGTACTCCACAATTTGAGATTCGTAATAGAAAAATCACATCTGGTTAAATTGCATATGGTCACATCTGGTTAAATTGCACATTTTCCTTTGACCATGCAGAAAATACAGCAGTGGGCTGGACGATCCCGGGGGGGGGGGGGGGGGGGGGGAAGGGGGAGGGGGAGGGGGAGGGGGAGGAGTAATCCCCCTATTTCAGGGCACCATAATGTTTGAAATAATATTTTGTTGCATATCCTTTGCATGAAGACTGCTTGAAGTCTGAGATTCGTGGACATCACCAGTTGCTGGGTGTCTTCTCTGGTGATACTCTGCCAGGCCTGTATTGCAGCCAATTTTAGCTTATGCTTGTTTTGGGGGCTAGTCCTCTTCAGTTTTCTCTTCAGCATATAAAATGTATGCTCAATTGGGTTCAGATTGGGTGATTGATGGCCATTGAAGATTTGACAATGTTTTAGCTTTGAAAAACTCCTTTGTTGTTTTATCAGTATGTTTGGGATCATTGTCTTGCTGTAGAATGAACTGCCGACATGAGTTTTGAGGCATTTGTTTGAACTGGAGCGGATAGGACGTGGCTATACACTTCAGAATTCATTATACTATAACCATCAGCACTTGTATCATCAATGAAGATGCGTGAGCCAGTACCTTCAGCAGCCATACATGCCCAGGCCATAACACCCCCACCACCGAGTTTCACAGATGAGGTTGTATGCTTTGGATCTTGGGCAGTTCCTTCTCTCCTCCATACTTTGCTCTGCCATTACTCTGATATAAGTTAATCTTCATCTCATCTGTCCACAAGATCTTTTTCCAGAACTGTGGTTGCTCTTTAAAGTACTTCTTGACAAACTGTAACCTGGCCATCCTATTTTTGTGGCTAACCAGTGGTTTTCATCTTGCAGTGTAGCATCTGTATTTCTGTTCATGAAGTCTTCTGCGGACAGTGGTCATTCACAAATTCACACCCGACTCATGAAGAGTGTTGTCGGACAGGTATTTGTGGATTTTTCTTAAATATAGAGAGAATTCTTCGGTCATCAGCTGTGGAGGTCTTCCTTGACCTTCCAGTCCCTTTGCGATTAGTAAAGACCCTGTCCCACTTGCGTGTCCTTGGGATGCAAATTACACGATCTCGTCGTCGCGTTGAGGCGCATGGGCATCGTGTGGCTGCACGGGGCCGGTCCCACTGAGAAGAATGGAGTGGTATGTAGTTGTGCACGGAATCGCACGGCGTTCCAAAATTTTGTAACAAACAAAATCTTTGCACGCCAACAGCCTGTCACGGAACTGACGGCCAAAGTGGGACAGGCCCAAGGCCCTGGCGCAACACAACATCTCATCTCCAACAGCAGCAGAAGCAGGTAAACGATCGTCAAACTCAGCCTGGGGCTCACGGCCGTTGCAGTTCGGATCCGTCCCACTTCTACTCCCAGAGCGGGGCCAAGAAAATTGAAGATAGACACAAAATGCAGGAGTAACTCAGCAAGACCGGCAGCACCTCTGGAGAGAAGGAATGGATGAAGTTTTGGATCAAGGCCCTTCTTTCAGACTGAAGAAGGGTCTCGACCCGAAACGTCATCCATTGCTTCTCTCCAGAGATGCTGCCGGGCCCGCTGAGTTACTCCTGCATTTTGTGTCCATCTTCAAATGACGTTTTGTGCTCCAGACGGCTGTGCGGACGCATGAAGTCGCGCAGGACCGTCGCACCTCAACGCGGCCACGAGGTCGCGTAATTAGCGTGCCAAGGACACATAAGTGGGACAGGGGCTTAAGTTCACCAGTGCTCTCTTTCTTCTTAATGACGTTCCAAACAGTTGCTCTTGGTAAACCTAAGGTTTGGCTGATGTCTCTAACCGTTTTATTCGTGTTTCTCAGGTTCATAATGGCTTCTTTGACATTCATTGGCACAATAGATAATAGACAATAGACAATAGGTGCAGGAGTAGGCCATTTGGCCCATCAAGCTGGCACTGCCATTCAATGTGATCATGGCTGATCATCCACAATCAGTACCCCATTCCTGCCTTCTCCCCATATCCCCTGACTACGCTATCTCTAAGAGCCCTATCTAGCTCTATCTTGAAAGTATCCAGAGAATCGGCCTCCTCCGCCCCCTGTGCAGAGGATTCCACACTCACAACTCGCTGTGTGAAAATGTGTTTCTTCATCTCCGTTCTAAATAGCTTACCCCTTATTCTTAAACTATGGCCCCTGGTTCTGGACTCCCCCATCATCGGGAACATGTTTCCTGCCTCTAGCGTGTCCAAACCCTTATTAATCTTATATGTTTCAACATGATCCCCTCTCATCCTTCTAAATTCCAGAGTATACGAGCCCAGCCGCTCCATTCTCTCAGCATATGACAGTCCCGCCATCCCAAGAATTAACCTTGTGAACTTAGGTTGTACTCGCTCAATGTGCTTCCTCAAATTTTGAGATCAAAAGTGCACACAATGCTCCAGGTGTGCTCTCACTAGGGCCCTGTACAATTGCAGATGGACCTCTTTGCTCCTATTGTTATGAAGGCCAAAATGCCATTCATTTCTTCACTGCCTGCTGTACATGCATGCTTACTTTCATTGACTGATGAACAAGGACCCCCAGATCCCGTTGTACTTCCCCTTTTCCCAACGTGTCACCATTTAGATAATAATCTGCCTTCCTGTTTTTCATACCAAAGTGGATAACCTCACATTTATCCACATTAAACTGCATCTGCCACGCATCTGCCCACTCACCCAACCTGTCCATGTCACCCTGCATTCTCATAGCATCCTCCTCGCAGTTCACACTGCCACCCAGCTTTGTGTCATCTGCAAATTTGCTAATGTTACTTTGAATCCCTTCATCTAAATCTTTGGTGTGTTATAAATGGCTGCGGTCCCAGCACCAAGCCTTGCGGTACCCCACTAGTCACTGCCTGCCATTCTGAAAGGGACCCGTTAATCCCTACTCTTTGTTTCCTGTCTGCCAACCAATTTTCTATCCATGTCAGCACTCTACCCCCAATACCATCTGCCCTAATTTTGCTCACTAATTTCCAATGTGGGACCTTATCGAATGCTTTCTGAAAGTCCAGGTACACTACATCCACTGGCTCTCCCTTGTCCATTTTCCTAGTTACATCCACACAAAAAATCCAAAAGATTAGTCAAGCATGATTTCCCCTCCGTAAATCCATGCTGACTCGGACTGATCCTGTTACTGCTATCCAAATGTGCCGCTATGGTCCTCATGTTGATAAACAGCAATAAAAGTTTCCAAAGGTGATGGAAAGACTGGAGGAAAAACTAGGTGCTGAGAGCTCTCTTATACCTGCATTAAGGACGCAATTAAACACACCTGAGCAATTACAAACGCCTGTGAAGCAATGTGTCCCAAATATTATGGTGCCCTGAAATAGGGGGTCTATGTATAAACACAGCTGTAATTTCTACATGGTGAAACCAAAATGTATAAAAGTAACGCTTTAATAAAAGCAGACAATGTGCACTTTAACCACATGTGATTTTTTTAATTACAAATCTCAAATTGTGGAGAACAGAGGCAAAAAAATAAATGATGTGTCTGTCCCAAACATTATGGAGGGCACTGTATAACAGCAATATGCCAACCAACAAACATGCTAAAATATTGTTTTAATTTGACTGGTCAACTTGTTCTTCTTTCCAAAACATATGTCTGCAGAAAGCAAAGTTTATAGTTAAAAGCACAAGTGAATTAAAAAAAAACATTAATAAAACACATTATCTTTTGAAAAATAGCCTTTAATTTTAATCTAGACCCTTTCAAAGACAAAAATTAGACCTGGAATTTTGGCCAACTCCCACACATCTCAGAATGAGGGATTGCAGTCATATTTTCTACATTGGTAACCTAGGAATAACCAGTTAGCCGATAAGTTGAAAAAATGTATACTTCATTATTCAATCCCATAGCAAAATCAATCCAATCCAATTTGCAATCCAATTTATCCAATCCAAGATCAATCAGAAGAGATTCAATTTGCACCGAACTCTTGGAATTTCTGGGATAGCATTAACTCAACGTTATTTCACTGAATAAATGTGCGATAATAAAGGATAAAAGTGTTCATTTAAAATAAAGTAGATGTACAACCACTGTTTCCTTCTTTCACTGTAAGGAAATGTAGCATATGTTGATTTGAAATTTAACTAGGCATTCTGATATACACTCATTTTTGCTATTATTACTTTAAACTGCCAAATCCCCAAGCATCATTACCTTTGACTATTACAATCAAGCCTCTACAATAGCAATGTTTTGAATTTTCTTTAAACGATGTAAAGGTTACTGCATATAATTAAAAGGCAGTACACCTCAAGCAGAATTATAACTCACGGCATTGATATTTAATAAAAGGAAGATGATCAACTCAATTTCCTTGCCATGCCAAACAATATTTTGTTAATAAACCTTGGCCTCCATAAAATGTAATTGCACCAGAAAGCAGACACGAGGAAGGAATAAAAAATTTTAAAGGCACCAAAAAAAAATCTAAATGTTCCTTAGCTCCACAAATTTGTGCATTTTTTTAAACGCTCCAAGTTATTTATTACTGGCTTCACTAAATATTATTAAGATTCTTTTCTTGGTCAAGTCAGTCATGCAATCCAGTTGCTTTGGTAAGGAAGTTCATTCTACGACCAAAGTAAAAAATTGCTCTGCAAATCTTAGTATGTAATAAGAAACTGCAGATGCTTGTTTACACAAAAGGCCAAAGTGCTGAAATAACTCAGTGGATCACATGGATATGGATAAGTGATAACATGGATAGGTGATGTTTCAGATGTTGCCGTTCCCGGCGAGTTATTTCAGCACTTTGTGTCCTGTTGTGTAAACTGCACTTTGTGCTAATCATAGCACCTCAGCTGCAGATTAGCAATCCACATTTTTCTGTGCGCTCTATTGATGGAGCAAACTTTATCAGCATCGGAGGTGAATGAGGAATTTTTCACCTTCTCATTTTATCATCAGAAAAATGACACTGGAAGAAGCAAAGATATAGAGAGATACAAGGAACTGCAGATGCTGGGTTACAAGTGAAGTCACTCAGCGGGTTGGGCATCATCTCTGGAGAATATGTTTTGACAAATGTACAAATAGGTGCTGTTCCTCAAATTTGCATTGGGCCGCACTCTGACAATGAAGGAGACACAGGACAGAGGTTACTGTGGGAATGGGAGGGTGAGTTAGTGTTTGGCAACTGGGAGAACACATC
The DNA here is from genome assembly GCA_963514005.1 of Raja brachyura. The sequence goes on along the minus strand of OY740781.1, from coordinate 106,922,338 downwards.
GGCCTCAGCAGACTGAGCAGAGGTGTTTAGCGAAGCAATCATTCCTTTATCATTGTCTCCTTTGATCTTCTAAGGCTTTCACACCTTACCCTTCCATGTCACTGTCTCTCACCCCTGACTCAATCTGAAGAAGGGTCTCAACCAGAAGCATCACCCATTCCTTCTTTCCTTAGCCTGTCCTGCTGAGTTACTCCAACATCTATCTTCCGTGTAAACCGGCATCTGCAGTTCCTTCCTACACATATAAATATCCTTATCCTTTCTAAATATGCGGTATCATTTCCATGCGAACATACCATTGATTCACCAACTGACCAAACAGCCTTTCCCTGTTCAGTCTATCAAACCTGATTTTTTCTATAATGTCCAAGTCAAAATATTTTCTGATAAGAAAACGAATCAATTTTCCAGCAGTGATCTCTTCTGGAATGCACCATTCCTAATCACTCTTAATCGTAAACAACATTGATTAATCTTAAACATAAGCTCCTACTCGTCAGTATAGCTTTTGATCAGTTATTCTTTTCATCTGTTATGGTTTCAATTAGAACAAATGTTTGAAATCTGGCAACAGAAATGCTATAAAATATCTACACGAGATTCTTTTGAAAATTCATAAAACATCTGCATGTCTTTTATTTATCCCACGATTTGTTTCTTACGATAAGTTTTTCAAAGACAACATGACATCAAATCTGCTGAATGTTCTATGAATTTTTTTATTTTTTTTTTAATATATTTTTATTAGAGGCCATACATATAACAAATAATATAGCATTTTTTTCCAAATATAGTTGATACATCTTTCCAAAATTATATAAATGTTAAAAAAATATATATATTGGCCTCACTTTTTTTTATAGAGTGAAAAAAGTATAAAGAAAGAATAGTGAATAATTATAAGAGTATGATTATAGTTGATTAATATAAAGAAGAGAGAGAAGAAGAAAAAATTAAAATAAAATAAAATAAACAACAAAAAAAAAAACTTGTGGAAAAGAAAACGGTATACAACTTATCAATGAGTGGAACAATTTCTAATTATAATATATAGAGACAAGTATATAAATCTGATCTTAAACATTTTTGTTTGATCTTTCCACCGGGTACTCATTGAGTTTCGATGCTGAGCCCAGCTACCCCTTCATATAATCAGTGAATGGAGACCATATTTGTTAAAAAATCTCAGGTTTATCCATTAGGAAAATCTAATTCTCTCCAATTGTAATGTCTCCAACATTTCCACTGTCCACATTTTAATTGTCGGGGATAATGGTCCCTTCCAAAATTGTAATATTAATTTTTTTCCAATTATTAAACTAATCCAGAAAATTTCTTTGATTTACTGTTAAAATTTGATTTGAATCTAAAACCCCAAATATAATTAATTTTGAGTCAGGGCTTAATGTGATCTTTAAAACTGTGGAAATAATTTTAAAAATCTCAGTCCAATAACTTTTAAGTTTTGTACATATTACAAAACTATGATTTAAATCGGCTTCTATGTGCTGACATTTATCACATAATAGTGATATAATAGGAAAAATTCTATTTAATTTCTTTTTTGAGTAATGTAATCTATGTATTACTTTGAATTGTATCAAAGTATGTCTGGCATTTAACGAACAGCGATGAATTCGTTGTAAGCTTTCTTCCCATAAATCTTCTGTTATAGGTAAACCAATTTCATTTTCCCATTTTTGTCGGAATAGTTCCGTTTTTGGCATTTCCCTGTCCAAAAAAAATTATATATATATATGCTATTAATTTTTCTGTTGTTGGATGCTTGTTAAGTACTTCATTCAGTATACCTGGCTATCTATTTATGTAATTTAGCGTATTTAATTTGACATAATCTCTAATTTGTAAATATCTAAATAGATTATTTGCTTGCAGTCCATAAATCTCTTTCAACTCCTGGAATGAGAGGAATTTCCCATTCCTGTAAAGATGTTCTATCCTTATTATTCCTAAGTTTTTCCTAAGTCTAAACCCCACATCCAATGTCGAAGGTTTAAACATAGGATTATTCATAATTGGTAAACAAAGTGGTATGGTTTCTAAATGTAAAGTCTTAATGATTTGTTTCCAGGTGCGTATATTATTTAAAATTATAGGGTTTTCCTTATATAATTTTTTTTGTACCACCCCAGGGGCAAGGAGTATTGTGCTTATGTCGAGAGGGAAACAATCTTCCTTTTCAATTCTTAGCCAAGCTGGGTCTTGTTCCATCTGTATCAACCAATAATTAAAGTTCTTAATCTGAACCGTCCAAAAATAATATTAAAAATTAGGTAAAGCTAATCCAACATTTATCTTAGATTTACATAAGTGTGTTTTACTTATTCTATGATTTTTGTAATCCCAAATGAAGCTATTAACTATAGAATCAATTTTTTAAAAACATTTTTAGGAAGATATAACGGAATGGCTTGAAATAAATATAGTAATTGAGGCAGAAAAATCATTTTAATGGCATTTATTCTACCGATCATTGATATCGGTAATGTTTTTCAATATAAAATATTTGTTTTTAATTTATTTAATAATTGAGGAAAATTAGATTTAAATAAAGAATTATAAGATTTTGATACATTAATTCCAAGATATTTAATTTGATTATTAGCTATTTTAAATGGAAATTTTTGTAATTTATTCAATTTAATTCCTGTTATAGGCATAATTTCACTTTTGTTCCAGTTAATTCTATATCCTGAGAACTCACTAAATTCATTTATCACTTCAAGTACTTTAGGGATGCTAACCTCTGGTTTTGTTATATACAATAAAACATCATCTGCATATAAAGATATTTTATTAATTGTAGTTTTAGTATTATATCCATAAATTTCTGGTTCTACTCTAATCCTTTCAGCTAATAATTCTATAGCGAGTGCAAATAGTAACGGTGATAACGGGCAACCTTGTCTACAACCCCTAGAAAGATTGAATTTTGCTGATAACATTTGGTTTGTTAGGATTCTTGCTGTTGGGCCTGAATATAAAATTCTAACCCATTTGCAAAATCCATCTCCCAGTTGAAATTTCTGCATTATCCTAAATAAATAAGGCCATTCAACCTGGTCAAACGCCTTCTCCGCATCCAGGGATATAACTGCTAGTTCAACATCAGTCATTCTTTTCGAGTAGATAATATTAAACAGACGTCTTAAGTTATAAGTAGAATAACGTTTAGGAATAAAACCTGTTTGATCATGATGTATTCATCTATTGATCACTAAACTTAACCGTTGAGATAAAATTTTTGTTAATATTTTTTGATCTGTATTTAAAAGAGCTATTGCTCTGTATGATCCTGGGTCTTCTGGATCTTTGTCTGCTTTAGGAATAGGTGTAATTGTGGATTATTTTAAGGTTTCTGGAAGTTGTTCTTGTTCGTAGGCAACTTTGTACATAATTTGTAAGCGTGGGACGATCAAATCATGAAACTTCTTATAAAATTCAACCCCCAAACCATCGGGTCTTGCAGCTTTACCATTCTGCAATGATCTAATTGATTCCTCAATATCTTTTGCTGATATTTCGGCATCTAATAATTCTCTACCTTCCCGATCTAATCCATTAATGTTACATTTCTGGAGAAACGTTTCTATTGTCTCGGGTTGATCCGTCACTTTTCATGTATATAGTTTTTGATAGTATTGTTGAAATCTATGATTAATATCTTTTGGTAAAGTTAATATATCTCCTTGTTCAGATTTGACCATATATATCATTTTTTCTTCTTCTGTTTTTCTTAGTTGCCGAGCTAACAATTTATGCGGTTTATCCCCAAATTCAAAATGTATTTGTTTGGTCTTTTGAAAAAGTTTAATAACGTACTTTGAATGTATCTCATTTAATTTGTATTTTAATGTTACAATTTTATTATGTATAACCCTAGATGGAGACATAGCATTTTCCATGTCCAACTGCCTTATTTCATTTTCCAATTTCTGTTGAATCTTTCTATTTTCCTTATTCAGATATGCCTGCGCTGAGATTGTAGCACCCCGTATAAAAGCTTTAAATGTGTCCCATAAGAGAGATGATGAAATTCCAGGTTTGTCATTGGTTTCAAAAAATTAACCAGATAATCTGAGCACCTTTTATCATTTAATATATGAGGATTAAGTCTCCATTGCGAATATCCTTTAGTTATACCCTTTAAGTTAATCTTAAATGTTAATGGAGCATGATCCGAAATAATAATATTATGGTATTTTGAGTCATACGTAAATGGGACAAGTTTTGAATCTATTAGAAAATAATCTATCCTGGAATATGTTCCAAATACCGGCGAGTAAAATGAGTATTTTCGGCCATTAGGATTTACATTTCTCCAAATATCTTTGACATTAGCTGATCTAATAAAAGAATTTATGAATTCGCTTGATTTAGAAATAACCTTCCTTTTGATTGAAGATCTGTCTAAATAATTATCCAAAGTGCAATTTAAGTCGCCCCCAATTATTAGATTGTTCTGTGTTACTGTAGGGATAGTATTAAATATTTTCTTAAAGAATAGTGGATTATCAAAATTTGGGCCATATATATTCATAAGTACAACCTTCTTCGAGTATAATTCACCCGTGACTATTATATATCTACCTTCTGGGTCCTCTATTATTGAACTATGTTTAAATTGAATACCTTTACGAATAAGAATGGCAACTCCTCGAGATTTATGAGTGAATGATGAATGATACACCCTAGAAATCCAATTTGCCGTTAACCTATATTGTGCCTCCTTTTTTAGATGAGTCTCTTGAAGATAGATTATATCAGCTTGTATTCTATTTAATTGCGCCAAAACCTTACCTCTTTTGATTGGTTCATTAATACCTTTTACATTCCAACTACAGAAGGTGATTCCATCACCCCCCTTTTTCTTGTTAGTGTCTTGCATTAGGATGTTATGGTGGATTATAATGAGGTAGATGTCTCAGCACATATATCCCAATTTCGCACCCTAGTTTATGATCAACTAATACTAATAACATTATTTGACATACATATCCTCTCCAGTCTACGGTATAATTCCATTCAAAAGTAAAATAATATAATTCCACATATAATATATTAAAAAAAATATATAAAAAAGAGAAAAGAAAAAGTTAGTAATATTATTGGAAAGGTGCAGGAAAGAAAGAGTGTCTAAAGCAACATAAAGTGGTGTTAGTCTAAGCCACACTAGCGTGGCTGTTAAACTACGGACTTCCGTTGGGAAAAAAAATGTTTGTATTTCCAGTTCCGTAAATGCCTTAAGGGCAATATATTTAGGGGCGGGGTAGTACATTTCCATTCTTATTAATACTTTATTGATTTTAATTTGCTGTTATCGTTTTAGGTTATTTAAGGAGGTATCGCATATATTTATTAATAATGGTTAGAACTGAACTAATACTATTATATATTAGTTTATTATTAATAATCATTGAGCTCTCCAAGTCCAATAATTTTACAAGTTCATCATTCTTCCTCCTTAATGCTGGTTGTGGATCGGCATCAGGTAAGTGTTGAGTATAATTCAAGTTCGTTATTCTTCCTCCTCTTCTTCATCATCGTCTTCTCTCTGTGTTCCCTCTGCTTCTTCTTCTTCTTCCTCATCCAACTCCTTCTCGATTTTATATGCGAACTCCAGAGCTTCGGTATGTTTAGTGAAGTGGTGCTCTTTGTTGTCGTAGCTCACTCGTAGTGTGGCAGGATACATCAGGCCATATCTCACGCTCTTTATATTCCTGAGGATGTGCCTTGTTTCAGTAAAAAGGGCTCTTCTCCTGGCAACTTCCGCAGGATAATCTCTGAATATGCTGATCTTATCACCATCATAAAACAGATTCTGTTTGCGAATTATTATCTTCATCATATCTTCCAAAACATGATCGTAAACCACTTTCACAATCAGTTGTCTTGGTGGCGAACCCGTCTTTGGGCGTCGTCTCAGTGCTCTGTGTGCTCGGCCAAGTAGGGGTGCTTCATCCAGATTCAAGACATTCTTCAGGAGATTTGCTGCAAATTCTCTGGTGTCTTGGGCTCCCTCCTTGCCTTCACGCACACCCACGATATGCAAGTTCTTACGTCGTTGCCTTCCCTCCAAGTCAATACATTTCTCAGTTATTTTATTCAATAAATCTGTTAAACGCTTGTTCTCAGAGAGAAGTTTCTCATTCGCCTTAGCACTTGAATCAGCAATACTGGTCAGTTCCTTTATTGCCTCGTGTTGTTGATCAAGTGTTCTCTGAATAGGTTCCAACTTGCGATCAACTGAGAGTTCCAAACCACCAACTTTCTGATTAACTTCATGCATCTGTTGTTTTAGATCAGCATCTGCTTTTATCTTCCATTCATCCATCATAATTTTTACTGTGGTTACAACTTCATTTTTCAACTCCTCTTTAACTTGTTCTTTAAATATTTCAATGTCAGCTCTGAGCAGCTTAAATTCTTCCTTATATTCTTTCTTCATATTTTTAAACTCACCCTTCATGGTGGCTTTCAGATCCTCCATTTCAGATTTCTTCCTTGGGATATCCTCCAGAGAGCCAGTCAAACTCGAGGTCGAGGCTTCAACTGGGCCTACCTCTTTTTTCAGCACAGATTTTTTCTCTTTGGGAGGGGGAGTTCTTTTCATCGACATTACTGCTTTAAAAGTCGCTCGCCTGATAACGTCAGGGGCCTTATCTGCTGCCGGTGCTGTTCACAAACACTCCTCTCTGATAAGTAGCTATAAATAACCCCGTTTTATCCTGTTTTTTAATACAATTTTTACGGAGCTGGACGGTGCTGGTTCCTCCTACTCCATAGCACCACCGGAAGTCCTGGTTCTATGAATTTTTAAATGCTAATTTCACCTCAAATTACAGATTCCAAGGGGAATAAAATTGTCATCTGTTGTAAAATAGTAACATGCGCAATGTAGATCTCCTGAAATTTGGTTCTATTTAACTCAATATTATTTACAGTCCGCAGCTAATTTTGGAGAACTCCACTATAATCAATTTCAGAATTATTGCTGAAATGCAAATTTACAGGCTGGTGAACAAGTTCACAAAATATTTGTTGTACCAAATTCATAGTCCAACAATGCAAGTAGCGGACATGCTTAATGTGCTTGTACAATGGCAGTGAAGATTCAGCTGCAGTCCTTGGCTCATTTTTCTGAAATCACAAGAAATCACTGCATATCAAGTGGGATCTGGTCAATTTATGCATTGCAGATGCTGGAATTTGTTGCAAAACAAAGTAAACTGCTGGAAAAGGTCAGTGCGTCAGGCAATCTGTGGTGGAAAATGGACAATCCAGAAGGAAGGTCATAATCAGAAATGTTGGCAGAAATGTTGCCAGATCAGTCCATTTCCCTCACAGATGCTGCATGACCCGCAGAGTTCCTCCAGCACTTCGTGTTTTGCTCCTATCAACTTATTATCGCCGATGTGCTGAAACCTTGTAAAACACACAATTAATGCGAATGACAGTGCTGTTAAGATATTGCATGTGTTGTTGGAAATCTTTCTCATCTGAGCCAAGTCTGTTGAAATTTGAGAAGACATATTTTCTTGACTTGAAAATAAATAATTGTGACTGTTTCTCATCTGAAAAACAAACTAAAAATGCTCTAAAGTAGTATTGAAGGCATGAAACTGAGATCACTAAACTGGAGGTTAGAGAACAATGACGGGTAAAATTTGCACTGTTGGTGAAGCCCAATGTACTGGCAGTGTGTAAGAACCACTTCCGATGGCACCATGTTACACTAACAGACGCTGCACATAGCTCCGCTCCCTAAAATGCGCGATTTTTCGCGTTAAAATCAGGTCTACTGGGACCAACTAAAAAAACTTACCGGAGCCTCTGGACGTCGCGCTGATGATGTCATCAGTAAGCGCTGTGAATTTAATGGAGGCTTACGGCACTTTAAATGAAAAACTCTTCTCCTGGTAAGAGCACTCAGAGAACAGTCACAAAACATTCTGGGGAAGCCAGACGAAGCCTGAATAACTTATTTTTCAAGTGGTTTCTGAAGAAAAGGTGCTTTACGACATGGCTACAAGATCTAAGCCAGATTTGGCCAAGGACAAAGAATTTGAAGAATTAAAGCTTTCGGTAAGTGAACTGAAAGATGTAAAGGTGGATGGAAAAAAGATGGAACAGATGATGGGAGTGATGATGGAAAAGATAGAAAAGCTGACGCTGAATATGACTGCTTGTAATCAGAATATTGTTGAGTCTGTGAAGGATTCGATCGGCACTATTAATAAACGAATTGATGATGTGAGAGATAAACTATCGGAGAGAATTGATAAGGGTGAAGAAGACACCACGAAGAGGTTCGGCGCTGTGCTGGACACTGTCTCAACCTGTATGTCATCAATGCACGAGATGGAGGAAGAGATGGCAAGAATGGTGGAGGAGATGAAGAATGTGAGGTCAGAACAAGACCTTGCTACATGACGGTTGGCGACTCAGCTGGCTAAAGTTTCAGACAAATGCCTGGACCTGGAAGCTCGTTCGAGACGCCAAAACCTAGATTAGTTGGTGTACCAGAGGGAGCCGAGAGAGATAACATTCGCGAGTTCGCCGCGGGCTTAATTAAAGAAGCTCTTAAGCTCCCTAACCTACAAAAAATGGAAATGGCACACCGAGTTCCTAGATTTAAACACAAATCTCATAACGGCTCAGAACATACAAGGCAGATTATTGTGAAATTCCGGGACATTTCTGACGTGGAAGAGATTATGAGGAATATCAAATACGGAGTGCCTCTGAAGTATGGTGCAACAACTTTTAAAATTTTCAGGGACTATCCCTATGAAATTCTGCAAAAGTGAAATCAGTTCTCTAAGGCAAAGCAGGCTCTCCAAGGACATAAGGAGGTTAGATATGGTGTTTACTATCCAGCTAAAATGCGTATCTCCTCCAAGGAACAGCAAAAATCGATCACAAATCCCGAGGAGGCATACAAATATGCTCTAACCATCGTGGAACAGAAGGACTAGCTGGAAAGGTTGGACATAATGGATACCCTCTCTTTTTACTATTTCACCCTGAATGGTGACGTGCTGCCAGAAGAAGGAACTTTGTCTAGATATCTTATCCGCGGAATGCTAACTCAAGGATATACTCTGTTCCAAGGTAAGCGGGAAAAAGATAACCACCAAAATGAAGAGCTCAACAACAGACTGTGGGCTTAGCAATTACTGTTGTATATGAGATCTAATGAATAACCTAAATGGTATAGAATTAACATTTTTTTACAATATTAACATAGAATATTAACATAGAAAAAGTAATGAATGCTAATCAGAAATGTAGAAAGGGTGATTTACAAATTAACATTTATAATTTAACTTAATAATTCTCAAGTAGATTTATAACTGGGGCGTGAGGGGCAGAGGCGGGCTCCTGGCTTAGTTCCAGGAGCCAGAAATAGATTAACTCCTTCAAACAACATTGATGATTTCCAAGGTTAAAATATACGCATAACACTTGGTAGATAAAAATGATAGTTATATCCGAAAATATTGATGAAGTGGACATATATACTGTAAATGGGTACTATACATTTGATTTTGAAACCGGTCCCGCTCCAATATGTTGCGATTAATTGAGGGAGCGGAGCTATTTGTTTGTTTTATATCAACAACAGAAGTCGATAAAATGCTTTCGCCCACCTACAGGTGGGTCACTTGTTACAGTGCCTACAAGTGATCTACTAATTGAACTTTGTAGGGTAAATGATACCCCAATATCTAAAGACCTGAGGCACAGCAAGATACACAGGTATTAAATCTACTCAAAATGCAAGACGATAACCAAAATAAACTGGGAGGAATCGCATTTTGTAGTTGGAACGTTAGAGGTGTTAACGAACGCATTAAAAGGGCTAAGATTCTAGCTCAGCTGAAAGCATAGAACACAGATATTGCTTTCTTACAAGAAACGCATCTCAAACTTCAAGATTAAGCGAGATTGAGGGCGAACTGGACAGGACAAACTTTTCACTCGTCATACACGTCGAAATCTAGAGGAACGTCTATTATTATTCGCAAAGGCATTCCATTTAAATCCAAAACTACTTTACTAGATAAGGACGGGAGATATTTCAGTTTTCAGGGTGATCCATGCTACCCCAATTACCTTGGTAAACATATATGCGCCCAACTTTGACAACCCGCATGTTTTCAATAAAATCTTGAATATAATTGCAGAATATAATTACCAGGATGTCATAATCGGCGGTGACTTTAACTGTGTTTTAGACCCTTACTTAGATGAATCCAATCAAAAACAGAGAGGTGTTATGAAATCCAAAACTAGCGAACTTCTAAACACATACATAAAAAACAAAAATATAACAGATTTCTGGAGGATTGCAAATCCGACCGGCAGGGATTACTCGTTCTACTCAATGGTACACAAGACATATTCACGTATAGATTATTTCCTGGTGGATACAAAATTAATACCCCACACTTCTAAACCAAAATACCACACAAATACAATTTCAGATCACTCCCCAATAACTTTTTTTCTAAAAATGGAAGGAATGACTAAGAGCAAACCTTTTTGGAGGTACAATCCTCAAATGTTAAAAGACCCGCAAGGGAGTATATATTTAAAACAGCAAATGGACCTTTTTTTCTAAATAAACGATACGCCAGACATATCACCTACGCTTTTATGGGAATCTTTTAAAGCATTTATTCGAGGCGTTATAATTTCATACTAAGCTTTTCAAAATAAGAAAAATAAGAATGAACAAAGACAGTTAGAAGAACTAATTAAGCAACTGGACATAGAAAATGCTAAAGACCCCACAACGGATAAACATAATAGAATAATAATACTGAAATTTAAGTTAAATTAATATCAGAGAAAGTCATAAGATTATTACAAATTACAAGACACGAAGATTTTGAATTTGGGGATAAGCTCCATAAACTTCTGGCACGTCAGTTAAAAAAACAAGAAAAGGATCACACAATTTCAAAGATCAAATCAGTCAAAGGGGAAGTATTGACCTTGCCGAGTGATATTAATAAAAGATTTGCTCAATTTTACGAGAATCTGTATACATCTAAAATGATAACGGACACCAACAAAGTTACAGAGTTCTTGGATAATTATAACCTTCCTAGAGTTGCAGGAACAAGAGGAATTGGGAGCACAAATCTCAAATAAGGAAACAGAAGAAACAATAATCTCATTAAAAAATGGAAAAACACCAGGTCCCGACGGATTTGGTAATGAATTCTATAAAAGTTTTTATGACATATTTACACCTCGCCTACAGAAAATGTATTTGTATGCCTAAGAGACAATCGTTTAATAATTTGTGGTGTCTGCTCAATATAATGCATTCACACCAAACGGAAGATCAAAAATTATCAATCATATCGTTGGATGCAGAGAAAGCATTCGATCAGGTCGAATGGGATTATATGGTCAGGGTATTGCAAAAATTTCAACTGGGAGAGTATTTCATTCTATGATTAAATTACTATATAGTAAGCCAACAGGCAGAATATTAACTAATAATAATTTATCTACAAAATTTCAATTGTCAAGGGGTAATAGGTTCACTATCACCGTTGTTATTTGCTCTCATAATTGAGCCCCTAGCGGAAAGAATTAGAACTCATCCGAATATCCATGGATATAAAACGAAATATTCCAACAATAAAATATCATTATATTGTACATCACAAAACCTCATATTACTATACCAAATATTTTAAACTTAATAGAGGACTTTGGATCATTTTCAGGATATAGAATAAATTGGAATAAAAGTGAAATCATGTCAATAAAACCGAAAGATTCTCACATATTTTACAGTTTCCTTTCAAAATAGCTATGGAAAAATTGAAATACTTGGGTATCGAAATCACTAGACGATATCAAGACATGTTTGACGCAAATTATAACCCTCTACTTAAGAAACTATATAACTTGATTAAATTTTGGAAAATGCTTCTGATGTCCTTAATAGGCCGAATAAACGCCATAAAAATGATTTTTCTACCACAAATTTTATACCTATTCCAATCAATTCCAATATACTTACCCAAAAAGCTTTTTAAAAAAGTGGACTCAGATATCACAAATTTTATTTGGGATTATAAATCCCACAGAATACAAAGAGCTCATCTGAATAAACCCAAAGTAGTAAGGGGATTAGCACTCCCCAACATCATGTATTACTACTGGTCTGTAAATATTAGAAACATGATCCAATTTCTGGATAACTCTCTCCGGCAACTGGATTGGATTATTATGGAGAAAGAGGACTGTTCTTGCAATATTGGAGCAATCCGTCTTTCACCAATGACGATGAATAATACAAATTACAACAAAAATCCAATTATACACAGTACAATTAGAATTTGGAAACAAATAAAACACAATTTAAAATTAAGAAATTTATCTCTCTTATCTCCTATCAGTAAAAACCCTTCGTTTAAACCTTCAACTATAGATAAAGCATTTATACAATGGAAAAGAGCCGGAATTAAAATCCTCGGAGATTTGTATGAAATGGGAAAAGTATTATCATTTAAACAATTACAACTAAAATACAATTTGGGAAAAAATCAATATTTTAAATATTACCAAATCTGTGACTATTTGAAAAAATACGCATAAGACTATCACAATATGCCTCCAGACCTACTGGAAGAAGTAATGAATACAAAGGCTGAATCAGCAAACCTAATATCATATATATATAATATTATTCTAAACGCAGAAATACCAACAACAGAAGGAGAGACTGGGAAAAAAAGTATAAAAATCTCCAAAGAAAGGTGGGAAGAATATTTATTAAATGTGCATAAATGTTCAATTAACGCAAGACACACCTTAATACAATTAAAAATCTTACACAGATTTTACTATTCAAAAACTAAAATAAGTAAACTTTTTCCCAATGTCTCACCTATTTGTGATAAATGTCAATGTCAAGAAGCTAAAATAGCGTACTCATTTGTCTTTTGTACAAAAATTCAAACATTTTGAACTGAAATGTTTGAAATTTTCACAAGAGTATTTAAAATAAAACTGACTCCAAAGCAGACTAGATTATCTTTGGAACATCGGAAGATAGCCCTGAATTAAATGTGTTTCAAAATAATCTATTTGAATACGGCTTAATAACGGGAAAAAAGCTAATCTTAAAATTCTGGGAAAATACTCCTATGCCAACAGTTAATATGTGGATTTCAACTATGTTTGAAACACTACATTTGGAAGATATGAGACTCCGACTGGCAGGAAAATCAGACCGTTTCTATATGATGTGGTCTGCATTTATATATCTACTACAAGGATAAGGTGCAAGAATACCTCAAAAAAGTACCGGTGTCGGGTCTTGGTAAAGGGGGAAGAAAAACAGCCGAGTTGGTAGATTCCTTTTGCAAGATGTTTATAATAAAGTTTTATTAATATTATTAATTATTAATAGAGCTTTTCTTTTTTCCTTCTCTTTCTTTCTCTTTTTTTAATCTCCTCTCCAGGGTCTATCTCTTAATCTCCCTTCTCTAACTCTTCGCCCAAGGGTTCCCTTTCCCTCTGGCACGCTTTTTCACTTTCACAACCCTTTTTCACTCTTTCTACTCTCTCTGTTGATTCAATTCAATTCAATTCAACTTTAATGTCATTGCACAAATACAAGTATAGGTACAACGAAATGCAGTTTAGCGTCGTTCGTAGTGATAGCAATATGGAAAAATAAATACTGGGTGCAGACAATGTGGACGGAGAGACTGGAGAAATCTATCGGCGGGACTCCGAGTTCAGCAGTGTGATGGTGTTATTGTAGAAGCTGTTACTCATCCTACTAGTGCGGGACCTGAGGCTCCTGTACCGCCTCCCTGATGGTAGGAGGGCAAACAGTCCATGGTTAGGGTGTGAGGGGTCCTTGATGATCTTCCCGGCCCGCTTCGGACACCGTTTACGGTGGAGGGCATCCATGGCAGGGAGCGGAGCACCGATGATGTACTGGGCGGTTTTCACCACCCGTTGTGGTGCCTTCCTGTCTGCCACGGTGCAACTGCTGTACTATACCGTGAAGCAGGTGGTCAGGATGCTTTTGATGGTACAGCGGTAAAAGTTCGTCAGAATCTGGGGGGACAGGTGGGCTTTGCTTTCTTTCTTTCTTTTATTTTCTTTCTTTTTTCTTTTTTTCTAAAGCCTTAAAAAATTAAGGGGCACAACGATTGTAATAATATACATGGGATGTACACTGATGCAACTTACGGTACCTCTAATAAATAAAGATATAAAAAATAAAATAAAAAGAACCACTGAATAGGTAAGTGAGGAGCTTGGGTACAAGATTCATCTCCGGGGCATTTGCCTGCAGTGGACAGCTCCAGTGTATGTGCACAGCCCCACCAGTGCACACTTCTACCGTCTCGCAGATTTTAACCAGATCTGTTAAATCAGCAAAAACAAAAATGTTGATGTCAATGAGATGCCACTTAGGGATGCAAATTGATGGAAGTCTTTGAATGGAACTGTGAAACTGCCTCAGAATGTGGCATTTAAATACTGCCCAAACTCAAAATACTGACTGAACATTATAGTTGCTTTGTAGAAACATGGAACTGCAGATGCAGTCTAAAAAAGGGACCTGACCCGAAATGTCACCAATCCATGTTCCGCAGGGATGCTGCTTGACCCATTGAGTTACTCCAGCACTTGGTCTATTTTATCACAGTTGCTTTGCTGATTCAATACTGAGCACCTTGATAATTTGGATCGCCATCAGTACTTTCTTTGGCAAGCCAAAAAAGTGCCAGTATACATCTTTAAAAGACATACAGCATGTGGCTGGAAAACAGAATAATGTTAAAAAAAAATGTAGAGGTGCCGGTATGCCATGCTAGCATGTGCCAACACAAAAAAAATACACTAAGCACTATGTGTGTGTTCTCATCTGGCATTCGTGATCTAGCATCTATCTATTCTTGCAATGGTGCATCAAAACCCAATGAAAACCCTTTACTGTTGAACAAAATGTTTTGCAAAATTCTACTTGTATTCAGATTGTGCTTAATTTGAAGCTAAAGAACGTTACTGTGCCGAATCATTAAATGGGTTCAGTTGGGTGGGAATGACGCAAGATTAATTGAAATAAAATTATTCATACGTTATTTCCCTAGTGCTTTCTTACTCATTTTCATTCACTCAACTCACTTGTTACCCTTTTCCAGGTAAGATTAGCTTGCCTAAGATGCAAATGTGAAGTTTCGTACTCAATGTGCCCGAACTCCCGTTATTCTGCTATAGACAACAATATTGTCTTGTCAATATTTGGGATTGGGATACATTGGGATATGGAGGTGGTCGCACAGTAACACCAATGTTGGGAAGTTCACTTAGCTAACTATAAAAGGTGCCAAAAGGAGACATACTTTGTAGTTGGCTAACAGCATGATTCCTATAGACTGGTATTTTCCCATCTGCATTCAGTCCAGATGCAGGATCGTGACCGGAAATGTCAACCATTCCTTTGCTTTCCTGTCTAATCTACGGAGTTCCTCCAACTATAAATGTGTCAAGTGATCTTAGGCTTTATGGCCTCATAAAAATGGATACTATCTATAACAGTGGAATTTTGCTGTTTCATGTTACATGCTGGTAAACAACATCTCCAAGAAATTTGAAACAAAATAGATGTAATCAGGTGTACTACTACACACGAGATTATTGGCATCAAAATAATTAGCCATCATATTTTTAATCAACGAGCGCTCATTAAAATAGCTATTAAACACTTTAAAATTGTACAAACATGAATAAACACAATTTAAATCAAGATTCCATTGCACAAGAGGTGGATTATGTAAAAAATAGAAAATTGTTAATGTTAGCAACAGCAATTATAATAATTTACCACAATTCAATCTGCAATTGAAAGAAAAACATAGATACGTGATAAGGATACATTTCTCACTAAATGTATTAGATTCCAAACTTTTTTTGTTGCTTCAGTAAAACATTGTCAGTGGCTGAGTATTGCAAATTAGATAATTGGGGAACATTTTATGACTGATTTAACATTTGCCTTTGAGGATTATGCTTGTTGAATGAAGTAAATGGGAAGTGAAGGCACTTGGAATCCCATGCCTTCTTCAGATCCAGATCTTTTATCCATATTCAGCTGTATTGAGAAATGTGCTATTGTTAACTTGATTAATCACCGGGTTCTGTTCTTTCAAAATGCTTACTTTTGGGATCCTGGAAGATAGAAGTGAAAATAAATACCATACCACCCTAATCAACTGAATATATTATTTTTCGGATTCAAATCTCCGAAAAATAATCTGGTTGAAATGCATGTTCCTGATATAAATCTAACAACTAGAAAAATATCTGTAGGATAGTGCATATTGAAGTAAATACTTGTTCCTGCTTTTATTACCATATCATCCTTTTCTCAAAGACATTGCATCAACTTATTTTGTAGTCCTCTATTTTTACCAATCTGATACATGTACATGTACGTCATCAGTCTGAAGAAGGGTCTCGACCCAAAATGTCATCTACTCCTTCTCTCCAGAGATGCTGTCTGTCTCGCTGAGTTATTCCAGCATATTGTGTCTATCTTCAGTTTAAACCGCATCCGCAGTTCCTTCCTACACATGTACACTTTCCTGGTTTAGATAAAGTGAGCTAGTTTAGCTTCTAGGTACAATCTCCTACAAGGTCTATTGGTGTATTGATTAAATTGGAAAATATAGCAAGCAAACAGACTCTGGATCATCGAGTCCACACAACCCATCAACACTAGTTCCATGTTAATTGAGACCGCGGCTTCACTACGTTAAGTACATAGGCCCCGCACTTTTTCCCGGTAAGTTATCGCAGGCAGCTCCGAGAATAGATGTTAAAGAAAACTTATTAGACTTCAACAAGCTGGCATTAGAAAAAATGTTTAATTTACTTTGTTATGGATACACATAGTTTGGGCCCTGAACTTCATGAATGAGTGAATGAATGCATGAGTGAGTGAATGAGTGAATGAATGAGTAAATGAATGAGTAAATGAATGAGTAAATGAGTGAGTAAATGAGTGAGTAAATGAGTGAGTAAATTAGGGAGTGAATGAGGGAGTGAATGAGGGAGTGAATGAATGAGTGAATGAGTGAATGTACAGCCTCCAAATCTCATTTTTTCACATTATAAAATTAATTAAAGCCCATACAGATTAATTTTCATAAATTCAGACTTTAGATCTTACCTTTCAATTCCAGTTGTTTCACAAAGTTTGACTGCAGCACCTCAGCAGGGACTTTGCTTTCAAGGCTTTGTTCCACTTCTATCCACTTAGCTGCACATTCTTAAGACTTCTTAATGCTTTTCTCACTAAATTCAATTACCCTGCTGCAAGTTTCCACGACATGAATTCCACAGAACAACAAAGAACCTTCACCGGAATCTCCAGTAAAACAGGCATCAGTGAAGTCCTCTCAGCCATGATGTGTGCTCCCTGCCTAGCTAGCCTGAAACAAAGCGCGTGATTGGCCAACTGGCGTCCGACTCAATGTCAAATGTGCTTTGGTTGGACTAAAAATGCCTGCATATTTTCCGTTTTTTCCCTAATTTATTAAAAATGTGCAAGTTTTGTTTTTGACGAGTTTCAGGGGTGATTTATATAATATTTTTACACAATATGTGAAAATTTCATGTAGTTCCGTGAGTTGGATCACGAAACAGCAGAATAAAGCTCCTCGGCCCACAGCCTAACAGCCTAATAATCATGACCAGTGAATGATTTCCACTTAAGTTCACTGAGGGATAAATGTCAGCTACGACACAAAGAACTTCCCTGTTCTTATGAGGTGTTGCAGGGCCTTTTACATTCAATAGAGAGATGGTGTCTTCTTAAAGTCTCTTCACAAAACAGAGCCTCCAACAATGCAGAGCTTTGAAAGACATTTAGCAACATTGAAAAATGATTAACATTGAAATAAATAAATAATTTTATAAGATTAAACAAAGTAAATGTTTTTTTCCCCTGATAAACTGGAGGCAAAGATTCCCCACTTTAAGCAATGGGATAACTCAGGATTTATCTGGTTCCAGATCCTAATGCCAACTCCCTGGCTTACTGGTGGGGAATTCCAGACAGACCCCCATGTCCCACAGCTGGAAGGCTTACGGAGCCAAGAGGCAGAGTACAGTGTGTAGGAAGGAACTGCAGATACTGGTTTACACCAAAGGTAGATATGAAATGCCGGAGTAACTCAGCAGGTCAGGCAGCATGTCTGGAGAAAACGAATGGGTGATGTTACTGGTCGAGACCTGTCCCTTTACGTCAGTCTGAAGAGGGAGCCTCGACCCGAAATGTCACCCATTCCTTCTCCCCGGGGATCTACCTAACCCACTGAGTTACTCCATCATTTTGTGTCTATCTAGGCAGGGCACAGGGACAGATGAGCTGCCAACTAACATTCAGGAAGCTCTGGATTTCTACATTACAGGGCTCCTGCTGGACCTCCCAGACTATCTTGAATTTCAAAGGCTCAGGCCCAGCCATTCCAATCAGAACTATGGATCTGCCATCAAGATTTATCTCAATGACTCCAAGTACAACGTAAATACATCTACACATTGATCCACAAGGCCAAAAGGATGCATGGAATTTATTAACTTAAGGAATCAAATATTTTTGGGAAAGGAAACAGAAGGAAAGTTGAATCTGCTTTTTACCAAAAAAACATACTTTGGAAGTGAAAATCATGAGCTGCCCATTCCGCACCTGGAGATGATTAGTGCATGTCCCTTTAATTGTAGTTACGTAGCTCTGCTAACCACTCCCCCATAATCAAGTATATCTGTGTCTTCCCCATCCCCTAGCTCTCTCTCTAGTGAACGTGACAGACCATGTACAGCTAGGGCAGTAATGTGTGTGTAGTTAATAAAGCTATAGTAAAGAATTCCTTGTGTACGTGCATGTTCTTTACATGGCGTCAGAAGTTTATTTTCCTGCGTCTCCTGTATATCGGTTTATGTTTCTTTAGTCCCAGTTACCCTTCCCAGACTGGTCATGGCTTCCTCCTGCCGTAAGCCAGACCCTCTGATCTTTGACGCCGACATTGCTCACCGCTGGAATGTCTTCCGTCGTGATTTTGAGCATTATGTCACAATCGCCCACCCTGCCGTGGCCCCAGCGATTAAAGCCTTCCTCCTTCTGAACCTGGCCGGTCCGGAGGCTCTGGAGCGCTCCGAATCATTCGTGTATGGGCTGAACGAGAGCGCCCAAGACCCGGTGTGCCTGGTCGAAAAGTTTACCACCAACTCCATTCTGGAGCGTTTCAAGTTTTTCGCACGCCGTCAGAACCCTGGTGAGTCTGTGGACAATTTTGTTGCTGCCTTGCGGCACCTAGCTAGACGGTGCAACCTGGGTGCCGCGACTGAAACACTGACCCGCGATGTCGTGGTGTACGGTCTACGGGATGAAAAGCTGCGTTCAGACCTCCTGTGCAAGCCTGATCTGACTTTCCATGAGGCTTTGCAAGCCTCCAGGCTGGCAGAGGCTGTGTCCTCTGCCGTGCCCCCCTCCGACCATGCGGTCCGCGCGGCTAGCTTCGCCGGCCGCC
The DNA here is from genome assembly GCA_963514005.1 of Raja brachyura. The sequence continues at coordinate 106,902,728 of OY740781.1, read as the reverse complement.
GTCCTGCTGATCGGACTCGCCGTGCGACTAGCTCTGCCTCCAGCTCCAAGCCGGGACAGCGCTGCCCGAACTGTAATTTTGAATCTCATTGTTTTAATGTGTGCCCTGCCTTGGGAAAGACCTGCAATTTCTGCCATAAACTGAACCATTTCTCGGCAGCATGTCGTTCCCGTGGGAAACCTGTACAACAACAGCGTAAGCCTTCAAACTACCTGGTACGAGATGATACCATGTCGGGTTCCTATCAGCCTGCTGACAACCTCCCACTGTCTGATTCGAGCTCTTCCCAGAGCGAGCTGAGTGTTTTTTCAATTCGAAATGCACCTGCGCTGATAACGGATCCAACCATGCAAGTTACTGTGAATGGCACAACTTTCTCTGCCAAGGTCGATACTGGGGCCGCCACAAACGTTATGTCAACAAGCTTGTCTAAAAAGATAAGGAATAATGAGCGAGTTACCACTGAACGCTCTGTCCTTCGTGCCTATGGGGGAGGTCTGCTCGTTCCTGTGGGGAAAGCCACCCTCAACTGCAAAGTGCTGAAGGCCGTTCGGCCCCTCTCCTTCTTCCTGCTAGATGGTAAATGCGTCCCCTTGCTCGGTATCCAGGCATGCCAGGACCTTGGTTTGGTCAATTTCCACCGGGACATCCGCATGGTGCAACAACCTTTAGACCCGCTGGTCGAATACCCCGATCGATTCGACAGCAAGCTGGGGAAGCTTCCCTGCAGCTACAAGATCTCTCTCAATCCGGAGGTGGAACCCGTCATCCGCCCACCCCACCGAGTGTCTTTCGCGATGAAGGACAGGGTTGAGTCTGCCCTTCGTGATATGGTGGCTACGGGCATCCTGAAGGAGGTGAGTGAGCCAACTCTGTGAGTGTCCACCATGGTTGTCGTTGCAAAGAAGGACAAAAGTGAGCTGCGGATCTGCATCAACCCCAACGATTTGAACTTGGCTATCAAGCGCCCGCATTATCCCATGCGAACCATTGAGGATGTTGCTGCATAAGTCGGCCCAGCCACTTTGTTTTCAGTGCTGGACGCAAAGAGTTCGTTTTGGCAGATACCATTAGATGAACGATCATCTTACATGACCACTTTCGGCACACCCTTCGGGAGGTTTCGTTTCCTGCGCATGCCGTTCGGGATCAGCTCCGCCAGCGAGGTATTCCAGAGAACGATGGAACAGCTGTTCGCGGGGCTCCCATGCGCTATTATTGTCGACGATATTCTGGTGTATGGAAAGGATATCAAACAGCACGACCACAACCTCCGACTGGTCCTGGATCGAGCTCGAGAGGTGAACCTGAAGCTCAACCCTAATAAATGCCGGTTCCGCGTCCCGGAGGTCACCTACGTGGGACACGTTTTCACAGCGTCCGGACTGAAGCCCGACCCACAGAAGACAGCCGCGATTTCTGAGATACCTGCTCCTGAGGATGTGCCGAGCTTCCAGCGTTTCCTGGGTATGGTCAACTACCTGGGAAAGTTCATCCCTGACTTGAGCGAATTGAGCGCTCCCCTAAGAGACTTGGTGAAAAAGGACACCGCATGGGCCTGGTTCCCGCAACACCAAAATGCTTTTGATGTGCTCAGGTCCAAGCTCATCTGCACCCCGACGCTGAAGTATTTCGACCTAAACCGACCTATCGTCATCACCTGCGATGCCTCCAAGTTCGGCCTGGGTGCCGCCTGCTTGCAGATCCATAACAGGGTACAGCTGCCTGTGTCTTTCGCGTCCCGCACGATGACTCCGGCCGAGCAGCGCTATGCCCAGATGAGAAAGAGCTGCTGGCTGTCGTGTTTGCCTGTTCAAAGTTTAAAGACTATATCCTAGGCACTGAGTTTTCTATTGAAACTGACCATCAGCCTCTGGTCACCATCCTCAGCAAGCCGATTCATGCTGCCTCCTCCAGGCTCCAACGGATGATGCTTCAGCTACAGCGCTTTACATTCTCCGTGGTATATCGTAAAGGCAAAGACATGTTTATCGCTGACACGTTGTCTCGGGCACCTCTTGCTTCGGCCACCCGTCACCCTTACGAGGCTTCCAATTTGATAGTGCTGAACGTCAACTTTGTACCCTCCAACCAGTTAAAATCTCTGGTCAAACACACTGCTGCTGACGCCTCTCTCCAACAGCTGGCTGCAGTCATTCAGCGGGGCTGGCCCAAACGACGTTCTTCCCTACCCGCCGCGGCAGTGCCTTACTTCCTGGTCCGTGACGAGCTGGTACTGCGAGATGGTGTAATCGTTAAGGGTCACAAAGTTGTGGTGCCTGAGGCTCTACGGCAACAGTATTTTGACACTGCTCATCGTGGCCATCCCGGAGCCAAGGCCACTCTCTCCATTGCTCAAAGCCAGTTTTACTGGCCTGATATGGCCGCCTACTTCCGGGACAGGGTGTCGTCATGCCCTACCTGCAACAGTTTTGCACCGCAACAGCAGCGGCAGCCCCTTTTGCAACAGCCCGCACCAGACCTGCCATGGTCGGCACTGGCAACCGACATTTTTGAGTGGCACGGCAAGCACTTCTTGGTGCTTGTCGACTCCTACTCCAACTGGTTTGAGGTTGACCAGCTGTCCTCTCTCTCCTCCTCTGCTGTCATTGAGAAGCTGCGCCGCCACTTCGCCACCTTTGGGTCTCCTGCAAGCCTGCAGTCCGACAACGGCAGCCAGTTCACCAGCGCGGAGTTCAAGGACTTTGCTGACCGTTGGAACTTTCAGCATTACACCAGCAGCCCTGAATACCCTCAAAGCAACGGCCTGGCTGAGCGCGCTGTCTGCAGCGCGAAGGGCTTATTGGAGCGTTGCCGTGTTTCCAAGTCTGACATCTACCTTGCTCTCCTGAACCTCCGTAACATTCCCCGCGACCACGTCCCCGGCGCAGCGTCTCATGTCCCGAGTCACACGCCCTCCCATTCCAGTTGCCCAACAGACCCTTGCCCCCTCCGTTTTGAAACCTGCCATGGTCCGTGAGCGTATTGCTGAGAAACAGTCCATCCAGAAGCGCTCCCATGATAGGTCCTGCCGCGTCCTTCCTCCTCTGTCTCCTGGACAGTTTGTCCGCATGTGTTCCACCTCCGGCCACCCAAGCCTTGCAGTTGTCGTCGGATCTGCCGATTCGCCTCGCTCCTACTTAGTTAACCTTGATGGCACAGTCTACCGTAGGTCCCGTCAACACCTCCGCCTGGTGAATGAGCCTCCTCCACCTCCTGCTGTCCCGCATGCTTCCCCCGTGTCTGCTCTGCCGCCTGCTACTTTCCCGACCCGTGAGCCCCCCCGGACCGTCCCTGTCCTTCTTCCTGTGCCTGTTCCTGTCCCTCCACCTGTCCCGCCCCCCTCCTCTCCCTTGTCGCCTCGGCACTCGCTTCCCGTCCCCTTGTCGCCTCGTCACTCCCCGCCTCGCAGCTCTCCTGTCAGCGTGTCACCTCCCGCTCCCGTTCCCGTGGGGGGAGGAGGTGTGAGCGGGATGCGGACCCGCTCTGGCCGTCTCGTGCAGCCGCCTGACCGTTATGGCGAATATGTATGATTTGATGCTGCTTTATTGTTTCTTTATTCTTCCAGTTGCCCTAGCGCATGAGACATGGTCCGCTGTCACTTTCCTTTCTTTTGTAGAGGAAGGATGTAGATGATTAGTGCATGTCCCTTTAATTGTAGTTACGTAGCTCTGCTAACCACTCCCCCATAATCAAGTATATCTGTGTCTTCCCCATCCCCTAGCTCTCTCTCTAGTGAACGTGACAGACCATGTACAGCTAGGGCAGTAATGTGTGTGTAGTTAATAAAGCTATAGTAAAGAATTCCTTGTGTACGTGCATGTTCTTTACAGCACCCTAACTCAACAGCTTGAAAATGGGCAACGGGACTACGATGCAAATAATTACACGCACATTCAGTGGCCTGCATGCAACTGCAAATCATAATTATTGCAGTATTGCTGGGCATGCGGTTCATTGGCCTGATGCTTCACAGCAGGGTTCAACATCATGAATGATCACCATCAAGAATGGTACAGCACAAGAACAGGTCCTTCGGGCCACAATGCTAGTGTCAAACATGATGCCAAGACCACCATTTAGCTGTCTGCACATAATCCATATCCATCCATTCCCTGCATATCAATCTGAATAAAGATGCACCTAGCAGCAGGCACTTCCAGATGTTCTATAACTGAGGCACATCTGAGAAGCTGTGAATAATGAAGCCACACACGTGGGTTCCTTGGATTTCACACGCTGCAAAGGAGATTTTGAAAGAAGGGGTGGAATTGGGGAGAAGTGTCCTGCATTCACAACAACCAGGAGATTCTTTGGTTTGAAAAGCAGTAGGTTCAATGTCTAGAGTCAATCCACTGTTCTAGATCCAGTATCTAAATATTACGCAATATCAAGGTAATTTTCTTTATTGTTTTCCCACATTTATATTGGCTAGATAATGTATCTTTAAAGGCCCTTTTAAAAAAAAACTGTTGCTATAGGTAAAGCATGCATCATTTATCGATCAACAAATTGCCAGGATGGTAACAATGCAGACTGTTAGTATCAAAGAACAAGACTTTATTTAGAACCAGCACTGCCAGGACATTTCATCCGCACAACACTAGTGTAGTTGAAGTCACAATGCATGCGTTATGATCAGGTCAGGATACAAGGGAAATAACTGCGTTCTGGAATGCTGCCAGAAAAAGCTGATACTGTATATTGCTTTATTCTCCAATGCGGTCTGAACAAATGACCAATGACCTTCAATGCCTCACTCACATATTGTGACTTTGTGCTTCTATGTTGCCATTGGAAATCTCACTTTTCTTCAGAGTTACCCAGGAATTAAAAGAAAATCCTCGCTGCTCTTCAAGGGCACAAAATTGTATTCCTCTCCAATGGTTTTAATACACAACTTATTTTATGAAGAATATATTGTGCATTACCATTATTCTCTATGTCACAACCCCACCACCACTCTCCCATTTATCATGGTAAGAAACGCAGTGCCTGACATATGACACACACCTAGCACACCATCAGCCTGCTGCAACCCCTTCACCCAGGGGCAATCCAACAAGTTGGAGTTTTATATTTCAGAAATGGATTGCTGGAACCTCTTTCATGTTCTGATGACCTAGGGACAGAGATAGAATGGGTAGAAGCTGAAAGATACAGAGATGGACATAGTGCTCAAGACAATAGTAGATTGTATAACTGCCTCCTCTTTAAAACAAGAGCACGCATTACCAAACACCCACCCTATCAAAATAGTGGACCATACCATGAACGCAGCTGGGCTAGCCGCATAAATCATGACCACTATAATAAGTTGGAGGCTGTTATTCTGCAGTGAATGACTTAGCTCCTGGCACCACAAAGCCTTTCCACCATCTACAAGATAAAAGTCAGGACTGTAGTGGACCTCTCAACATTGCCGATGAGAATGGCAGCTCCAGCAACCACCCAGAAGCTTCACAGCTTTCAAACCAAAGCAGCTCATTGGGTTTGCACCACATCCATTGTCCAAAATATTGAAAATACAAATACAACTGCAAATACCTGAAATAAAAACATTTAGGTGGAAGCATGAACATTGCTTCTTCTGACACAGATGCTGCCTGTTCTTTTGAGTGCTTCCAGCATCTTGTAAGTATTTCCTAAATTCCCTTATTAATCAACATCCTGTTATTCTCACCTATCCCATTTAAAACACGCAGAGAAACAAATTACCACCATTTCTTTAATGACATCATCGGAATTTGCAACCTCTCCCACATCAAGGTAAAAAAATCATCAGGCACGCAAGAATGCAACCATTCCCCTTCAAATCATACGAGGTGCTGACTGGGAAAGATACCACAGATTCTCCTGCAAAAGTGCTTTCACCTCACACACTGCAAGAGTTAAAGGCGGTGGTTCATTCTCTCGTGAGTATATTGGATTGCGCACATTTTCAGCACTGTTGCCTCAGTGACCAAGTATTCCTTTGTATGTTTTTTTTCACCACTTGGGAACCTGCAGTTTTTTTTAAAGTTTCTCCCCTCGAGAGGAATAGATCGGGTGAATGCACAGTTTCTAGCCCAGAATAAGGGAATCGAGACCCAAGGGGGGGAGGGGGAGGGGGGTAAAGATTTAATAGGAGCCTGAGCCTTTAAGAAACATTTGGACAAGTAAATGGATAGGGCAGGTTTGGGGGGATAAGGGTCAAATGCAGGCAGGTGGTAGTGCAGATGGGATATTGGCCGGTGAGGGTAAGGTTGGGCTGAAAGTCCTGTTTCTACACTCTATAATTCTATGACTCCTATGTGTTTAAAATTTTCAAAATTTATGCTAGGTTGTGTACCAACTCCCATTCCCATAATGATCTTTCTAGCCTCAGCCTCTTCCACAGCCAGAATGAGACCACACACAAACTGGGAGAACAACTTCTCAATGCCATGAACAGGTCATTCTCTAATTTCAAGTAAACCTCACTAGCCCTTCTCCTTATCTCCATCCATCACCATTCATTCGTTCACATATCATTCTCCCATCAACCCCATCACCCTGTTCCTTCCCTTCCCTCTTCTGTTCATCTTCCATCCCTCTCTCTCCATCAGCCGTTTCCCTTTCATCCTGCCTAAGACGACAGCCCTTTGTCACCATTTCACCTCTAGCCTTTGTCACCTTCTCCACCCATTTGCCAATCACACCTATCCTCCATCACCGACCAGGTTCTGCCCCATCTACACTCGTCTTCCCGTCCCCCACCCCCCAGAATGAAGAAGGGTCCCAATCTGAAACTCCATCTGTCCATTTCCGTCCCCAGATGTTGCATAACCCTCTGATTTCCTCTCGCAGTCTGTTTCTTGTTCAAAACTGAAGTCAGGAACAAAAAACAATGCCTTTGGAAATGTTTTAGATCTCTGGTAAGTTGAATTATTTTGCAAATGCCCCAGTGAGCAGGTCATAAAAAAATTATTTTTTTGCATCTCTCTCATTTCTTTGTTCTATATCTCTCTATATCACAGTCTATATCTCTTGCTTCCCTTTCTCCTGACTCTCAATCTGAAGAAGGGTCTCGACCCGAAACATCACCCATTCCTTCTCTCTGGAGATGCTGCCTGTCCCTCTCAGTTACTCCAGCATTGTGTGTCCATCTTCGGTGTAAACCAGCATCTGCAGTTCCTTCCTACATAAAACAATTAAGCACTTTGGCAAACAATTAATCATTGGATGATTGAAGTATACTCTTACATAATATGCACAACATAAACATGCCTCTGCAATGGAATAGTTTTCCTTTCAACTGTCTGCTATCCTCACTGCGAGAGTCTCACAGGAGATACCTTCCTCCTGCAGAATCAGCCTTCTTCACTGAAATGATCTGTAACCCCATTGCCACAAACCAACAGATCTACCTTTATTGATAGATACCAATTTGTCCCAAGTTATTACACATTATGAGCTAATTATTTTCAATGTATTAATTGAAAATAAAATCTGGAGAACACAATTTGGTAAATAAAATGAAGTTATTTTATAAACTGCTGCAGTTGAGTAACATTTCAGGCTCATATGACCAGAAGCAAAAGTTATTACTATAGTCACTATTAACTACACTAGCAATCGTACAAAATTCTCAATTCGCACATAATTTGCCAAATCAACTCAAATATCCTTCTGCATGCAAAAGGAGCAAACACAGTTGCTTTCATTATAATGCACAAGCCAGTGGCAAATTGGAAGGTTAGCCATTTCTGCTTTTTCTATAATTTAAACAACAGAATCCTTCTCAACCACTCTGTGTTTACTTTAGATGGCAATTCAAATCCTTTTGTTTCTTTAGTCAGTAGAAGTAATGCTCCATGTATGTACTGGTACTGATCATAATTAGAAAATCGTCCTGCCTTTTAAAATACATTATGCCTTTGTGCATCTGCATTTGCCGTGATAATGTTCAATAACCACATATTACAGAAAAAGCAAAACCTTGATGTTTTAGGATTAACAGATCTAGTGGAGTAAAGTGATTTTACACTTCCACAAAGTCCCTTAGCTCTTCCACTCTTACAGAGGTCACAATAGGTTAAAAGGAGAAAGCTATTTGCTAAAATCCAACGTACATCAAATATCTAGCTTTGACTCATCTCTGAGCAGAATATTGTACTCTTAGATGTGCTGTAGCCATAGCAACTGCAATTCAGTGACCTCGTTATTTCAACCTAATCCTGGTTTATGGTTGCTCCTCCCTTTTGGCTGGCTTGCCTGAATACATAATCATTGCAAATTAGTATGGAAAAACCCAGCAGGATTTGGTCTCAGAGTGACACAGGACTGATCAGGCTGAAGAAAGTGTATCAAAACACAAGTTTTATCAAAGGCGCAATGGACAAATGATAGAGCAATAGAATACATACAGCAAGAATCCCAGATTGAACACAGTTTGAATTTACAAGTCTGACAGCTCCTTTCTCTGCAAACATAGTCTGAATATGATTCTGTGTCTAAATCTTTTTTTTTTAAATCTCAATTTTGGGCTGTCAATTTTCTACTTCAATAATTCGCTGCTTTTGCTGCAGAATTAATTGGCTTCAGTGAAGACATTTCCCTATATATTGTTAAACAATGAGGCTTGGAAACTAACCTCCACATTGAGCTGTTTTCTCTCCAGTGAACAACAGACTCAATACACCTAGGATTTGGCAGGGTCTTTTTATAAAATGTCATTCAGTTGCCATCTCCAAATTAAAATTAAAATGACCTGCTTTGGAACTTCTTACTTAAAAATGTATGTCAGTTGCTTTTGATGGATACGTCAGTAGAGACTAATATTTCCCCCCCCCCAAACAAATTCTACCCATACAACTTCTATCGGGATTATTAATTAAATGCAGCTAAGCAACATAAAATTGATTCCTCTTATTGCGTTAAATTAATTCCAGCAACCAAATATTTAGTGGGTTGCATCAATGTACAAATAGAACACAACTTGATTGTGCATGGATGCAAACAAAATATGGATGGATGGCATTAGCCTGATTCCACCTAAGCAGGTATGTGTACCCTCAAGGAACACATTCTCAATGTAATAATATTTTTGTCTGGTAATAGTTTAACTAATTACTGCAAGTTACATATATGATCTTTAATCTGGAACAGAGTATTAATTCTATCTCAGTTCTATTTTCTTTTATAAAGTGGAATATGGTGGAAGAAATAAAGTATAAAATAGAGCACTAAACAGATCACTGCAACTGCCTTGCTTTTTGAGCAAGTATTTCTGAAGAAATGCTGCAGCCTTGGCTTGTATTCAGAACAACAAGGCAGCTGCCTTTCATTATGATATGGTAACATGTAGGAGATAGTGATTACCAAATTTAGGTTAGCTACAGAAAAAAAGAGTAACACAAAGTAAAACACATTTAATTGGAGAAAGGTTGATTTCAATGGGATGAGTGTGGATCAGGTCCAAGTGAATGTAAAGAAACCAAAGGTTGACAACAAAATTGTACAGAGCAACGGACTAGGCAAGGTTGAAGCGCATTCCTGTGAGGTTAAGGAGAACTAACAAATCCTGAACTCCCAGAATGATGAAATAGTTACATAATAAGGTTATACAGTGCATTCAGAAAGTATTCAGACCCTTTCACTTTTTCCACATTTTGTTACGGTACAGCCTTATTTTAAATTCTTTTTTTTAAATCATCAATCCACATACAATACACCAGAATGAAGAAGCGAAAACAGTTGTTTAGAATTGTTTTCAAAGTAATTAAAAATAAATAACTGAAATATCACATTTAAATAAGTATTCAGAACCTTTGCTTTGACACTCATAATTGTCCGATGACCTCCAAGACAGGATTGTGTCAAGTCACAGATATGGGGAAAGGTATAAAACAATTTCTGCAGCATTGCAGGTCCCGAAGAGCACAGGGTGTCCATCATTCTTAAACGGACAAACTTTGGAACTACCAGGACTCTTCATAGAGCTGGCCGCCAGGCCAAAATGAGCAATTGGGGAGAAGGGCCTTGGTCAGGGAAGTGACCAAAAACCCGATGGTCAGTCTGACAGAGCTCCATAGTTCCTCTGTGGAGATGGGAGAACCTTCCAAACGGACAACTATGTCTGCAGCACCACCAATCAGGCCTTTCTGGTAGAGTGGCCAGACGGAAGCCAGTCCTCAGTAAAAGGCACTTGACAGCCTGCTTGGAGTTTGTCAAAACGCACCTAAAGGGCCATCAGACCATGAGAAACATGATTCTCTGGTCCGATGAAACCAAGATTGAACTCTTTGGCCTGATTGCCAAGCATCACGTCTGTAGGAAACCTGGCATCGCTCATCACCTCTCCAATACCAGACCTACGGTGAAGCATGGTGGTGGCAGCATCATGCTGTGGGGATGATTTTCAGTGGCAGGAACTGGGAGACTAGTCAGGATTGAGGGAAAGATGAACAGAGCAAAGTACAGAGAGATCCTTGATGAAAAACTGCTCCAGAGCATTCTGAACCTCAGACTGGGGCAGAGGTTCATCTTCCAACAGGACAACAACCCTAAGCACTCAGCTAAGACAATGCAGGAGTGGCTTCGTAACAAGTCTGTGAATGTCGTTGAGTGGCCCAGTCAGAGGCCGGACTTAAACCATATCGAACATCTTTAGAGGGACCCGAAAATAGCTGTGCATCGACACTACCCATCCACCCCGACAGAGCTTGTGAGGATCTGCGGAGAAGAATGGGAGAAATTACCCAAATACAGGTGTGCCAAGCTTATAGCATCATACCTAAGAAGACTTGAGTCTGTAATCGCTGCCAAAGGAGCCTCAACAAATACTGAGTATAGGGTCTGAATACTTATGTAAATGTTATTCCAGTTATTTGTTTATAATCACTTTGCAAAAATTTTTAAACACCCGTTTTTGTTTTTTTGTTTTTTTATTATGGGGTATTGTGTATAGATTGATGATAACAAAAATGAATTTAATCCATTTTAGAATGAGGCTGTAACGTAACAAAATGTGGAAAAAGCGAAGGGGGTCTGAATACTTTCTGAATGCACTGTACAATACAATACAATAATACTTCATTAGCCAAGTATGTTTTGCAACATAAGAGCAATTTCATTGCCAAAGTCAGTCATACAAATAAAAAGCAACAGAACACACAAAATCCATTTTAACATAAACATCCACCGCGGTGATTCCTCCATATTCCTCGCTGTGGTGGAAGGCGAAAGAAAAGTTAAATCTCTTCCCTTCTTTTTTCTCCTGCGGTCGGGGGTCTCGAGCCTTCCGTTGATGAGATGATCTTATTCCCGTAGCCGGCGGCATTTGGGCCCTCCACGTCAGGGCGATCACTCCTGCTCCCCCGCGCTGAGCAATCTGACCCTGGGTCCAGGCTTGTCAAACCTCTGCGTTGTTGGAGCTCCCAACATCCACGGTCTCCCCCGAGACTGCAAGCTCTTGATGGTAAAGTCCGCCGGCAATCGTTGGAACGATCCCAGACAAGGGATCGGCTCAGATGGTAAGTCCATGCCTGGTGCTGGGGCTGAAAGTCAATCCCGAGCAAGTCCTCCAGCTCCAAGATGTTAGGCCGCAGAGCGACCGGAGGTATGACCCGGAAAATAATCACATCTCTGGCAGGGTAAGAGATAGAAAAAAAGTTTCCCCCGACCCCCCTCCCCCACATAAAACAAACCAGAGAATATTAAAACAAACTTTCAAAACACACTAAAATAACAAAAAAAAAATCTTTTCTAAGTGCAGTCGAGTTTGGTCCAGAATAATTGTCAACTAGAAATATATAGATTAATTAATGCAAGTTGGTATTTGTTAAGAGAAAACTGTGTTAATCACTTTTGAGAGGAGATAACAGATAGAGTCAATGCAGGAAACAGTCAATGTGCTGGACATGGCCTTTGAGAAGGGTTTTGTTGAGTTCTCACATGACAGGCTTATCAGCACTGTTAAAGCACAAAGTTGGCCAAGTAACAGGGGGGAAGTGTGAATGGTTACTTTTTCAGACTAAAGGAAGGTGAATAATAACTTTCCAAAGAGATGGGTGTTCATGCAATTAGTAATTGTTTATCTATATTAATGACCTAGAATTGGGGGTGCAAGGCACAATTTCTAAATCTGTAGATGGCAAAACCTGGCAGTGATATGAACTGTGAAGATATAATATCTGTGAAGATATAAACTGGCCAGTGGAATGGACAAAAGCATGGCAGATGAAGTTCATTGTGGGGATGTGATACATTTGTCAGAAGATTAAGGTGAGGCAATAAAGGATAAAGGAGTCTGATGAAGGATCTCGACCTGAAACGTCAACCTATTCCTTTTCTCCAGACATGCTGAGTTAATCCAGCATTTTGTGTCCATCTAAAGGATAAATGATTCTGTTCCCAAAGAGATGCAGCAGCAAAGGCTCAGTGGTTTCTGTTCATAACTCACTGGAAGTGATGCAACAAGATGAGAGCGTGATTGACAAGACATGCACAACTCTGGGCTTCATCAACAGAGGCATGGAATAAAAAGGTTTAACTGGAGTACGATGCTGAATTCTAGTCACCACATTAAAGAACAGATATGCTGGCATTAGACAAGAATGATTTACAAGTATTGTTCCCAGGATGATGGGCTTCAGATACAAGTGTGTAGAAAGGAACTGCCGATGTTTATTCTGAAGATAGTCTGAAGAAGGGTCCTGACCCAGAACGTCACCCACTCTTTTTCTCCAGAGATGCTGCCTGCGGAGTTGGTAAGGTTCAAGAATAGATTCAGGAGGCTTTGAAGAGAAGCTAAAGGGGAGATTTAATTGAAGTATATAACATGATGAGTGGGCTGAACAGGGTAGATAGTGAGAGAAGAAAGAAACTGCTGGAGTAGCACCTGTCCCACTTGGGTGACCTCCACCGTGACCTCTGGCGATCTCAAGCGACTTTTAAAAAAAATCAAGGTTGTGGTGACCCATGACCTCCTACGACCTTCCACGACTATGTGTACGACCTCCTACGACTATATTGAAGATCTCCCTCGACTATGAAGAAGGCCTCCTTTCACTATGTTGTAGACTGGCTTCGACCATGTACAAGGAGGATGGACTCTGGCAAATTGGCCCGTGAATGAGCACTACCCCCTTCAACCTCAGAGGACCACACCGCAAACCAACAACGACCAGTGACAAGTGTCTACAGCTCAAATGATCACCTGATAAAATAATGTCATGTCTGCATTTTCTTCTCACCAGGAAAAGCCTCCCAGGTTTTTATTTTAATCATTCTGAACCATGCAAGCAAGGAAGGAACGAGTTTGGAGGATGTTAGTAAAAATACTGTTTTGGACTGTTTGCAGTAGCCCTTTTGCTCCAGCAGCCTTTTAAGAAAGGCAGAAGGGGAAGAGCAAGGGTGAAGAGGAAGCACAAGAAGAGGTCTCAATGAGTGATTGGAGATGATGTGATGGATTAGCCCAGAACACCAGATGACTGGAAGAGAGTGGTGCTGGGCTTTGACAAAAGATGGAACTTTAAGCACACATGTGGGGCAGTGGATGGCAAGCATGCCATTCTTGTCCCTGTCCACCTCATTTTCCTTTTCGCAGAAGATGGCATTCTGCTGGAACCATTCCTCAAGGTCCCCCTCCTGTTGCCTGGTGAAGCTGTAGGGCATAGCCTTCCTCCAGCCCTCCCTCACCACCAATGGGGCATCTGCCTCTGATGCTGTGTCAGACACAGGAGAAAGGGATGCTTTGCTGCCTTCAAATGAGGCAGTGAAGGATGGGGTAGTGGTGGGGACATATACTACCACCCTAGTCTCCTCCTCCAGGGGTCTCCCATGCAGGGCTACTTCCTCCTGCACTATCACCTCCTGTGTTATCACCTCCTGCCACTCCTCCTCCTGGGTGGGCAACACCTGCATGGCAGGTTTTTTTTAGGGTTGTGCCTCCCCCTGCGCTGCTGCCTTTTTGGTGCCATATCTAAAACACAAGTCTCCTCTCAAAAAACTCTCCAGCTATTGCGGCAAAAACAAGGGGACAGATTATTATCTAAATGGGGTTAGGTTAGGTAAGGGGGAGGTGCAGCAAGACCTGGGTGTCCTTGTACACCAGTCACTGAAAGTTGGCCTGCAGGTACAGCAGGCAGTGAAGCAAGCTAATGGAATGTTGGCCTTCATAACAAGGGGATTTCAGTATAGGATTAAAGAGTTTCTTCTGCAGTTGTATAGGGCTCTGGTAAGACCACATCTGGAGTATTGTGTACAGTTTTGGTTTGCTAATTTGAGGAAGGATATCCTTGTGATTGAGGCAGTGCAGCATAGGTTCACGAGATTGATCCCTAGGATGGCGGGACTGTCATATGAGGAAAGGTTGAAAAGACTAGGCTTGTATTCACTGGATTTTAGAAGGAAGAGGGGAGATCTTATAGAAACATATACAATTATAAAAGGACTGGACAAGCTAGATGCAGGGAAAATGTTCCCAATGTTAGGCAAGTCCACAACCAGGGCCACAGTCTTAGAATAAAGGGGAGGTCATTTACGACTGAGGTGAGAAAAACTTTTTCACCCAGAGAGTTGTGAATTTGTGGAATTCCCTGCCACGGAGGCCAGTGGAGGCCAAATCACTGGATGGATTTAAGAGAGAGTTAGATAGAGCTCTAGAGGCTAGTGGAATCAAGGGATTTGGGAAGAAGGCAGGCACGGGTTATTGATTTTGGACGATCAGCCATGATCACAACGAATGGCGGTGCTGGCTCGAAGGGCCGAACAGGCTCCTCCTGCAGCTATTTTCTATGTTTCTATGAATGAACATATAAAATTATAAAAGGACTTCACACAGAGAGTGGTGAATCTCTGGAATTCTCTGCCACAAAAGGTAGTTGAGGCCAGTTCATTGGCTATATTTAAGAGAGAGTTAGATGTTAAGGAGCAGAACATCAAGGTTCTGCAACAGCTTCTTCCCACGAGCCATCAGACTCCTGAATGCCATGTAATGGGCTGCCACCATTGTCTATTTATCCTTTTATCCTTTTCATCCATGCCTATCCTTCTGTTAATTTATTGTGTTGCACAGGAAGCCAAATGCAACGTAATTTCGTTTGGAACTGCATATATCAATGTATTTCTAAATGACAATAAAGTTTGTTTGACTTTGACTTGACTTTGATGTGGCCCTTGTGGCTAAAGGGAGCAGGGGGTATGCAGAGAAGGCAGTTACGGGATACTGAGTTGGATAACCAGCCATGATCATATTGAATGGCGGTGCAGGCTCGAAGGGCCGAATGGCCTACTCCTGCACCTATTTTCTATGTTTCTATGTAACATGCCTTGGAGTGAAAGAGGTGACATTCTGTTGTATAAATTACCTTTTTTTTGACTGACCTTTTTTTCACCCTGGAGCTATTATCTTCGACTAGCATCATGACCTACTAAGACCGGTTTCGTCTAGACCCACGACTAAAAAAATATTGATTTTTCCCATGGCGACCTATTTTTAGTCGCGGTCAATTTTTAACATTTTGAAAAATACGCCACGACCTAGCTGAAGCCTTGACTACGTGGAGACCACTCTCGACCATGAAGGAGAGTAACTTCTACTTCATCTTTTGTGTGGCGTGCACTGCCTACAGTTGTAAGACAACTTGTTCTATTTGATCTTCTGTGTGTGCACGTCAAGTTGATTGCATTAGTCGAAACAGGACCACGTGAAGGATGCAATCTTCCACCCCAAGGAGAGTGACAAAGATCTCCTACGACCTCATGGAGACCTTGCCGTGATTATGGGTCGCGGGCAAACTCGCCAGAGGTCACGGTGGAGGTCGCCCAAATGGGACAGGGGCTTAACTTGGCAAGTCAGGAAAATATTGATAGGTGATGTTTCAGGTTCGGACCCTTCTTTGGACTGAATGTATTGGGGGGGAGGGGGGGAAGAATACAGGAAGAGAGAAGGGATAGGACAAAACATTGTAGGCAATAGGCCAAAGGTGAGAAGGGTTATTTGAAAAAGGCTGGACAAAGGCTAGAGATGAAAAGACAGAAGGAGCAAGACAAAGAGATTGCAGAGTTGCAAACTGTGAAACGAGAGGAAGGAATGCAAATGGAAGGGGAGAGAGAGGGAAGAAATAGGTGTGAGTCCAGATTGGACACAGGGGATATGTGGGGGAAGATGGGGGGGGAAGGGAGAGGGAGAGAGAGAGGGAGGGAGGGAGGGAGGGAGGGGGAGAGAGAGAGAGAGAGAGAGAGAGAGAGAGAGAGAGAGAGAGAGAGAGAGAGGTCGTGTTTTCTTCTCAGCTCTGCAGTTGAGAAGGATTGGAGCAGCCTTTCCAGGATTTTGCCGTTGGAGAGGGCACAGACCCAGGGGGGCTTCATAGTTCAACTTATTGTTGGGCTGTTGAAGCTTTTCTCTGGTCTGGGGAGCCTCCATCTGTGTGAAGATTCCTGAGTTTCTCCACATTGTCGAGGGTGCGGTTGGCGTTGGCGGATTGCCAAGAGTGCCTGTGATCTCCGTGGGCTGAAGTTGTGCGGTGTCTTTGTCGTTTTTGGCTCCGCTTCTCTGCCCTAAAGTCATTTTGCTCAGTGCGGCTGCCTGGCTTAATGTGAAGAAGGTACTTTTGCGTCCAGCGCGACTGGGATCGAGTTTCCCGTAAGCTGCTCTTGGCTGTGGATGAACCTGGGGACTTTCCTGCTTCAGCTGGAGGTTTCTGTTTTCTGCTGCCTGTCTTTGACTGTGACTGTCTCTGGGACTTAACTTGGAGCTGTGCTGCTGAGGTGCTTGGAGCTGGTTTGTGCCTCTGTGAGGATGGCGATGGAAGGGGCGCGGCCGAAGGTCCGGACCTACGCAGCGACGGCATCAGTGGCGGGTGCGAGGCCATCTGAGCTTGAGCCTCATGTTGACTTGGATGGGGACAGTTTTGGTATTTCTGTTCAAACTGGGCCTATGATGTCTAGGGGGGTAATTACGAAGGCCATGAATGAACTTCTTGGGAGGGGGGCTATTGTCTCTTCTGAGCTCGAAAGGGGAAAGGTGGAGATGATACTTAAGACCCGGGAGTGTGTGGCCCGAGCGTTGGAGGAGGGGATCTCAGTGGGGGGGGTCCACGTACAGGTGGATCCGTGGGTATCCAGGGTGAGACCGGTTCTCCTGCGGAGCTGCCCCACTTATTTTTCGGATGCAGTGCTTATTCCACACCTGTCCAAGTTTGGGGAGGTGCGGTCTAAATGTTTTCGTCTCTTGCATCCCGGGGGGGACCCGGAGGAAAAAGGGGTCTTCAGTTTCAAGAGGAGGGTGTTCATGAAGGTGGGTGAGGGGGATGGTGCCGAGGGGAGTTTTGAGGTGGTGCATAAGGGTGTACCCAGAACCGTGCGTTGGAGTTGGGGAAAGGCACGGTGTCATGCGTGCGGCGAATTTGGACATCTCCGTAGGGAGTGTCTTTTTCGCGGGGGCACTGCTAGAGGTTCTAGTGTAGTGGCCCAGGAAAGCGCTGCTGGCCCTTCTGGGGTGGCTGGTCAAACCTCAGCGGCGCGGGGTGGTACTGCTGACCCGGCTGAGGTTGCCAGTTCTGCCTTGGTGACCCGGGGCGGCAGTGCTAAGCCTTCTGGGTCCAGAGGTTCCGCTTTGGGGACCCTGGGCAGTGAGAGCCCAAGCCCCCCACGTCCCCTACGTCTTGCGCCTGTGGCGGTGGATGGAGGTGGGGCGCAGGAGGAGGGGAGTGTTGAGGGGGGGTTTTGGGAGAAGCAGGGGAAGCATAATAAGAAGAAGGAGAGGGATAGGGCTGCC
Organism: Raja brachyura; assembly: GCA_963514005.1. The sequence goes on along the minus strand of OY740781.1, from coordinate 106,884,985 downwards.
CGAGCGAAGAAAGTGCAATCGGGTGAGTTTGGCTCCAGTGTGGTGCAGACTGCACCTGCTGGGGCCCAGGGGGGAGTTGTGGTGGCTCGGAAGGGGGGAAAGAAGTCTAAACGTGTGGGTGGCAAAGTGGTTGGGGGTAATGTGGAGGCGGATGACCCTTCCCTTATGGAGGTTACCGCACCTCCGCATGCGAGTGGGACTAAAAGGAGGCATTTGCCTGGTGAAGAGGAGGAAGGGCGTGGGTCCAGAGCGAAGGGGATGTCTTTCTCCGGGCTTTCCACCACTGAGGTGGCTGAAAGTGGTCTTGACCCGGTGTCTTCTGGGTCGGTGGTTGGGCCTTCTCTTCATGGATCTACAGCGGGTGTCACCGGACTGGGTGCTGAAGTTGATTCCGGTGGAGTTGTGTCCACTGGGCGGGAGTCTGTCCCTTCATCTCAGGGGCCCTCTGAGGGAGTTATCTCGGCGGATGCTGTGGTTAGCTCCCTTGGGTGTGTACCCTCTGGGTCGGATGAGGTCCCCTCGTTTCAGAGGCCTACTGAGGGTGCTAGCACGGTAGGTGACGTGGTTGGCTCCTCTGGTAGTGTGCCCTCTGTGACGGGGGATGTGCAGAGTCAGGATGAGGGGGGAGTTTCGGGGGTGTTGTCGTTCAAGTCTGTGCTCCATATCAGTGCCAGTGGAGGTGCTGGGGGGCGGGATGCCTCACCGGATGAGTTGTCTGGGGTGAGGTTAATGGCAGGTGGTGATTCTCTGGGTGATGCCTGTGGAGAGGGCACTCTGGATGATGTGGAGGTCAGGGCTGTTATGGGACGTGATCCTCTTTCAGACTCCGAGGGTGCCAGTGTTCCACAGGCCCTGGGGATGCCTCTTGTTGTTGCTTCCCCAGGCCCGGAGGAGGAGGGTGATGGTAGCGGGCAGGAGCCCAGCCATTCAGAGGGCTGCGAGTCTCAGGTAGGGGTGTTGGGACCCACCCCCAGCATTGATCCGGGTGGTCGTGTCATGGCTGTGGAGGAGGATAGCGATGCGGCCAGTGGGGGGGGGCTCCGAGAGTGTTGTGTCAGACAGTTCTGGTCTTTCTGAGGTTGTTGATTCAGGTGCGAGCGGGTTGGCTGAGAGCCCAGACTCCAAGGCCGTGTCTGAGGCGAAGCTTATTGTTGAGGTGCGAGAGTTCTTAAAAATAAGTCGTGCTCCCAAAACATTATGGTGGGCCATTACAAGGAGATGGGAGGATTGGCTAGATGTGCGGGAGAGTCTCGAGGCTATCCTTAGTAACAAGGATAGTGGTCTTTCTGACTCGGATTTGGGGCAGTTTTGGGGTTTGTTGAAGGTCCTCAGAAAAGGACCTCCTGTGACTACAGGGAGTGTGAGGGTCACAATCTAATGTGTCTACACATTCACAGTAGCTACATTAAATTTAAATGGGAGTAGAGCGAGTTTTCGAAGATTTCAGCTCTTATCAGCCCTAAGGGAGGGGAGATTTGCAGTTTGTTATCTGCAAGAGACACATACCGTTGCTAGTGATGAACCTACCTGGCAACTGGAGTGGGAAGGGAGGGTTTATATGAGCCATCTCAGCTCAAATTCGAGTGGGGTGGCTTTTCTGTTGGCCCCAAATTTTCTGCCAAGCATTTTAAAAGTGCAGGAAGTGGTGCCAGGACGTTTGCTCCATCTGGCCGTGAGCCTGGATGGCATGCCGTTGCATTTCATTAACGTGTATGCCCCTAGCTCCGGCACGATGCAGGCCGGCCTGCTTCGGGAGGTGAATGCTCTGTTGGGCACTATTGATAGGGGAGAGTGTGTCTTCCTTGGTGGGGACTTTAATTGCACACTTGAGGTGCGGGACCGTTCTGGTACTCAGTGTGCGCCTGCTGTAGCGAAGAAGCTGAGAGGCTTGATTGACTCCTTTGAGTTGGTTGATGTTTGGAGGGACCTTCACCCTGATTCCACTGCTTTTTCGCGGAGGTCTGAGGGCGGTGGTTCCCGCATTGATCGGTTTTATATTTCCCGAGCGTTTGTTTCCCGTGTCTCAGCGGCCTCAATGCGGCTGGTGCCGTGCTCGGACCATTGTCTGGTGCGTGTGGATTTCAATCCAGCGTGCGCTCGGGCTGGGTCCGCGTACTGGCACTTTAACAACAGGCTGCTGGAGGATCGGTGTTTCCGGGAGTCATTCACTCGGTTTTGGGTGAAGTGGAGAGAGAGGCAGAGGTGCTTCTCTTCCCTTAGGCAGTGGTGGGATGTGGGTAAAGCTCACATCCGTCTCTTTTGTAAGGAATATACATGGGGGTCGACTGGGAGGCGGGACTCAGCGGTCGAGAAGCTGGAGAGGGAGATACAGGACGCTGAGTCTCGCCTGGGTCAGTTTGGTGAAGACTCCAGCGAATGGGGAGAGTTTCAGAGGAAGAAGGAGGTTTTGAGGAGTCTGCTGCTTGAGCGATCTCGAGGCGCTTATGTGAGGTCTCGGGTCCAGATGCTGCACGAGCTGGACCGAGCGTCGCCTTTCTTTTTCTCTTTGGAGAAGGGGCGGGGAGCTCGAAAACAGCTCGTGGAGTTGCTTGCAGATGACGGCTCCTCTGTCACTGATCCAGAGAGGATTAATGCCTTGGTTAGGTCCTTTTATGGGACCCTGTTCTCTGCGGAAGGATTCAGTGTGGAGGCTCAGCAAGATCTGTGGGAGGGTCTACCGGCCGTAGATAGGGGGGAGGCTGATCTTCTTGATGGCCCCTTATCTTTGGAGGAGTTGACTTGCGCCTTGCATCAGCTCAGGAGGGGTAAGTCCCCCGGGCTGGATGGGTTGACGGTGGAGTTTGTTAGAGCATTCTGGGACGTCCTAGGGGGTGACTATATGTTGGTTTTGGGGGAGAGCCTGGCGACTGGAGTGATGCCTCTCTCGTGGCGTAGGACGGTTGTTGTCTTGCTGCCTAAGAAGGGCGAACTCCGTTTGTTGAAGAACTGGCGTCCAGTCTCTCTCCTTTGCACAGAATATAAAATTTTTGCACGGGCAATGGCAAATCGCCTGGGCTCCGTGCTGCATCAAGTGATTCATCCTGATCAATCTTATACAGTCCCTGGCCGGTCCATCCAGGATAACATCCACCTGGTTAGGGACCTGATTCATTTAGTCCAGGGTACTGGTGAGTCAGCTGCTTTTCTGTCTCTTGATCAGGAGAAGGCTTTTGATAGGGTAGAGCATGAATACCTATTTGGGACGTTGCATGCGTTTGGGTTTGGACCACACTTCGTGGCCCGGGTCCGGCTTTTGTACGCTGCGGCGGAGTGTCTTGTAAAGGTTAATGGCGCGGTGCTATCTCCTTTTCATTTTGGGAGGGGGGTCCGCCAGGGGTGCCCTATGTCGGGCCAGTTGTATTCGGTCTGTGTGGAGCCGTTCCTGTGTCTTCTTCGGAGGAGGTTGACAGGCCTGGCCCTACCTGGCCCGCGGGTTGAGGTGATTCTATCGGCGTATGCCGATGACGTACTTCTTATGTTCACTGATCCTGGTGACCTGCGGAGGATGCGTGACTGCCAGGAGATATTCTCGGCTGCATCTTCTGCTAGGATTAACTGGAGTAAGTGCTCTGGACTTTTGGTGGGTCAGTGGCGGGTAGACTCCCTGCCGGAGGAGATGGCATTGTATGCGTGGAGTACCACGCACCTCCTCTATCTGGGGGTGTACCTGAGTCCCACTGAGGATGTTTGGCCGGCAAACTGGCAAGAGTTGGAGACGAAGGTGGTTGCTCGGCTGGGGCGCTGGTCAGGCCTGCTTGGAGTTCTCTCCTTTCGGGGGAGGGTGCTGGTCATAAACCAGCTGGTGGCCTCTATGTTATGGTACCGGCTGGCTACTCTTGTCCCGCCCTCTATATTTGTAACTGCTATACAGAAGAAGCTGGTGGATTTCTTTTGGGGAAATAGGAAGCATTGGATTTCCGCGGCGGTCCTGAGTCTTCCGTTAGAGGAGGGCGGCCAGTCCTTGGTGTGCGTGCGCACCCAGGTGACGGCTCTCCGTCTCAGGACTCTGCGGAGATACATGTATGTAGAGAACCCTCCCAGATGGCACGCTCTGGCCACGTATTTTTTTCGTCAGGGTCGTTGCCTAAGGGGGGTCTCGCGGCTCCCGGTGGCGGGTGTCAGTCGACCCGCTCTAAGGGGCTTGCCTGTTTTCTATAGGGATGTGTTAAGAGTGAGGAATTTGGTGGTGTTCAGCCAGAGTGTTGTTCCACGAGGAGAGGGGGATGTTGTGGCTGCGGGTGTGGCTGGTCCTCATCCTGTCATGGTGGTTGTCGAGGAGAGGCGCGAGCCTAGAGTGGTTCAGATAGAGCTTACCCCTGCTCCGTCAGATCTGCTCATCGGGCCTAGGCTTCGGGATATTTCTCGGCCTCCGGCTCCGCATAATCTGAGCTGCCTTTCTGAGATGACCAGCATGCCATTTTGTGATGCAAGGAGACGCGCACTGTACAGGATGCTCCTGCACATTCTGAACCACCGTGCCTTCGTCTCCCGTCCTGACTCACCATGGAGGACGGTGTTACCATCCGAAGGCGGCGGGGGGCCCCAGTGGGGGTCCTTCTATAAGGGAGTTGTACCCCTTTATATTGGGGACCTGGGGTGGAGAGTGCTGCATGGAGCGGTGGTTTGTAATAAACTTTTGAGTCGGTTCACGGGCTCGTCTGCCGCATGTATTTTCTGCGGAGAGGAGGAGACCGTATTCCATGTGTATATGGAGTGTGTGAGGTTACTGCCCCTGTACCAATATCTGAAGGGGCTGTTCCTCAAGTTCTGGCTGTATTTTAGCCCCACAATCCTGGTGTTTGGACACAAGGCGGGGAGTGGGGAGAGCCGAGTGTGGGGGGGGGACTTACCTGTCGGTTTGCTCCTTGGCCTGGCCAAGATGGCCATTCGTGGGTCCAGGCAGCGGGCGGTCGACGGTCTGGCGAGAGTCGGCTGCCTGCCCCTCTTTCGGGCCTACGTCCGTGCACGTGTGTCCCTGGAGAGGGAACACGCGGTGTTCACGGGGACTCTGGAGGCCTTCCGTCAGCGCTGGTCGCCGCGTGGGGTTGAGGCGATTATAAATGAATGTACTGTTGTACTACAATGATCTGTTCATTATAGTGTGATTTTTGATTGTGTTTTGATGTGTTGTATTTTTGATTTGTGTTGAATAAAGTTTTTGAAATGAAAAAAAAAAAAAAAAAAAAAAAAAAAAAAAAAAAAGAGAGAGAGAGACAGAGATTTATATGTTTAAAATTGGAAAGTTAATTGCTCATTGTTTGGATTGTAAACTACCCAAACAAAATATGACACACAGTTTGTGTGTGGTCTCGCTCTGGCAATGGAGGAGGCTCAGCACAGAAAGGTCAGTATGGGAATGGGAAGAGGAGTTAAAATGGACAACTGGAAGATTCTGCAGGCCCTGATGGACTGAGATTAAGTGTTCAGCGAGTCAGTAGCTGAGTGTACGCTTGGTCTCCATGCGCAGGAGTACAGATGTAAAGGTAATGAGAGACTGCTGCTGCTGGTCAAGTGGTCAATGATTGCAAGTCACATAGGTATAAGAAGGGGAAGGAAATTAAGATCAACAGGAGGGAAAAAAAACATAGAAACAAGGAACAGCAGATGCTTTCTTACAAAAAAAGGTTGGGGAATGTGGTGTGGTGATACATGATGGCACGGTAGTGCAGCGGTAGAGTTGCTTTTTTACACCGCCTGAGATCCTAGTTCGATCCTGACTACGGGTGCTTGTCAGTACGGAGTTTATACGTTCTCCTCATGACCCACGTGGGTTTTCTCCGGGTGCTTGGGTTTCCTCTCACACAGACTGTATTACCAGCTGCATAAAGTTCTCTGGGGATAATTTTGTCCCTGCGGAGTCTGTACACTGTTTCTCCAACAACAAGCCCTGGGTCACCAGTGACACTAAAGGCCCTTCTCAACCAAAAGAAGAGGGACTTCAGGAATGGTGACAGGAAGGAGGTGAAACGAGTGCAGAAAGACCTGAAGGCGAGACTGTGACAGGACAAGGACGACTACAGGAGGAAGCTGGAGCTGAAACTTCAGCGGAACAACATCAGGGATGTGTGGAACGGTATGAAGAGCATTACAGGCTACAAGAAGACCAGTGGCCTGGGAGGGAAAGCAATCAGGACTGGGCCAACCAGCAAAAACCTGATTATTACTAGATTTGATGGTGGGGGCTCTGCTCAGCCCAACCCCCCCCCCCCAGCTTCCCGACAGTCTCTCTCCCTCAATCCCCCGGTCCACTTCCTCGGCCCTTTCTTTGTCGCACCTGACCTGACCTGCACCTATTGTCTATGTATCTATAACTCTACAATTGTGGACTGCGTCAGTGAGGGGAGGGAAGCTGAATACAGAGGTGTAGTCAATGACATTGTTGAGTGGTGTGGGCTGAATCACCCGCAGCTCAACACCAACAAGACTAAGGAGTTAGCGGTGGACTTTAGGAGTGGAACATCCCTGTTCCCTGTCTCATCAATGGTATAGATGTTCAGTTTACCAGGGAGTACAAATACGTTGGAGTGCACCTAGACGGAGAAACTACAGATGCTGGCTTACAGCCAAGATAGACACAAAATGCTAGAGGAACTCAGCGATTCAGGGAGCATCACTGGAGAAAAGGAATAGGTGACGTTTCGGGCTGAAACCCTTCTTCTGACTGTTCCAGACATTGTTATCTGTCTGGGATGGTTGGGAATTAAATTGCAGCCAATTGGTATATGCATAGATGGAGTCACTGAAATCTACAACAGAAAGTTACCACTAAATTTGTGACAAGAATGGGACAATTTTACTTCGGTGTCACGTGAGTGACTACGTGAAGAAGGCCCGCGTGGCGCTTGATCGGCATTACGTCGACGCTGTCGGTAGGAGAAGAGCTGCAGAGCGCAGCTCCACCAGCGGTAAGGAACAGGCCCGAAGGTAAGTAAATTATTTTACTTCCAGGGCAAAATTATTTTACTTCCAGTGACTGATCCTGAAGGTGGTGATTTCGGTCATGAGTACCCACCAAAATACAAAAACATTGCTCCAAGTGTGCCTGATGTGGCACAATGTTTTGCTATACCTGGAGGAAGCGGTGAGGCCATGAAAGAAAACCTGGCGGCCAACATTAATTATTTGGTCTCTCACCAGCTTCAGGAAGCTGTTATGGTTGAAACAGCAGAATTATATAAAACACCTGTTAATTGTACCTCACTGAAGGTACCTACGGTGAATCCGGCTATTTGGGCGCCAATGTCTTCAATTATGCGGGCGCAGGAAATACGATTTCAAAGAGTCCTCAAACTGATTTCGGCTGGCATCACTGCTTTTCGAAGGCAAGTGGAAGGTTGTGGAATGATCAAAGTTCAGAAGGATATGTTGGCATTGTTCTGCAACTCATTTTTTGATATTAATTGTATGAGGAAGATTGCCATTCGGCCCATTTTACATCCAAGATTTGCAGGTTTGTGCAGATCAAGCAATGTTCCTGGTTATTTGTTCGGAGAAAATCTGTCTGAACAAATTAAAGAGATTGATGAAGAGGCAAAGACTATTGGCCTCATGAAACCTTTCATTTTTGGCCAAAGAAGGGCCGGTCAAATGAGAAGGGGATTTGATTTTGGAGCTGGAACAAGCCGAGGCAGGAGTATGGTAAGGAAGTATTACCATCCAGCACAACCAAATGTTCACCCATATGTTGGGAGAAGGAGACCACCACGTGGGGTTGGAGAGGTACAAAAACTTTATCCTATTACAGAAGAATCTTTGGATGAACCTCAGATTGGTGGTAGACTACAAATGTTTTATGCTGAATGGGACTGTATAACATCTGACCGTGTTATATTCGATACTGTTTTAGGATCTACCATTGATTTTGTAGAAGGCATTGATCCACCGGGACAGAATAAGCCTAATCGTATTTTGGAGTTTTCTGCATTTGAAAAAATTCAAATTAATGAAGAAGTTAAGAATTCGTGTAAAAAAGGAGTTATTGAGAAATCAGTTGAGGATCCACAACAATTTGTATCAAATATTTTCCCCAGACCAAAGAAAGATGGGGGTTGTAGAATCATTCTGGACCTCACACATTTTAATACATTTGTCCAGTATAAACATTTTAAAATGGATACCTTCAACACTGCAATACAGCTGGTATCAACAGATTGTTACATGGCTACAATAGATTTGAAGGATGCATATTATTCAATACCAATTCATCGTCACTTTCGCAGGTATTTGAAATTTAATTGGATGGGACAGCTGTGGCAATACAAAGCATTACCTAATGGATTAAGCTAAGCCCCTAGGCTGTTCACTAAATTGTTGAAACCAGCACTTGCACTGCAAAGGGCACAAAAACACATTGTTATGGCTTATCTAGATGCCATTTTAATTGTCAATGCTAATCAGGAGTCAGCTGAAAAATCAGTTTCAGCAACTACAAGTCTGTTTGAAAGGCTAGGTTTTCTGATTCATCCATTCATTCATCCATCCATTCATCTGATTCTGATTCATCTAAGTTACAGCCATCCCAAAGTATTGAATATTTGGGGTTTGTGATTCAGTTACCATGTTAGTAACTTTACCAATAGACAAGGTTGTTGATATTACAAATGTATGTCAGTGCCTTATTGACAAACCTTATGCCTCCATCCGAGAAGTTGCTAAGGTGCTGAGACAGCGTTACTGATAACGCACAAAAAAACACATACAAAAGTTTCAGTTCAAACCATTTCTAGATGGTTAAAACAGGTTTTGGATTTAGCAGGAGTAGACACTGATGTGTTTAAATCTCACTCCACTAGGGCTACAGCTACACCCGCGGCAAAGGTACAGGACGTACCACTCGATCAAATTTTAGAGGCCACAGGGTGGTGTAAAGAAGAAACTTTTTCAAAGTTCTACGATGAACCTGTTGTCACGGTGCCAGGATTTGGACACGCAGTGTTGGGTTCCCTTTAAAGGCTTGCTTTGTTTTATATTATCGATTTATATTATCGATTTATGTTATCATTTGATATCATTATCACTTTTGTTGTAAAATTTTCCCCTGGGACAGAGGTGTTATTAAAAATTGTTATTTTTTATGATTAAAAGACTTATTACATAAATTGAAACAATGTTTTAAATATATATTATTTACTCACTACTGTATTGACTAAACAGAGTGTCGTATGGAATGAATCTATGACATAAAAAACACAGTGCTTTAAATTCTTCACGTAGTCACTCACGTGGCTCCGAAGTAAAATAGTAAGATTAGACGAGAACTTACCTGTTCGAAGTTTGATGTTTATTTTATGAGGAGTTACGATGAGGGATTACGTGCCCTCTGCTCCCAACCCTCATAATAGAAATGATCATCTGGTAGTTCTAGTCTATGTTGAGCCTTACTATCTTACTCCGTCTATTGGTTCTGTGTTTTTCATGCCGCTGCTTTGAAGTATGCCGATCAAGCGCCAGGCGGGGCTTCTTCACGTAATCCCTCATCGTAACCCCTCATAAAATAAAGATCAAACTTCAAACAGGTAAGTTCTCATTTAATCTTACTATTAATCATTGGTTGGAGAACATAGCAAGTTGAAATGAGGAATATACACAAATAATAATACCCTTGATACAAGAGTTTGGGGATTCATCATTTTAACAATGAAAATCTCTATAAAAGAGACCAAAAAAAGGTCCTATTAATTAAAGGGAAGAAACATAAGTGGTCACATGTCTTGCATTGCTGAAATTGTCCTGGAAACAAAATAACGACAAAACAAAATCTAACATTTGTGGGTGATAAGGAAACTTCGAGAAGCCACAATGAGGAAAGAAAATTACTTAAAATGCTAAAAAAATATACAAAAGGCGAAAGAGTTATTAAATCAGCAGAGGAGCCCAAAAAATATTAAAAGATAACAGCATCCTCTGAAAACAACAAAACACAAAGTGCTAGAGGAACTCAGTAGGTCTGGCAGCATCTTTAGAGGAAATGGACGTGACGTTTTGGATTATAGAAACATAGAAAAAAGGTGCAGGAGTAGGCCATTCGGCCCTTCGAGCCAATATGATCATGGCTGATCATCCAAAATCAGTACCCCGTTCCTGCTTTTCCCCCACATCCCTTGATTCCGTTAGCCCTAAGAGCTATATCTAACTCTTTCTTTAAAAATCCAGTGAATTGGCTTTCACTGCCTTCTGTGGCAGAGAATTCTGAGAATTCAGCGAAGGGGTCGGGACCCTTCTTCAGATCACCTGAAACAACATCGGCCTATCCCTCCAAAAATGCTGCCTGACCTGCTGTGTTCCTTCAGCATTTTGCTCAGGACACAAGCATCTGAAGTTCATTGCATCTCCATCCTCAGAATAAAGTTGAGTCAATAACAATAAAGACATCAACAATTTTGCACAGTGAAGCACTGGATTCCTCATAAGTGACTGCGGTTTCCCAAGTCTGGCGAGTGCCAGAGTAATAAAATCATTGGCCTGAATTTTACAGCCAGCAAGAACTGTCACCACAAATCTTAACAAGAGTTGACCACAAAAAAAATCTAGATTTGTGTAGCTTGGATATTACCTTTCCCAATCTGGTCTTCTGTTAGTTATCAGTTCCAAGAGATCTCTTGACATCCAACAGCCAATGATAGTACACAACTCTCCAAAGAGCAAACCAGCGAATAGAAAATATAATTTTTAAACTTTCATTTTAAACATATGACGCCTGCTTCAAATAAAGGCTGCTTCATAGAAATTGGATTAAAGTAGAAACTTAAATATCATACCTGTCAAAGTGATTGAGTTGGCGGAGTAGGCCGCCAGAGGCCTTGAAGCAGCCTGGGGCTCCATTAGATCGGGCAATGCTCCAAGTGGCCGAGCGTGGGGATTACACACGGCCTGCAGCAGTTTAAGACATCGACAACATCGGCAGGCCAACCGTTGCAACTCCGACCTAGTGCAGCCGCCAGGGCAATGGGCCTTAAAGGCCAAGAAGATTAACCTTTTTTTTAAATCAGATTTTAAGGGCACAAGATGGAGCCTAAAACGTGGTAACTCTCGTGTATTAACTCAGTGTGGGTCTACTTCTGACACTTACATTTAGTATGATTGTGCGTAATGTACAGTGGGATTGTCACTGAAGTGTATGCAAAAAAAGGGTTTCACTGTGCTTACGTACACAATAGACAATAGGTGCAGGAGTAGGCCATTCGGCCCTTTGAGAATCAACAACACAAGATGGAAATAAATCTTCTCATTTACATGGCTGTGGATCATCGTCAGAGGATTCTGGGCAATCAGTCAATGGGTTCATTTAAGACTAAGGTCAATGGAGTAAAAAACAAACTTCTGGATGTTTCGGGTTAGAGCCTTCCTTCAGACTGATGGAGTTTTGTGTACTAAGGAAATCAAGGGATACAGGAATAGGGTGGGAATGCAATGAAGAAGTGTATTCAAGTCTCAATGCATAGCAGAATTGGCTCAAGCAAACCTATCCAGTTTTGCTCCTCTGCTCCTCCACTGGGATATCTGTAATAGTCTATATAGATGTAACCTTAACAACCTTTGGTATTTATCAACTGTTTATTTTTCCATTTAAAAACAAATAGAATAATACACCTGTCTCATGAGGAATAACATTTCATAGAGAATTCAGCCATACTTGTACCTTTATGATCCTAACTAACTTCTTTACATGTGGATTTTCCTTCACTCATGGCTGATCATCTTACTCCTCATGTTCTATGAATGGAAATGGGTGATTAAAGACAGGCATTCAAAGGAGCAGGATGTGCCAAATAATGGGTTCATTTAAGACTAAAGTAATAGAGTAAAACACAAACTTCTGGATGTTTTGGGTCAGAACAAAGCAATGGATACTATCAGCTTGGCTTCCAAAAGTCCTTTTGACACAATTCTACACTCAAACCTAAATGTATGGTCTGCCCCACTGTCACATGTGACTTATCTTCTGGCTGAACTGATGTCCAGCTGAAAGATAGATGTCAAAGAATGAGCATGGACAGGAAACTCATTACCAATGAGTTAATTGGAGTCAATGCTAGTGTCACTCCTGTTTATCATTTTGAGTTTGGAATTTACTTCAGGTTATCTAAATTATTTCAAGACTAAGAACACAAAGCGATGTCTAATGATCCAATGGAACCTGGACAAGTTGGGTTGATGCCATCAGTGGGGAAAGCAAGGATTTAACAAACAACTTGACATAATATCATGACTATACAAGCACAGATAAATGTAAAAATCGAGTGATTAAGTAACAAGTGAACGTCAAGAATCTGTTAAATGATAATATGGTCGAGGTAACAGCAGGAAAATAAAGGACCTGTCCCACTTAGTTCTGTAGCCTGACATATTGTGGTCATGTTGAGCCACAATGGTCCGGCGAAAGTCAGGCACGGTTACATGCGTACGCACAGCCTTCTGGAGTGCGTGACGTCATTTGCAGCTGGAGTAACTCAGCGGGACCGGCAGCAACTCTGGAGACAAGCAATGGGTGACGTTTCATGTCGAGACTCTTCTTCAGTCTGAAAAGAAGGGTCTTGACCCGAAACGTCACCCAGTGTTTCTCTCCAGAGATGCTGCCGGTCCCGCTGAATTACTCTTGCATTTTGTGTCCATCTTCAATTTTCTTGGCCCCGCTCTGGGAGTAGAAGTGTGGGCAGATCCGGACCGCAACGGCCGTGAGCCCCAGGCTGAGTTCGGCGATCGTTTGCCTGCTTCTGCTGCTGTTGAATGTGAGATGTTGCGTCGTGCCAGGGTCTTGGGCCTGTCCCACTTTGGCCGTCAGTTCCATGACAGGCCGTTGGCGCGCGAAGATTTCGTTCACTACAAAAATTTCAGAGCCCCGCGCGATGTCGCACACAACTACATACCCCTCCACGTTTCTAAGTGGGACCGGCTCCACATGGCCTTACGATACCCATATGCCTCAACACGACCGCGATGTCGCGTAATTTGCGTGCCAAGTGGGAGAGGCCCTTAACTGACGACTTCAGTAGGAAATCATGAAAACCAACAATCTGGAAAATATTGAACTAAGTAAGATCCTTAAAATATATAACTAATCAGCATGATATAAGCTGAGAGGCAACATGCGCCATGTCAAACTTTCACGCATTTCATTTATTTAAAAACATTTATATGGGTATTATCTATATGATAATTAAAGACCCATCCTTGACACAAAAATGTTAATGCTGCCAAGAGATGTATCTTTACTCATAGCAATTCCTTCTCCCTCTGGAAATAAAATTACTCTGAGATATTTAAAAAAACAAAGACGCTGTTTGGTGATTCTAATCTGCACCATTTGAAATATAGCTTGGCCCAGTCAGTCTGAAGAGAGCGCAGAAGTAAAACAATTCAGCTCTCATAAATAAATTTGTACATATTTGGTGCAAGTTCTCAGTGTCTCTGACTAAAAGATTAAATTAACTTTACAATAAAAGTTCTAAAATTAAGTTGCAATAATAAAAAACACATTGGCAGCTTTATAAGATTCCTTTACAAAGCTCAAAGGCAGACTGAATAAATATAATAGTTCAAACTTGTATTTTAATATTTATTTTAACTTGAAGCAAATGTAATTACAATTTGCTCATCTTCAAATGGCCCAAATAAATATTAAGTACAGCTGATGGAAAAGTTAGAAAACTAAGGATATTTAATTAAATCTGAAAATCACACAAACCATCCTCCCTCCCCACGAGTCTGTCTACTTTCGCGATGCCTCGGATGATGCAGCATATCTTTAAAATGTGATTAAGAACTACTTACTCCCTGGTCATTCGCTCTTCTCCCCTCTCCTATCAAGCAGAAGATCCAAAAGCTTGAAGGCACGTAAAAACACATAAAATAGCTTCTTCCCTTCCCTGGAGTATACTGCTGAGCCACATGTGGGAGTATCGTGGTGAGTAAGGCCAAGCCCCCCAGCAGGCCCCAATGCGGACCAAGGACTCACTCACATAGGACCTGCCCAGTGGCACCCAGGAGCTCAGAACTTGGCCCCCAAACCCCACGGCGTTAACAGGACCCGCATTGCCGAGAGCGAGGAGGGACCCAGGAGCTCCCGTCGAGAGCGTAGGGGGACCATCGAGAGAGAGATGGGCCCGCTGAGAATGAATGGGGCCCCGGTGGAGTGAGCTGCCTGCTGCCATGTGTGGCGACGCGCAGAAGACCGGAAGACTGTTCAGTGAATGCTTGTAACTTTGTTGCTGCCAGAAATGTGCTTGAAAACCGCCTAGATAAGGTCTGCTATATGATTTTACCAGGATGTATGCAAAGCAAAGCCTTTCACTATACCTAGGTACATGTGACAATAAAGCACCATTGAATCATTTTCAAATTACTCAATGGACCCATCAAAAGGCAAGCCTCGATTTCCCCGCCTACCCCATTACACTTATTTTTTTAATCTACACTTCTGCTGCAGCTGTACCACAATGGCACTACATTTAACACTCTGGTTATCTTTCTCTTTACATCGCCTATTATAAGATAGCACATAAAAAACAAAGAGACATATGAAAATGATAAACCAATACCAAATTAATTGAAGAAATCTAAGAGATGTACTTTATGGTTAGCTAGAAAATGTAACAGTAGCTATCCATATTTCGTCGCTTCTTTAACCCTGCATCAGGAGACTTTGAGTGGCATTGCTCCCACCCCACCGACCATCTCCCCACCCTCCCCAAACCAGAGATAAAACATCAACGGAAGATAAAAAAGCAGAGATTTTTAAAAAGGTGCTGAGTCAGATTGAGTTCTGGAACATTCTACGAGGGTCCAAGTACTAGAGTGTTGCACCAAACGTACATTCTCCAAGATGGTCATGAAGGATTTGATGGCCAATTTCCACACACACAAGGAATGAAGAGAAGAATGCTCGCTGGGATTAGCCAGCAGCAGATTAAGTGGCGGAAGGGTAGCATGGAATCAACTAGAATGAATGATAGAGTCTAAAACTATCCCATCCCTCCCATTTTTTTAATGATCTGTGCATAAGCATTCCAATTTTTTTTGATTCGCCTTTATTTCTAGCTTTAACAATAGACAAAAGACAAACATGCAGGAGTAAGCCATTCGGCCCTTTGAGCCAGCACCGCCATTCAATGTAATCATGGCTGATCATCCCCAATCAGTACCCCGTTCCTGCCTTCTTTGCCTCTAACCATTACAAAAGAACATTGTTTTATTTTTTTAACTTCAAAGTGGATGACTTCATATGCCACTATGATGAAATATATTTATCAGTTTTGGCCGTGCACTTAATCTATTAAAATCCTTTTTTGTCATTTAATATTTGTTTCCACGATGCTCACAACACCTAGCTCTGTGTTATCAAGCAAACGTAGATGTGGAGTTTTCTAACCTGTTATAAAAGTCATTTCTATACAGGTTGAAATGTTGCAGCATTAATCCAGACATTACATTAACTGCAGTCTGCCAAGTAAAGCACCTACCCTTCATCTGTATCGCTGTCTCCTGCCATACAGCCAGTTTCCTGGCCACAGTAGCAAAGATAATTCAGTGCCATGGGTTTTAAGAGACAACCACAGTCTTTCATCAGGAATGTGGTCAAATGTCCTCTGGAAGCCCATTCTGCTCTCCCCCCTAACTTAAATGAAGGATTCAGATTTACTAAGCATGATCCACGCTTTACCAATCCATGCTGCCTTTATTTAACCAACTCTGATGTCTCACTATCTTCACTGCACTGTCATCAGATTGGACATCTGGTGAGTTGTAACACAAGATCAGAAAAAGAGCAAAAGGCTGCAGAAAATATAAATCAAAGCAACATGTTGTGATTCCCTGCTCCAGTCCAATATAATTTAGCAGCAAAATGTGTAGGAATTAGAGCTGCAGAGCAAATTATTATTTTAAGAAGAGGAATATCTTTGCAGTATAGTATTGGAAAATGAGAGACTGAAATATCATCAATGGCAGGACGATAAAATTGAATTGAATTTTGTGACTAACTTAGTCTCCTCTCATTTTCCAGATGGAATTATTTCAAGATCAGGTGTCAGCACCAACATAACATCATTTCTGGGGCTGGCAGCATTTCTGGAGAACATGGATAGATGACATCTTGGGTGGGGACCCTTCTTCAGACTGAATATAGGTGCGGGGTGGGAGGAAGAAAGCTGGAAGAACAGGATCAAGCCTGGTAGATGCTAGGTGGGAAGGGAGAGTTTTGACAGATAGATGTGCAGGAAGGAACTGCAGATGCTGGTTTAAACCGAAGATAGACACAGAATGCTGGAGTAACTCAGTGCGACAAGCAGCATCTCTGGAGAGAAGGAATCGATGACATTTCAGGTCGAAACCCTCCATCAGTATGAAGAATGGTCTCGACCCAAAACGTCACCCATAACTTCTCTCGAGAGATACTGCCTGTCCCGCTGAGTTACTCCAGCATTTTGTGTCTATTGATAGATAGATGGTTCGACAAAGGCCAGATATGACCATAGGTATGAGATAAAGGATTAAATAGTTCTGAATTGTGAAGCTGGAGGAAGGAACATAGATGGAAGGGAGAAATAGGTGTGTCACAAGGGTCCCTACCAAAATGTCATCTATCCATGTTCTCCAGGGATGTTGCGTTACCCTCTGAGTTACTCAAGCGTTTTGTGTCTTGTAAACCAGCATCTGCAGTTCCTCGTTTCTTTATTTCAAGGGCTATTATTTCCACAATCAATAAATTGACAGATGCAACAAAGACCAGTGTACAGGGCTCTCGCTTAACTTTTTTTCCCTGTTGCCAGCCGGGTAATCTTGACAGCTTTTTAGGTTGCCAAATGACAATTTAGGTGGTCATTGAAGACGGTTTGCATGACGCGTGCGATAATGTGCTCGGACGAAGTGCATAATTATCATCGGAATTATGCTCAATGAAGCATTCACATATTCAGTTCAAGAAGGAACTGCAGATGCTGCAAAATAAAAGGTAGACAAAAGTGCTGGAGAAACTAAGCGGGTGCAGTAGCATCTATGGAGCGAAGGAAATAGGCACGTTTCATTCTGAAACCCATCAGTCTGAAGAAGGGTTTCGGCCCGAAACTTTGCCTATTTTCTTCACTCCATAGATGCTGCCGCATCCGCTGAGTTTCTCCAGCACTTTTGTCTACATTCACATATTATTTCTGCTTCAAATAACTCACAAACTAAACATATTCACCAATCAAAACATGATATATACCACAATGACATGCAGCAAAATTATAATACAATATCTCAACTCTTTTTACACATTGCAATTAATGCAATTTCTATCAGTTCTTTCCACTTTTAAACAAAAATGTGGTTGAATTATTGTATTATAGTGTATTCAATTTATTGTCATTACCTCATTTTAGAGACAACAAAATGGATTTTCCTTACAGTCAGTAACATAAAAATAAATAATAAATAAATAAACATATTTTAAACAAAGCACAAACACAGAAGTCCACACACAACATGCCCCCACAGTGGCACCAAAGTTAAGGAAGGTACCATAGTCCAGCCAGCCTCCCGCCGATCTTCCCAGATGTTCACCCGATGGTCGAGGCCTCCCAAGCACCCGCAGTCGCTGCCACAGGCGGCCCGATGCTCAGGCCCTCTCGCCGGGAACGATGGAACCCTGACGGAGAACATCCTCAGCGGCCCGGACCTCCAGATCAGCCACCTCCCACTGGAGTCCGCGGCTCCCGAAATCCACAGGCCGAGCCGGGCAGAGTCGCAGGACTCTGCGATGTTGCTCAGCGCTGCCCGCATTGGCAGCTCACCGAACCACAGCTCTGCGATGTCGGTGCAGCAGGTCCAGCGCTCCGGAGCTCCAAACGGCATTCCCCGGTAAGGCATCGCCCGACCCGCGATGTTTCCAATGCTGCGCTGCTGCTGCTGGAGCTCTGGTCGGTCCCGGCATGAATGGCCGCGCCAATCCAGTAAGTAGTTCGCGGGGTGGAGGATGCGACTCGAATAATAGTCGCATCCTCTCCAGGAAGCGACTGAAGGACGGTATCCCCCTTACCGTACCCTCTTCCCCCACATAAAGATAATAAAAAAAAACACAAAAAACGCTCTTCAAACATAACAAAAAAATATATATATATACCGGACTGAAGGCGGAGGCAGCTAACAACAGCGCCACCAGATGTCCAAGAGCATATTCAGCATATGATCAACCTGTGTCAATAAATCCTGGACCATGGTAACATATATGCTTAACCATACACACCACAGATTGATGCAAGCATGTTTTCTGTGAAGGACAGAGAATTACCATGACATGGCCATAGCCTGGGTCATTATTGCTATTGGCACAGAAAAACTCTGGCTTCCAACATAATTTATCCATAACAAAATATACAGGCTGCAAGAAAATTTCTAAAGGCATTTTATAATAGCTGTTAAAACCGACTATACCCATCTGACAGGTTAAACATTACACTAACTGACAAGAGATGGCCAAAGGACATAACTGCAGCAAATGTTCTTTTGGTAATATGTTTAAAGGTGTCAAAACAATAATAACATTGGGAATGAAAACATATTAGATTACATTCCGTTATCAAACATAATCAATGTTCACTCTGAAGACCATGAAGCACAATAGGGTCAGGGTTGAGAAGGCAATCAGTGCGGAATGTTTGGATTGAGGCAGGTGAATTAGTATGTGTTGGTTGGCGTATGTAACATTGTGAGGGGAGAGCACAGGGGATGTCAGTGTTGTTGAATGGGGGATCAGTACGGGATGGATTTTGGAGGGGGGATCAGTATAGGATGAATGGGGGTTCAGTCCAGGATGAATGGGGGTAGACAAATATGCTGGAGAAATTCAGCGGGCGAGACAGCATCGATGGTGCGAAGGCAACGTTTCGGAAACCCTTCTTCAGACTGTTCCCCCCTTTCTTCGTGAATGGGGGGATCAGTACAGGATGGATGGGGGGGGGGGATAAGCACAGGATGAATGGGGGGAGATCAGTATAGGATGAATGAGGGGATCAGTACGGGATGCATGCGGGGATCAGTGCAGGATGCATGAGGGGATCAGTACAGGGTGAATGGGGGGGATCAGTAAAAGATGAATGGGGAGATCACTACAGGATGGATTGGGGGATTGGTGCAGGGTAAATGGAGGGTGGGTCAGTACGGGATGAATGGGTGGATCAGTGCAGTATGAATGGGGGGAGAAGTGCAGGATGGATGGGAAGGGGGGGTCAGTACAGGATGAATTGGGTGACCAGTGTAGGATGGATGGGGGGGGGGGGGGTGGCAGGAGAATCAATTCGAGGTTGGTAGGACGATGAATAGATTTGGGGGGGGGGGTAGATGGGGAGGGGAGCATAGGGGATGTCAGTGAGGACTGAATAGAGGAGGGAATGGGGATCAGTAGGGGAGAGAGAGAGGGAGAGGGAGAGGGAATCAGTAGGGGAGAGGGAGAGGGAATGGGGATCAGTAGGGGGGAGGGGGGGGAGGGAGGGGGGGGAGGGGGGGGAGGGAGGGGGGGAGAGGGGGGGGAGAGAGGGGGGGAGAGAGGGGGGGAGAGAGGGGGGGAGAGAGGGGGGGAGAGAGGGGGGGAGAGAGGGGGGGAGAGAGGGGGGGAGAGAGGGGGGGAGAGAGGGGGGGAGAGAGGGGGGGAGAGGGGGGGAGAGAGGGGGGGAGAGGGGGGGGAGAGAGAGGGGGAGAGAGAGGGGGAGAGAGAGGGGGAGAGAGAGGGGGAGAGAGAGGGGGAGAGAGAGGGGGAGAGAGAGGGGGGGGAGGGGAGGAGGGGGGGAGGTGGGGAGGAAGGAAGGTAAGCACTCCTCAGACAATATCGCCCGCTGCCTTGGCCGGCCCTGTCCAATGCCAAAGTGCCGCTGCCAAAGGGGGTGGCGGTTGGGAACTCCTCGCTGACGGAGGAGGTGGATAGGAACTGACGTTTTGTGTCGGCAGCGGCTGTATTCTTTTAGGATCTTTTAGTTGCGGGGCCGAGCGGTGCAGCTCAAAGACCCTATAGCTATATAGGTGCAGCTGCTTCAGATGGCGGAAGGAGACCTCCGCATCCACCTCCCTCCCTCCCTCCTCCCGGCCTCGGCGTGTGAGAGGGGTTGTTTTTGAAAGCACAAGCAGCGACCGTTATCAGGGCGATAGCAACCGCTGATGGCAAATCCGCAAAAGACGCTTTCAAAGCAACCTCTCTCGCAAGCCGAGGGCGGGAGGAGGGAGGGAGAGGGAGGCCTCCTTCCGCCGGGCGGGGGCGGGAGGAGGAGACGGTGGAGCCACTGTTGCCGCTGTTGGGGGCCGTCATTCGCTCCGACCCTACGTCACCCCGCTCCTAGTATCTTTGCCTGGCAATCAAGGATACTAGAGGAATACAGCCGCTGCCGACACAAAACGTCAGTTCCTATTCGCCAGAGATGCTGCCTGACCCGCGGAGTTACTACAGGTTTTTGCGTCTCCCGCTATAAACCAGTATTTGCGTGCCAAGCCGGGCAAAATGAGTCGCCGTTTAGGTTGCCCGGCGGCACTTTCTGTGGTCAATGGCACCCAGGCAACCGCTAATTTCGAGCCCTGGTGTACACTCCATTGAAAAATCCTTGTTTTATAGCCATTTATTATGATCAGTGTCTCCACTAAGAGTCATCAATTCAGAATCTCAAAATGGGCAAAATCTTCTAATGAGTATATGTCCTCACATTCTTTTGAATGACTTAACAAGCACATCTCTAATTTAGAATGTGAATAGAAGTCATAGGCTGTGGGCCGATCATCAAAAATGTGTCTAGAAATCAACTTTTGTGACCCATGTTTCGGAATTACATTAACTTTTGCACACATTTATATAAGACATAATTCAGAAGGAAGTCATAACTCGTCAGTGCCAAAAGTTAAACCATACATTATGATACCATATATATATATATATATATATATATATATATATATTTATATTTATATATACACACACACACGCATGACTTGTGAATATGACTGTAATCATATATAATTATAATTATATTAAATAACATCTATATTACTAAAAGTCTGATCTTGACCGCTTCCTGTTTTTCTGTATTTTGATTTTAGAAAAAACACTGCCACTTAAAGCTGTGATTTTTGGCCATCTTACTCAGAGTTCCCCTCCGCCGTGCAGGACAAGAGGATTTTTCCCATCAATTAAAAATAAAAGAGTTATTAGTGTTTTAAAAATGTTGAGATTCTCTCTCCTGAAGGCCATGCCCCTTCCAGAAGGACTATAAAACCCGGAAGTGGTGAGTGTGTCAGTCATTCTCTGCAAGATTGGGGAAGCCAGAGGGTCATGTCTCTCAGTCTGAGCTGTGAATAACACTGAACACACGTCCACTAAATGGCGAGTGTGGTTTTACTGACCTTGAGTGCCCTTAATGTAGTTTGAAAATGAAAATGTGGATGGTTTGAAATAAAGCAAAGCAAATGGTGGTTGGTGGTGGATGGTTTGAAAGAGAGCACAGCAAATGGTTGTTGGTGGTGGTTGGTTCGAAATACAGCTCTGCAAAAGATGGTTGGTTCGAAACAAGGCACTGCAAATGGTGGTTGGTTCGAAACAAAGCACTGCAAAAGATGGTTGGTTCGAAACATGGCACTGCAAATGGTGGTTGGTTCGAAACAAAGCACTGCAAATGGTGGTTGGTTCGAAATACAGCACTGCAAAATGTGGTTGGTTCGAAACAAAGCACTGCAAAAGGTGGTTGGTTCGAAATACAGCACTGCAAATGGTGGTTGGTTCGAAATAAAGCACTGCAAATGGTGGTCGGTTGAAATAAAGCACTTCAAATGGTTGGTCGATTTGAAATAAAGCACTGCAAATGGTTGTTGATGGTGGTTGGTTCGAAATAAAGCACTGCAAATGGTTGTTGGTGGTGGTCGGTTTGAAATACAGCACAGCAAATGGTGGTCGGTTTAAAATACAGCACTGCAAATGATGGTTAATTCAAAATAAAGCGTTGCAAATGGTGGTTGATCCGAAATAAAGCACTACAAATGTTTTATGGTGGTGGTTGGTTTGAAATAAAGTACTGCAAATGGTTGTTGGTGGGAGTTGGTTTGAAATGGCAAATGGTTAAAAGACTAAACTTGACAACTTCCTGTTTGTACTGTACATTGATTTTAAATAAAACGCTACCACTTACGGCTGTGATTTTTGGCCATCTTACTCAGTCCTCCTCCGCTCATCAGGTGCAGAGGATTCTACCCATCAATGAAAAATAAAAGTGTTATTAGTGTTTAAAAAATGTTGATGATCTCTCTCCTGTCAATCACACCATGAAGGCCACACCCCTTCTGGTGGGAGGGGGAGGGACTATAAAACCCAGAGGTATGGGTATGGCTCAATCTCTGCAAGATGGGGGAGGGAGAGGGAGAGGGAGAGGGAGAGGGAGAGGGAGAGGGAGAGGGAGAGGGAGAGGGAGAGGGAGAGGGAGAGGGAGAGGGAGAGGGAGAGGGAGAGGGAGAGGGAGAGGGAGAGGGAGAGGGAGAGGGAGAGGTCATGACTGTCTGAGCTGTGAATCAACTGAACACACTGAATGTCTACTGAACTGGGAGTGTGGTGTTTATGTGGTGCTTTGTGTGGTTATATGGTTGTTTTATGGTGGTTTCACCTGCTTGAAATGGTATGAAACTGAGGAAATATTATATAATAAAACCGCTCGGATAGTGACTTTTATATAAGCTAGGTAATTTGCCAGAGAAAAGCTTAAGGTTTTCAGAAACACACGTCTCCTAAAGAAGTAAAGTACGAAGAAACACATACAGGGAACCGATGAATCAAAACATAGAAACACTAATCTGAACCTGCATAGCTTTGTTTATTGCTTTGAGGCAATTATAACACTGTAGGAAATTGTATTTGATATAATTTTGTATTGAAGAATGGCTTGCTGAATGGGGCCTCTTCTCAGGCCAGAGGTCATTTGCTCTTTCTCTATGGCACATTCCTGAGCTCTGAGTGTGACATATAGATGGAGGGTTATGGCTATTTATGCTGAGTTCGAGACAGACTCCTAGGCTGAAATATAATAGACTCTGTAGTTAACTTTGGCTATGTTAAATTATAATGAGATTGAGATAAGGGATAGGATGTGTGTGAAGGGGAGTAGTTGCTTGGAATGGAAATAATTAGATTGATGGATTTGTGACCTTCCTATGTTTCAAAGAAGCGGCTGTACTTTACCCTTTACTTAAGGTAAAGTTGTAAATTGTTCTGTAATATTTGTAAGAGGTCTTGCAGATGAGATTGAAATTCCATCTCCCAGGGATAGCAGGAAAAGGGGAGGCTGTAAGTTAAAATGAAGCTGTATCCTGGCACAAAGCACTTATCATCAATTAAGTTGACAGATTTACAACCCATGTATGCTTGGAGTTGGGATGTGTGTGTGGGTTTGGAATTTAACTTACAAACTGTGTAAAATTGTAATGAAACCATTTATGAAATGTATTGTGTCTAAGTAGGATTGTAAACATTAGACGTTGTTTAGATTTATAGAGATATATTTCTTCTTGGTATGGAGAATGTGTTTTGTTTGTATGACTTGTGTGAACCACATATTATATGTGTATCTTATATTTTGAGGAGTGGTCTCTGATAATTGAGGGGTTTGCTTTGTTGAAATAAAATAATTGGAAACAAAGTTAAACCACAGGCAAACAAATGTTGTAAAATTAGGCCAGAGAAGGGGGGGTCATGTGACTGCAGTTGTAAATCACCAGAAGGACTCAGATGATTGGTTACTAGTTTGTCACACCCTTTGTATCAGAAATGTCTAATACCTATATAACGCCTTGAGATTGTACCAGAGTCACTAATTCTCTGGACCCGCCCCGGAGTTGACAGCTCTGTGTTGGAAGGTTTAAAGAATTGTCTCGGCACTGAATAAAAAATCGTTTTCGACAGCAACAAATGTTTGATTCAAGTTTTCTTGAATTCAGATTGACGAAATAACTCAGTTTAACAAAACTGCATTTGAATGTGGTGGCCTTGCACCCTGCCTGAAATGATATGAAACTGCATTTGAATTTGGTGACCTTGCACCTTGCGTGAAATGGTATGAAACTGCATTTGAATTTGGTGGCCTTGCACCCTGCTTGAAATGCTATGAAACTGCACTTGAATTTGGTGGCCTTGCACCCTGCTTGAAGTGGTATGAAATTGCACATGAATTTGGTGGCCTTGCAACCTGCTTGAAATGGCATGAAACTGCACTAGCATTTGGTGGCCTTGCACCCTGATTGAAGTGCCATGAAACGCAAATCGAATTTGGTGGCCTTGCACCCTGCTTGAAGTGATAGGAAACTGCACTAGCATTTGGTGGCCTTGCACCCTGCTGGAAGTGGCATGAAACTGCCCTTGAATTTGGTGGCCCTGCTTGAAGTGGTAGGAAATGGCACTTGAGATTGGTGGCCCTGCGCCCTGCTTGAAGTGGTAGAAAACAGCACTTGAGTTTGATGACCTTGCACACTGCTTGAATTGGTAGGAAACTGCACTTGAATTTGGTGGCCTTCCACTCTGCTTGAAGTGGTATGAAACTGCACTTGAATGTGGGGACATTTCTATTCAACCTGTCAAAGGAATTTGGGGGGGGGGGTTGAAATAATCAATGAGGTTAACAAACATAATAGTTGAGTGGCAAATGCAATAGTGCTCCCTTCCCAATATTTAACTGAAGGAAATAATGGGTTATCGGGGCTGTATGTTGTGACAGACAGCCTAACACCTTGCATGTAATTTTAATATTACACTTATCCCGTCCCCCTGGATATTCCGGATTATTAAATTAAGGTTTTGTCAACTAATTACAAATCAGGATAATTACAAACCAATGACATTAGCCAACTCCGAAACACGAAGAGCTGAGCATTGGGATCCAGACATCACAGACAACTGGCCTCAGTTCCCCGCTAACATCAGGGAGTGCTCTCTGTCTGAACCAGGGGCCACGGAGCGTTTTTGAAAGTGGGGAGGCTGAGCGATCACTAATCATTTTCCTTGGGGGTACCTAGCGAGGGAGTGGAGCAATCGAGTGAGGGGAGTCTGTGTGTGGGGGGGGGGGGGGTGTCCCACGCTAGGGACTTTTTGAAATTTGATGTATTAAAATCATGTTTTAGTGCATTTGAGAAGTATGATTTCAATGTTTTTTGTTTGAAGTATTTTTAAGAGGTAACATTTTAAGAGGTAACTTTTTCCACACAAAAGGTGGTGGGTGTATGGAACAAGCTGCCAGAGGAGGTAGTTGAGGCAGAGACTATCCCAACATTTAAGAAACTGTTAGCCTGATACATGAAATATGACAGGTTTGGAGGGATATGGACCTAAAGCAGGTAGTGTAGCTGGGACATGTTGGCGGGTGTGGGCAAGTTGGGTCGAAGGGCCTGTTTTCACACTGTATCACTCTATGACTACATTATACCTCCACCATGCATGAATGCTTCAAAATCAAGTGGTCGAGTTTTATTGCCATATACTCAAGCATAGAAAATAGGTACAGGAATAGGCCATTGAAACCCTTCGAGCCAGCACTGCCATTTAATATGATCATGGTGTTCATCTAAAATCAGTACCTCTTTCCTGTTTTTTCCCCATATCCCTTGATTTTGCTCACCCCAAGAGCTAAATGTAACACTCTCTTGAAAACATCCAGTGAATTGGCCTCCACTGCCTTCTGTGGCAGAAAATTCCACAGATTCACAACTTTCTTGGTGAAGAAAGTTTGTCCTCATCTCAATCCTAATTGGCCTGCCCTTTATTCTTAAACAGTGACCCCTGGTTCTGAACTCCCCCAAAATCGGGAACATTTTTCCTGCAGTTACAGTAAGTGAAAATCTAGCAGGCAAGCAGGATGCTTTCTCCAACCACCCCCATTTGAAGGCCACTATCTTCCACCGTTTCTATCCAGTGCTTGGTACCTACTTCCATCAGCCACTGGTTGTCCTCTAGGATGCACCGAGGCGCAACCTGATCTATGCTAGTCACATGGGTGAATTCGACAGAGAGACTCTCACGGCAGCGGCGCAACGCTTCCAACGCCTCAGACGGCCCGGGACTCTTGCACTGAGACTACTTCATGGCCGGAGTTGCAGCAAGCGACTCGCCACCCGGGCAAACACTCGCCAGCCCGGCAAACACTCGATAGCCCAGGCTCCCCGTCCGCATCTGTCCCCGCCCTCAGCCCCGGCTGTCCAACACCCGCAGCCCATGCAGTTGTTACGAGTTTTGAAATTCTCGTTGATCACGACAGAGCATGAGAAATTTGTGATCAGTGTGAGAGCGTGGGAATTGGGCAAAATGCGTGATTCTCACAGTCAATACGTGAGAGTAGGCAGCCCTGTACATCATCTTCCCAGATGAAAATCGGAAGCTGCAGATTAAATAATCTTGGAACAGTTTCCACTCTGCATTGACCAACAATGGAAACCTATTATGTACATTTTAGTCAAGGTCTACACTTTTAAACTATTGCTCTTGGCATACTGCACCAACATATATCTATGTGTTCTTCTCAGCAATCACTGTCACATGTTTTCAGGTTGAAAATTACATTATGATCATCAATGTAATTACATTTGTACCAATTAGTTTCTCAAAAATGGAGTCCAAATTGTGATTCTTGGTTCAGTTCTTAAGCAATTTTGGACAAATACATTTGTCAAAGTATCAAACAGCATTTATGAAAACAACAAGCCGGAGGACATAATCTGGCGCAGTGACGCCATCCACTGGTGCACACGCAAACACTTTGCATAACAAAATGCTTTCAACTTGGAACACTGACAGACACGTACATTTGAAAATATACCTGCCCAGAAACTGGATTTCATATTTCTTCAGTGCAAATTGAAGGGAGTGGGTGTGAGTGGGTGGGTGATTCATTTTTGCTACACGCAAACATGCAAAAAACACATTCATTGACAGCCATAGTGCGGGAACAAAAAAAGTTGCCGCGTAGTTGAAGAGAAAATAGCGTGTGTGGCCGCCATTCCTTCCTCCGGCACCCCATCCCCACAGGTGATCTCACTGAGCGAGTTCCTTGCAGCCAATTACTTCATCATTCAGACCAATGTAAAAACATTGGTGCCGGGAGTGCTTGATCCAAATTCCCAGTGCCCAAGACTTCCACCAAAAATGGTTGCTATTGTACTAAACATATGCAAAACAGCTGTTGTGCACAATCTACACATATAAACAGATGCTGCATGTTCCGACTACTAAGTAATCATGTTTAACTGTGAAGTCCTGCCAAGCTGCAAAGTAATTAGCACAAGGACTAATATTACAATCCTTTCATAATTATACATGTTTCAAACAAGTGCTACACTATTCAACATTTGCCCCGGGCATTCTCAACTAAACCGGAAATTATTAATTTTATTCCGAATCTCCCACATCTATCTTTGACAAGCTTGAAAACTAAATTCTCTAAATCTCAAATCTCGTGGGCAAAGCTCCCGAGGCCGCTGGATAGAAACCATGCTGCACTGGTGCCCAGAGTGAAATATGCTCATCTCAAATTTGTCCCAATTTCATCCTCTTTGTCCTGGGTTTTTAAATTCTAGTCACCATCCATGACTGTCACTTTTCTTTCATGAAGTCATGTGTGAAACGAACCCACCCATCACTCCCAAAAGACCCAATATCCCCTTTTTGAGCAAACATTAGCATGGATCCCCTCCCCTCAGCACAGTGGTTCTAATAATTGACCAAAGTATTTTTACTTTCTGGGTCCAGACAGGAATCTGCCTTACCAGAGGACACAGTGATGGAGTAACTCTGGAGATCAGGAAGCATCTCTTGAGAACATAAATAAGTGACATTCAGATCGAGACCCTTCTTCTGGCCTTACAAGGTTGTACTGCACCAGATTAAGGCACTGCTGCTCGGCACCTCGCGCATGCTGGAGCTCTGGGTTTGCTTGGGTGATGAGAGGGGGCAGACAAGGACTGGGGTGGGGTGGAGCCACAGATTCCACCCAGCCTGCACATTTGTTCTGAATTTTCCCCCTAAACTGCTATTACAATTCATACAATTTTACAATATTATCATTTTACAATATTATCATTTTACAATATTATCAAAATCTTTATTCATCTAAATTAACAGGGCAAACAGATGAAATGGAAACATTTCTAGAAAAATGTCATTTTAATAAGTTAAATTTTGAGAGTAGGCAATTATTAAATGCTGAAATATCTGTAATAGATATCGAAGAATCAATTGGATCGTTAAAAAATGGTAAAACAGCGGGCCCCGATGGCCTGAATGCAGAATTTTATAAAAAATTTCACGATCTACTTTCACCTAGATTACAAACAGTGTACAGACACACCTATGAGTTAGGAAAATTACCAGACTCTTTAAATGAATCTACAATTACATTAATTCCTAAATTAGATAAGGACCTGGAAGACCCTGGATCATACCGAGCGATTGCCCTTTTAAATACTGATCAAAAAATACTAACTAAAGTACTCTCTCGGAGGCTAAGTTTAGTGATTTCCAAAATAATACATTATGATCAAACAGGTTTTATTCCAAAACGTTACTCATCACATAATCTTAGACGCTTGTTTAACATTATTTACTCGAGAAGAAGGAGAGATATAGAATTAGCAGTTATATCGTTGGATGCTGAAAAAGCATTCGACCAGGTGGAATGGTCATATTTATTTAATATAATGGAAAAATATCAACTGGGGGACGGATTTTGTAAATGGGTAAGAATATTATATTCTAACCCTACTGCAAGAATTTTAACCAATCAAATATTATCACCTAAATTTAATCTCTTTAGGGGATGCAGACAGGGATGTCCGTTATCCCCTTTATTATTTGCCTTGGTGATAGAACCTCTGGCTGAAAGAATCAGATCAGAACCCGAAATATATGGGTACAACACTGACATAACAAATAATAAGATATCTTTATATGCAGATGATATTCTGATTTATATTACTAAGCCGGAACGTAGTATTCCAAAGCTATTCAATGTTATAAATGAATTTAGTGTATTTTCAGGATATAGGATTAATTGGAGTAAAAGTGACATAATGCCTATAACTGGTATAAATGTAAATATATTACAAAAATACCCATTAAAAATAGTTACAGATAAATTTAAATATTTAGGAATTAATGTGTCTAAATCCTATAAATTATTAATTAAAGCTAATTATTATCAATTATTAGAGAAACTTAAAAAAAACATTTTATATTGGAAAACACTTCCTATATCTATGATCGGTAGAATTAATGCTATAAAGATGATTTTTTTACCACAATTGTTATATTTATTTCAGGCAATTCCTTTTTTTCTTCCAAAAAGTTTTCTAAAAAAAATTGATACCATAGTTAATAATTTTGTCTGGGATTACAAAAGCCATAGAATAGGTAAAAAATACTTATGTAAGTCGAAGATAAATGGAGGGCTGGCACTTCCAAATTTTTTATATTACTATTGGGCAGTCCAGATTAAGAATATGAATTTTTGGTGGGTAAATATGGATGTTGAACCAATGTGGCTAAAAATGGAAAAGGAAGACTG